>JAWDJE010000001.1:250680498-251880498 GCA_035047345.1 Bradypodion ventrale
GTAGGGTTACACATTTGAATCTTGTTGCACGACAGCTCATTGGCTGTCGCTGGCGTGGCCTCGCCCAGGCACGCCTCTTGCTGCAGTAGTATTAATCTCCATTGTCTTGCTGCAGTAGTCTTTATTTCCATTGTCATGTGGGGAAGTTTCCCGCGGCTGTCCGTGATTGAGCAATTGAACCATGTGAGATTGAACGCTCGCCGCTGCCCTCTATGGGCTGCTTGCTCGCGTTCCTTAACAGCTGTGATACATTGTAATGTGAGACAGGTTACATTCGTTTACTTAAGGAAACAGTGTGCATTCATACACAACAATCTCCTACCTTTTCATGCTGTTTGGGACCAAAAAAAATCGCCATCATTGGGTGCATGTTTCCTGCTCTCCGCCTCCCCTGCAGCCTCTGGGAGGACCTTTTACACACTATTCCCTCCTTCCTAGGACATCCCTGGGCCGCACAACAGCTGAAAACAGTTGTGGCTACCATTTTGTTTGCTGGGTACAGGTGCTCCGTTCAGCACCTACCTTCTGGAGAAGGCAGCTGGGCTCTTTTTTTTAGCGTTATCCAATGCATGCATTGGGTAACGCTAAAAATCGGATAACACTAAGATTTGTGGAATCTGTTTTGCCGCTGTTTTGTGAGATACTGTCTCATATATATGACCTCTATGCCAGGCATGCCCAAAGTACGGCCTGGGGGTAGGATCCAGCACCCGACGCCAATTCATCTGGCCCACAAAGCCTTCAATGCTCCTGCAAGTGGAAGTAAAACACCCCCATATGAGCATGTTTTACTTCCGCTTCTGGGAGCGATGAGGGCTTCGTGGGCCAGATGAATTGGCAGTGGGAGCAGATCTGGCCCCTGGGCCATAGTGACCAGCCCCCTGTACCACGTGACTGGTCCATGGCCCAAAAAGTTTGGGCACCCCAGCCCAATTAAAAACCCTTAAAAACATAGCAATATTAAACCCCCCCTGTGCCATTTACTATCTAAAAACAAATATAAAATCTACAAAACCTTAACATTAAAAAAATTAATTACAGGAGGGGGAGCCTCAGATGAGCCAAAAAGGGGAGCTTGTTGACAATTTTGGTGTCTTGCACGGAAGACAAGAAGGAGCCGCAGTAAGGGCTAAAACACAACTTTATTGCATGGTAGTCAGAGTGAACATGAGGTAATGGTGGACCAAACAGCTCTATTTATAGCACACTGTACATTTTGAATAACCCGGGTGATAGTTCAATGGTTGCTGTCTACATGACGTCATGGATCGTCACGCCCATCTTCTCCAGGTGCGGTGTGGCAGGAAGGTTTCCTGCCCTTCAGGTATTCAGGGGAATCTGTATCATGTGAGCTGGATACTGCTATTGCCACCGGCAGTAGCATCCTTAACAGCTTGCTACAATGTGTCTCTGATTATTTACAATGGATACAATTGCCGGATACAATCAGTTAAAGAGTACTTGTCACATTCTATTCAGTACATAACAACCCCCCCCCCAGGTAAGGCTTTCCGCATGTTCGCTTTGGGCGAGTGGTGGCTGCACTTCGGGCCGGAGTCCCTGCATTGGAGGAGAGTGACTCGTTAGCGAGTGGCTGCAATTCATGAGCTGGGGATTGGGGAGGTCTAGGTGTGGGAGTAAACTCCAGGGATGTGAGACCGGGGGCTCCAGGAACTAAAGAAAAACCCCGCTCTTTGCTTGGATGGGTGGGGGCCCACTCCAAAAAATCCCCCCGGTCTCCTAACTCAAAATCTAGCAACTCCTTGGAATCTCTCTCTTCCAAGTTGTCCCTGTTACCCGGGGGGTCAAAAGGATATGGGTTTGTCTCATTTCCCTCCCCCTTGTGGTTTGTGTCTCCCCCTTGGGATAAACGGGTGGGGGAGAACCCTAACACTGACTGCTCTACTTGGGCACTCACGTCTTGCCTTCCCACTACTCTACCCCTGAGCTGGTCAGCATGCCTCCTCCAGAGGAGTCCTGTGCCTGTCTCGACATTGTAGGAGACTGGCCCAGTCTGTCTGACCACTATTCCCGGTACCCAAGTAGGGCCGCCGGCCGCATAGTTTTGGCAATGCACTGCCTGGCCGATCTCGAAACTCTTGGTGCCCCCCGTTTCTATGTTCCTACCCGTGTCCTCTACCCTGGTTGGGTCTAATCTCGAGAGGATCGTGGCGGGTTTCCTCGACATGAGGAGCTCGGCGGGTGAGAGCCCTGATGCTAAGGGGGTTACACGGTACCTTAGTAGGAATTGGCAGAGTTGCAAGTTCAATTTCCCGGGGACCATCCTACGCAGTGCATCTTTTGTTGTTCGCACCAGGCGTTCCTCTTGACCATTTGTAGCGGGGTGAAAGGGGGCTGCAGTTATGTGGCGAATTTTGTTAATCTCTATGAAACCCTGGAACTCCGCTGACGTGAAAGTTGTGGCGTTATCGCTCACAAGTACGTCAGGTAAACCAAAGCAGCTGAATACCTTGCGTAATTGCTTAATCGTTGCAGCTGACGATGTACTGGCCATTGGAATTACCTCCAACCACTTGGAGTAGGAGTCCACTATTATAAGGAAAAGGGTACCCCTGAATGGACCCGTGAAGTCCACATGTAGACGTGACCATGGACCCTGGACCGTGTCCCATTATCTGTGCAGAAGTCGGGACTCCTCGGGCCGGGTGCTCTGGCAGCTCTCGCAAGTGCTTACCATGTGCTCTATATCTGTGTCCAGTTTGGGCCACCAGACATAACTCCTAGCTAATGCCTTGGAGCGCACGATCCCCGGGTGGCTGATATGCAGCATCTTGAGCACCTGGGACCTCAGAACTTCGGGGATTACTACCCGCTGCCCCCAGAGTAGGCAGCCCCTTTCTAGGGAGAGCTCGTCTCTCCGCCTACCGTAAACCCTGAATTCCTCTGTAGGGGAGGTTGCCGGCCAGCCTTTCTGTACCCATGAACTGACTAGGGCCAATGACTTGTCTTTCGCCGTAGCCTTGGTGATCTCAGCTGGCAGAATGGGGGCGATTCTAGGGCCTCAATCAGGAGCACCTGGTGGTCCTGTTCTACCTCGCACTCGGGGTCCCCTGCCTGTGGGAAGGGTGACCTGGAAAGGGCATTGGCATGGCTGATCTCCTTGCCGAGGCGGTAGGTCAAAGCGTACTGGTACGCATTGAGGAAAATCGCCCATCACAGCATCCTTGGGGACAAGATCTGTAGGGTTGGCTTATCTGTGATGAAGATTCCTAAGAGGGGCTTATGGTCGGTCATGACTTTGAATGGCCTGCCATAGAGAAAATCATGGAACTTCTTGGTTCCTGCAACAATCGCTAGGGCTTCCCTGTCTGTTTGTGCATAGTTGCACTCTGCCTTGGACAGGGATCTTGAATAGTATGCCACTGGGGCTTCTCGCCCGCTCTCTAGCACGTGGCAGAGGACTGCCCCCACCCCCACCGGTGAGGCATCGCAGACCAACACAATGGGTTTCTTTGGGTTGAAGTGGGTCAACACAGCCTCGGAAGATAGAAGCTGTTTGAGCCCCCGGAATGCCCGTTCCTGGCTGTCCCCCCACCGCCAAGCCACATCTTTTTTTAGTAATCTATGCAGCGGTTCTGCTACCGACGCCTTTCCAGGGAGGAAAGAATGGTAGAAATTTAGGAGTCCTAGGAAGGACTGTAGTTTGGCCTTGGTGGTGGGGCGAGGAGCATCTTTCACTGCCGCTACCTTGGACTCTGCTGGTTTTATGCCCTCAGGGGTTATTTGGAAACCCAGAAACTCTACCTCCTCAGCAAAAAACACACACTTATCCTTTCTCAACCTGAGCCCCGCTTTCTCGAACACTGTTAGTACCCGGTCTAACCTCTTGGCCAATTCCTGTTCCCCTCCCGCTGTTATCAGAATGTCGTCAAAGTAGGGGAAAACACCTGGGAGCCCTTTCAACAATCTTTCTACGAGGGACTGAAAGATCCCCGGAGCCGAATTTACGCTGAATTGGAGGCACATCACTTTAAAGGCTCCCTTGTGGGTAACAATTGTCTGAGCGGCGGCTGTAGCTGGGGTTACCGACAATTGCTGGTATGCCTGGGCCAAGTCTAGCTTGGCGAAACACCTCCCCTCATGCAAGGTTGCTAGCAGGTGGCTTACTACCGGCACCGGATACGCATTTGGGCGAATTGCCTTGTTAATTGTGCACTTGTAGTCAGCACAGATTCTGACCTCCCCGTTAGCCTTAAGTGCTGTAACAATGGGGGTTTCCCACTCGGTGGAGTCCACCGGCACCAAAATCCCCTGACCCACCAGTTTGTCCAGTTCAGTCTCTATTTTGTCCTTTAGTGCAAAAGGCACTCTTCTTGGCTTCATCCTGATGGGTCGGATGTCGGGGTCCAATTCGAAGGAAACTGGGGGCCCTTTGAACTTCCCTAGCCCCTTCTCAAAGACGGCAGGGTGTGCGTTACACACCTCCGTGATCGGGTCAGCCTGTACGGCATGTATGCCTCCAATGAAAACCCCCAGGGGTCCGAACCACTGTGTACCCAGGAGACAGCAGGACCCTTCCTTTAGAACTACTAGGGGCAACTGCGCGGAGTGCCTTTTAAACTGAACCTTGAACTCTCCCACCCCCAACACTGGTATACTCTTGCCCTGAACGTCCCGCAAATTAGTCTTAAGGGCCTTCAGCTTGGGGCGTGACTTTGGGGAAATGCACAGAAATTCCCTGTGGGAGATGATGGAGTACAACGACCCCGAATCGATCTCCATCCTTATTGAGACCCCCTGTACCAGTACCTCAACAAAGAACTGGGGGTGCCGCAATGGCATGCTGTGGACCGCCTGGTCATGGTCATTGGGAACCCATCAAGACACGCGGTGCTCCTGGGGCTTGTCGTCGTCAAAGATGTGCCCGACCCCGTCTGCCTTTTGTTGGGGCCATTCCACCTGGCCCTTGCAGCCATCTCAACACCGCCTGCAGACCCTTGCGATGTGCCCGCGCCGCCCACAGTTGTGGCACTCCGCCTTACAGAATGGGCATCGGCTCCGGTCGTGAGATGCCCCACATCTGTTGCAGCGGCGGTCCTCTCTGGTGCGGTCTCGAACCTCAGGCGTCCTCTGCACCCCCTGCACATCCTCGTCCTCGCTGAAGTCGGAGGTGGACGTGGTGAACTCAGAGGGTCCCTGCTCTCCGTGGGAGGAACAGCTGTGGACTGGCACCTCCGGCGGGCCCCCCCCAACCATGGCAGTCCTGGCCTGGCACACCCGTTCGCCTTGTTGCACTGACTTGGCGGCTTGGGCAATGCGCAGGACATGCTCGAACAAGATGCTCTCATCTTTGGCCAGTAGTCTTTTCCTGGCCCCCTCATCTCGCAGGCTCAGCAGGAGCCTGTCTCTCAGCACCTCACTCAGGGATGCTCCCCACCGGCAAGGCATGGCAGCCACCTGCAGGGCTGCCACAAAGTCTGCCACGGACTCACCGGCCCACTGGCACCGCTGCTGAAACGCCAACCTTGCCGGGAATACCGACACTTTTGGGCGAAAGTGTTTCCTCAGCTCGGCGAAGATCTCATCTAGGGGTACCTCCCTGAGCGGTCTCGGTGTCAGGAGGTTGGTGGCCAGTTCCAAAGTCTCTAGGCCGCACTGGGCCAGTAGGAATGCCCGGCGCTGGGCTTCCTCCTTGATGCCTTCAAGGTCCATAGCGTAGAGGAACTGCTGCTCGTAGAGTTCCCATTTCTCTGGCTTCGTGGTGTCGAAGGGCGTGATGTTCACTTTTCGGGATGCCATCCCATCCTCGTCACCAATTTGGTGTCTTGCATGGAAGACAAGAAGGAGCCGCAGTAAGGGCTAAAACACAACTTTATTGCATGGTAATCAGAGTGAACATGAGGTAATGGTGGACCAAACAGCTCTATTTATAGCACACTGTACATTTTGAATAACCCAGGTGATAGTTAATTGGTTGCTGTCCGCGTGACGTCATGGATCGTCACGCCCATCTTCTCCAGGTGCGGTGTGGCGGGAAGGTTTCCTGCCCTTCAGGTATTCAGGGGAATCTGTATCATGTGAGCTGGATACTGCTACTGCCACCGGCAGTAGCATCCTTAACAGCTTGCTCCAATGTGTCTCTGATTATTTACAATGGATACAATTGCCAGATACAATCAGTTAAAGAGTACTTGTCACATTCTATTCAGTACATAACAACAATCCTGGTCCCAAGACCCATTTTACCAACCATGTCTTCAATTCTTTCCTAAATGGTAGCAACTGGGTCTGGAGGCGTAGTTCTACTGGGAGAAGGTTCCATAGTGTGGGGGCTATGACTGAGATGGCCCTTTTCCTTGTGCTGGAGAGATGAGCTTCCCCAACAAATGGTACCTGAAGGGTGCCCTCTTGGTTTGTTCTCGTGGGACAGGTCGATGTCCTAGGGACAATGCAGTCCCTGAGGTATCCTGGTCTGCTACCATGAAGGGCTTTAAAGGTGACAACCAGCACCTTGAATTGCACCTGGAGACAAATAGGCAGCCAGTGCAGCTCCCACAGCAGCGGCAAGTTGCGGGCAAAACAACTGCACCCCACCACTGCGCAGGCAGCCGCATTTTGGACCAACTGCAGTCTTCAGATGGTCATCAAGGGCATGTTCCACAGGATTGCCAGGGACCCCATGAGTGGAAGATGGAGATGAACTAGACTACCATTGCTAGGATCAGATCAGTTCCCAAAAACATAGGGCTTTCATGGGTGGGGAGAGGGTTACAGGGAATACTGAGCAGTGCCTCACATGAGCTCACACTACCTTGAATGCACAAATCAAATGAAAAGAATCAAAGCTGAATCACAGATCCAAAAAACAGTACCTGTTGTTGCAAGGGATAGACACGGGAAACCGAGAACAAGCCATGTGGGAGGAAGATGCTGAGTAAAGTTTTTAAATGATAAGATGCACAGAAAGGTGCAATCCTAGCACTCAAAAATATCAACAAGACCTGAAATTATCCTGAGTTGCAATGTTGGTCTTGTGAGTAAACTCAGATGTGTCAGGTCCAGCAAGAGCACAGCTCGGAGGTCACAAGGAGCTGTGGTGGTAAATTTGGATCTCAAGGTTTTCCACATGTGCCTGACATTCCCTCCAGTCTACTGGATTTCAGTCTGCATTTTAGTGGTAGATCTGTGGAGACTGGATGTCTTGGTCAGCCTGCTTTCACTGCATCATTGAAGTCCAATCACCTATAACTACAACAAGGTCTGGCAGAGAAGCAGCTTTGGAGAAAATGAGCAAAAGGATCCTGCAGGTTGTCTTATATACTGCAGCAACATTATTCTAAAATTTAGAGTGTTTGGGAGTATTCTGATATTCTTGTTCCAGTTCAGAGAGTGCTCAAATTCAATGAACACAGCAATTCTAGCCTCCTGTATAAGATACATAATACTCCACACATTCTGTTGTGTGCTCTTGTATGTTTTGAGGTGTTGAACCATTCTCCCTGCAGTGGTTTTGGCCTACAGTTCCCTCGTTCCTTCACTATTGGCCACGCTGGGTGGGGATAATGGACGTCCTCAGCCAAAATATCTAACAGGCCAAAGGTTCTGCCACTTTATACCCTTGGACAAATAAAGCATTGCCTTTTATTTATTTACCTCTCTGCAAGTGTTTAGATGAGTAATTCAATTCATCTAAAAAGTTTAATCTGTATTAGGAGATTTTTTTTTTACACAGTGGTGTTTAAAAATGCCATGAAAAGACTATTATTGGTCCTACAGGGCTAAGCAGGGCAATATCTTCTATTTAATTATCTTTTTGCTAGTACAGTAAAACCTCGCAAAAAGAGCTCCTCGCTTAGAGATGATCTCGCTTAAAGAGCAGAATTTTCTCTGAATGGTCGCCTCACTTAACTAAAACCAACCAAAAACACGCTTAACAACTAAATTGGGGTTTACAATCCCACCCCGCCAGAAGTCACAATTGGTCACTTACAATGGTGTTTCACTTAGAGAGCAAACTAGCTTAAAGAGCAGTCCTGTGGAATGCATTATGCTCTTTAAGCAAGGTACCACTGTATTTGATATCAATCTTTTTCTCCTTTCTAATCACCGAAGAGCCCTCTACCATTTTAGGAACAGTTGCTTCAGACAGCAGAGAAAATCTACAAAGATATCCCAAAGTCTTCAACATCTTGTTCAACAACATTTGCAGAAATGCAGGAGGGAATTAAAAGTTTTTAATTTACATTTTATTTTTTAAATTTAAATTTTATTTTTAACCCTTGGTAAGCCCAGAGGAGCCCCAACAGAGATGTATGTTTCAATTATGTCTTGCTTAAAAGTGGAGTCACTGTGTAAATTTTCCAGAAGGTCTCTCTGAAGGGGAGCTTGGTAGAACACTGGATTAATTGGTTGAACCAACCAATCAACCAACTGGCCTGCCTGCCTGTCAGTCTATCTATCTAATTCATTCATTCAACACCTGACTAGCTACATTATGCAGCTGGTTGCCTGAATTCAGCTTGCTGTGGTTACATATTGCATAGGTCTGCTCAGGAATGTAATGGCAATATCAACAATGTCATTGTGCACATTGGGGGATGGAAACAATGTTCTGGTCCACAAGGCTTCTCCAACAAAGCCTCTTGCAAGCACTAACCCACAATAACAACAATTTTGTTATATCTGCTTTGTGCCACGAGTGTAGCAGAAGACTGTAGAAAGAGGAAGAAGGGGCAGCCTGGTCGGCTGCACTCGGCCCCGGTGGGGGCGAAGAGGCCCGCTGGCCACACCATCGGCCAGCGTTCCGGGCCCCGCCCAACCCCTCGCCAGGACTTAAAAGGCGAGGGGGCCTGCTGGGCGAACCACCGGTGCTGTGCTTTGCCCCGGTGGGGGCGAAGAGGCCCGCTGACCACGCCATCGGTCGGCGTTTCTGGGCCCCGCCCTCCCCCTCGCCAGGACTTAAAAGGTGAGGGGGCCTGCCGGGTGAACCACCGCTGCTGCACTTGGCCCCAGTGGGTGCAAAGAGGCCCGCTGACCACGCCATCGGTCGGCGTTTCTGGGCCCCACTCTCCCCCTCGCCAGGACTTAAAAGGCGAGGGGGCCTGCCGGGTAAACCACCGTCACTGCACTCAGCCCTGGTGGGGGCGAAGAGGCCCGCTGGCCACGCCATCGGCCAGCATTCCGGGCCCCGCCCTACCCCTCGCCAGGACTTAAAAGGCGAGGGGGCCTGCCGGGCGAACCACCGCTGCTGCGCTTGGCCCCGGTGGGGGCGAAGAGGCCCGCTGACCACGCCATCGGTCGACGTTTCTGGGCCCCACCCTCCCCCTCACCAGGACTTAAAAGGCGCGGGGGCCTGCCGGGCGAACCACCGTCGCTGCGCTCGGCCCCGGTGGGGCCGAAGAGGCCCGCTGGCCATGCCATCGGCCAGCGTTCCGGGCCCCGCCCTCCCCCTCGCCAGGACTTAAAAGGCGAGGGGGCCCTGCCGGGCGAACCACCGCTGCTGCGCTTGGCCCCGGTGGGGGCGAAGAGGCCCGCTGACCACGCCATCGGTCAGCATTTCTGGGCCCTGTCCTCCCCTTCATAAGATTCTGAAGGCAGGGGGTTTTTTGTGGGTGGTTTTGGTAGAATTGTTTTCTATTCTGATGTGGTGCTGATATTTTGCATTTTGTGGATTGTTTTGCTTTATCTTGTGATTTGTGTCATTTTATTTACTTGAAACATTGTATTTATTATTGTATTTTGAACATTGTATCTTGTATCTTATATGTAAACCCCTTGGGTTACCCTGGGGTCATTTATATGTTGTTAGCCGCCCTGAGTCAGCCATGTGTTGAGTAGGGCGGGATATAAATTGAATAAATTGAATTGAATTGAATTGAATTGAAGAAAGATAATTCTCAACCTTTCAAAGCCGGGGGCTGGGTCAGACAGTTTCGGGAGCCAGATGGCTATTTTCCCCTTCCTCCACCATATGGCAGTTCCGGGTGTGGTGGAGGTGGTAAGGGGCCACATGAAGTGGCGCCATGGGCCACAGGTTGAGAATCCCTCTTCAAGGGGAAAATAAGAAAGCCAAGCTTTGCCCTCTTGGAAATATAAACCAACTTGACTGAGTGACAAGAGGGGAAAGGGTGCCTTCAGAGTACCAAAAGAAGAAGCAAGGTCAACCCATCCACTCATAAAGAGGGAGTACCATGAGCCACATGTACTCACTCTTCTGTGTGGAGTTATGGCAGTTTCCAAACAAATATCAGATGAAAAAAGACAGAGGACCAGCAAATCTTGGGAGGTGTAAAGAGAACCACCATCCCATCACATGAAGACTTCATTGTTCCAGTGCTGGCCCTGCTCTTCTAGAGAAATTTGGCCTTGAGAATCCTTATTTTCCTCAGTTGATTCAGTTTGGCTCTCACAGGGCCATGATTACAACTCAGAGCTGCACATGGATTCTGCATTAGCCACAAGAATGCTTCTGGCTATAGAACATGTGTCCTGTTCTTATGACTGCTTTCCTTCGCTACAGTACAGTTGAGGTGCAGGTGATTCCTTCAAAATGAAGACATTTGAGTTCATTAAAAATGCAATCTTTTCGCCATTATCCTGAACAAGGTGAGCTGCTGTTGCTTTATGGAAAGAGTATTGCAGCTCAAGACGACATATCACCATTCAATCCTGTCTGAATTATATCCTTAGGCACACATCAGGCCACCACAGAGCATTGCCGTATGATCCTAGGAAATCTTTCAACAAGGACAGAATGAAATTCAAGTTGCTTTTGGAAAAATGAAATATAAGCCCAGGGAATGCTTTGACTCAGCATGGGGAGAAAGAATGAAAAGTCAGCTCCATTTCCAGTTATTTCTTGAACTCCCTCCATTATTGTACCTACTTAGAACAGCAATGGAAACTGTGACTCCTATTAGAAAGAAAAAGGAATAATTCAGCATGGAAATGTTTCAGAGATTGTTTCTGTTCATTAATGCAGTGGAAAGTTCACCTTCAAAGTCTATAAAGTGAGACATAAAAGGGGTTAACAGAACTGAGGTAACCCTTTTTTTGCACTGAGAGGAGGAGTACGAAGAAAAAGAAGAATATACATGACTTGGGTTTAAGTCTCCCCTAAATTTTAAACATGACAGAAACGTCTAGCTGTTGAAAAAGGAAAGTGTGTTCTATAGAACATGGGGTGAGACTGATTGCTCATAAAGTCAAGATTTGAGTTTGCCTTTTGGTTTGTGGGAAGCCTTTTACTGTCTGCCACTTGGAACCGTAGTCAAATACCAACCCACTAACTAGTTAATCTGAGGGAAATGTTATTCCCATTATATTACACAGACACATTAAACCAGAAAGTAAACTGTAAAATCTACATATGTAGGGACAGTTTATAGACAAATTTCAAACTGATTTGAGATCTTGGTGAACCTTTTAAGTTTGTTTTCATTTATTGATCTTTGCAGTTGTTAAAAAGAGGAGAAAATGAAGTATTTGTCTTCCAATGTAGGGAAGGAAAGACTACAAATAAAGATGTTTTATTGAGGCATTCCATCTAAGACTAGCTCTGATATAAGACAAGTGGTTTCTGCTTTTTGTTGCTTTACCAAATAGCATGGTGAGAAGTAGAGGAAAGTCATTTTGGCAGCAGCAAAAAATATTTAGCACGCCAGAAGGAAAAAGACCAAAGAGTCATCTCTCTTGAAAAAGGAAAATTACCTGTTTAGTTCTGTGGAATTAAACAGCTGTAATACGGCAGCATCTTGCCTTTAACAAGCCCATGAGAGTTGGGAACTTAGCCAGTTGGGTACTCTTCACAAACCTATGACTATTAGAATTTCCAAGGTCAGAAAGAGTCAGGACGCCAGTAGGAATGTGAAGAGAGACAGTCTGACGGTGGGGGAGAACCAAGTTATTGCTTACTGAGTTCCAAAAATGAGCCAATGAATGAGCTCAACACTTGATTTTGAGAGAAGGTAGAGTTGTCTTCAAAGGGAAAAAGATTTTGCCCAGCTTTTAATGAAGAATTAACAAAACAAACAGAAAAGAAATGGAGAATTCACTTGAAGACAAACAAGTTTTCTATATTCATCATGGCAACATGTCGAAAGTTCCACATATTTGTTACAAACAATAATAGGTAATGCAACATGATAGAATTAGATAAGCAGGTTCATACAGCCCATATATATTCTTGCAATACTTCACATTTTATGCAGCATGGCCATATATTATTGAAGACACTCTAGTGTCATTTAAATGTGTATTCATGTTGCACGTATTTATAAGATCTCACACAATGTGATTCATAGAACACCAGGGCATCACAAAAGTATCTGATTCTGACATCTCAGACCCAAATGGATTTCCACTCTAATTTGTGAATTTTGTGAGCAAAGTTTGCTTGAAGATTGGGAGGTTATCATCAGACAGACATTAAGTCCAATCTCCAAGGTGAACTTTGGGCAGGTTGGTCTATTTTTGTTTTTATGGTGTTCGCACATCTTGGACACTGCAGGACTGTGGTGGCTCAGTGCTTAAGAAGCTTTCCTTGTTCGCTGAAGGTCAGCAAGTTGGCAGTTCAAGACTGGAATACTGCATGACAGAATGAGTACCCGCCTCTGTCCCAGCTCCTGGCAACCTAGCTGTTCAAAAGAAAGAAATTGCAAGTAGATAAATAAGGACCAAGATCTTGGGGACATGAAAGGAGCTTTATTTGGGTATCCCTTGAGCAGAGTTTCTCCAGCAAAAATCCTTTCAACCCAGAAAGCACCTTTGTGTGCTTCTGACAAGATGCATCAGAGTATAAGATGCACTGGAATATAGGATGCACCCCATTATTACCAAAATAGCCACTATAGGCCACTATATACAATACAAGATGCACCCCATTTTAAGAGAGAAAAAGTGGGTCTTATACACCAGCAAATAGGGTATAAAAATATTGGACACTGAAGAAGTCCCAGACCTCCCCAACATGTAACTTTTGAGCCATCATTGGGATGGGGGGTGGGTGGGTTCTAATGCACTCCAGTGTCTACTTATGCATGCCTCATGGTCATGGAAACGTCTGCAGACACAGTCAGCACTGGCTCTTTGGCTATAAACAGAGATGAGCACTGAACTATAGAGTCAGATACAACTGACTTTCAAGTAACGGTGACCTTTACTTTACTTTTTCAGCACACTCCCATGTATGCCATTCCCAGTACTTGTGGATGCTGGGAACAGGATATATGGGAGACTTGCTGCTGTCAAAGCTACTTCCAGTGATAACTTCCACTGTTCTGAAGGAGTTTCTATGAAACTTGACCCACTTCCCAAAATGTCCTGACTTGTGTGGCTGATACTTTTTACTTACAAAAAAATGGAGGAAGAAACTAGAGTAGCAGCAATACTTGATTTGGTTCTGAGTAAAAGGGATGACTTGGTAGAAGAAGTGTCAGCAAGAGGATCTCTAGGGGAAAGTGACCAGGTTCTACTTGAGTTCTTGATTTCAAAGGAAACAAAAGCAGATGATAGCTGCACATATGAGTTGGACTTTAGGAAATCCAATTTTAATAAATTCAGAACAACGATCCTATGTCAGGAGATCCTAACAGGATAATGAATCAAAGATAGATGGGAGTTTCTAAAATAGGAAGTTCTAAAGGCAGAACTATGAACAATTTTAAAGATTAAAAAAGGTGCAAGACAGCAAGAAAGAAAGAAAGAAGACCAATATGGTGCAGGAAGGCCAGGCTACAAAGGAAGAGTAGGATTGTGTTAATATGCTGAGGTCAGCAAGAGATTCTAAAAGAAACAGAAAATCATTTTTCAGGGACATGCATAGCAAAAGAAAGAGAAAACGTACAGTGGCTCAGCTAATCAGTGGAGACATGAAAATGTGAATAGATGACAAAGAAAAGCCAGAGATGATAAATTCCTACTTCAGGTAAGTCTTCTCCTAAAAGCTATAGTCTACAACCCTCCAGGCAAATGTGAACTACAAAGGGAAGGGGCAGGGTTGCACATTGAGTTTGATAAACATATAGTCAAGGTATATCATATTACTTTGAATGAGTTAAAATCCCCATGAATGGATGAAATGTGATATTGAAGGAGCTGGCCAAAGAGATCTCAGAATTACAATCTACCATCTTCATCAACTCGTGAAGAATGAGTGACGTGTCAGATGTCTGTAGGAGGGCTAACATTGTCATTATAGTCAGAAAGGGTAAAAACGAGGTATTGGGGACTTCAATTACCCTCACATAGACTGGGTGAACTGTTGTTCGGCACATGATAAAGAGATAAAGTTCCTAAATATGCTAAATGATTGTTCCCTGGGACAGATGGTTGAAGACCCAACGAGAGGTACAAGAATCCTTGACTTGATCCTGAGTAATACTCAGGATCTGGTGCAAGATGTTAATGTGACTGATCCAATAGGGAACAGTGACCACAACTCAATTATGTTTAACTTGATCATAGACCACAAGTCACTGATAAAATCTAACACAGAGACCTTAAATTTTCAAAAAGGAAATTCCCCAAAATGAGGAAACTAGTAAAAAAGAAGCTGAAGGGGAAATTGAGAGAGTCCAAACACTCCAAGAGGCATGGAGGCTGTTTACAAAAACAATAACAGAGGCCCAATTAGAATGCATACCCAAAAGGAAAAAGGGCACTGCCAGGTCCAAGAGGATTCAGATGTGGCTTACAGGAGCTGTTCAGAAAGTGATCAAAAGCAAGAAAAGCTCATTTAGAAGATGGAAGGCTTGTCCGAATGAGGACAGCAGGCAGAAACATAAATTCTGGCAGAACAAATGCAAGGCAACAATCAGGAAAGCAAAGCAAGACTTTGAGGAGCGTATAGCTAAAAATAATCAGAGAAATAACAAAGACTTCTTTAAGTACATTAGAAGTAAGAACCCAGGGGGCATGGCTAAGATGTGCTGAGAGCAAGACGTGTTTCATCTCGGCTCGCACAGAAATGGGGAGAAAAAGCAAATTTTAAAGTGAACCTATCCGACTGGCTGTCTTAAAAATATAAAATCCGGATTTCCGAGGTGCTTTGGAAGTCTGAAAATTAAGTGGTAAATGAGGTGGTAAGTGAGGCGCAGTGAAAGTTGGGCCCAACGAGCCGCTTCGGATTTGGATTCGGATGGGAGCTCAGCGCTTGGAAATAGCAGAGGATAAGCACAAGGAAATCAAGAACTCAATTTAAACTTCGGAGCAGTGGTGGCGGAGGTGAGATTCCCCCGTAACAGCGGGTTGTAAAGTGTAAATGAGTACAGAGGTTTCGATTTGAGAGGGGGAAGAAGGAACAATGGTGGAGGGTCAGTTTTAAAATCGAAACTTAGGAGAATGGGGAGGAAAAGTGGCTTGTATGGAGAAGAAAATGGAGAACAACGAGGACTGAAGCCATCGAGTGACCAGTAAATTATAAAAAAGGGGGGAAATTAGAAAGGTCTTAAGAACTATTTGAACTCGGTTGGCATTGCATAAACACAGAAAGCGGTCACTTGGGGCGACATAGAAAGTGAAGGACCTCATTCGGATATCGCCATTGCTGATTTGGAGCTGTGGTCAGTGCAGCCGGTTTGGAAATTTTTCATGGGGCAAACTGGATTATAGTTTTGGGTTATTTTTTTGGCAGCTTTGGGCTCGAGGAAACCTATTTCCTGGCCTACAATATTCTTGGTTTATTACTTGTGGATTTGTGGATTTTTCACCCTCATTTTTTTGCTTCAGTACTCCTTCTTCACACTGGGATTTTGGATACATTGTAAATGGAACTCTGAGTTGAAACAATATAACAATTGGATGTGTGTGGTTTCCATCAAAGGGGCTGGCTAGTAAGCTTGGATTATAAAACTGCGTGGAACTTGGATATTATAATAAAGAAGAAGAATTTGAGTGGATTATAAGGCACATTGGCTGCACTGTGGATTACAAATTTTCATGTTTCTACTTGGTCTTTTTTTATTTCTTGTCAGCCTGGAAAAGTGAAGTTGGGTTTTTGGGATCTTTTTTTCCCATCTCATCACCTTTGTTTTGGATATACAGTGGTTGGAAATTCCAAAAGATTGTTGTACAAGAGTGTGGGAGTGCTGGAGCAGTTTCAAGGAAAGAGTTCAGCAAGAGCTAAGAGTGTTGCAGCATTAAAGCTTCTGGTTGAAGTCACCATGGATAAGGTTACAAGGGGAAAGGCGAAGGAGGAGGAGCCTGTGGTGAAATCTAAGAGGAAGGATAAAGTACCAGTTGAGGAGGCTCCCCCATCATCATCACCATCACCTGAACCTTATGATCAGACTCAAATAATGGTTGAATTTGATAAATTGTTTCAATTTGAGAAGATGGAAGAGGCAAGAGTGAAGGATAAAAATGAAATTTTGAAAAAACAGGACAAAGTTTGGATGTTATGGATTTTTCCAAAAAAGTAGATTTAAGCTTACAAAAAATAGAGGGAAATGTTAAGTTGATGCAAAATGAGGTGAAATCTATGAAAGGGGAAATAAAAGGGATACAGGAGGAAATAAAGGAGAATAAGTTGAAAGTGGATGAGCATGAAAAAAGGATTGATGTCATGGAAGAATTGATGAGAAAACAGAAAGTTCGGTTTCACTTACCAGTGATAACTTTCGTTCTTCGAGTATATAGTTTGTGAATACACACTATTGGGTTATGCGCCTGCGCAAAACGCTGATCAGAGGCTTAAAAAGCTATTGGTCAAAAGTTTTGGCGGTAAGACCGCCCACCGTACCGCCCACCCTGAGGCGCCAGTCCGCCATTTTACCTCAGTTCCATACTTAAGCCAAGCACAGGATAAACCAATTGATCTCATCCGTGCAGCTGAAAGAGGGGAGGCAGGGTGGGTAGTGTGTATTCACAAACTATATACTCGAAGAACGAAAGTTATCACTGGTAAGTGAAACTGAACTTTCTCCTTCGTATAGTTTGTGAATCCCCACTATTGGGAGATTAGCAAGCTCACACTCACTTGGTCGGTGGGCAGTCGGATGAGATGATCCCACGATGAATATGATGGTCAGGTAAGGTGAACTGTCAAGGGCGATGAGCCCGGAGCCCCCTGGTGAGGACGACACGGCCAAGCCTGGCGTCCGCAGTGGCTCTGGTGTCCACCCTGTAATGTTGGACAAATGTAGAAGGTCTGGACCAGGTGGCAGCCTTACAGATGTCCTCAAGCGGTGTGCCCTCCAAAAAGGCAGTGGATGTGGCAACCGCCCTCGTAGAATGCGCCCTGACATGTGGCGGAGGTGGCAGTGAGGCCGACTCGTAGGCCAGGTAGATGGTAGACGTGATCCATTTGGAGAACCTCTGGGCAGAGATGGGTTCACCCTTGGACTTTCCTCCATAAGCCACAAAGAGACGCTGTGACTTCCTGAACTCCCTTGTCCTGCTGGTGTAGAACAATAAAGCTCGTTTCACATCCAGCGTGTGCCAAGTCCTTTCTTGGGCGTTGGTGGGGTTCTGGAAGAAGGTTGGTAACGAGATAGTCTGTGCCATATAAAACTCGGAGACCACCTTAGGAAGGAAGGTGATATCCGTGTGAAGCACCACGCGGTCATTGAAAAACTGGAGAAACGGTGCGTCTGCCCGCAGAGCAACCAGTTCACCAGCTCGTCGAGCAGACGTGATAGCCACCAGAAATGTCGTCTTCCACGTGAGGAGACGAACATCCGCGGTAGCCATAGGCTCGAAAGGAGTCCTGGTGAGCGTGTTGAGAACGGCAGACAAGGACCATTGTGCTGTTGGAGTCCTGACCAGCGGGAAGGCGTTCCGCAGTCCCTTGAGGAAACGCTTCACCGTATGGTCGCGAAAGGCACCAGAGGCAGGTGAACCAGCCGGGGAGTGAGCCACCACCGCTGCGAGATGGACCCGGATGGAGGTGATACTAAGGCCAGACTCCGCCAAATGGAGGAGGTAGGCCATGATGTCCTGTAGTCCCACCTGTGGGGGGGACGTCTGCTGGGATGCCAGGAAAGCACAAAAGCGCCTGTATTTGGATGCATAAGACTTCCTTGTGGAAGGGCGCCGTGCTAGCTCCAGGATCCTGGACAGTCTGGGGTTATCCTCCACGCGTTGAGGTGGAGGCTGGGTAAGTCCGAGTGGTGGAGCTGGCCGTGTTCCATTTGGAGAAGCGTTGGTGATTCCGGCAGCGTGCGATACTGCAACCACATGCGTAACAGTAGCGGAAACCAGTGCTGGCGAGGCCATGCTGGAGCCACGAGAATCGCGTTGGCCCGGTGTTGGTACATCCTGGTGAGGACCTTCTGGACCAGAGGAAATGGAGGAAAGGCATAGAGGTAGTCCTGATCCCACCGTTTCATGAAGGCATTGCCCTCGGAGTTCAGTCCGATGCCTACCCTGGAACAGTACCTGTGGCATTTCCTGTTGGACTCCGATGCAAAGAGGTCGATGCTCGGAGTCCCCCAGGCCCTGCAAAGGGACCAAAATACCTCGTCGTCCAGTTCCCATTCATGAGTCGTCGAGGTGAGATGGCTGAGGTGGTCGGCCAAGACATTCAGCTTGCCCTGAATGTGCACTCCAATCAGAAAGATGTGTCTTTCCAGGCACCACTCCCAGAGTTGCACTGCAAGGTAAAGTAGGATGGTGGACCGTGTTCCTCCCTGTTTGTTCAGGTATGCCACTGCCGTGGTATTGCCCGAGGCCACTTGAACCACATTGCCGGTGAGTAGTGCCTTGAAGGAACTTAGGGCCTTCCAAACGGCCAACAGCTCCAAATAGTTGATATGGTGCCCCATCTCGTGAGGCGACCAAACATTGTTGACCATTAGAGTCCCGCAGGCAGCCCCCCAGCCGAGGTTGCTTGCATCGGTCAACACCTGCAACGAAGGTTGCGGGGGGTAAAAACTCTTCCCCATGGCCACATTGGGTGGCATGGTCCACCACAGTAACTGGTCCATCAGATCTGGAGACGGAGTCAGCCATTTGGACTGGCTCTCCCTGAGTGAATTGAATTCGTGGAGGAGCCACGACTGCAGGGACCGGAACTTTAACTTGGCGTGAGGAATTACCGCCATCATTGAGGCCATGAGGCCTAGAAGTCTCTGTGCCTTTTTCGCCCGGATGAACGGTTTGGTCCGGAAGTCGCTCACCCCATGTGCAATGTCCAGCAAGCGTTTCTGGGGGGCGAAGGCTCTGGTAACAAGCGAGTCGAGTACTGCTCCAATGTACTCGACACGCTGAGAGGGAATCAACTTTGATTTGGCGAAGTTGATCCTGAGGCCAAGACTCTCCATGAGGTGAACCGTGAATTGTGTGTCCCGAATGGATGACGAGCTGGTGGGGGAGACAATCAGCCAGTCGTCGATCCCCCGCTGACAGAGGAAGGCAGCCACCGGAGCCATGCACTTGGTGAAGACCCTCGGTGCCGTGGCCAGACCGAACGGTAGACTGGTACACAGAATTGCCGATTCGGAAGCGGAGGAACCGCCTGTGGTCCTCGAGGATGCCGACATGGAAGTAAGCATCCTTGAGGTCTATGACTGTGAACCAGTCCCCTTTGTTGATGAGGGGGAGGACGGTCTGTAGGGTCACCATCCGGAACTTCCTGGTGTGGATGCACTTGTTCAGGTGGCGCAGGTCCAGAATTGGGCGAAGTCCTCCGTCCTTCTTCTGAACCACGAAGTACCTCGAGTAGAAGCCGTTGTCCCAGTCGGATGGTGTTACCCGCTTGATGGCTCCCTTGGACAGAAGAGTTGAAATTTCTTCCTCCAAATGGGGGGACGAGGTGGTGAAACAATGTCTTCCTACCTGAGGCACTCGTACGAACTCGATGGCGTAACCAGCGGACAAGATTTTCAAGACCCACCGGTCGTCCGTGATGCCTGACCACACCTGGAGGAAGTTCCGGAGGGGAAGGTATGGGAGGTGGAGCGAGAGAGACTTGGCCATCGCAGTTTCAAAGCCGGGACTTGGATTTTGCATCAGAACGCTTGCCCTGTCCGTAAGGCTGGTAGCGAGGCTTGTGTTGGTGCCGCTGTTTGTAGAACCCAGGCCTGGGCTGGTCAGTCGAGCCACCCTGTTGCTGTGGGTTCCCCTGATACCGGTGTGTAAAGGGTTGGAACCACGGTTTGGCAGGCTGAGCCGGCATGGTGAGCCCCAGGAACTTAGCTGTCGAATTTGTCTGTCGCAGTTCGTTCAGTACCTTATTGGTGTCCTGTCCGAACAAGCCTTGTCCATCAAACGGGAACTCCTCGATGAGCTTTTTCATGGCATCATCGAGAGAGGTGCCCCTGAGCCAGGCATGACGACGGAGTAAAATGGCAGAAGACATGTCCTTGGCCGCGTAATCGTTAATGTGCCTGGCCGTCCTCATCTGCTGCTTTGCCAGAAAGTCTCCCTCTGCCGCCAGCACGTCGAATCCTTTCTGTGCATCGGCAGGCAGTTTAGCAGCAAGGACCTTCACTTGCTCCCAGAGGTGGGACTGATAGAGGCCCATGGCAGCCGAGTAATTAGCGGCTCGTAGGAAGAGGGAACCGGTGGCGTAAAACTTACGGCCCACCGTGTCCAGCTTCTTCCCTTCCGGAGTCAAAGGTACCAGAAAACTGCTGACGGCCGTTTTATGCTGGAAGGCCTTGACCACCAATGAGTTCGGCAAAGGGTGCGCCTGGAGAAACTCAACGTTTTCGTCCAAGACTCTATACATTCCATGGAGCCTGGACGAAACGGAGTGCGACAACACCGGCTTCTTCCATGTTGCCTTCGCTGACGTCAACATGGATGGAAGCATGGTGATGTGGACCGGTCGAATCGCCTTTTTGTCCAATTTGGCGGTCATTTGGTCCTCGCCCTCCAGTGGCGGCTGGTCCACCTTCAGGTTAAGAGCGGTCCCCAAACGAGTCAGCATTGCCGTGCGGGAGCGTTGATCCTCACCACACGGTGGGTCAATCGCGCCGATAGCCTGGTCCGGCGTCTTGTCGGCGTTGACATCCCCTTCGTCCTCCTCCGAAGACGCGCTGGAATCATCGGAGGACGAGGGAGGAATCCTGGTATCCACGTCAGGACTACGCCAGTACGGCCTGGGTGGGTCGACGGGTTGGGAGCTCACCGCATCGATGTCTGGACCACACCAAGACGATATGGGTGGGCCAGCGGAGCGAATGCTCAACCCTCGAGAGGTCGGCGGAGCAACAGCAGGACCAACATCCCTGGGGCTTGCGGTGGTCGGCACCGGAGCCGCAGAGGCCGCAGGCATGGAGGCCTTGAACTGTTGGGCAAAGGATTTTGCCATAGCCTCGAACATCCCTTTAAAGAAGTCCACCTGGGATGCATCCACCGCCGATGGTTGGGACGAAACGGTGGCCGGCGAAACGGTGGTTGGAATGATCGGAGACAAAACGGTGGCCGGAATGGTGGTTGCCGGTTTGTCTAATGTTGGAGTCCTAGGCCTCGGGGAGACAGAAGCCTGCCTCGTGGGTGGATGGCCCCTCTCACGAGGCAGAGAAGAGAGTACCTGCAGTGGGCAAGCTGGAGCCCCAGCCCTGCGACCTTTTGCAGGAGATCCCGAAGAGGACCGTCCGCCCCATATCGAAGATCCGGGTGAAGGACATCTCGCGACCGAAAAGGGAGGCGAGGGCCCCGGAGAAACAGGAGGGCGAGGCGTAGGCGGGAGAGATCACCTTTTCTCCGGCCCATGTTTCTTCTTCTTCTCCCCATTTTTATCCTTCTTTTTCTTCTTTCTGATGGAGAGAGTGGAAGAAGAAGGAGGAAGCGGTAGAGGCCGAGAGGGCTGAGAGGCACCGGCGGAGGTGGAAGCAGCCGCGGCAGGAGCCAAAGCGAGCTCCATAAGGTGCACTTTCAACCGGTTGCTCCAGTTCTGAACTGCAAGTCGAGTAAAGTTCTTACAGTGAGTGCAGGATTGGCTCTGGTGAGATTCTCCTAGGCAAAAAAGACAGAGGCTATGCCCGTCGGAGGCAGGGAACTTCTTGAGGCAAGCAGAACACTGCTTGAAGGCTGCAGCCATCAAAAAATTCTTCCGACGGAAGGTTCAAGAAGGTGAGCACCCCGAAGGGCAGGCCAGCCTCCACCCCCTTGAGGGGGGAAACGGTGACCGGAGCGAGTAGGTTACTGAGTCCACCAGAAGGAAGAAACAGCACCGGGGTGGCAATCCTGCCCAAAGGACAAGATCGCCGAAAAAATCGTTAAGGTTCGTCAAAGACTTTCCCTCAGAAAAGACGAAAAAATTGAGGAAGCTCTCAACGATCCTCCTGCTGCTAAGGCGGAAAGAAGAGAACTGAGGTAAAATGGCGGACTGGTGCCTCAGGGTGGGCGGTACGGTGGGCGGTCTTACCGCCAAAACTTTTGACCAATAGCTTTTTAAGCCTCCGATCAGCGTTCTGCACAGGTGCATAACCCAATAGTGGGGATTCACAAACTATACGAAGGAGAACATTGTGATATGCCATATGTTGGTAAGAATGCCAGATCAGCTAAGAGATAGAATTGTTCAATGGTTAAACAATTTGAAATTGGGGAAGGATTTTGTACAGGAGGATATTGTAAGTGCATATAGAGTGGGTCTGAGAAGGGGTAAAGAAACGTCTTGGTTAAATTTGCAAATTGGGGAGACAAGCTCAAAGAAATGGCATTTCTAAAACAAGCTGCTTCTGGCACTCTGAAAATTGATGGGTCTGATGTGGAAGTATATAATGATATTTCTATTAAAGAACGTGTTTGGAGGTATAAGATGAAACCAGTAACTAAAGTGTTGATGAAAAAAGGTGTAAGATACAATTGGCGATTTCCACAACAGTTAAGATTCTTCTATGAAAAAAAAATATATATATGCAGGTGATTGATGCAGGGACTGATGCATTGGAATATTTGAGTTTACTTGATCTGATCAAGGCAGGTTCAAATGAGTGGTTAGCTTTGAGAAAAGAACTACTGGATTCGGGAGCTATAAGAAGAGATTATGAGGGAGCAGATGAGGGTGGTTGGCAATGGAATGATAATGATGAGGTAAATTCTAATATGGTCTGGGATGCCATGAAGTCGGTTTTCAGAGGTGAAAGTATAAAGTTGGCAAGTAATAGATATAAAAAGTATAAGCTAGCACAGGATGAAAGTGAAAAGGAGATAAAGTGGTTACAGGAGGAGCATTCAAAGAGGAAGGATAAGAAGATTGAAGGCTGAATTGGTTGGTAAAGATATAGAAAAGGTAAAAAGAGATTTGATTTATTTAAAAAGAGAGTACTTTGAATATAGCAATAAAAATTCAAGATTATTGGCAAAAGACAAAAAGGAAAAAAGAGAAATTGGAGTTTTGGTCGACAACCAAAGGACAAGATGTAATAAGATTAGAAATAAATGTAAAATTGTGAAGGATTTTTATCAAGCTTTGTATGCAAAAAAAGAGATAGACGTGGAGAAGCTTAAAAAGCAATAAGAGAGACAAATAACAACTAGAATAAAACAGGAACATAGGGATAAAATGGAAGAACAAGTCTTGGAAAAGGAGGTAAAGGAGGTAATTACGGGTTTGAAGCTGGGGAAAGCTCCGGGAGAGGATGGATTGCCAGCTGATTTTTATAAGGAATTTAAAGATGTGGTACCAAAGTTGGTAAAATTATATAACTATATACTGGATGGGGGACAAATCCCGACTTCATGGTATAGAACCACGATTGTACTGTTGCCAAAACTGGGAAAGAATTTAGAGAAAGTGGAATCCTATAGACCAATCTCTCTCATAAATCAGGATACCAAGATCTTCACAGCAATATTGGCTAATCGTTTAAATAAATTTATGGGTGATTATATAAATTTAGATCAAGTGGGATTTTTAAAAGGGAGATATATGGCAGATTTGACTAGAAGAGTTTTAGATTTAATAGATAATGTGAATCAAACAAAAGAAAAAGTCGGATTAATATATTTGGACATTTTAAAGTCATTTCACTCCCTACAATGGATCTCGATTAAGGAAATAATTAAAAGCTACAGATTCGGTGATAAATTTAGAAGGGTAATAGATTTATTATATCAGAAAGGAATAGCTAGTGTTAGAGTAAACAATGAGTTCACAGACGAGGTAAAATTAGAGGCGGGTACTAGACAGGGTTGTCCCTTGTCCCCTATATTGTTTATCATGGCAATGGAGATATTGGCAAAAGCTATAAGAGAGGATGGAAAAATAGAAGGGATAATGGGGAACAAAATTAGTATGAATGCAGATGACACATTGATAATTGCAAAACATCCAGAGAGGGTTATGAATAGAATTAGAACACAACTTAGGGACTTTGAGGATATTACGGGTTTGAAGATTAACTGGGATAAATCGGAAATGATGTTGTGTAACACGGGAGAAGAGGAGAGGAGGAAGATAAAGGGAATGAGTAATATCCAAATTAAAGATAAGTTGAAATACCTGGGTATAATTATATCAAATAGATTGGAAGAGCTTAAAAGATTGAATTATGATAGTTTGAAAATGGAAATTAAGACAAGAATACAAAGTTTTCAAAAGGTGAAATTGTCATGGTTTGGGAGAATTGCACTTACCAAAATGATGTTGTTACCTAGAATTAATTTTTTATTTGATGCATTAGCAATTCAATTGAAGGACAAGGAAATTAATGAGTTTCAAAAGTTGTTTAATAACTTTTGTAATGGGGGGGGGTCCAGACTACCAAAAAAATGGTATTTACCTCAAAAAGAAGGAGGTTTAGGAATGCCGAATTTAGTGGCATATTACCGTGCCTTTCAAATTAAGAATGTTGTGAAGATCTTGGCAAGAGAAAAAGTAATTTGGGAGGAGATTGAGATGAAAGATTATAGGAACATAGGTAAAATGATCTTTTTGGGAGGAAGAATGGGGAAAATAGTTACTAATAATATAATGATGAATGTGTGGAAAAAAATAAAGAAGGATCTGGCCCCGAATATCTCTCCAATTTTGGAATTGGCAGACATGGCAAGTTTTTCGTTGAAAATAGATAAAGAGGGGGGCGTGGCTAAGATGGCCGACGAGTAACATCTTGATTCGAATGCTCGCGCTTAACAAAGTGGTAATTAATGTGTTGGAGTGAAATGGGAAACTTTTAAAGTGGCAACTTCTGTAGATAAGAATCTTGCTTGTCTTTTTGGAAAATTTCGGGAACTTTTGAAGTCGGATGGTTGAAGTTCGGGAGGTTTTCCTGGGCGGGTGAGGCCTGCGACGGCAGTCTCGGCTTTTCTGCTGAGGAGCCGAGAACGGGACCAGTGAGACTGCGGAGAAGCTTCAGAGCTGGCAAGAAGTTGTTTGGCACGAAAACAGTTGCATGTAAGTGCATGAATGGAGTACTAAAGATTAAACTTAGCTGGAGATCTTGTTTAATGAGCCCGGACTTTGAAATGGAAATGGGTGGAAGTAGATGAAAACAAGTGGTTGTTTTGTTAATGGCGGTGGTCCTGGAAAAAGAAAGTGATCGTGCTTGGGTTTATGATTTTTTCGCACACCAGAAGGACCACGCCGTGTTTTGACGATAACAAAGTGGTTTAAAAAATACTTGTCTGGGCTATAATATTGGAAGGAAACTGTGAATTTCCCAGCTTAAAGTGTTTGGAAAAAGTTTGCCTTTCCACAGAAGAAGAAGGGGGGCTTTTACCCAGAAGTTAAAGCAGCCGCTGGAAAATGGCGTTTTGACTTGTCCGCTTCAAGAGAAAGATTAATTGGGCTTCTTTTTGCTCCTTCACCATGTGGATTATAAATACTTATTTTTTTTCCTCTCTTTTGGAATATATTGCTTCTCACTTCTCCTGCTTTCCTGTTTGGATTTAGGGCTTTTTCTCCCTCCAGTCTCCCCTCCCTTTTTTTTACTTTTCGGTGGCTTGGATTTAAAGGAGAGGTTTTGGGTGACTGTTTCCTTGGAGCACTTACATTGCAGTGTGGAAGACGACTGGTTGGACTGATTGCTTTGGGGAAACGGACCCGCTGTGGATTATTATTTTCTTTTTCGCCCTTCTTTTTTTCTTCTCAGCTGCCTGTTGGGAGTATTGGTTCCTTCTGCCCTTTTTTGTGGATTACAGTAACTCTTTGGACTTCTGCTTAATATAAGTTTCCCTGTTGGACTTGTGGAACCAGGGGTTGCAGCGTTATAGGCTTATCTGTTTGACTAATTTTTACAACGATCTGCAACTTTGGGCCTTTATATACTGTACTATTATGGATAAAGGTACAAGAGGGAAAGCAAAGGAAGAAGACCCAGCTGTGAAGCCTAAGAAGAAGGAAAAAGCACCAATGGAGGAAGCCCCTCAGTCTTCATCCCCGCCCACAGTGTCCTACAATCAAACCCAAATTATGGTGGAAATTGGCAAGCTGTTTCAGAAATTGGAGAAGAATGAGGATTCAAGGGTGAAAGACAGAAATGAAATGATGAAAAAGCAAGATAAGGTGGTATCATCTGTTGCAGATTTTTCAAAAAAGGTGGACTTAAGTTTGAAAAAAATTGAGGGAAATGTGCAATTGGTTCAAACCGAGGTAACTGCCATAAAAAAGGAAATAAAAGGGACTCAGGAGGTGGTGCGGGAGAATAAGCTGAAATTGGAGGAACAAGAGAGAAGGATTGATGCTGTGGAAGATATGATGAGAAAGCAGAACATTGTGATCCGTCAGGTCATGGAACAAACTCCGGACTTGTTAAGGGAAAGAGTGGTTCAGTGGTTAAATGGTTTGAATATGGGAAAAGAATTTGTCCAGGAAGATTTTGTAAGTGTATTCCGGGTGGGCCCAAGAAGAGGGAGGGTGGTTCAAAGAAATGTGTTGGTAAAATTCGCAAATTGGGCAGATAAGCTAAAAGTAATGGCCCATTTGAAACGAGCCGGTCCTGATGCTTTGAAATTTGATGGCTCTGACGTAGAAGTTTACAATGATATTTCGTTGAAAGAAAGAACGTGGAGGTATAAAATGAGGCCTGTAACCAAATTATTGATGAGTAAAAATATAAGGTACAATTGGAGATTTCCGCAGCAACTGCGCTTTTTTTATGATAAAAGAATGCAAGTAATTGATGAAGGGACCAATCCATTGGAGTATTTGAGCTTGTTGGAACTGGTAAAAGTAGATTTGGAAGAATGGATAAATCTTAAGAAGGAACTGATGGAATCGGGAGCATTGGGGAGGGAATACGGGAGGGAGGAGGCTGGTGGGGCAACAGGTGGAACACCGCAGCGAAGGGAGGAGGAGGAGGAGCTGTCGTTGATCATGGTGGAGGAGGAGACAAGTAAGGAGTAAAGAGAATCAGATTATAACAATTTAAAGCATTTAATTGATATAGAAAGGTGAGTAGCGCGTAGCACCGGTAGGAAGGCACATCTTGCATGTCCCCCCTCTCCCCTCTTTGGTTGTCAAAGGCGGCCTTTTTTTTGTAAGAAAGTGGGGAGAGAGATAGTGTGTGTTCTATGTAGTTTTGTATGGTATAGGGGTAAGGGGTGGTTGGTGGCACGCCCGATGGAGAGTTTAGAGCTTGGAAAGGAAGTAGGTTATGGGAAGTATTAAAATAATATCATGGAATGTGAAGGGTACAGGTTCTGTTCTTAAGAGACGGAGACTGGAATTGGCGCTGAAGAAAGATAGACCAGATATATTGTTTTTACAGGAAACCCATCAGAAGTCAAAAGATACGAATAGACTTTTTTTGGGATGGATGCAACACTATGAGATGGCATTTGGAACATCAAAAGCAAGAGGGGTGGCAATCATGATTTCTAAAAAATTAGGATTTGAGATTACAAAAAGGGTTGTTGACCAAGAGGGTAGATATTTGATAATAAGAGGAAAATTGGAGGATGAGGAAATCATGTTGGTAAATATTTATGCTCCAAACGACCATCAAGCGGAGTTCCTTGAAAAAATTCGGAAAATAGTGGAACTAGAGAATGTTGTAAAAACTATTGTGGCTGGAGATTTTAATTTGATAAGGTCAGGGCTAGATTGTACAAATATATCAAGAAGTGGAATTGGCTTGAAAGGGAAGGTTCTGGATAAATGGATGGATGTTATGGGTTTGAAGGATTCTTGGAGAGAGTTTAAGGGCTCTGAAAGGGCATACTCTTTTATTCACATGTTCATGGGACCTACTCAAGAATAGATTATGTTTTTCTTACCGAAAATTTGATCAAAGACATAGAAGGAATGGAAATTGGGATTATCAAGGAATCGGATCATGCTAAAGTATATCTGGAATTGAAAGTACAAAAAGATACTCGAAGAGTAAGAAATTGGAGGTACGATCCTAATTTGTTTAAAGATCAGAAGTGTAAAGAGCAGATTATGGGAAAATGGAAAGAAAGTTGGCAGTGGAACGATAATAATGAGGTTAATTTTAACGTGGTATGGGATACCATGAAGTCGGTTTTTAGGGGGAAAGTATAAAATTGGCGAGTTTTAAATATAAAAAATATAAAGCAGAACAGATAGAAAAAGAAAGAGAAATAAAACAATTACAGGAGGATCATGCGAAAAGTAAAGATAATTTTTTTTTACAAAATTACAAAGGCTTAAAGCAGAACTAATGGGTAAGGATATTGATAAAGTTAAACGAAATTTGATTTATTTAAATAGAGAATATTTTGAATTTAGTAATAGAAGTTCAAAACTATTAGCAAGAGCAGCTAAGGCTAAAAGGGAAAAAGAGAAATAGGGGTATTGGTTGATAAGCAAGGTTCAAGGTGTAATAAGAACGGAGATAAATGTAAAATTGTCAGGGAATTTTATCAGCTGTTATATGCAAAAAAGGAAGTAGACCTGGAGAAGCTTAAAAAGATATTGGAGAGACAGTTAGGGAATGGAATAAAACAAGAACATAGGGAGAAAATGGAGGAAAGGATTAATGAGAAAGAGGTTAAGGAGGTGATTAGTGGGTTGAAGACGGGGAAAGCTCCGGGGGATGATGGATTATCGACAGAGTTTTACAAAGAATTTAAGGAGGTAGTGGTTCCAAAATTGGTGAAGTTATATAATTATATTTTAGATGGAGGATCAATTCCGACTTCATGGTATAACACCACAATCGTTCTACTGCCAAAGCCTGGCAAGAATCTGGAAAGAGTGGAATCGTACAGACCAATTTCACTTATAAATCAGGATGCTAAGATCTTCACAGCAATATTGGCTAACCGATTAAACAGTTTTATGGGGGAATACATAAATGTAGATCAAGTTGGGTTTCTAAAAGGTCGGCATATGGCAGATTTGACTAGAAGGGTATTAGATTTAATTGATAACGTTAACCAAACTAAGGAAAAGGTGGGCTTATTATCATTAGATATTTTTAAGGCATTCGACTCATTACAGTGGTCTTCAATTAAGGAAATAGTTTAAAAATATGGGTTTGGGGATAGATTCAATAGGGTAATAGACTTATTATATCAAAAAGGGAATGCTAGGATTAGAGTAAATGAGGAGCTTACTGATGTGGTAAATTTAGAGGCTGGTACTAGGCAGGGCTGTCCATTATCTCCTATTTTGTTTATTATGGCAATGGAGATTCTAGCTAAAAATATAAGGGATGATTTAAACATAGAAGGGATTATGGGTAACAAAGTGAGCATGTATGCGGATGATACATTGCTTATGGTGAAACATCCGGAGCTGGTAATGGACAGGATCAAAGATCACTTACAGGTATTTGAAGCTATAACTGGATTAATGATAAATTGGGATAAATCAGAATTGATGTTGTGTAATTTGGGAGCAAGTGAGATGGGTAGGATAGTGGAGACACTTAATATACAAATTAAAGATAAGCTGAAGTATTTGGGGATAATTATCTCAAATAAATTAGAAGAACTTAAACGATTGAACTATGACAGCTTGAGAGTGGAATTTAAGAATAAAATACAAGTGTTTCAGAAGTTGAAGCTGTCATGGTTCGGAAGGATCGCTATTTGTAAAATGATATTGTTACCAAAGATTAATTTTTTATTTGATGCACTAGCGATCCATCTGAAGGAGAAGGAAATTAATGAGTTTCAAAAGATGTTCAATGGTTTTTGTAATGGTGGTAAAAAATCTACACTTCCAAAGAAACTATGGTACTTGTCTCAGAAAAAAGGGGGTTTGGGTATGCCAAATTTGTTAGCATACTATCGAGCATTTCAAATTAAGAATGTTGTGAAGATTTTGGCAAGAGAAAAGACAATTTGGGAGCAACTGGAGATGAAAGAATATAGAGACATTGGTAGTATGATTTTTTTGGGAATAAAGGACAAGGTGAAAAGGTCAAATAATACTATGATGAGAGGTCTCATGGAAGTGTGGAAGAAAGTAAAGAAAGATATAGTCCCAAATCTCTCTCCAATTTTGGAATTGACGGATATGGGGTGTTTCCCAATAAAAATAGATAAGGTAAAAATGGAAATATTGGATAAAAATGGGGTGCTTTTATTGAAGGATTGGTTAAAAGTTTGTGATGATGATACTAAGAGGAAAAAAATATTTGAGAAGCTAAATTTGGATTGGTTTCAGAAATTAAAGGCGGATAACTGGAATAAAAAATATAAAAGAGAAGCAGGGTTAGATAGAAATAAGACGGAATTTGAGGATTTGGTAATAAAGATCAGAAAAGGGGAAAGAGGTATTAAGGGTCTTGTAAGCAAACTTTATATTATATTGAACAAGGGTAATGATCCACAGGAAGACTTGAAACGGAAGTGGGAACAAAATTTGAATATAAAAATTGGGGAGGTTGAATGGAGAAACAAATGGAAAAAGAGGATTATGAGAACAATGTCTGTAAGAATTAAAGAACATAATTTTAAAATGTTGTGGCAATGGTACTTGACACCACTAAGACTTTATCAGATGGATAATAAAAGAGATAAGTTATGTTGGAGATGTAAAGAAACAGATGGAACATATGAACACATGTGGTGGAGTTGTAAAAAAATAAGGGATTTTTGGGGAAGAATAGAAGGGGAGTTTGGTGAAATATTGGGTAAAAAGGTCAAGTTGGTGTCAGGTACCATTCTTTTAACAAATGTGGAAGGTTTGGGTTTGAATAAGGAGGAAAAAGAATTATTGGAAATTGTATTGACCACAGGTGGACAATGTATAGCTAGAAATTGGAAAAATGATGTAGATATACAGATCGGAGAATGTTCCAAGGAAATGTGGAGCCTAGCATTGAATGACAAATTGACATGGGAGATTAAAGTGAAACGAGATAATTTAAAAGAGAATAGGTTTTGGAACATATGGAAACCGTTTGTGGAGCATTCTCTTATGGTAACTGACAGTTCAGGACCTGCACCATCTGAAAGAGGTTTTTGGAGTTGAAATAGCAACTAAACTCTCCGGGCATTGTATATATTCACAGGGTGATTTGTAATTATTAAAAAAATATAATAGAGGTAGCTTAGAAAGCTCTTATTGTTTGATTGAGTAATATTTTACATTGTGGTATCTAATATTGTGGTTATATGGTAAACAATTAGTTTAAGTATTGTTATGCGCTAGCCTCTATGAATGTGAGTTAATATTGCATTGAGGTTATCTTTGAGGTATTACTGTATTGTAATGTTATTATTTTCTTTTTTTCCCCTGTATGTTTGTTAATTTTTTAAAAATAAAAATCATTTAATAAAAAAAAGAAGAAAAGAAAATAGATAAAGAAATAATAGAAATATTGGATAAAAATGAAGTTTTCCTGGTGAAAGACTGGTTACGGATCTGTGGAGATGAAAGTAGAAAGAAAACGCTATTCGAACAATTGAAAATGAATTGGTTTCAGATACTGAGGGTTAATAATTGGATAAAAGGTGTTAAAAATGTTAGCAAATTGTATAGTTTAATAAATAGGGAGGGTGATCCGCAGGAGGATTTGAAACAAAGGTGGGAACAGGATCTGAATATAAGGATAGAAAAAGATGCATGGAGAAACAAATGGAAAAAGAGGATAATGAGAACTATGTCACTTAGAATTAAAGAGCATAATTATAAAATGTTATGGAGGTGGTATCTGACACCAGTGAGGTTACATCAGATTGATAATATAAAGGATAAGTTATGTTGGAGATGTAAAGACACAATAGGAACTTATGAACACATGTGGTGGAGTTGTAAGGTGATAAAGGATTTTTAGATAAGAATTGAAAAAGAGATTAGTGAAATAATGGGGGGGGGGGAATCAAACTGGAGTCAGATACCACCATGTTAACAAATGTGGAACGTATTAATTTAAATAGGGATGAGAAAGAATTACTCGAAATAATGCTTACAATGGGCAGACAATGTATTGCAATAAATTGGAAAAATGACATAATTATACAGATGGAGGAATGGTATAAAGAAATGTGGAATTTAGCATTGAATGATAATTTAACATGGGAAATAAAAGAAAAAAAGGGCATTATGAGAGATAATAGATTTTGGAATATTTGAAAACTTTTTGTGGATCACTCACATGAATGTTGAATCTAACAGACCTGTACCCAAACAAAGAAGTTTCTGGATATAAAATATGAGTCACTCTGAGTTCTCCAGGGCATTGTAAATAAGCACTGAGTGTGAATTAAGTATTATGTTGTTTTCATTTTTATGGAGTTGCAGCACAAAGAGTATTGAATTACAGAAAAGTGTATATGATTTAGTAATGTTAGCAATTATATTTGTTAAATCTAAAGATACTTAAAAAGTGTATTAGGATAGACTGTATTTTTCTTTCTTTTTTGGATGTTTATTTTTGTATTTTATATGTGCTGTTTTATATTTGCATTGTTTTATATTTGTATTTGTTTATTAAAAATTAATTTTTTAAAAAAGAAGAAGTAAGAACCCAACTAGGAAGGCCATTGGACCATTAGATGACAATGGAGGGCTAGGGGTTCTTAAAGAGGAAACAGAGATAGCAGAGAGACTCAATGAATTCTTTGCTTCAGTATTCACTCAAGAAGAGAGAGACCACATGCTCAAAACAGAGCCTATCTTTGTAGGGAGGGAAACCGAAGAATTAAGCCAGATAGAAATAACCAGGGAGGGGGTCCTTGCATGTCTTGTTAAACTAAATGCTAACAAATCACCAGGACCAGATGGCATCCATCCACAAGTTCTCAGGGAACTTAAAGATGAAATTGCTGATCTCCTAGCCAAAATATATAATCTTTCACTCAAATCAGGCTTTGTGCCTGATGACTGGAAGGTAGCGAATGTAACACCAATTTTCAAAAATGGATCCAGGGGTGATACAGGAAATTACCGACCTGTCAGTTTGACATGTGTCCCAGGTAAAGTGATGGAAACCATCCTAAAATATAGAATTAATAGGCACATAGAAGAGAAGGCGCTGCTAAAGGAGAGCCAACATGGCTTTTGCAAGGGCAAATCATGCCTCACTAATCTGTTGGAATTTTTTGAGAGTGTTAACAAGCATGTGGATAAGGGGGATCCAGTTGACATTGTTTATCTGGACTTTCAGAAGGCTTTTGACAAGGTCCTGCACCAAAGGCTCTTGAATAAACTTACCAGACATGGAATAAAGGGACGGGTCTTGTCTTGGATCAGCAACTGGCTAAGGGACAGGAAACAGAGGGTAGCACTAAATGGACACTTCTCCAAGTGGAGGAAAGTAAAGAGTGGGGTCCACCCAAGGTTCAGTACTGTGACCACTGCTTTTCAACCTCTTCATAAATGATCTAGAAGTAGGAGTAAATAGCAAGGTAGCCAAATTTGCTGACGACACTAAATTATACAGGGTAGTGAAAACTGTGAGAGATTGTGAGGAGCTCCAGAGGGATCTCTTGACACTGGGGGAGTGGGCAAAACAGTGGCAAATGAGCTTCAACACTAGTAAGTGCAGAGTGATGCACATTGGGGCAAAAAAAAAACCCCAATTACATTTATAAACTGATGGGGTCTGAACTCTCTGCGACAAACCAGGAAAGGGACCTTGGTGTCCTGGTAGACCTCTCAATGAAGGTGTCAACCCAGTGTGCCTCAGCAGTGAAAAAAGCAAACTCAATGCTAGGGATCATTAGGAAGGGTATAGAAACTAAGTCAGCAAGTGTCATTTTGCCTTTTTATAAATCTATGGTGAGGCCCCATGTGGAATACTGTGTACAGTTCTGGTCACCATACCCCCAGAAGGATATTATGGAGCTGGTAAAAGTGCAGAGGAGGGCAACCAAAATGATTAGGGGACTGGAACACCTTCCTTACTATCTGAGGCTACAACGGTTGGGCCTCTTCACTCTTGAACGACGGCGTCTAAGAGGTGGCCTGATTAAAGTTTATAAAATCATGCACGGTGTGGATAAAGTAGATAAGGAAAAACTGTTTTCCCTATCACACAACACTAGAACTAGGGGGCACTCCATGAAACTTTTGGGTACTAGTTCTCAAACAAATAAGAGAAAGTACTTTTTTCACCCAGAGGATCACTGGTCTATATAACTCTCTGCCAGGAGAAGTGGTGACAGCTGTCAGTCATGACAGCTTTAAGAAAGGATTAGACAAGTTCATGGAGGACAAGGGTATCAATGGCTATAATTATGGATACCTAAGGACAACCTGGGGGTTGGAGAGATAGGCAGGATATCTCTCAATGCCATTTCCAGGGAATCCTAAGCAGGTGAAGGCATCTGCTTGGGAATACCCTGAAGCAAATGGTGAGCCACTGTGTGAGACAGAATGCTGGACTGGATGGGCTGTGGCCTGTTCCAGCAAGGGCTGTTCTTATGTTCTTATGTTCTTATATTGCAGATGGAGAGGGGTAATTAGTCTAAGGATCAAAATAGGCATTAAAGGCAATGCAGGATCCATACATTTTCTATCTGACAATGGGGTGCGTCAGCAATTCCCTAGGCAAATTAAACCTGTGCTTCTCTTTCAATGATGACCAATCAAAAAGCAAAGCATGTTTTATGCAAAATACAGATGTGAGGAAAATAGAGTGTGGCGAGATATAGACATCTTTCACCATTTAAAGAAGAGACTCTTCTAAATATGTGCTAAACATAATATCTATTTTGTCCCCAAGGCAGCCTCTAATTGGACTAAGACTACTTCATGAATTCATAGGATAAGCAAGATTGAAACTGGAGACTTCACACAAACAAATTGCTCTCCCTGTTTCACTGCTGAAATTCTAGATCAGGGGTTCACAACCTACAACCTGTGGGACAGACCCAGCCTGTGGCACCATTTCATGTGGCCCACCACCCTTGCTCCCACCGCCACTGCTCCTGCCTCTGCTGGCAGAAGTGGCAGAAACAGCTGAAAACGCACCACCCTTGCTCCTGCCACTGCTGCCATCACTGCCAGAAGTGTTGAAAACACCTGAAATTGTGCTGTAAATGCACACACGGCTCTCATAAAAACATTTACAACAGTCACAGATGTGTTTAATGGCAGTGTTTACAGTGGGGGGAACCACGTGTCCGGCCCGCTCAGCTGTCTGAGAGGTCGTGGTCTGGCCCGTGGCTGGAAAAGGTTGCGAGTCCCTGTCCTAGAAGCTTCTAGCTGGTATCAGTGTAGTAGCAACTGGGCTAGAATGGCAGTGATTGCATTACAGACAAGAGTCTGGTAAGCAGTAGCCTGGGGAAAGTAGTTTGGTATCCTTTTAAAATTAACCAACAATGTTGTCTCTTTCCCCCAGATTTCAGTTAGTTCAATGGCTTGCATTTGGTTTGGTTAATACTTTTTTATTGGTCACTTCTTTGCTGGATATGTGCTTCTTCCACTTTCCTTAGAACTAAAACTGCATATTAAACACATTGGGCATACATTTCAGACAGTAAACAAAACAAAACTCTCTGATATACTTGCACAGACTAACACAGTTACCACTTCAAAAAATTGGGCATACATTTGTACATGCAATGCCATCCGAATTGATTCCAAAGCTCAATCTTGCCCTACTTGGGGAAAATTGCTACAACTACCCAGTTTCAGAATGGAATATATTGCCATAGTGCCAAATATAGCACCTGTAAATAAGATATAGGAAATGGCATCCAAAATCCTGAGAATGCATTGTGTTCAACTCAAAGAGGACAGCATAGATTTGCAAGCAGCCTTCAGGGATTGGATCTTGGTGGTAGAGAAAGTACACTTATTTTACTTCTGCTGACAGGGAAAAATCTTCATAGTAATGTCTATGCCTGTTCCCTTATGGAAGGATAGTAACATATCACCTTGTTGATGTAGGATGCTGATATTGTCCTTGGAAACTCTAAAAAGCCTTTTAGAGTTTTGACGTGAATGAAACTGAACCTCAGATAAAACTGTGAAATACTGTTACAGTGGAACCCTGCATAATGAACACTACGTATAATGAAAAAATCATATAACAAAGAGGATTTGCGCTAACCGCTATACCCCCTATAACAATTTTTTTCGTTATACAAAGCAATGCATCTCTATGGGAAAAATCATACAGCAAAAATCACTATGGGATGCGCCAGGAGGGTAGAAGAGATGCTGTGGCCACAAGCCCCGGAGGACTCCTTGCCCCAGCCCAGTCACACTAACAATGGGTGGATGAGAGGCAGCTGCTCCGGACGCTGCGGCCACTCTGTCTTTGTGTGGACGTGCTGGTTGAATGTTGGGGACTTTAAATAAGTGTTTCCCCTTGTAATGTTTGATGGACTTCTCCGCCGTCGCCCCCAGACTTTGCCTGCAGCCAGAGTAGAGAGGCCGTTGTATTGTATTGTATCGTCGTATCATTGTATATTATGATATGTGCTTTTGTAGGTTGAATATGGTATAATTATTGTCTATATTGTATTATTGTGTTTACTGTATAATTATTGTGTGAGCCCCCCTGAGTCGGGTTTCCTGATTGGGCAGCATATAAGTGTGAGAATTAAACTAAATTAAATTAAATTCTTGCTGATGTGGGGCTAATCTCACTACATAGGCAACCAGAATAATTAGGGCACTGGAACACCTTCCTTACCATCTGAGGCTGCAACGGTTGGGCCTCTTCACTCTTGAACAATGGCGTCTAAGAGGTGACCTGGATTGAAGTTTATAAAATCATGCACGGTGTGGACAAAGTAGATAAGGAAAAACTGTTTTCCCTAGCGCATAACACTAGAACTAGGGGGCACTTCATGAAACTTTTGGGTACTAGTTCTCAAACAAATAAGAGAAAGTACTTTTTCACCCAGAGGATCACTGATCTATGGAACTCCCTGCCAGAAGAAGTGGTGACAGCTGTCAGTCTTGACAGCTTTAAGAAAGGATTAGACAAGTTCATGGAGGACAAGGATATCAATGGCTGTAATTATGGATACTTAAGGACAACCTGGGGGTTGGAGAGATAGGCAGGATATCTCTCAATGCCATTTCCAGGGAATCCTAAGCAGGTGAAGGCATCTGCTTGGGAATACCCTGAAGCAAATGGTGAGCCACTGTGTGAGACAGAATGCTGGACTGGATGAGCTGTGACCTGTTCCAGCAAGGCTGTTCCTTTGTTCTTATGTTCTTATAGTTGAACTAGGTGGAGGCATTCAGGAGATATGGGGAAGGAGTCTGTCCTCACAGGAATAAAAGGCTTCAACAGAGCTGAGTATTTGGGGAATATTCAAAACACTGTTTGTTTTTTGTAATTTTCAAAGTTTTACTATAGCAAGACTCCTCAAAAAGACTTTCTCCCACACCTAAGTGATTTTCCAGCTTCCTGGCTTCATAGCGCCATATAATAATATGTACAGACCAGTCAACCTGACATCAATCTCAGGGGAAAATCTGGATAAGATTATAACACAGTCTCTAAATTTATGCTTTAAAAATTAATGCAGACAAAATTAATTGAGTTCCAACATCGTTACACTGCAAGGAGATAGGAGGCTCAGTGATCTTCAAGCCTCCTCTTTGGCTCTCTCGAGTATTCATGTTATCTCTCTCTAGTCTAAATGTAGTTTTGCTATCTTTACAAAGTTCTTGTATTTTTGAGCTGTTTCCCCAAGTGATATTTAAAAGTATGAGGCTTTTTTAAAAATCCACTACAGTGCACAAAATATCATGCAAGTACTGTTACCGGCACTGTTCTGCTGTCCATCAGTTCTGCAGCATACCAGCGCAACTGAACATAGTCATAGACACATTTTCATGCTAAAGAGAAGGGCTACACAGAAATAACAGGATATACTAGGCTGTTGAAGAACCTGGTTATTACATGAGTCAAGGGGTAGCAAAGTAAAACCTAGAAGCCCAAATGTGGTGCTCTAACACCACTGAAAAAAGGTTCTTTTTTTTTAATAAAAAGAAAAACTATAGTAAAAAATACTTTTGATTAGGCAGGGCCTAAGAGTATCATAAGGGACTGCAGTGGTTTAGTGGTTATGATGCTGAACTTGATGACTGGAAGGTCGGCAGGTCAGCAGTTTGAGACCCAAGTACTGCATGACAGAGTGAGCTTCCATCAATCTAGCAGATCCTGCCAACCTAGCGGTTTGAAAGCAAGTAATTTCAAGTGGAGAAATAGGGACCACTTTGGTGGGAAAGGTAAACATGCACTCCGGTGTCTAGTCATGCCTGCCGTATGTCCACGGAAATGTCTGCAAACGCAGACAGAGCAGGCTCTTTAGCTATAAACAGAGATGAGCACTGAACCCTAGTGTTGGATATGATTGGCTTTCGAGCAAGGGCAACTGTTACCGTTACCTTTAAGAGTATCATGGCTCCTTAAAGGGCCATGTCTGGGTGGCTGTGGACCTGAGGCTTCTGTTGGTTGGCCAGTCTGGACTTAGACCAATAGGTTGCAGAGTGGATGTGCCAGTACAGCAGTCTGGTTTGTGCTTCCACCCTAGAGAAGAACATGTGTAGAAACTTTTCTACAGCCTCTGGTTTCTTTTCATAAATAGAATAGAATCCTTTATTGGCCAAGTGTGCTATAACACACCAGGAATTTGTCTTTGGTACATATGCTCCCCCTAATGATAAAATGCAATAAATAAATAAAAAAACATAGCAGAACAGCCCCCTGCGATGTACAGACACCTATCCAAGGGGTTGACATTTTCCAAACACATTTTCTTCATGTTACTCTGCAGTCTTTCAGTTACTGTTGATCTAGATTGTTGACACGGAGTCTGAAAAGAACCTTTGGTTTGGGTGTTGTTATTTTAAAAAAATGCTATCCTATGCACCATATAACTAAGTAACCAAATATGGTAGCATAATTGCTTCTTGCTTTTGGGGGAAAGCAATATACTTAAAACATCTTGCTTGTTATTTCTCAGCTTCTACCAGATGGGCAACAACATTTGCCCTGGGTTGGGCCGGCCACAGTGCCAACCGCATGCAGCCTCTCTTAGAGGTGTCTGCCAGTCAGCGGGCACACATCAGGTAGGTTGATCAGAGTTTGTGAATTGCTTTTATATCCCAAGATGAAAAGGCCATGCATAAAAGCTATCATTCATTAAAACTATTGCCCACAGATTCAGAAAGCAGAATTCCTGATTTAATTGAAGACCACATAAAAAATTCTTGGTCAAAATGTTCCTGTCTGAACAGACAGTACAACCTATTCCCAATAAACAAATGTATTTCTATAGAGCTTTTCTCAGTGTGGAGGATTAATGCCAATCATGTCCATTTCTTGAATACACAAGTCCCTCAACATGCTTAATGGTTCTTGCCCATTCCCCTGAACTCAAATGCTTCCCTGAGACAGGGAAGATCCCAAACGTAAAATAAGTTGTTGATGTTGACCTATAAAGCCTTGAACAGTTTGGAACCAAGCTATCTGAGGCAGCACCGCAAGCTATCTGAGGCAGCACTCAAGGACAGTAGAACTCCAGATAATGTTGGTACCTGGTAACGTCAAATCCGCATAACGACGCGTTTGTTATGCACCTCGTGATGCTCTGGATAACGATGCAAAAAGACTAAAAACCATTGTTATGCGGAGCATCTCCCAGAGGAGATCCTGGATAATGACTTTTTTGGACATTTTTGTGTCGTTATCCGGAGCCTCTCCCATAGGGACCGCATAACGTCCAAATCCGGTTAATGACCAGACTTGTGGAACCAAGTATGGACATTATCCGGAGTTCCAAGTGGTTAAACCTAGAGAAGCAAAAAAAGTAATAACCACATCAAGAGTTTTCTTCAACATTATATCCACCCTCTGGAATGAACTGCCAATGAAGATTAGAAGTGCTTTTACATTATTGACATTTTGTAAGTCGCTGAAGACACACCTATGTCAGCAAGGCTTTCAGGGCCTATAAGATCATCAGAACTGCATAGTGTTGGTGCTTGTTTTTTTTTAACCTTCTCTTATTGGTGCCGATAGTATTTACTATTAATATTATTATGGTCATAATATTATCTGATGCTATCTGGTTTCATCTCTTTGCATTGTTTTTGGTTATTTTCTGATTACTGTATTATTATTCTAATTTTAATACATAGTATATGATATTGTATTCTATGTTTTTTATATTGTAAGATGCCCTGAGTGGTGCTTGTATTAAAAAGGTGGGGTATAAATGTAAATAAATACATTTAGGACCTAAATTTGTTAGGTTGGAAATGGTGAAACTTGACAGCTAATTTCAGCTGTTCTGAAACCAAATGATGTAAGTGTGTAGTTCAACAAACTGATTGCTGGCACAGTACGATCTAATCTAAAAGGCTGATGCTATTTGCATACTATTTATTTGGGGAAGCTTTGTGCAGCATGATAACGTGTAGCACTGTTCTCATGAGCACACTGTATCAGATTAATTTGCATGCAAACTTATATGGTTTGGGAGAGTGCTCATTTTGAATCCATACAGCATACAATGTTTCTCATAGATCATAATCATTTTCTAAATTTTCAAAATGAAATAGATAGCCTTGAAACATTATTAAAATAAGCTGACTATTTTAATATATGTATGCAACTAGAACAGGGATTCTCAACCTGCAGCATGTGGGATGAATGTGGCCCACAGCACCACGGCTCCACCATGCCCAGAAGTGTCATGTGGTGGAGGAAGGGCAAAATGGCCGCCTGGCCCCTGAAGCTGTCTGAGGAAGCATGACCTGGCCTCCAGCTTTAAAAGGTTGAGAACTCCTGAATTAGAATATACAATCAACAGTTATCTTCATTAACAGGTATGGTTGTTATTTCAAAACAGAGGGTAAATAGAGACAGACTAAACTTCCATGCATCCAGCGGAAGAAATCCAAACTATGATAATTAAAGGCAAATAAAGCCTAGAGCAAAAATTCCTACTCTATCTAAGATAAGAGAAAGTGTATTTCGATATATACTCTATTTATTTCTCTTGAAGACTTAAATTTGTTTTTCAACTAATAGAGCAAACATTCTTTAAACAACTCTGTTACATATGTGAGAAGAACTCACCAAGCAAAGACCACCAACACATTTTAATGATTTCTTTACATTACAAATATTTGGCAGCACCCAGGTCACCCAATAAAATAAACCTGTGGATTCATCTGCAGTTTTAGCATGTCTTTTAAATATTTTGGGGGTATTCACACAAAATAACTGATGCTCATTGTATTTTTGTATTTAAAAAGTCACTGTGTATGGACAGTTATTTCACCAATATCTGTTATTTAAAGAGAGGGTAGAGGTCTTCATAGCCATCAACAGGAATGTGAGAAAGCATCTTACTTCAAGTCATCTTCAGCGTGCAACAGCTCTCTGTTGTCTAAAAGTAATATAATAAATTTCTCTTAACAATATTTTTATCATGGCAGTCCATGAGTTGATGTGTCACTGGACTATAGGACCTGACCAGGAGATAAGAGATGCAGTGGCCAAAAGTCCTTAGTTCAGAAACCATTATCCCAATTCAAGCCACAGGAGACAACTTGTAATTTAGCAGTTTTGAATGGGGTACACAGAAAGAGCCTCCTCGAAGATTGTGGTAGGTGTACCCTAGCAATGGCAACCTTGTGTTGCTGGCTAATCTTTCTCACACTAGGTCAGGTGAAAGGAACTGCAGAAAGAACTCATCAAAAGGTGCCATCCTTTTGACAGTTTCATGTATGGCCTAGAAGAAGATGATGAAGAAGAAGAAGTTGTTGTTGTTGTTGTTGTTGTTGTTGTTGTTGTTGTTGTTGTTTTGAATACTGTAGTCATCTTTTGAAGTTCTTTATATAAAAAGAGCCATCTCATAATCAGTGCGAGGGAAGACGGCTCAGGTGTGAATCAAGCGGGAGGGAGGAAACACCCGAAAACAAGAGGGGGCAATCTCAAAAAGTGGTAACTTAAATAAACAACAAGGTGAACTAGATCAACTAAATGCAAACACCCAATCACTGTATATGTAAAATGGTTGTATACGCAAAATATATATATATAGGTGGTATGTCACACAAATAACGATGCATACAAAGTGCCATCAGTACAAGAAATAAGTAGGTTAGGACTATATCCTACGGAATGTCAATACAAGCTTTCAGTGAGGTGAACCAGCGGAAAGTTTAATAAAAGGCACAAAAGCCAATAGCAATGCAATTGTCTCAAAACGTACGATGACACCAAACAGTTCTTAAGACAGGTAAGTCGAAAGCAACATTGTCCTAGAAGTAAAGTCCTGGATCAGAAACCCCTTGTACCTGTAAATAATAATTATTTTCAAATCTAAAAAATTGTTCTCAAAACAAATGTCAATAAGATCCAACAACAAATGGGACGGAGGGTCAGGATCAATGCGTAATGATAAATGGTGGGCTATAATAGTATGTGCTTCTTGGCGCGGAATGTTTGTATATAAAGAAGAGTCGTCCAAAGTCAGTAAGACAGCATTAGGTGGTACCACAGTATTTTCCAATAATTGTATAAAATGACTGGAATCTCGGACACAATTTTTTTAGATTTGAAAATAATTATTATTTAAAGGTACAAGGGATTTCGATGGGGTCCATTTTTGCACCTTCTGTAGCCAATATTTTTATGACCAATTTTGATAAGACATTTATCCTCAATCCTTCTGTTAATCCATTCTTTTCGGAAATCATAACTTATCAAAGATACATAGATGATTTATTTTTTGTTTTTAGAAACCCTTTGTTGGTTCCAGACTTCATTAAATGGATTAATTTACAGCATGACAATCTTACCTTTACTCACTCCATGGATCCTTTTAAATTGCCTTTTCTGGACCTTTCTGTATTTATTTCCAATCACACTCTCAAAATGTGTCTTTACAACAAACCTACAGATCGACAGGCTTATCTTCAGTTCAGTTCATTTCACCCTCATTATTTAAAAACTAATATCCCATGCAGTCTTCTGTTAAGAGCGAAGCGCAATTCTTCAGAAGACCATGACTTCGCGATAGCGGCAGATAAGATCAACACGTCATTACTCAGAAGAGGTTACCCATCCAGAGTTATTAACTCTGCTCGGGCCAAGATTAGAACTCGCCCTAGAAGTACTCTGTTCCATCGCAGAGACAGAACATCCAGCTCCAATCTGTTCTGGTCCTTGGACTACATGCCACTAGCTCATAGCATTAAAAAGACGATTCTACGACATTGGCACATTCTGGACTCTATTCCGGGCTGTGTGGATCGACCTACTATAGGTTTCTGCAGAACTAAATCGATCGCTAGTATGGTTTCACATACTGATATATTACCACGACAGTTTACTGTCTCCAAATTTCCACATGGTCATCACCCATGTGGGCATTGCAAGTTTTGCACTCATATGCGGAGGACCGACAAGGTAGAGATTCCCAGTAGCAATTTCAAATTACAATTATCCCAGTTCACCAATTGCAATTCCTATGATTGTATATATATGATCTTGTGTACCTGTGATATGGCATACATTGGACAATCCAGACGACTACTTAAAGTCAGATTGGGTGAACACCAATCTTGAGTCAGAAACCAAGTCATCACCACGCCCATGGTTGCTCATTTTTTAAACAAACAACATACTTATAAAGATATGAAAATAGTTGTCTTGGAATCTTACCATCAACAAAAACATCACAGATGTGGAACGCTTCCTCCTTCAAAGGGAACCCTTTTACATACATCGTTTTTGCACTTTGCTCCCCCATGGCATGAATACTGACTTAGATTATTCCACTTTCTTATAAATTCTGTATAGGGTCTCCTTATTTCAGAAGTAGGATCCCTTTAAGTAATACATTCTGTCTTGACACAAGTGTGCTGCTTTTATAGTTATTTGCTTAAATACTGTCACTTTTCAAGATGCTTTAACGCTTTAACCCAGGATGAATTACCCACAAGAGGTTGTTTAGCAGCGTGCTAATATTCATACAGGTATTTTATGCTTATGCTTGTTATATGAACATGTTATTCGCTGTTAGTTTTCTAATAGGACATTTTGTACTTTTATATATTTAACATTGTATTTTCTTGTATGGGCAACCTTACTTGTATATTGTTCCTCCACAGACTCTTGATAAAGATCTCGAAATATCCACTTCTTACCGGAAGGATATTGAGATTCGTATTTGTTGCTACACCTCATGAACTGTATAACAACTATGTTTCGCACGGACTTTACTTCTAGGACGATGTTGCTTTCGACTTACCTGTCTTAAGAACTGTTTGGTGTCATCGTACTTTTGAGATAATTGCATTGCTTTTGGCTTTTGTGCCTTTTATTGAACTTTCCGCTGGTTCACCTCACTGGAAGCTTGTATTGACATTCCGTAGGATATAGTCCCGACCTACTTATTTCTTGTACTGATGACACTTTGTATGCATCGTTATTTGTGTGACATACCTCCTATATATATATTTTTGCGTATACAACCATTTTACATATACAGTGATTGGGTGATTGCATTTAGTTGATCTAGTTCACCTTGTTGTTTATTTAAGTTACCACTTTTTGAGATTGCCCGCTCTTGTTTTCGGGTGTTTCCTCCCTCCATCTCATAATCAGTGGCAGACTATCCTGGGAGACTGGTTTGTGTGCATGTCCTATTTTGCATAGTTTCTGGCCTTCTGGTCTTAGATCGTGTATAAAAGGAAATTTTCTGTTGTTTGTTGTTATATGCAATCAAGTCAGAACTGATTTTATAGATGCCTTAAAAGGGCTTTCAAAGAAAGTGAGATATTTTAGGGGGTGGTTTTACCAGTTACATCCCTGTCCCAGCGAGTTTCCATGGCTGAGTGTGGATTTGAGCCCAGAACTCCTGAGTCCGACTCCATCCACTATCCATCTTACAGCCTCTATTATGCACTACACTACTATAACACATTGGCTATCATACTGGCAGTTAAAGAGTTATTCGTTAATTCATTTGTTCATTTGACTTATATCCTATCCAATTGGTGCAAACACCAATATATATTATTGGGAAAGAAAGAGATAATACTCTGATGTTGTGGACAACATTATGAGTAGATATGAGGACAGAGCATACATCAAGATGTATTGCAGGGTCTGGTTGTTCGTTTGTGTCTCTGTAATGCGGCCTGCTGTTGCTGGTGAGAAGCTATTTTAGTTTACTTACAGGAACTGTTTGTAATCCAAAAATGGCTAATGACTCTATATCGGAAACAGCTTTAAAATGCATTAAATTTAACATGTTAAAGTTAACTATGTTTCTTTTTTTTGTCAAACATGCCAAAGTAACCTATAATGTTTATTTATTTATTATTTCTACCCCTATACCACTCTATTAATGAAAAGTCTCTCTGGGACATTCAGAACATGCAGTAAAAATCATACAATAAAAACATCATTGTCATGAATTCCCAGTTAGGTGCTCTCTTTTATAGCTTCTTAGCCATGCTACCCTTCTTTGTTGGGGTGAGTAAGCCCAAGAGAGGGTCAGATGGGATGATGACTATATACTCCTGTCTGGCACTGTTATCTTCCGACACTCCAATCCACATTGGATGTGGCAACACTCCAGGGAGTTAAATATCCACAAAACCAATAGGCTAGGCCAGTGATATTGAACCTAGACACTCCAGATGTTCTTGAACTTCAATTCCCAAAAGCCCAAGTCCCTGTGAATCCACACAAATGGGTTTACTGCACAGTAAACCTATTCGTGTGGATTCACAGGGACTTGGGCTTCTGGGAATTGATGTCCAAGAATAGCTGGAGTGCCAAGGTTCGCCATAACAGGGCTAGAAATTAGGAAGCAAGATGCCTGCCTTACAAAGATAACACTGCAGTGGTGGGCTTCATCAGGTTCGCACCAGGTCACCAGAACTGGTAGCAGAAATTTTGGCTGGCCCCGCCCATCCACGTTTTGAAATAAAGTAGTCCTAATTTGGGTGCAATGCAGAGCTTTCCCCCTGGCCACGCCCACCATACCACACCCACAGAGTAACACTGCCACCACACCCTATATCAGTGATGGTGAACCTTTTACAGACTGAGTGCCCAAACTCAACAGGCTGCCATCCGCACTGCAGAGGGGTGGGGTGAACTCTGTGCTGGGGGGAGGAAGGAAGCACTGCCATTGGGCTGCTGGGCAGAGGGGCAGGGTGAATTCTGTGCTTGGGTGATTGCATGCATGCCCACAGAGAGGGCTCGAAGTGCCCCCTCTTTCACATGTTCCATAAGTTCGCCACCACTGCCCTATATTGAGGCTGGATAGTCAGATTGTGCTACGTTATTCTGTACTAGCTACACTAGCTAGCTATGAGAAACCTGGGGAACATACAGTAGTTAAAAGTAGAGACATCACCTTGCAAACAAAAATTCACATAGTCAAAGCAATGGTATTCTCGGTCGTAATGTGTGGTTGTGAGAGCTGGACCATAAGGAAAGCTGACCGCAGAAGAATAGATGCCTTTGAGATGTGGTGTTGGAGGAGTTTTGAGAGTCCTGTGGACAGCGAGGAGAACAAATAGGGCGATCTTAGAAGAAATCAACCCTGACTGCTCCTTAGAAGGTCAAATAGTAAAGATGAAGCTAAAGTACTTTGGACATCAAATGAGAAGAGAGGACTCACTTGAGAAAGCCTTGATGCTGGGAAAGGTGGAGGGCAAAAGAAGAAGGGGGCAGCCAAAAATGAGATGGCTGGATCGTATTGTAGACGGATTGATATTGTAGACGCAAGATGGTATTGTAGATGCAGTGGGCACAGAGCTGGGAGGGTTGAGGAGGATTGTGGAGGACAGAGGTGCTTGGAGGGCGGTGGTCCATGGGGTCACAAAGGGTTGGAACCGACTGTGCGACTGAACAACAAAAAGAGCTACACTGGATGCCACTGTGTTTCTGGGCCCAACTGGAAGTGTTTATAGTGGCCTTGAAAGTTTGGGTCCAGATTATTTGAATGACAGTGTATACCTGTATAAATTTATCTGTGTTTTTAAATTATCTTTAAAGATCCAACTTGCTGGTCCTCTATTTAAGTTCATTAAGGCTGGTAGGCAGTAAGGAGAAGGCTTCATTCAGTAACAGCTTGTAAAGAAGCTTTTAAAAACATACATTCTATTTTACTTGTGTGGCTACATGTTTTATTATATTCTGTTTTATCTGAATTATAACCCAATTGCTCAAAGTAAAGGTGATTTTACTGAAATATTAGTGGCAAATTTTATTTAAAATAAAAAAGTAAAATGCTTCTTTAGATGTGTGAAGTGTGGTCACAGTAGTATAGTCCATGTATCTAAAGAAGTGGGATTCAATACCTATAGCAATTACACTTCTATACCTCTCCATAGTGCTTAGTGCACTCTCTGGGCAGTTCACAAGTTAACTAGCATTTTGCCCCAACATGCTGAGTACTCATTTTACCAACCACGGAAAGATGGAAGGCTGAGTCAACCTGGATCCCTGTCAGGATTGAACTCATAACCTTCTGGCTGCAGTACAGCAGTTCAACCACTGTGCCACCAGAATTCTTTGTTGGTTTTGCTGCAGCAGAAACGTTAAAAGTAAGTTAAAGACACACAAAAAAAAGTTTAAATTAAAAACAAATGTACAATAGTATAAAATTATCATCTAAAAATGGAAGAACCTCAAAACGCACATAAAAATACAGAGTTGAAACTCAGAGTATATGGACAGCTAAAGCATGTTACAGTTAGGCATTAATGGCGGCTCACATCTTCACGACAGTAAAGTCACTGAAATCCTGTCTGGTGATGCTTCTGATCCAGGTGACTATCAGCAGGTTTGCACCAGTACACACGTACCGGTATTAAAAATGGTTGGCCCCACCCACCTCCCCTCCCCCTTCCCTCCAACTTCCACCTCCTCCTAGTACAGGCCTCTGAGCGGCCTGTCTCCATTTTCCCCTTCATCAAAAGCTTTTCCTGGACTCCATTTCACCCCAAAGCTCATCCCCAGCCACTCCAGAGTGGCTGGGAAGGTACTTTGGGGTGAAATGGAGCCCAGAAAAAGCCTTGGAAGAAGGGGGAAATGGCTTCAGAAGGGGCTCTTCGCTATTGAGCTATGAAAATAGAAGCTTCTTCTATTTTCATCACTCTATAGCGAACCTCTGAAGCCATTTCCCCCTTGTCCAAGGCTTTTCCTGGGCTCCATTTTACCCCAAAGCACATCCCCAGCCACTCCAGGGATGCATCTGATCTGCATGTCTCCTCCATGTTAACCCGTTGTCCTTAAGGACCTTGTATGACATGGGCCCTGTTTGTTCAATCACTTCCCCCCACCCACCCACCCAAGGTGGCAATGAACAGCCTGTCCAACCTGGAAAAACTTAGTATTACTGACATCAATGTTGAGACCCCTGTCCTCAACACGTAGTGGGTCTAGATGGTCAAGGACCATAGACAGATGCCTCTTCATTAAGAGGTCCAAGGGTGAAGACCTTGAAGCAAGGGGGTAACCCTGTATGCAAGCAAATACTGACAAAGCTGTAACTCTAAATTCCCTGAGCCCATACGCTTTAGTGCCTCCTTAATGGAGCAAACCATTCTCTCTACTTGCCCATTTGTGGAGGGATGAAATGGGGCATCAGTGATATGCCTTACACCATTGCAGCTAAGGAAATCCTGGAATTTGACCGACATGAATGTTGACGCGTTATCTGAGACAACAATGTCGGGCAACCCAGAAGTACAAAATACCCTTCTCAGTTTATGAATTGTAATAGCAGATGAAGTCCCTGAGATGGGAATTACCTCTAACCACTTAGTAAAGGTGTCAACAATAAGCAGAAAGATGGTCCCCCTGAATGGGCCGGCAAAGTCGATATGGACTCATGACCAGGGCCCCTTCATGGTGTCCCACTCCCTGGTGGGCTGGTGGGTTTCCTCCGGCATGGAGGAATGGCACTCTCGACAGTGGCAAACCCAAGCCTCGATATCTAAGTCGAGCCTGGGCCACCATAAGTAACTGCTGGCAAGTGCCTTAGAGCATACAATGCTTGGATGACTGACGTGTAATGTGCGTAGAACCTTTTCCCGAATTGTAGATGGGATTACCACTCTGTCCCCCCATACCAAACATCCCCTTTCCAATGACAGTTCATTCAGTTTAGTGTAATAAACCTTGAATTCTTCAGAGACCGGTGGTGCTGGCCACTCTTTCTGAACACATGAAACAACCTTCATTAACTGGGGATCCTTTTTCGTAGTGATAGCAATGTCCTTGGCAGACACAGGCAGGGACTCTAAAACCTCTAAAATAAGGACCTGATGGTCCAACTCAATCTTGCCCACCATCTCCACAGGGGATCTAGATAGGGTATCCGCATTGGAAATACTGGCACCGGGCCGGTGCTGCAGAGTGTATTGATAAGCTTGAAGGAACATTGCCCAACAAAGCATTCTAGGAGACAATATCTTGGGTGTGGGCCTGTCTGGCATGAAAATGCCTAGTAGTGGCTTGTGATCCATGATGATCGTAAACGGCTGCCCATAAATGAAGTCATGACATTTTTTGGTGCCCGCAATAATCATAGCTGTCAAGTATCCCTTATTGGCTGGGAAAACCCCTTATTTTACCCTCTTCCCTGCCGTCATCCCTTATTAATTAGACTGCAATGCCCTATTGCCCCCATTGGAGGGCAGCACAGGATACGCATAGCTGTCAAGTATCCCTCATTTGCCAGGAAATTTCCCTTATTTCCAAATCCAAAACTTGACAGGTATGGCAATAATCGCTAGAGCCTCCTATCTATTTGTGCATACTGCTTCTCTGTGTCCAACAGAGACCTCGAATAGTAGGTGATGGGCACCTCTCTTCCTCCCCCTAGGTCATGGCAGAGCACGGCCCAAACCCCTACAGGGGAAGCATCACACACGAGAATGACTTGGGTCAAAATGTGTGAGGATGGCGTCAGAAGTAAGGAGCCACTTAACTTCCTGAAATGCCTTGTTCTGGGGGAACCTCAATGCCACACTACTTGTTTCCTAAGCAGCTGCTGCAGTGGGGTGGCCACGGTGGCCTTTTGAGGTAGAAATGCATGGTAAAAGTTCAGAAGCCCAAGGAAGGCATGCAACTCACAGAGCATCCCAGACCACTTTCACTTTAGAGTCAGAGGGTTTAACGCCTTCTGGGGTAACCTTGAAACCCAGAAAATCCACTTCCATAGCAAAGAAACAACATTTCTCTTTCTTAACTCTAAGCCCACCAGTTTGAAAATGTTCAAGTACATTACCCAATTTTTCGGCAAGATCCCCCGTCTTTCCCCACAATCAACACATCATCAAAGTATGGCAGAACACCTGGAAGACCTTTTAGCAATTTTTCCACTAACCCCTGGAAAATACCTGGTGCCGTGTTGACAATGAATTGTTGTCTTTTAATGTTGAACACACCCTTGTGTGTGGTAATAGTCTGACACAAAGTGGATTCAGGAGTGACAGGCAACTGCTGGTATGCCTGCGCCAAGTCCAGTTTGGCAAAACAGTGTCCTCCATGAAGCGTAGCCAGTAGGTGACTCACGACTGGCACCGGGTAAGAGTTCGGGCGAATTGCTTTATTTATTTTACATTTGTAATCCGCACAGATGCGGATGTCACCATTGGACTTGATAGCCATGACGATCGATGTTTCCCATTGAGCTGAGTCCACTGGCTCCAAAATGCCGTGCGTAATTAGTTTATCAAGTTTGGCCTCAATATGGTCCTTTAGCGCAAAGGGCACCCGACGGGGCTTCAGCCTAACGGGCCAAACAGAAGGGTCAAGTTCAAAATGAATGGGGGAGCCTTTGAAGGTACCCAGACCCGGGAGGAACACGTCTGGGTAGCGGTCACACGTTGACTGAATGGGATCAGCCTCAACCTTCCCAGTACCTGAAAAAGCAATTCCTAGGGGCCCAAATCATTGAGTGCCCCAAAGGTTATTCTTACCTGCCTTGACCATGACAAGGGGCAAATTGGCCATCAACGACTTGAACCTCACATGAAAAGTGCTGACGCCAAGCACAGGGATGTGGCGGCCCTGCACATCGCTTAACCTGACCTTGAGGGCCTGCAACTTCAGGCAGTCAGCAGGAGGGAGTCAGAAAAACTCCTTCTGCATGATGATCAAGAAGGATGATCCCGAGTTGATTTCTATTTGGAATGGACAACCCTGCAGGTGGACTCCTACGAAGAATCTGTTGGAGACAGCATAAACTCTGGAACTGGAGCCGTGGTTGGCAAAGACCTTGGAGATGAGATGCTTCTTGTTGTGGTGAACCTTGTTCCCAGATGGCACCTCAGTGCGCTGGTGGCACACTCTGGCGATGTGCCCCTTCCTCCCACAATTGTGACATTCAGCAGCCTTGAAGGGGCATTGGGTGCAGAGGTATCTGCTCCTGCAACCCTGGCACAGTGCAACGGTGCCCTTGGACTGGCCCAAACTTCTGTGATGCACTTTAGCAACATCGTCCCCCTCTTCGGAGCTGACCAAGGATGCAGACGGGCTGGACGAGTGTTGTTGCTGGACAGCCGGTCCCCTCTGGACCGGCACTGTGGACATAGCCTGTAGGAACTGGACCCCAGCGATGGCAATCTCAGCCGCCTGAACCTCTTTCAGAACCTGGGCAAATGTCAGAGTGTCCCTTCTCATAAGGCGACGTTGTGTAGCCTCGTCCCTGAGGCCTACAAGGAGCATGTTGTGAAGAGCAATGTCGAGGTTTTCCCATTTGCAGGGAACTGCAGCGTGGTGGAGAGCTGCCACATTACTCAGCTACCGTTTCCCTGGCCTTCTGGTCCCTTCTGTAGAAGGCCACCCAGACTGGAAAAAATGATGTTTTAGGCTTAAAGTGGTCCCGGAGGATGGTCAAAATGTCTCTTAGAGGGGTGTCCTTCAGCAGTCTCAGCGAAAGCAAGTCAGTGATCAGTTCGAGTGTTGTTAGCCCACAGTTAGCCAAGAACATAGCCTTCTGCAACCTCTCATCTGCAATCTTCTGTGAGATCACGTAGTTGTCGAACTGGACCTTGTACATAGGCCATGAGTCTGGTCTGGATGTCACGAATGGCCTGAACGGAACAGAAACAGCGGCAGCCATTGGATCCCACCTTCGTCGCCAATGTTGAGTCCGGTGCTTAAGAAGTATTCTGACCAGCAGGATCGGGTCAAACACAGTGATTTTTTATTCAGCTCATAATACCAGACTGGGGAACATGTACAAAGTGGCCAGCTTATATACAGTGAGAATGGCAGTTACACAGGTTTATACATTTCAGCGGGCTTCCGGGGAAGTGGGGAGGTTTGTACTGACAAATCAGCTATTTTGACAGACATTTGAAAATGGCGCCTTTGTAAAAAGGCGTGCAATAGCGCTGTAGACTTTACGGCGCTCAAGTGGTTATAACAAATAACATTTGGACACAACACCCTCTCCCTTTATTTCAATGAGCTGCCTGTTTATTGAGGTCTTTGTGATTCAGCTTCATGACTACATCGCTCTTTCCAGCATGAAAAGCCACAAAAAGGTCAACAGTAAAAATATTCCTTCTGCCTTAATGTCTTTATTTTTAAAATAAGTGAAACCTGGAGGTGGAGGTAAGAAACACTCATAGCACTGCCTTTGACAATCAGAATGGGATTTTCTTTCTCATATTTGCCAGTCCAAGCAGATTAGAGAGTTTTCCATGAAATGAATCACACTAAAATCACACTTGGCGCTCAAAGATTCACAAAAACCTTTCCATATGAAAACAGTCAGTCATCATGGGTTTTAAAAGGTTTACTAACAGTAGACATGACAAAAATCCTAGAGAACACCAGAACACCCATAGAGGTCATTTCAACTATGCATCTTGTCCAAGAGACAAGCGTGTGATACGGTACTTGCTTCCATTGAAATGTGTTTCCAAAGAAAATCACAGATTCAAGAATGCTTTGTTTGCCTATACTGTATTATTACAGGGAAATTGCATTGCCTAATAGCTCTGAATGCCCTCCATGAATGCCCAGGAGCATGTCCAGCAGGATCACACAGAAATGGTGTGGCAGATGGGATTACAAGCCTGGCTAGCTGCTCAGTCACAGGGAACTACCCAAACAAAGGACTTGTTATGCCACTTCTGAGTATTTTTTCCATAGAAAATCCTGGGAGTTTTGCTATTGGTTGGAAACAACTTGATGGCATATAATTATTATATGAGTTATAGCCAATACTGTGTCAATACTGGCATGTTTCAGAAAAATGGATATAGCAACACATACCATGTTGAGACCACAATTTCGGGGGTATTCTATTGTCACTGCCAGAGGAGAGTTGAATTATTCATTCTTTGTTTGAAATATTGATAACTTGCCTTTTTTCTCAAGAGGACCCAAAGTGGTTTTGCCCTTCTAAGGGCAGTGGTGGTGATAGGTGATCTGTCTTTATTCACAACCAAAAACAAGATATGGCATTGAGGCAGTTGGTGTCAGAGTTTAGTTTATGATAAGCTAGAAAACGAACTGAAAGAGAAAATACAAAGATATAAAAAATTAAACTTATAATGGTTTGGAAGAATAGTACTGTGCAAAATGAAATTACTACCCAAAATATTTTTTTATTCGATTTACTACAGATACAAATTAAAGAGAAAAGCTTTTTAAAAATTTAGAGTATGATAAACAATTATTGCAATGGGAGAAAGAGACCTAGAATTTCTAAATCTTTTTGGTATTTACCGCAGAAATTGGGTGGACTAGGAATTCCAAATACTAAAAATTATTACAATGCATTTACGTTAAGAAATATATGTAAAATATTAATCAGGAAAGAATTTATATGAGAAAAAATTGAAATTCAGGAAATTTCAGAACTTGGGAATGAAGCTTTCCTAGGTAAAGTTAAGAAAAAAATAGGCATGTCAAATAGATTGTTGAAGGTGTTAATTGATACATGGAGGGTGTTAAAGAAAAAGTTAGCTCCAGACATGTCGCCGATCATCGAGTTAAATGACATGAAGTCATTTCCATTAAGGATAGATAGTAAATTAGAGGATGCAATTCCTAGGAACAATGTGGTGTGCTTGAAAAACTGGTGGATGGTTTGTAACGTTGAAGCAAAGAAAGTAGATTTATTTAAACAAATAAACTTAAACTCGTTACAAACTGCTCAAGTGAATAAATGGAATAAAAAACAAATGGAAGAAACAAGTTTAGACAGAAACAAAAGTACATTTGAAGAATTAGTGCATAGTCTAAGATTAGATCAAACATTAATTAAGGGAATAGTTAGTAAAATATACAAATTTTGAATAATGACGAAAAACCACAGGATATTTTAAAGTCAGTATGGGAGCAAGATCTAAATAGGTCATATTTACATATGTGGTGGAGATATACAAAATTGAACCCTTTTTGGACCGAAATTAATAAGGAAATTAATACAATATTAGATACTGATATCAAATTGGATGCGAACATAGCCTTAATAACAGAAAAGGATAATTTGAATTTGGATAAATATAGAAACGATCTATTGTCAATCATGTTAACTACAGCAAGACAATGCATAGCTAAATATTGGAAAAGTGAATTCATAATAAAAATAGAGAATTGGTATAAAGAAATGTGGACATTAGCAGTAAATGATAAGTTAGCATGGGAGTTAAATAAAAGAAGGAATAATAAAAGAATAGATACATGAGAAAAGATACATTCTGCTCCTGTCAGAAAACACAGTTAACATACATGTTTCTACCAGTAAAAACAAAATTCAGTTCTTTAATAGTGGGGTTTGAACACAGTTTGGATGGGGCAAAACTCGGACTTATATACACTATAAACAGTGGTGGTGGTGGTGGTGGTGGTGGTAGTAGTAGTAGTAGTAGTAGTAGTAGTAGTAGTAGTAGTAGTAGTAGTAGTAGTAGTAGTAGTAGTAGTAACTGTTGTCTTTCTACACAATCTGCAGATACAAGAGCTAATGTTTGACTCTGTATGAGTCTTTGTTGCTGGGGGCATCAGAGAGCTAGGGGTGCTGCACAAAACAATAAAAGAAAACAAATTTCACAAGCTTTGGAAATGCTTTATTGATCATGTATTAAACAAGAGAGAAGGATGCACCCCAGTGCCTGAATATCTTTTATTCTGGAAGTAAAACAACAATAAATAGTAAACTCAATCTCCAAAAGCAATGGATGATATATATAAAGTTTAACTGAAATCAGTTTAAAATGATGAACAGAGGTATCTAATATTCTTTGTATTGTGATATTTTTGGTTTTGATATGGTTCTCTTCTTTTTTTAATTTTGTCTTTTGTTATTTATTTGATAATAAAATATTTTTTTAAAAAAAGAGTTTAGACTAGGTAAGTGCATGCCCAGTAACTATTATGGTGACCATTGCTGGCCAGTTTGATTTCCTCCTCCCTCCCACTACCACACCTTCACAGTCAGTAATGGCACGTGCCAATAGACTTCTGTGTCATGCATTGCTTCATGTTTCTGGCACAATCTGCATATTGCTTTTAATGAAACAGTAACAGTAACAATAATACAACAAGCCCAGTGGCTAACAGAGTGTGCACATTTTCGATTCACTTATTTGCATAAGTGCATAAGAATAGATACATGAGAAAAGATACATTCCGCTCCCACAACAAGCCCATTGGCTAACAGAGTGTGCACATTTTCAATCCACTTATTTGCATAAGAATAGATACATGATAAAAGATACATTCCGCTCATGTCAGAAAACACAGTTAACATACATAACACTACCTCATAAACATACATTTGGAACTTAACATATGTCCCTGTTTTTTTCCCCAAAAGGAAAAATATTACACTCTCTGGAGCACAGCTTAACCATATGGTAGCCTTGTTCTCTGTAACTATGAATTCAATGCTAGAATATATATATATATATATATATATATATATATATATATATATATATATATATATATATATATATATATATATATATATATATATATATATATATATATATATATATATATATATATATATATATATATATATATATATATATATATATATATATATATATATATCCTGCTCCCCCAAGGTGTCTCAGGAATTTAATGGGTATAAAATTACATAGAGGTGCCTGAAATGTTGCCTGTGGAATATATTTTGGGATTTCATTTTAAATCATTGTTAAGTGTTTGATGCTTTCCCAAAGAAAATTATTAGCATCACCCATTCCTCAATAGCAAAGGCACCACTAAGATACGTTGGCTTAAATCCGGTTCCTAGCATAAGCCAAGTTGTAACTTTCAATCTATTCCTCCCTGATAAACAAAGCATCCCCACTGTGATTATTGTGGGAGCACACATGCATGAACCAAGCTGGTATGTGTAAGGTAAAGGTAAAGGTCGTCCTTGCTCAAAAGCCAGTCTTATCTATCTCTAGGGTTCATACTCATCTTACTCATCTCCATTTACAGCTCTATGATATTTGCCCATCACCTTCTGACTTCATCACATTAATCCATTTAGTTTAGCTCTGTGTTTGGATGCTATACTCCTTAGTTTTGGACTACTGTATCACTGCTCTCAGAGATATTACAAAGTATGCACAGGTTTAATAATTACTTTTTCTAGGGTCATGTATGTGGTTGCTTTAAAAATAGCAGAAGAAGAAGAAGAAATGATCGGCACATTTGGCTTTAGGTACAACTATAGTGGCTGTTTTTAATAATTCCCATAGAATGAGTATAGCCATTATGGACAAGGGGGAATGTTTACGTGCTGCAGAGCATGGAAGGAGATGAAGCCAAATACTGTGTAGGTCAAAACATTACAAAATTAAGTGTATTGCCTGAGGCCACACAGGGAGTGAGTAGCCTGGACAGAAACTCATATATTCCTGGCCCATGATTATAATCACGCTGCCACTCCTAAAAATACAGTGGACTGGCATCTTTTCATCAGAATCAGGTCTACGTTTGAAGAAAATTGTGCTTCCAACTTTTTGCAAATCAATTTTCTTCCGTTGTATATGTGTGTGTTCTTTTATAGGCAAACACATTTGAGAAAGAAAACAAAAATCTTCTTACTAGGAGCTTAAATATAAATGCCAAGTTTCAGACCATAAGGCTTTTCTTTTCTTCCCTCTCTACTCACCCCCTTTTTTTCTGGCAATATTTTTAACCCCTTGAAAATAGAGGTTTATTATGGAAATGCTGACAGCCTGTAAAGTAAAGCATCACATTTGCAACACTATAATTATGTCTCCTACCAACGAATCCAAAGAAAACATGAGTTTCTTGTTCAAACAAATCTTTGAATGATTTCAGCCCCAGATTTAAATCATCTGGACCAAAAAAAGGGGACCTCGTCATGAATTCTAAACCAGTTCTGCTTCTGGGCAGACATGCATGAAGATAAATGAAGGCTGCCCTAATCATTTTTATGTAACTGGAAATATGTCCATGCAGGTCTCAAATGAATAAGTAAAAGGCAGATTGATATCATGATAATGAGTATTACATATATTTTAAAATTAATTAGGAAATCCTCATCGAATTCCATGCAGTTGTAATCTTCCTGCTTACACATGCAAGCCCACTCCATCCCTTTAAACATGTAACTCATCTGTGGAACACTGCAATATTGGTGGTAAACATTGTGGAATGTATACTTTCAGTGGTTCCCAAAAAAGAAAAGTTTCCTTCTTGATGATATCTGTCCTGAAAAGACTTTTCTCCTTACAGAAACCACCCTCATCTTATTTTCCATGATGTCAGAGATGTTAATTGATAAGTCCACACCTGACAATACTGGAGTACTGTAATTATGATTGCACAATGTATTTCCTTTGAATATATCTTTTTTACTTGAAAGGTTTTCTGGCTCACACCTATAGTATACAAAATAAAAGTTTCATTCTGTAACTGTTCATTCTGTAATGAACTATGGGCTTACCAAACAGCACGGGAGAGAGGACACTGATTTTATTAGCTTTGTATACTACTTTCAACGAGCTCAAGTGGCTAAGATGCTGACTGGAAGGTGGCAGGTCAGCAGTTCGATACCCACATACTTGACGACCATTCGGAGGCTACAGCTGGTGCAGAATGCGGCTGCCCGGGTGGTGATGGGGTGTGGGCGTTTGGAGGTGTGTAGTATTGGTATAAGAAACAAAATAAAAATAGACATAAATAGGGCTACAACTCCGCCGAGTTTGTTTGTTTGTGTGTGCCCCGCCTCCCCACTACTCCGGGAGCTGCACTGGTTGCCAGTTTGCCTCCGGGTGCAATTCAAGGTGCTGGTTTTGACCTTTAAAGCCCTATATGGCAATGGGCCAGGTTACCTGAGAGACCGCAACGTCCCAAGAGTGTCGGCCTGTCCAACCAGAGCAGACCGGAGGGGCTCCCTGGTTGTGCCTTCAGCTAGAGGGGCTCACCTCTCTGGCACATGGAGGAGGGCCTTCTCTGTGTCTGCTCCAGCCCTATGCAACCTCCTGCCAACAGCCTTTCAGTAAAGGTTTGAAGACCTGGCTGGCGGGGCAGGTGTGGGGCCCTAATGGGAATATGGCCCCGGCCTGCTGGCTCATCCCCAACTAGTCCAGTTTGTGCCCTCCTTCTGTGTTTTTGCATTCCCCCCCTGCCTTTTAGCTTTTAGTTTTAAATGGGGTGGGAGTAAGTGGGTGGGTGGATGATGGGGTTTTAACATGTTTTTATATGTTTTTAATTGTTGTACGCTGCCCTAAGTTAGGTTTTTGCCTGAGTGGGTGGCATAAAAATTGAAATAAATCAATAAAATAAATACTGCAGGATTGAATGAGCTCCCGTCTTAGTCCCAGCTCCTGCCAACCTAGCAGTTTGAAAGCAAGAAATTGCAAGTAGATAAATAGGGACCACTTTGGTGGGAAGGTAAACAGTTTTCTGTGCGCTCCGGTGTCTAGTCATGCCTGCCACACGACCATGGAAACCTCTGCAGAAGCATACAGTGCTGGCTCTTTGGCTATGAAACAGATGGGCACTGAATCCTAGAGTCAGATACGACTGGCTTTTGAGCAAGGGCGACCTTTACCTTTATATTACTTTCACACTGAATCCCCTGCTTGTGGTTTAAGGATTAAGGCCATCCCTATAAGGTGAATTTGAAGACAAGACATGAGCACTACATTAATTATGAAGCAGGTGTTTGTTAGAATTATAGTTGTTGGTTTAATTGTTGCCCATGTTAATGTGCATTTCTGTGCATTAGCACATTACTCCATAGAAACATATAATGAAAATAGTGAGGCAATGTCAATTTTTTTAAAAAAGCATGATTGTTGTAGACAGCACAGTAGAGAGACTCAGTCTCCTGTCCCACAGCTTTCAGAATGCTATGAAGAGGGTTTAAGAAGGAGAGAAGGAATCACAGCCAGTTAGGCGGGAGTCACTTGAGGCTAGATAGGGAAAAGGAAAGGGAGAACAAGAGGGGAAGGCAAAGGTAATATGGACTTTGAAAGATAATGTTTCAATTTTGAGAGGATGTGGAGTAGTGTAAAGTAGAGAGAGCAGTAGTTACAGGATTTAGGAAAAGGTTAAAAAAGCTGCAAATATAACCCCCCCCCCCCCCCCCGAATGCAGTCAGTCAACAGGTCAATATAAAGAATACCCCACATTAAAAAAAATGCCAGGAACAAAAACACCTATTAATTATGGAAAAGTTAATCAATTGTTACAGTAAAGCCGGAGTTCTCAACCTTTTAAAGCCGGAGGCCAGGTCACGCTCCCTCAGATAGCTTTGGGGGCTGGACAGCCATTTTGCCCTTCCTCCACCACATGGCACTTCTGTGGGTTCCGCGCACATAATTGGCATACTGTCCCTGACAGAACCACGGTTTGGGAGAATGCTCCTTTGAGCCTGGTTCCGAAGGGACAGACATTGGGGCGCGAATTAATAGGAGTTTAATGACAGGCAGTTCGGTCAGCAGACGGCAGAAGGCAAAAGATCACCGGGTGGTGATCTCGATAAACATGTGATGACTAATCCTGCCTCCGTGGAGACTCTGAGCTGAAGAGTCAATTTAGGCAGATGTTTACTCCCGATAGTGGTAGACAATGCATGTGCCCCTGGTAGTAAATTAGCTAGATAAGGAACTTCCCCTGATGAAGTCACCCCTAATGAGTAACTTGTGTAATCTTAAAGTGCAGACTTGCAGCTTTCCTATGTAACGGCTATGCGCAACGTATGCACGCGGTCGAGCTAGGCAGAGTATAAAGTTAAGTGCCTTCTGATGAATAAACGTTGGTCTTCGCTCCATCTTGCCTCGCATGTCTTACTTGACCAGGCTCCTCCGGGACCTTCCGGCCCGCTTCGGGCCCTGATCCAACACACTTCCTGGTGTGGTGGAGGTGGTGGGACCCCCACATGAAATGGTGCCATGGGCCACATCTGCCCACAGGCCGCCAGTTGAGACAGTGAGCTCTTCTGACTATTATTGATAAGCCATTGCAAAGGCCTACAGATTCCCAAAGGAGAAATATATATTTACAGGTTTGGTGGATTATGCCAGCAAATTTGTTACACTAACCAGCATAGAAACTACCATCATGCCCTAACAAACTTATTTTGTCAGTTCCATCTCCTTAAATTGATAGTTTCAAATTTAGGAGCATCATTCATAGAGGATACAATGAAAAGATAGTGGAAATTACCCATAAGCCTCAAGTCCACTGCCTTAGACCTAGGAAGAGTTTTATGGCAAGAACAAACATTCTTGAGGGTACACAAGAGCAAAACCAAATTAGAAGATGGAGGAGATGGAGCTCACTGGACGAGGAGCAACACTAAAGAAGGGTTTAGCTGAAGATTTCAACTTCCCCCTATGTCACTTGGAGGACCCTGAATAGGCTGAGGGTTGGAGTCCCTAAATTTAAGACCAACATGGACAAGTGGGGGCTGTTGGTAGACAACAACATGTTCGAGTTCCCTTTTCGGGGAGTAAAGCGGTATAGAAATCTAAACAATAAACAAATAAATAAAATAAACAACATGCGGTGTGAATGTGGAGAGATATAGAATCTGTCTCTTTGGTGGGCATCAGCAGGTTCGCACCAGTTCTCCAGAACCGGTAGCAGAAATTCAGGCTGGCCCTGCCCATCCAAGTTTTGGAATAAAGTAGTCCTAATTCAGGTGCAATGCAGGGCTTTCCCCCTGGCCACACCCACCATACCATGCCCACAGTGTGGTAGTAAATTTTTAGGGAGCCTAACACTGATCCGGCTCATTTGCTGGTCTGCTGGTTACTGCCAGAAACATGCATCGACGAGGACTTAAGTTTGGCCAACGACAAAGCCAAAAATGTGGCTTCATTTTGGCAGCCTGGTGTTTGATTGGGACATGAAAGAAGAAGAAATAGAATTCATAGTAACAGCTTTGCCTGTAAGCAGTTTCTCTACCAGCCCTTTAAGAGAAGGGGAAAAACTATTTTTAAAAAATTCTAATTAATGTAATGCATCAATGATAGTCAATATAAAGTCAAAAACGTTTCACTTCCCATGACCAAGTAAAGGAAGGGATTAATTTGCCAAAATCCCAAAGTATCTCTTTTATTAAGGCACTTCATAATATTGGAAGAAACAATTTCCATGTGAACTGTAGATTGCTCTAATCAAGCTCAACCATTCCAAAGTATTCCACACTAGCTGTGTCTATCATGGATTGCAAAACACTTTAATGACATGGTACAAATTGTATAAGAAAACTTCCACAAGGCCCAAACCTGACAGGTAAAATTGTGTGATCAACAGACCCAACATGATCATCATGTCTTCAAATAAAGAGAAGGAGTTCTCCTGCTCCAAGCTGTTAAAGGAAATGAACTCCAAATGGTATGGAAGGAACCTGTCAAAATACAGAGTAGACTAAATGATATAAACTACTTCATAGATGTAGGAGATGAGGAAGTTCAGCCTAAAATGGTTCATGCAAACATGGTAAAACCTCAATATAGTGAGAACATATGGCAAGGTACATCTGTGTAGAAAAGGAGAGGGAAAAATACCTGTGTAATTACATTGAGTTGAACATGTCAAGTACAATTAAAATGGAAATAAAATTGGCTCTTACCAGGAAAACAGAGGCTTTAAAAATATCAAATTCTATGGGTGAGAGGGTGAGGGCAGGACTGAGTTAATGGGGAAAGGTATTTGGTAGGCATGTCAAACTATTATAATATAATAGGTAAATACCTCACATAACCGCACAAAATTGTTAAGGTACTTAATCTCCAAACGTGTGCTAAATACTGTATGATGTAATGTCTAACATGCAGTTTTATAATTATACCCTGAAGCAGAGGAATATCTTAGTGTGCAATACTTGTAAACAGAGAGGCATAGACATTTATGGTGTAATTACCTGATATTATTTATTTGAGGAGCTATGGATGATAACCCATCAACAGCTACCTGAGGTCTAGTCTGAAAACCATGCTTCCAATGCAGCCGGTGTTTTTTCTGACTCGCCTCTAAGAAACAGGACCTCACTTGGCCATCTGCCATGAACGCCCCTCCATCCGGCGGGGGGGTAAAAGGAGCCTCCTGTGGCCTCAGGAGGCTCGAAGAAGCCACTGCTGCTGCGTTGCCGCACCCTCCCACCCGGCGGGGGGATAAAAGGAGCTTCCTGTGGCCCCAGGAGGTTTGAAGAAGCCACTGCCACGTTGCTGCCCCCTCCCACCTCCTCTACCCGGCAGGGGGATAAAAGGAGCCTCCAGTGGCCTCGGGAGGCTTGAAGAAGCCGCCGCCGCCATGTTGCCACACCCTCCCGCCCTCTCCACTTAGCAGGGGAATAAAAGGAGCCTCCTGTGGCCTCAGGAGGCTTGAAGAAGCCGCCGCCGCCATGTTGCCGCGCCCTAACGCCCCCTCCACTTGGTGGGGTGATAAAAGGAGCCTTTCGTGGCCTCGGGAGGCTTAAAAAAGCTGCCGTTGCTGTGCCCTCTCCGCCCCTCCAGGGTGAAGGAGATGAGGGGGTTTCTCAGACTGGCTGCAGATGGCATTTGCTGTGATGTAGGGATTGTGTTACATTGCTGTATCTTTGTATTTTTATGTATTTATTGATTTTGGTTGCATCATTGTATTATTGATTGTATTTGTATTACTGTACTACTCTGTATGTACTACTGTATTGTATCTGTTGAACTGCTTTGAGTCGCCCACTGGGCTGAGTAAAGCGGTATAGAAATTAAACTTGAAATGAAAAAAATGAAATGAAATGTACTTTCAAAATTCTCATTTATAATTTTCTTACACCATCTACAAGTGATCGGGGGATGGCCAAAGAAATGATTTTGAATCACAAAAACTCATAAAGGTAAAGGTCACCCTTGCTCGAAAGCCAGTCATATCCACCTTTAGGGTTCAGTGCTCATCTCTGTTTCAAAGCCGAAGAGCCAGCGCTGTCTGCTTCTACATATGTTTCAGTGGTCATGTGGCAGGCATGACTAGACACCGGAGCGCATGGAACAGTGTTTACCTTCCCACCGAAGTGGTCCCTATTTATCTACTTGCAATTTCTTGCTTTCAAACTGCTAGGTTGGCAGGAGCTGGGACTAAGACGGGAGCTCATTCCGTCCTGCAGAATTCAGGTATTGAACTGCTGACCTGCTGCCTTCCAGTCAGCGTCTTAGCCACTTGAGCCACTGCAGTATTATATATAATGGTATCTAATAAAGATATTGTCTGGCTATTTAGCTCAGTGGTTAAGGTAGCTGCCTAAAAGTTGTGAGTTGGATTTCCCACTGTGCATCCCAAAGAGCTAATCTGTGTCGTCATGGGCAATCTGCACAGTCCCAAGGAGACCCTCCCCAAATGCAATGATTTTATTTATTTATTTATTATTTATTAGTCATATTTATATATGCCACCCACTCAAGTAGAACCTGACTCAGGGCGGCATTACAACAAGTTCTAAACCAGATAAAAACACTTTTAAAAACCCATATCCCACCCACTTTAAAAGACCCACCCATCCCACCCACTTTAAAAAGAAGAGAGAGTTCTTAGTTGTTTACATAAGCCAGCAGGCAGGGCCCATGTTCCCATTAGGGCCCCACACCTGCCCTGCCAGCCAGGTCTTCAATCCTTTCCTGAAGGGCAGCAATTCTCTTTCAAGTCTTAGTTCTGTTGGCAGGAGGTTCCAGAGGGTTGGTGCGGACACGGAGAAGGCCCTTCTACGGGTGCTGGATAGATGTGCACCCCTAGTTGATGGCACTATTAGTGAGCCCCTCCGGTCCGCTCTGGTTGGATGGGCAGACACTCTTGGGACAAAGCGGTCTTTAAGGTATCCTGGCCCATTGCCCTATAGGGCTTTAAAGGTCAAAACCAGCACCTTGAATTGCACCCGGAGACAAACTGGTAACCAGTACAGCTCCCAAAGTAGCTGTGAGGCGCGGCCATATCGTCCGCACCCCATCATCACCCGGGCTGCCGCATTCTGGACCAGCTGCAGCCTCCGAATGGTCGTCAAGGGCAGCCCCATGTAGAGCGCATTACAGTAATCTAGTCAGGAAGTGACCAGAGCGTGAGTGACCATAAGCAAGGAGTCCCGATCCAGGAGCGTGCGCAACTGGCGAATCACCTGAAGTTGAGCAAAAGCCCTCCTGGCCACAACTGCTGCCTGTTCTTCTAGCAGCAGCCGCAAGTCCAGAAGGACCCCCAGATTGTGCACCGGGTCTGTCTGGGGCAAAACAGCCCCATCCAGTACCAAAGATGGTAGCTCCCTGGATAACACGGGCCTCCTTATCCATAGCCACTCTGTCTTGCTGGGATTCAGCCGAAGCCCATTTGCCCCCATCCAGACCCCAACAGCCTCCAGGCATCCGGATAGGATTTCAATGGCATCACTGGGGTCCCCATGGGCCGAGATGTACAACTGAGTGTCATCCGCATACTGATGGTACCGCACCCCGTGGGAACAAATGATCTCACCCAGTGGCTTCATGTAGATGTTAAATAGGAGAGGAGAGAGCACTGAGCACTGAGGCACCCCATACTTGAGGAGCCTAGGGCTGGACCTCTCACTCTCTAACCACACCGACTGGGTACGGCCCTCCAGAAAAGAGGAAAACCAGGACAACACGGTGCCCTGGATGCCTAGTCCTTTGAGCCGTTCCAGAAGGATACCGTGGTCGACAGTATCGAAGGCCTCTGAGAGGTCAAGAAGAGCAAGGATGGATGGATAACCCCCGTCCCGCTCCCGCCAGAGATCATCCATCAGTGCAACCAATGCCGTCTCCGTACCATACCCGGGCCTGAATCCTGATTGAAAGGGGTCTAGATAATCTGCTTCCTCCAGGACACTCTGCAGCTGGCGTGCCACTGCCTTCTCCAAAACCTTACCCAGAAAGGGCAGGTTGGAAACCGGCCTGTAGTTGTTAAGGACAGCTGGGTCAAGGGATATTTTCTTCAGGAGGGGGTGCACCAAAGCATGTTTTAGTGGTGCAGGAAATACCCCCTCCCGTAATGATGCATTTATTATCGCCCCGACCTAGCCACCTATCACCACCTTGGAGGCTTTCACCAACCAGGTGGGACAGGGGTCCAAAGGACATGTAGTGGCATGCACAGCTGCAAGGAGCCTGTCCACTTCATCAGGGACAACAGGATCAAACCGATCCCAGATCATACAGCAAGACTGTGCTCCAGTACCCCCCTGACCCTCCCCATCCACGCCGGGATTCAGCCCTGAACGAATCCGATCGATTTTCTCCACCAGATGGTCAGCAAAGTCCTCAGCCAAACCCTGCCAACCGGGCACCGATCTCACCCTACCGAGGAGGGACCTGGTTACCCAGAACAGGGTGGCTGGGTGATTATCAGCGGAGGCAATAAGGGTGGTGAAGTATTGCCGCCTCACCACCCCCATCGCCACTAGGTAGGCCCTAATAGCAGCTCTAGCTAATGTCCAATCGGAGTCATCCTGGGTCTTCACCCAGCGGCGCTCTAGGCATCTCTTTGCCCGTTTGAGTCCCCGCAGTTCATCCGTGAACCACGGGGATGACCTAACCCCATGGGCGTGGAGAGGCCGCAGTGGCGCGATTTCATCTAACGCTGCTGTTGCTGTCCTGTTCCACAGGTCGACAAGTGCCTCGGGTGAATCGTGTAGCCGATCCAGAGGAACATCCCCCAGTTCCCTCTGGAATCCATCTGGATCCATTAGTCGCCGAGGGTGGACCATTTTAATAGGCCCTGCCTCCCTACAATGAAGCGTCGCCCCCAGAAAGTCAAGAGTCACCAGATAGTGATCTGACGATGGCACAGGTGAGATCACTAAGTCCTGTAATCTCATATCACTCTGCCACTGCTCCGACAAGAAAACTAAGTCTGGCATATGACCACTGGTCGGACCCCGAACTACCTGAGTCAGGCCCATGGCTGCCATGGAAGTCATGAACTCCCTTGCCACCTCAGAAGCCATCCCCAATGATGGCAAATTGAAGTCCCCCAGAACCATAAGCCTCGGGAACTCCAATGCCAACATTGAGGTGGCCTCGAGGAGCTCAGGCAGGGCATCCCTTACCCTGCAATGGGGCAGGTACAAGAGTAGGATCCCCAACTGACCCTTAGGGCCCAACCGTAGAAGCAGGGCCTCACAACCAGACACTTGTGGAGCAGTGGCCCTAGCAACTCCCAATGACTCCCTGGCAACAATGGCAACACCACCGCCCCTCCCCTCACCTCTAGGCTGGTGCCAAATACTGAACCCGGCTGGACACATGTCCGAAAGAGGTACTCCATCCTCAGGTGTCAGCCAGGTATCGGTGATGCATGCCAGGTCGGCCCGCCCCTCCTGGATAGAATCTTGAATCAGGGGGGCCTTATTACAGACCGATCTGGCATTCACCAGCAGCAGCCTAAGGGCGGGGTCACTCTGGATCTGCTGCTCAGGGCCCAGAGATGTACCTGCGGGGCTGGAATGAGGGACCGCACTTAAACATCGGACCTGCATTCCCCGAGTGTGGCCCGCCCCTCGGTACCCGCCATACCACCCCATGCCCATCACAACACCTATATGGGTCCCCTGAGCCCCCCTAGATGGAATGCTGCCCCTCCTTCCTGGCTGGCAGGACCAGCTCCCTCTCTTCCTACCCCACCCACAATCCCCCCTTGGTTCTGGCAGCAAAAATGGTAAGCCGCCCCACAGCAAGTTGCCTCCTTCTCTCGCCCCCATGTGGGAGGACGAAGCCAGGTCCGGCGGCAAAGGCAATGGGGCCATTGAAGGCACATCTGGCCACCCAGTTGATGGTAAATGCCTCAGGCGGCCAGGCATCTCCCCCCACCCCCAACCCCCATCAGTCCGAATCCACAAAGGATGATACCGAAGCTGGTGGGCAGAGCACGCCGGCCCCTTTATGCCTGCCGCCAGTGCAGGTGTTCTGTTCAGGGCTGGCAGTGGCAGCACGGGGTCTCTTTTCCTCCCCCTCCAACTCCATGGAGGAGGACGCTGAGGCTGGTGGGCAGAGCATGCCAGCCCCTTTATGCCTGCCGCCAGTGCAGGTGTTCTGTTCAGGGCTGGCGGCGGCAGTGCGGGGTCTCTTCTCCTTCCCCTCCAACTCCATGGAGGAGGACGCTGAGGCTGGTGGGTAGAGCACGCCGGCCCCTTTATGCCTGCCGCCAGCGCAGGTGTTCCGTTCAAGGCTGGTGGTGGCAGCGCGGGGTCTCTTCTCCTCCCCCTCCCCGTCCAACTCCATGGAGGAGGACGCTGAGGCTGGTGGGCAGAGCATGCCATCCCCTTTATGCCTGCCGACAGTGCAGGTGTTCCGTTCAAGGCTGGCGGCGGCAGCGCGGGGTCTCTTCCCCTCCCCCTCCCCCTCCAACTCCGTGGAGGAGGACGCTGAGGCTGGTGGGCAGAGCATGCCATCCCCTTTATGCCTGCCACCAGTGCAGGTGTTCTGTTCAGGGCTGGCGGTGGCAGCGGGGGTCTCTTCTCCTCCCCCTCCAACTCCATGGAGGAGGACGCTAAGGCTGGTGGGCAGAGCACGCCGGCCCCTTTATGCCTGCCGCCAGTGCAGGTGTTCAGTTCAGGGCTAGCAGCGGCAGCGTGGGGTCTCTTCTCCCCCCCTCCCCCTCCAACTCCATGGAGGAGGACGCTGAGGCTGGTGGGCAGAGCATGCCATCCCCTTTATGCCTGCCGCCAGTGCAGGTGTTCTGTTCAGGGCTGGCGGCGGCAGCGCGGGGTCTCTTCTCCTCCCCCTCCCCCTCCAACTTCATGGAGGAGGACGCTATTCAACAAATTAACTTCATGGAGGAGGACGCTATTCAACAAATTTCATTATCTATGGTTCAGGCTCTCCATACACTGAATCTTCTTTATTATTTTATCTCCATAATCACTGATATTATGCTGAATTATGAGAATCAAGAGATTTGCTAGAGGATAATGGTTTCTGTGGTACTGCCATAAAGACTTGCTCCTTTATGTCAAATCTCCTGTTTTGATGTTAGCAAGGAAATGTGACATTAGGGACATGCTGTTGCATGCTTCGTACTCTCAGTCACTTGAATACCTAGCAAAAGGTACCTACGGCCCATGGGCTGGACCTTTAAAAGTAACTTTGAAAGTGAAATGAAAATGTTACTTGTCCCAATGAATGAATTACTTGGTTGCATGCATTACTATTTATGTAAAAGCAAGGCTGACAAACTGTTTATCGTCTTTTTCTAACACATTCGGAATTTTGAACTTGGACATTTACTGCTTCTGTTCTAAAAAAAGGAACTGGGTGAGCAGTTCATGATTTGGAATTATGCTTGTTTTGTTCACCACCACTTCTGACTGGTTCCAGGAGAACTTGGGAGATCTGGGTTCAAATCCCCACTTAGTGAGGTGGGGTAGAACTGGTGAAGCCATCCTTTGAATCAACTCTGTTATCTTGAAAGTCAATAACATAACATTTTCTTAAACACCCACAAATAATATCCACCATGATTTATTTACCCTCTACCTCATCGTGGCAGCCTGGTGTCACAATTTGGTCTGTGTCCTACTCTGGATCTTCCCACTGGGAAATTATGGCTCCATAAACATTGGGAAGTGGTTTATTAGAAGCTGCTGCAAGTATATGTCAATTATGCCCACCGCCGCATGGAGCTTAATCAGCTTACATTTCTGACTGACAACTAAACATATTATTTCACTGTTAATTCTTCTCCCCTTTCAGACATTTATTTCTATTTTTGAGGAATAACAGCACTATGAGTACTACACAATATATATTAGTTTTTTTAAAAAAATAAATGAAATATATGAGTGCATTTGAGGTGTTAAAATGTTAAGCAGTGGGGACTGTGAAATGCGTTCTGTCATTAGCAATATTAACTGCATGACAGTGATCTAAACCAGTTTTCAAATTGTTCACAGAAAGGAAAAGAACCGATTGTGAATTCTTTCTGCAGAGAGAATATGTATTATTAAAATTAACTATACATGGTTGGTGTATAGTGGTTGATTATTTTTCTGCAAATCACGCTCTGGGATTGCAGCAAAATACTGCCACATTCCAGAAATAAACTATTTGTTCAGATATGATTACATTCTGTGATTAAGTGAGTATATTGATTCAGAGGGAGATCTTATTCATACGGTTTGCATATTTATTTAATTACATGCAGATTTAAAATAGTTAAACTTGTGAAATAGCATTCCGTGTACTCTGGTGTCTAGGCATGCCTGCCACATGACCATGGAAACGTTTGCAGACGCAGACAGTGCTGGCTCTTTGGCTATAAACAGAGATGGGCACAGAATCCTAGAGTTGGATACGACTGGCTTTCAAGCAAGGGTGACCTTTACCTTTATCTTAAAATTGTTTTCATGAATCAGTGCTCTGGGTGAGAAGCAAAGACTATCAGCTTGTCTAGCTTAATCTATACCTATAAGGAAGGGGTGGGGCCGTACATGTGTGGAATGCATACCTACACCCCTGGAGCCTATCCCGTGATGATCCGCACACACCTACCTTTTGTCCCCGAGATCAGTGCCGCAAGGGTCCAGGGGCCAAGAGAGGGGCCTAAGCCCCACAAAATGGGGAAAAGAATGGAAACTACAACTCCCATGGTGCCATGTGAGAAAAATGGCAGTTTATCAGCCAGGCCTGGAAACAGAATGTTGGGGAGAGCTGATTTGCATGTTGGACTGTGATTGGTTGAGAGTGAATGACTGACGGAGAAAGATGTCCTGCAGCGGATGGAACAAACCCATTGCATTTAAGCCTCTACAGCCCTGGAATGAGACACATCAATGCTGTGTGAGTGAGAGACAGAGAGAGACAGGGAGTGTGTGTCTGTGCAAGACAATGCACAAGACAGTGGGTTCTGGATCAGTCACTTGTGGGTGTGGGTATGCCTGAATGAGAGAGGGAGAGAGAGGGGGGGGAGAGAGAGAGAGAGACTCTGTGTGTTGGGGTGTATCAGGGTCCGAAAAACCTAAACATACAACAAACTCCCCCCGCCAAGGCTGGGTAATTAGCTCTCATCCTTCCTTCCCCACCTCCAGCCATTCTTCTCCCCTTCCTTCTTTTCCTTCCTCCCTCATTCTTACCCTCCTGTCTTCCTTTCCTCCTAAATTTCCCCCTCAATACCTACCACCCCTCCCTCATCACCATGCCGGGGTGAGTCTGCCCAGATTCCTTTACTGAGAGCCAGGGGGCATCACAAATGGTGTGGGGGGAGGCAAAAAGGAAAAAAACTCCCCAAGCCACCCCACCCCACGGATTTAGCCGCCCTCCAAAAAAAAGCATCGAAGACGGGCACCTATGCTAGTAATCAAAATATAGTCAACATTTATTTATTCAAAATCTATTCATAAAATCTAGAGGTCATATGATGCAATACCTCTTCTGCCTACAGCAATATTTCAGTGGATCCCAGAAAGATCACTAAAAGCCTTCTCTTTAAGCCAGGGGTTCCCAACGTACAACCCATGGCCAGACTCGGCCCACAGCACCATTTCATGTGGCCCCACACTGCCTCTGTCACACCCAGAAGTGGAAGCCATTACATTTATGTCAGCCGTAAAACGCACCCATGCATGCATGAATGTGTCTGTGACTGTCATAAACACAGAAGTTGCAGCATTTACAACAGCCGTAAATGTGCCCGTTTCTACTTCTGGGGGCATGGTCCAACCCGCTCAGCTGTCTGGGGGCCGTGGTCAGGGCTGCAGTGTAAAAAGGTTGGGAACCCCTGCTCTAAGCCATGGTTCATGAGGTTTCCATCTTGTGCCCCTGCCCTGTCAGCTGTAAAAAGACTGCTTGGCTTTTAAACCCACACTCACTCCTGAGTCCTATCAGCAATTTGATCACCCTTAATCAGCTGTAACATGGTCCCACTTTGTTTTGTGCATACACATAACTGGGGAAATGCAGAAGACAATTTAATTGAACCCCCCCCCCCGGGTCTCAACATGGGGTGGATTGATTTGGCTGATGTGTGCATGCAATCGAACCAATCCATCCTTAACCCACCCCAAAAAGCGGCCTACATGACCTTGTAAACAGCATCTAAGATTTTTCATAGTTTGTTTGATAGTATGCTGCCGTTGATGCAGATGATGCAATTACTTCTAGAATGTCCAAAGTTGCTTGTATCTAGAGTTGAATATTTGCCATTGATCTTTCTACCAGGCACCCATTATATTCACAATACCGCTGTTCTTTCTTACAAATAATAATTCAAAAGTTTCTAGCATTGGCACATAAATACCTAAACATAATGTCCATCCACACTTGTCTGGGCAGTGCATTTTACAATTTGACTCTCACATTTTAATATATAATCATGGCCTATTTCCACTTCACTGTCATTTTGACATTCATACTGTGGGATGCTTCTCAGTACCACTTAGCTTTCTTCGAGAGTATGTGTGTGTGTGGATAGATAGATAGATAGATAGAATGATTGATTGATTGATTGATTGATTGATATATTTGGCAACCAGGGCCTGCTGAAGTTCACCAAAAAACAACAACACTAAAACTCACTCAGTGCAATCTATTTAGGCCAGGGGTGCTCAAAGTTTTCAAGCCGCAGGCTGGTCACATGGTTCCTCCCACCGGAAGCAGAATTAAAATTTGCATGTGCATGCACATAACATGCCCGTGCATAAAAATAACACTGCTGTCGTAAATGTGTTTGCAACAGTCATGGGTCGTTTACAGCAGTGTTATGCGCACACACATTCATGTTTTACTTCTGCTTTTGGGAGCGATGAGGGTGGTGCAGGCTGGATTAATGGAGACCATAGGCTGTAGTATGGGCATCCCTGATTTAGGCCATCTCGATGATGTGTACTTTTATCTAGATATTATCATTTTACCTTTGCACCAGTTTGGCAATTGAACAAGCAATCTACATGCTTGCCACAAACCTGTCTAGAGCATTATTCGGGTTTTTTTAAATGGTTAATTTAAAAGTAACAGAATTTTTATACTACCTCCTGCTTGTATGTGGCTTGTCTCCAACATTGCTTTTGGGGCAAAACAGAAACATTTTATAGAGGTCTACCAGTGGTTCCCAACATGGACCCCATGCCCATACCTGTCAAGTGTCCTGTACTGGCCAAGAAACCCCATATTTTACCTCTCTTTCCTGCCGTCATCCCAAATTTGGAGCGGCCAGAGGGGGGGGGGGGTTACTGTGCATGCGTGCCCATCAGAGGCAGAGGTGCGCATGCACAAGGGGTTTCTGTACATGTGTGAGGGGTTTCTGCACATGCGCAATGGGTTTCTGCGCATGCACAATGGGGTTACTGCGCATGTACACCCATCAGAGGTAGAGTTACACATGCGCGAGGGGTTTCTACGCATGCGTGCCCATCAGAGGCAGGGGTGCTTCCTGTATTTTCTCAACTGCATTTTGACAGATATGTCCATGCCCCACAGGGGTACTTCAATTCCCAGAAGCCTGACTCAGTATATTGGATGCTCAGGGTTTTGGGGGAAATGACTTAGGCTTCTGGGAAAAGAAGTCCAAAAACCAAAGGTTGGGAAACACTTGTCTACACTAAAGATACATTTTTGTATCTTCTATCTCAGTTTCGACATTGATAAATAGGAGAAAATGAAAACAAATTAAAGACATTTAACAAAAATGTTGATTACAAATAGTAACAACAAACAAATTCTTTATTACAGCCCAAGGCCAGTGTTACAATATCACAAAATCAAGCTGCTTGACACAAGTGAGGCAACCTAATAAAACTATCACAAAATTATGGACACCAAATTATATATACAATAGCAACATACAACCAGAATTACAAGGGATGTTATTTCTATGTCCTGCAGTCATATTCTATGACAGTCAAGTTGTAATCTGGAAGCATTTTCCTTATTCCTTTGATTTTATCTTGCCTTTACGAATGCAAGTTACATACCATGCGAATCTAGCGACCGCTATCGTCATATCTTGCCCTTCACCCGATAAAAGAATATTCAATGTCCTGACTTTATTGTTAGACTTCAAGTTCGGGATTACAAATAGTAATAAACAAGACAGGAAAAGTCTTGCTTCTACTGTAGCCATTGTGCCGTCAACAAAAAAGGGATCTGGATCTCACTGACAGCAAGCTAGTAGCTACTTTTGATGCTTAACCATCACCCCAAAGCTCCTGAAGGCTTCCTCGAGGCAAAATGGAGTCCTAGGGGGCCTTGGCAGCTGAAATGCAGGAGTAGAAAGCTTTCAATTATTTAAATTAATTATTTCAAGCACCTGGACCCAGTTTACACCATAACTAGACCAAAAGGAGTTTGCTCAGTATTTTAAAATTATGTAATTGAACTATTATATTTGTAGTGACTTTTCTAGACAGAACATTCAAAGGACTGAACACACTGGACTGAATTAAACTATTAACCACAACTAGAGTGAATGAATTGAATCAGCAATGGAAACATATCAGTTATTATTATTATTATTATTATTATTATTATTATTATTATTATTATTATTATTATTATTATTATTATTATTATTATTATTCATTCATTCATTCATTCATTCATTCATTCATTCATTCATTCAATTTATACCCTGCCCTACTTGGCCCAGGCTGACTCAGGGCGGCTTACAACAGGTGAATCAAATACAGTATAACAATGAAATACAATATAACAATATAAACAACACACAAAATACAATAAAGCATACAATTGCAAATTACAGGTTACAAAATTACAAATCAATACAAGATAAATATGTCATAGTACTTTTGATAGCCCCTGCTCTAATGAAGACCCCTGCTCCTAAAGGGTCTAAACCAGTGTTTCCCAACCTTTGCTTTTTGGAAGTCAATTCCCAGAAGCTTAAGTCAATTCCCCACAACACTAATCAGCCAATGTACTGACTTAGGCTTCTGTTAATTGAAGTCCAAAACCCAAAGGTTGGGAAACACTGGTCTAAACACTCTGGAGGAGTCCCTGTGCAGCCAGGCAGTGGTGGGCATCAGCAGGTTTGCACCAGTTCACCAGACTGGTAACAGAGATTCTGGCTGGCCCTGCCCATCCAAGTTTTGAAATAAAGTAGTCCTGATTGGGATGCAATGCAGGGCTTTCCCCCTGTCCACGCCCACCATACCATGCCCACAGAGTAGGTAGTAAAAATAATAATGAATCCCACCACTGGGCAGGCATGACTAGATCGCCCACCCAGCCACATGGCTATGCCCACAGAGTTGGCCACACCCACAAAGTAGGGCACACCCACAGTGTGGTAGTAAAAAAAATTGAGCCCACCACTGCAGCCAGGCACTTTCAAAAGGGTGGACAATTCACCCTCTCTATTCCCTGTGTGACATGCCATATTTTTTTTTGGGGGGGGGGGCTCAGAGCAGGGCCTAACTTACTCCTGACACTGGACCTCATCTTCCCCAAGCATCTAGTGGCAATCTGCTGTTCCGTGTCGTACGGCTGTGAGACATAACAAAATAAGGCAGCAATCCAAGTAGTACTTTAATAAATTGGCATTCTTTCCATCAGTATAGTCACCACCACCTTTTTACTACACAAGTGTTGCAACTACCAACTATCAAGCTCCAGCACAGGATCAGAAATCCACATTCAGACACATCTCAGCTTCCAAACTGAATTCAACAAATGGTGCTAAACAGCTAGTAGGCCCTCACAGAACACTAATACAGTTTTTTTTAAAAAAAAATCTAGGAGAATTTGAAATACATCCCACCTCCTCTGGATTACAACTCCCAGAATAGCAATTACACTTCTATAGCAATTATACTTTAGCAATTAGACTTTATATACTGCCCCATAGAGCTTAGTGCACTCTCTGGGCGGTTCACAGAATAATTAGCATTTTGCCCCCAACATGTGCAATGGGTTTCCGTGCATGCACAATGGGGTTACTCAATGCTGGTACTCATTTTACCGATCTCGGAAGGATGGAAGGCTGAGTCAAACTTAATTCCTGATCAGGTCTGAACTCACAACATTCTGGCTGCAGTAGAGCAGTTTAACTACTGTGCCACCAGAGCTCACCAGGACCCACAATCCCCTTGGCACATTCTTCAGAAAGTTGCAGTTCACTGTAACAAGTGGGCTTCCAGCCACCACAGCAGCTTTCTCCTTGAATATGACACTTGAAATCTACAGGCAAATTACATATTGTCACTTTTATACATTTCTGCTTCCCCTTTATTTTCCATTTTTAGAATGTTTTCTACGACTACGTGTGCGGCAGGAAACCTTCACTAGCCTGATTTAGAGATTACTAGCATAATTAAGCTTTAGACCCCTTCCCACCTTATTACGAAGTAGCACAATGAGAGTTTGGTTTTTTTGTCTCATGGGAATACAGTTTTCACCTTCTCAATGCAGGAATGCAAAATGTACCCAACTGTTCAAGGAGTAGCACTTTTGTGTATATTCATATAAAAATGTGGATAATCTTTACCATGTGTTAAACATTGACTATGCAGGATTGCTGACAAATTATAAATTCCTCGGGTATATTTTAAACTCATGAATTAGTGTGGGAAGCAATATTCAGTCTGGAAGGGAAAAAAGATTATAACTAATAGCCTGCACACATGCTGGAGATGAATATTAATTTCCCTTAAAGGAAAAAAAAGTGAAGTAGCCACGTGTTTCACCTGGCAAAGATTTTGGTGGTATGGTTTGTTTGTTCCAAGAACATTCTGGAAAATCATTGCTTCCCTTCTTCAACTTTAAAAAATTCCCTTTTCACGGAAATGAAAATCCCAACTTCCCTGCCCACAGCTTTTCAAGTCCTTGGCACTGTGGAAAGGCAGCCTTGAATAAGCCATGGCGTATAGCAATCGGAAGCAGCAAATGTGGTAAAGAAAGCGAAAAAGTGTGTTTCCTTTTCCCTCCAGAGATCTCCCCACGCCCCCAGGTCAGAACAGTATTCGAAATGAGGGATTTTAACCAAATCTTCTTATGTTTTTGGTAATGTTTTTAATGTATCCCTCCTAACTTTGGTTGAAAAGGCTGGGAGTGAAATTATAAGGGGGGAAAGATGAAGAAAGAGAAGCGCGGAAGAGAGATGAGACAGAATAAATAAATATTGAACAAAAACAATAACAACAACCCCTTTCCTCTCATTGTAATAATGAATGTATGGCTTTAGCTGCAGCAATATTTTGACACAGTGTACAGTACTCCCCCCCTCCCCATATTCCTTTGAGGTTCATCTTTCAGACCACAGCTCTGTTCTGCTGCCAACTAGTTGGAAGTGTTTAGTGACTGGAGAACTGTTGCCTGCTCTCTTCAGGACTTCACACATCATTTTTTCAGGTTCCTGCAGGCAGCAGCAAATATTTCACCCTCCTCCTTTGCTGGCTTCTGCCATCAATCAGACTTAGAACCCCACCCCCAAAAATATACAGCTTTGACAGGGCATTAAGTTTTCCCCTCCCAGTTGGTATCTATGCTAAATGAGTAGCTGGATTGCCCTTTCCTTTTAGAATCTTTAAAAAATGGTTTTAAGGATTGGCAACATCAAAATGATACACTGCAAAATGTCAGTGGATAAAAGAAGTTTGAAGACGTCTTCCAGTATGAGCAACAACTTTCCTTGCTGTTGTTCTCTAACGAAAGGAGAAACAATACTTCATGTCTGCAAAGAATAGGGTACATTGAGAACAGCTGTTGCATTGTTCCTAACGGTCACACAGTAGGAGATGTTGTATGCAAAACAAACAAACTTGATAAAGGATCTGGTGCACACTCTTACCGCAGGGATGCAAGTGGACTCTCATTTCACCCTACACAGTGGTCTAAGAAAACATTGGTTTAATCTGTTCCATTTATGGCAAATGCTTACCATTAAGAATCTGTTGCCATAACCACTTTTTAATTCTCTTGTAAAAATTTGGGGCAGATCCAATTTATGAGGTGAGCTAGAAATGAAATATTGGAAGAGATTTACGACATTTCTTTAAGCCACTGCTGAACAATTCTCCATAACACTAAAAACAATTTAGACAAAGATATCGTTCTCATTCCAAAGGACAGCTAGAATAGTGAACTGAAGTACATTTGCTGTGTTTGTTTTTGAAAAGCTTGCCTACCTAGGTGTAAGGATAGCACAGAAATGATGGATGGAAGGCCCCTAGGTGAAGTCCAACAGGTCTGTTTTTGTTTCTTGATATTTAAACACACCCTAAGGCAGTGGTGGCAAACCTTTTAGAGACTGAGTGACCAAACTCAAAAGGGCTGGTGTCTGTGCCACAGAGGGGAGGGGTGAACTCTGTGCTGGAGGGAGGGAGGTCGTGCTCCCATTGAGCTGCTGGGCAGAAGGGCGGAGTGAATGCTGTACTGGTGGGTGGAGGGAGGAAGTGCTCCCATTGGGCTACTGGGCAGAGGGGTGGGGCAAACTCTGTGCTGGGGGAGAGAGGAAACACTCCCATTGGGCCACTGGGCAGAGGGGCGGGCCGAACTCTTTGCTGGGGTGATGGCATGGGTGCTCATAGAGAGGGATCTGAGTGCCCCCTCTGGCACACATGCCACAGGTTTGCCACCATTGCCCTAAAGCAACCATGAATGCAAGCGCGGCGCCAAAATGGCCGCCGCGCTCTTTGCGGCCCCCCCCCACAGGACGAAGGATCCGGGTAGTTTAGGGCGTGGCCAGCTCCCTTATAAAAGGGGTGGCCACGAGGCAGCCGAGCTGCCATTTTAGCTAAGCGACGGAGCGGAGAAGTTTTTTCCCCTGTGTCTCCGCCGCTCCTTACCTTGCTTGGGAAGCCTTTTGGCGGCGAATCTTCTCTTTCGGCTTCCCTTTGCCCAGATTGAGATGCCTTCGAAGAAGAAGGCGGCTTCGAGTGCGGCTCGCGCTGTCAGGAGGCGCAATCCGGGTCGGAGGACCGCGGTGGCGCCTCCCCAGCAGCCGCCTTTGCCGGTACCCGCCGGGACCGGCGGGATGGGGTCGATCACCCCTTGGCCAGAAGCGGGAGACTCGAGCATGGGCCCGGTAAGGGCTGCGGCCCGCGGCCCGCAAGCGGTGGACACCGCTCCTGGCTCTGCCCATCCTGCTGGGCCTGCAGCAGTTGGGGCGCAGCTTCCCCCGGGGCCTTCTAGCCTTGGGGGGTGGTGTGGCCCCCTGCCTTGGCAGGTGCCTGCACCGACCCTGCCGGGCTTCGGTGTGGGGCAATGGCCCTATTCGGGTCCTGGGGTACAGGGACCTGTACCCGCGCCTGTAACAGGCGGGCCGGCCGGCCCTTGGCCCCATGTCAGCATGGAGGCCTTACTGGCCCGCGTTGCGGCCCTGGAGGCGTCCTTGGCTCGGGCCAGCCATGCTGGGGCTCCCTGTGGGGTTCGTTTAGAGGCGTCGCCGGCTGGGCAACAGCAGGCGACGGGACGGGTCGAGCTGCTGCAGGCGCGTGGCGCGACTTCGGCCACTGCCTCGCAGCTCCCCAGCCAGCAAGCAGGTGCGGGTCAGGCCCCGATGATGAGCTCTATGGCGGTCGTGAGCTCCGACGCCCCTGGTGGGCCGGAACCCCCGGTGGGGGCGGCCCGCGGGGGTGCAACATGTGAGTATGCGGTCCAAGCCAGTACACCTACACACATTGCCGCTATGGGGGGGGCTTTTCAATGGCCTTGGCCTCGCGCGGGTGGCGCGGTGGCCCAGCCGCCGGCACCCCACCCGGCGATGATAACTGCCACCCAGAGCCCTGGGGTCGGGGGTGTTCCCTACCCTGCGGGGAATGTATTGGGGGTGGCTGGACTAGCACAGGCCCCTTTTCAGATGCCCGCGTTGTCTGCGGTGCCAGTTTCGGCCTTGCCAACGGCGGGGTATTCTTTGCCACTGGGTGACCACCTAGCACAGGCCACCAGAGAAAAGATATGGCGGGGGGAGTATGTAGATATCTTCTCACTCCTAAACAGAGAGCCCACCAAGGAGGAGAGGGAGGGGCAGGATGAGAAGGATAAGGAGCAGGCACATCGTCGCAAGCCACCACGTACCTGGGCCAACTGACTGCCGGCTTACTTAATCTACATGGCAGTGTACCTGAGGGCGCGGCCGGATTTGGCTATTCCGATGGTCCAATATTTGGACAACATCTATAGGGCGATGGTCGATTTTCCGGGCCCCTCGTGGTTGGCTTATGACGAGGAATTCCGTATGCGGATTCCCCTGCACCCCGAGATGAGGTGGGACGAGCCGTGCCAGAGGCTTTGGCTTCTGTACATGACGCCCACGCGCCCCGCGCCAGGGGAGAGATACCATTGTGGACATGCAGTCCAGCGAGCGGCCCCAGCACAGGTTCCCCGCCAGGTGGCGGGGCAGGGGGTTCCAGCCCGCCTGCTGTGCTGGACTTTCTCGTCCAATGGTTCCTGCAATAGGAAGAATTGCAAGTACAGGCATGAGTGTCCCACCTGTGCGGGCCCCCACGCAGCCTCTGCCTGTCCCAGGCCTGGAGGGACACGGGGCAGAGGGAAGGGCGGACAGTGGGCTGGCAAGTCTGCCACAGATGGAGCTAGTTCACCGAAAGGCCCCCTCCCCAATTAATGTGCGTATGTTGGAGCGTTGGCTCACATCGTACCCAAAGGGGGAGGATGCGGAGTATCTCCTTCAGGGCTTTAAGCAGGGGTTCCGTATCCCTTTCATGGGTGATAGGTCCCCTCAGGATGCCCCCAACCTTTTATCCCTTAGGGGGAGGGAGGAGGTGGCTGCTGCCAGCATCATGAAGGAGGTAGATGCGGGCAGGGTCGCTGGCCCTTTCCCTGCACCCCCGTTTCCTAATCTTAAGGTTTCGCCCCTGGGCTTGGTTCCCAAAAAGTCTATAGGCGAGTTTCGCCTTATTCATCATTTGTCCTACCCAGCCGGCCGATCGGTCAATGATGCTATCCCTGATGACCTTTGTTCAGTCAGGTATACATCTTTTGACCACGCGCTGCGCATGGTGCGCTCGTGTGGCCCGGGTGCCCTGCTGGCTAAGTGCGACATTAAGTCGGCTTTTCGCCTTTTGCCAGTGCATCCGGGCGACTTTGAGTTGCTGGGTTTTAAATTTCGGGGCGAATATTATTTTGATAAGGCCATGCCTTTTGGCTGTTCCATATCATGCTCGGCCTTTGAGCGTTTCAGTACCTTCTTAGAGTGGGCTTTCGTCCGCAGGTCAGGGTCCCGGTCTGTAGCCCATTACCTGGATGACTTTTTATTCGGGGGTGAACGGGGCTGGGACACGTGCACACGTCTCCTCACTACATTTCAGACGCTAATGGAGGAACTCGGTGTCCCTTTAGCGCCCGAAAAGACCGAGGGCCCATCTACCAAGCTAGTATTCCTGGGGGTGGAGATTGACACAGTAGCGCAGGCTTCTAGGTTACCGGGGGAGAAGGTGTCCAGGATAGTGGCCCTTATCTCGGATTTGCTGGCCAAGCGCAAGGCATCACTGAGGGAACTGCAGGTGCTACATGGTCACCTCAATTTCGCTTGCAGGGTGGTCGCACCGGGCAGGGCTTTTGCTCGGCGCTTGTGCGACGCCATGGCAGGGTTATCCAGGCCGCACCACAGAGTCAGGCTTACCCGGGGTATCAGGGCAGACATGTTTGTCTGGTTACAGTTCCTGAGGGAGTTCAATGGGGTCTCATTTTGGAGGTCTGACCTCCTGGCTTCCCCCAATTTTCAGATCCAGTCTGATGCCTCAGGATCCCTGGGTTATGGGATGTACTTCAATGGGAAGTGGGCCTATGGTGGGTGGCCACCGGCCTGGGCAGGCATGGGTCGCCTGCGCGATCTCACATACCTGGAATTTTTCCCTATCCTGGGTGCTTTGATGCTATGGGGTGAGGAATGGGCCAACTCGGTCGTGCACTTCTGGTGTGACAACGCTGCTGTTGTCCACATTGTCAATGCACAGACTTCCAAATCGCCCAGGGTTATGGACCTAGTGCGCCAGTTTGCGCTGCGCTGCCTGCGCCTCAGTCTTGTTCAGGGCTAGGCATGTCCCAGGGGTTAATAATGATATTGCTGACGCTTTGTCCCGCCTGCAGATCTCCCGGTTCCGTGCCTTGGCCCCGGATGCAGAGGAATTTCCCTCGCCACTCCCGGATGAGATGTGGACCATTGGCAAGGAGAGGTGAACCGGGCGATTGGCCTGTCACTAGCGCCACGCACGCGTAAGGCGTACCAACAAGCATTTAATTCTTACAGGGCATTTTCTGCCCAATTTCACCTGCCAGAGACCTGGCCTATCCCGGTGGACCATGTTCTGCGGTTCATGGTTCACCTGCATGCCCAGGGCCTCGCACCTCGCACCATAGCATCCAAGCTCTCGGCGCTGGCTTTTATGGCCAAAGTGGGAGGTCATGTGGACAGCACCTCTGACTTCCGTGTGAGACATGTTTTGGAGGGGTGGGTGCGCGAGCGCGGGCGTTGCCCGGACGACCGGCACCCTATTTCCCCAGGGGTTCTTACCCAGTTGGCCCGGGGCTGGCCAGGCCTCTGTTTTGATCATTATGAGGCAGCCCTTTTCCATGCAGCCACAACGGTGGCATTTTTTGGAGCGCTCCGCATCAGCGAACTTGTGATGCTGTCTAAGGCGGATGCAAGTTGTAGGGCACTGGAACTCGAGGATGTCTATGTTGCCAAAGACTGGGCCCAGTTGAGGATACGCTCCTCTAAGACCGATCAGCATGGCGTAGGCAGTGGTGTAAGGCTGCTACGGTGTTCTTTGGCAGACATCTGTCCGGTTGGTGCCCTACAGGAGTTTCTTGCACTGCGTGGCACGCACCATGGCCCGTTTTTCTGTCACCAAGATGGGTCTCCCCTTACTAAATTTCAGTTTTGGAAGGTGACAGGCAGAGCCCTCGCCAGGGTGGGCCTACCAGGTGCCCGTTATGGCACACATTCATTCCGTATTGGGGCAGCCTCTACAGCAGCTGCTTTTGGGTACTCCGGGGCTGACATACGCAGCATGGGGAGGTGGGGTTCGCAATGTTTTCAGTTTTATGTGCGCCCACTTCCGCCGTGAGTACCAATTCAGTCACCTTACCTTCCTTTTTTCCTCAATTTTCTTACAGACCCTGGGTGTCGTATTACACCGGTGACAGTATGGCTGGTGGGCCACAGCTATGTGCAAAGGGCAGCGCGTTACGCTGCGGCAACAGAGTGGGGACCCCGACTGGGACTGGGTGAACACGCCAGTCTCACATGGCATGGTAAGCCTGGGATGTTATGGCGGGAGCTGCTGCCTTTTCTTTTTCAGGCAGAAGTGCTGACCCACCTGACATTCTCATCATACACCTGGGGGGCAATGATTTGGGTCAGGTCACCGGCTTATCGCTCAAGCATGCGATTTGCGAGGACCTCGCCTACTTGCACTACGTCTGGCCTCCCACAACCCTGGTTTGGTCGGACATGATCCCGCGCCATTCTTACAGAGGGGGCGTTGACCTCATGGCCCTTGACCGCGCTAGGCGCACGGTCAATAGGGCGGTGGCGCGGTTCCTTGCCGACAGGGCTTGGGGACGGGTCAGTCGTCACCCCGCTATTAGCCTACAAAATTATGACTTGTATGCAGGGGATGGGGTCCATCTGTCGCGAGGAGGTATGGATCTCCTTTTGGGTGATTGGCGAGCAGGCCTGTTGACCGAGCTGACGGTCTGGGGGGGGGCGTCAGGCCTTCTTTGAAGCCCCTCCGTGTGGCGGGTAGCACTGGTAAGGTAAACAGTTATGACCCACAGGTATCCGGCAGGTTCGCAATTGACTGGACAATTGATACAAATTGATACATTGTAACCAATTGCCTTTGGCAATTTTGGGTGGTACCTTACCAGTGTTACTTTGGCCTGCTTGCCTTAAGAATTATGATTGGTCGTTTTACCAATACAAATTTATAATTCGGACTAGGGCATGAATCAATAAATGTGGCCCAATGCCACATTTCAATGGTGTCTGAGTCCGTTATTGGGGGGTGCGCCTGCAATGCAAGCGCGGCGCCTAAATGGCCGCCGCGCTCTTTGCGGGCCCCCCCCCACAGGACGAAGGATCCGGGTAGTTTAGGGCGTGGCCAGCTCCCTTATAAAAGGGGTGGCCACGAGGCAGCCGAGCTGCCATTTTAGCTAAGCGACGGAGCGGAGAAGTTTTTTCCCCTCCACCCCCTCCCTAGTTAACAGTGTGATATTCTGGTCGCTTCGGGGCCGGGTGGGAATTTTTGGCTGGGACCCACATTGGCTTCCGGGTCCTGGCTTTTTTGCCCATCCCACACTGTTGCTATGGTTTGATGTAGGGGTTCTTATGCTACTACTGTTGACTTTGGTCACATGGGCGGGTAGCACTGGTAAGGTAAACAGTTATGACCCACAGGTATCCGGCAGGTTCGCAATTGACTGGACAACACTAGATAGGAATAAATTAGTTAAACGTTGTCCGGTCAACGACGAACCAGGCGACGGGGTGATGGCGATAGCTAGCCAGCATGCATCACCCCGTGATTTCACGGATACGAGTCAGAGGGTGGGGTCATGAGTTAGATATTGACTACGGTCAACAATTTGTTTGTTGTCAACAAACAAATTGATACAAATTGATACATTGTAACCAATTGCCGTTGGCAATTTTGGGTGGTACCTTACCAGTGTTACTTCGGCCTGCTTGCCTTAAGAATTATGATTGGTCGTTTTACCAATACAAATTTATAATTCGGACTAGGGCATGAATCAATAAATGTGGCCCAATGCTGTTATCCACTTTCAATGGTGTCTGAGTCCGTTATTGGGGGGTGCGCCTGCAAAGGGACTGGTGCCAAGTTTCCAATTAAGGTGTATATTGTTACTGGGAGGAAACACAGAACTCAGTACAATTTTCAAAAACAAACAACAGAATATGTGTATACATTCTGAAAAATAAGGTACAGCAAACATTCTGAAGGCTCCCTGAAGTACATGCCAAAATACCTGCATGGCATGGCCATACCACACACCATATATTGTACCTTTTCACCCACAGGCTATTCTGTAACAACCTGTTGCAACAGACAACTACATGAACAATTGTACACTAACGGTAGATTTTTCTTCTTCTTCCATGTCTAGGCCAGATGTGAAACTGGTGAATTCATTCCGTAGTTCCTTTTGCCTGACCTAGTGTGAGAAAAATCAGCCAGCACAAGGTGGCTGTTGCCTAGGGTATGCCTGATTGCGGTGCAAAAATACCACAATCTTTGAAGAGGCTCTTTCTGTGTACCCCGTACACTTAGATAAAATTAAAATGTTGTCTTATGAGGCACTGCCACTTAGATAAGACTTTATCTGACAACAAAAATATACCCAATAATGATTGACATAGAGAAACAATGGGGACTTTGTTCAAGTCAATCAGTTATGGAGAAGTAGACTACAGTAGCAAGTGTAAAACAATTTAAGAATGCTAATTAATTTGGACCAAAAAAATCTGGTCACATAGAATGAAAAAACAAACAGATTTATGGTAGAAAATAATAATACATCTTCTAAGCTATATTGGTCACTAGTACCTGTAGAAAATCTATATCCAGAACAAGGTAAACTTTGAAAAAAAGTTCAGTTATATATACTACTTGATATTTACAGAAACAGAGTGGGTTGTGGGTTATTTTTAGGAAATCTTCTTTTGCTTTAAACTTCCTGCAGCAGTTAATATTTAACAACTAGTAACAGTGGAACAGTGTTATTGGAAACTAGCATCAGGGTCAGAATCTTCTTCTTAAGCTGCTGTATCTGTTCCGGATATTGGCTATCATCATGGCGATAGTCTTCCTGCTCTTAACTCCTTGGAACAGTTCTTCTGAGGACATGCCACACCAGTCTCTCAGGTTCTTTAGCCATGAAGTCTGTCTATGTCCAGGGCCTCTCTTCCCAGGGATCTTTCCTTGCACAGCTAGTTGGAGGATTCTATACTTTATGTTGTTCCTCATGATATGGCCAAGGTATTGGAGCTTTCCTTGCTTAATGGTCTTAAAAAGTTCTTTTTTCTTTATCTGGCACAATACTTCTATATTAGTCACATGATGAACCCATTATATCCTTAGCAACCATCTGTAGATAGATCCACATTTTTAAAAAATTGATTCTTTTTTCAGATGCTTTAGTCCGGGGTGGCCAACCTATTTATGCCATGGGCCTAGCCATGCTCCCTGGATAGCTAAGCGTGCTGGAACGCCCCCCAGAAGCAGAAGTGGGTATATTTACGGCTGTTGTAAATGCACCCACTTACACGTTTACTACAGCCACGGGAGTATTTACGCATGAACGGGCATGTTTTACAGCTGATGTAAATGCATCCGCTTCCATTTCTGGGTGGGCTACATGAAAGGGTGCCATGTGCCAGGGCAGGCCCACAGGCCATAGGTTGGGAGTCCCTGCTTTAGTCAATGTCCAAGCTTCAACTCCATATAGCAACACTGGGAATACATAACATCTCACTGTTTAGATCTTTGTAGCGAAAGTTACATCTCTACTGCATAGCAAGTGTTGCATTTTTATGAAGGTGGATCTTCCTTTTTCTATTTGTATTTTAATCTTTACCTCAGGATCTCAACTTTCATTTAACACAATCCCCAAATAGACAATTTTATCCACTCTTTCGATTTCTTGTGTTCCTGCCATTAGCTTGCCATGAGTTGGTGTTCACCTTATAACCAGATATTTTGTCTTCTTGATTTTGAGATCGAACCCATATTCTGCACTTGAAGCTCTAACTCGATCCAGCATCAATTGAAGATCTGCAAGGTTTGCGGCCAACTACGCTGTGTCATCAGTATATCGGATGTTATTCAGGTATTCTCCATTAATTTCAATGCCAATGTTTAAATCTGATAATGCTTCTGAAAAAATACTCTCTGAGTATATATTAAACAGTGTCAAGGACAACACACAGCCTTGTTGAACATCTGTGCGAATCTGAACCTGCTCCATCAGCTGCTCTTCAACTCTGACTTGAGCTGTCTGCTTTCAATAAAGGTTGGTGATGATTCTGATATCTTTATCATCTACACCTCTTTTCTTCAGTGCTATGATTATCTTCTCATGCTGGCATCTGTCAAAGACTTTTGCATAATCTATGAAACATGCATACACATCACATCTCATGTCTCTACATCTTTGCATGAGGACCTGCATAGTAAACAGTGACTCTCAGAAGCAGGTGAAGAAATCAATGCTCTGTCAAATTTGGTGAAGTCCATCAGGTCCCTTTCTGCTTCTTAAATATACCCCAAGCATACCTGTCCAGTATCCTGGACTGGCCGGCAAATCCCGTATTTCTCTGTGCGTTCCTCCCCTTTCCCGCCGTGATCCCGTATTTGAATGGTGGGGAAAGGGGTTACTGCACATGTGCGCCCATTGTAAATGGGTTCTGCACATGCGTAACGGGGTTCTGCGCATGCAAAAAGGAGTTGTTGCTGCGCATGTGCACCCGGGCGAGAGCAGTTCCCATATTTTCCAGAGCTGCACTTGACGGGTATGACCCCAAGGCAACAATGAAAGGGATGTTACCAAATTTCAAATTAAGCCTGTGCCAATCCTAAGGGACTGTAGTGGCTTACTGGTCAAGACAAACTTGATGACTGGAAGGTCAGCAGGTTGGTAGTTCAAGACACAAGTGGTGCACAACAGAGTGAGCTCCCATCTTTGTCCCAATTCCTGTCAACCTAGCAATTTGAAAGCAAGAAATTACAAGTAGATAAATAGGTACCACTTTGGTTGGAAGGTAAACAACATTCTGTGCACTCCAGTGTATAGTCATGCCTGCCACATGACCATGGAAATGTCTGCAGATGCAGACAGTGCTAACTCTTTGGCTGTAAATGGAGATGGGCACTGCCCCCTAGAGTCGGATAAAACAGGCTTTCAAGCAAAGGAGACTTTTACCTTTGAATAAGCCTTAACACAGAAGTCAGTATTTACAGGGTGTGATGGCAGCTGTGTGCCATCTACTCTTGAAATATTACAAAACCCTTCAATCCACCCTCAGGCCTGTAGTTGAGAGCTAAAGCTCAGCATTATAAATAATAATTTCATGTCAGAAATTATTTGGGGTTGAAAGGATTTTTGCTGGAGAAACTCCTTGCAGGGGACGCCCGAATGAGGCTCCTTTTATGTCCCCAAGAGCTGGGACAGAGACAAGCACTCAATCCATTCGGAGGCTACAGCTGGTCCAGAATGCGGCAGCCAGGGTGGTGATGGGGTGTGGGCGTTATGCCCGTGCCACTGCTCCGGGAGCTGCACTGGTTGCCAGTTTGTCTCCGGGTGCAATTCAAGGTGCTGTTTTTGACCTTTAAAGCCCTATATGGTAGTGGGCCGGGTTACCTAAGAGACCGCATCGCCCTGAGGACATCTGTCCATCCAACCAGAGCGGACCGGAGAGGCTCTCTAATTGTTCCATCAGCCAGAGGGGCTTGCCTCTCTGGCACAAGGAGGAGAGCCTTCTCCGTGTCTGCACCGGCCCTCTGGAACCTCTTGCCAACAGAGCTACGTCTCCGGACGGAATTGCTGCCTTTCATAAAAGAACTTAAAACCTGGCTGGCGGGTCAAGTGTGGGGTGCAGGTGGAAGGGTAACCTCCATTGGGTGGTTGGTGTAGAAGAACTCTTCCCCATGGTGCCTTTGGATCCTGCAGCCCTTGTTTTTAGGGGGTGGGTAGTTTTAACTGTTTTTAACATGTGTTTTTTAATTTTTATTGTGAACCGCCCTGAGTTGGCTTTGGCCGAGTGAGCGGTATATAAATGTGACAATTAAATTAAAATTAAATTAAATTAAAATTAAATTAAATTAAATTAAATTAAATTAAATTAAATTAAATTAAATTAAATTAAATTAAATTAAATTAAATTAAATTAAATTAAATTAAATTAAATTAAATTAATTAAATCCATCATGCAGTACCTGGGTCTTGAACTGCCGACTTGCCAGCCTTCCAGCTAACCAGATGAGCTTCTTAACCACTGAGCCACCGCATGGCTCTGCACTGGGGGGAGAAGATGCACCCCCCCCCTTCATTGTGGTGTCTGATGATGATGATTCTACCCAAATCCCTCCCAAACATTCACCCAGATGAGAAAAGGAAGTGGACAGGAGTGGCTTCGAAGAAGAAGAAGAAGAAAGAGACTGGCAGTAGCATTTGCCACACACAGTTGAAACAGAGGTGAGTTAACATCTAACCAAAGACAAGGAGATATCAAATGAGAAACGAGAGCATCTAATCCAGATTTGAGGTACATAAGAACATAAGAACAGCCTTGCTGGAACAGGCCACAGGTGCCCATCCAGTCCAGCATTCTGTCTCACACAGTGGCTCACCATTTGCTTCAGGGTATTATTCCCAAGGAGATGCCTTCACCTGTTTAGGATTCCCTGGAAATGGCATTGAGAGATATCCTGCCTATCTCTCCAAGAGAGTCTTATCCAGAGAATATACAGCTAATTAATACACTGATACACCACCTCCTTATGTAATCTATTTAAAGTCATGCCTTTTCCAGGATTCCCTATGACAATCTTTAATAGTGTCTCAGTATTTCCTGTTTTCATATGCCCTGCTCCCTGCCCCCCAGAAAAACGTTCTCCACAACTTTGAACTTTTGGTAATTCACTTGCTCATTATCTCCTTAGTCTCTTTGTTGAATAGATCTGAAAAGGCAGGATCTAAAGCATAAACCGAAATCAGTTAGAGAAGAGCATCTCCCCAGCATATAGGATTATCCTCTCATCAATGTGTCCTCATTAACCTTCTAAGGCAGATTTTGTCAGTACTGTGAATACTGAAGACAACTGCACTTCTACATTTGTATTAGGAAGCAATCTGACAAATTAAATGGATACATATGTTGGAAACTTGAATAGGACATTCTGTGGACTTAGTTACCACTGACAAAATTCTGATTCCAAATTTGATTGACCTTTCTTTTGAGGAGAAAGAAACAATCCCTAAAAGCTCCAGGGACAAAGTTTTGATTTCCTGTATATACCTCAAATCAGCAACCTAATTCTTCCACATACAGATGAAACTCGGAAAATTAGAATATGCAAATGTTCATTCATTTCACTTAAAAGGTGAAACAAATATATGAGATAGACTCACTACATGCAAAGTGAGATATGTCGTGCCTGAATTTGTTATAATTGTGATGATCATGGCGTATAGCATACATGAGATTATGTGATGATTATGGGGTACATGAGATTGGGGGGTTGGGGTATTCATAAACTGTAAGCCATAGGCATTAATATCATAACAAAGTAAGGCTTGAACTATCTTGCTTTGCATGTAATTAGTCTATCTCATATATTTGTTTCACCTGTTAAGTTGCATTATTGAACCAAATAATTCTAATAATTCTAATTTTCCAAGTTTCACCTGTAGTGTGGCATTGAGTTTCCCTTGCCTTTGTCTCACTTCTTTTGCTTTTTTGGAATTTCCACAGTCTTTTATTCTTCGTCGGGCAGAGTTGAGTCTACAAATTTTGTTTGAAACATCAGGGAACGATCGAGACTGGTAGGAAGGTTTTCATGTTTCTTTGTTTGACTTCCCTTCAGAGTTCTGGATACAGCCTCTACTCTCACCAATTCCCACTAGATTCCTTCTTGTCCTGGCTTATCCCAGATCCCTTAGTCTTTTGGTCAAATCTGATTTATATTGCTTTTTATGCTTCCTTCTGCCCACAAAGATTGTCTCAGAAGTCCTTTCTTCATGTTCTTTCAATCCCTTTCCTTACCCATTTCTTCCTATTGTTCTCTATCCTGTTCATAATGGTATGGTATCCAGACAACTAATCCTAGCACTGTATTTTTTTGACCATAAGACACACTTTCCCCCCCAAAATGTGTGTGTGTGTGGGGGAAATGAGGGAGTGTCTTATAGTTCAAATGCTGGTCTTCGGCTAGCTGTGGCTGTTGTAAAAGGATATTTTACAAGAGCCACAGCTGGCTGAAGGCCTCAACTGCTGCCTCTCAGCTGTTCCACGGCAGGGGAAAGAAAAACAAGTGGCCACTAGAGGGCGAAAATCGCAATTTCCCATTTAAATGCATCGGAAATAAATTTCTTGTATTCAAAAGTTTTCTGTTTGTATGTTCCCAATGCATTTAAGTGGGAAACCAAACCTGTGCTTAAAAAGAAATGGTTTGACTTACCTTCAATGCCTTTGTCTCTACTCCAGGTGGACAAAATGGAGGGGAAATTTGACAATTAAATTAAATTAAATTAAAACATGCTTCCTGGTTGAAAGAAGAGCAAGAGGCTAGGCTAGAGTATCACTTCCATCCTCAGTGCAATTGGCCTGCCTGCCCATTTCCCCTGCAGCGACCACTGGTTGGTGGTGCAAAATACATTACTAATTTTTTTTCCTGCTCTGAAAACTGGGTGCGTCCTATGGTCAGGTGCGTCTTATGGTCCAAAAAATACTAAGTGAGATAACGAACCAATGTATAGATCCACATAACCAGCACTAGATATGGTTAAAATTCTGATGCAGTCCACAGTATGTTTACTAATTCATGCCGAGTAACAAGAGCTGAAATCTAAAACTGTCCTTAGAATATGAAATTCAGAAGCTGAAGCAGATAAACTCACCATGTAATTAAGCTCCTTTCTGATCACATTCCTGATGTACAAATCTTGAAACGGAAATTAATCTCTATTTATAAGACCTTTGTCACTATGCCACAGGCTGTAAGCCCAGTGTACTTTAGCACATGAAGGGGGAAATGCAGTTCTGGCAGTTGTCGGAAACAAAGACACTATCTTATTCCAAGGCACTGACAGCAGTCTCCTGATTTTCCAGCAGTACTACCCAAAGATCCTCTGAAAAAAATTCTCTTGAAAAGGGTGGCCTAATCAGTCAATAGCATGCATAAATGGAAGAAGAATCATATGCTCCACACTGGCAGAAATTCAGTTAGTCTATTTTTCTTTGGTTTTCAGTCCCTGGAGAGAAGCCTCCAAAGAATTGGGGGTTCCAAATGTCACAGATGCAAAAAAGATCATAAATTGTGTTAAAATCAATAGATAACTCCTATAAAAAAACTTTAAATAAAATCCCCGGATTAAATTGTTTAAACATTGTTTGAGCAAAAGTAGTCATTTAGGGTTGTGCAAGGACATCTCCCCACCCCTCCCCCAGCTGCTTTTGGTTTGGAACCTGATTTGTTTTAGAAAAATTTGGACCAGAAAATTGAGTCAAACTTCAGAAATGTGAGGGGTTTTTTTTGTACAGTATTCTATTGTCCATTGCTTTGCATAATTCCCACACACACACATGACCAAGAAACGTTGAAACACATTTGTCTCTTGAAGGGATGGGTACATGAGTTTTGTGCCAGCTACCTTTACTGCTTACATTGAAAATGCCCATTACTTTTTATGTTTTTTTTTTCAACAGCTACATGGAAGTTGGAAAAGTAGTTGTCCCACACAGGCAGGTAGTTCTACACTGTTTTATGTTAGCTGCCTTTCATGTTTGATTTACTATATTTATATTTTACTAGCATATTTACCTGGGCTTCACCCCGGAGTTGTTTTTCACTGTGGGAGGGAAGGGTGGTTTGGTTGGTAGTCGGGGAGGATGCAGGGCCAAAGGACCCGGCCACTGCCTCCTTCCCGGGGGAAACGGGGAGTGCGCAGTGGGCGTCTTCAGCACCCTTGTGTTCCCTGCCACCCGGGGAGACGCAGTGGCTGGGTCCTTAGGCCCTGCATTCCCGGGCAAATGGGGAGGGTGCTCTGGGTGCAGTGCAGTGGCCTCTTGCAGTGGCCTCTTGGGAATGCTTGGGCTGGGCATGGGGGAAGCGGCTGGATGGGTTGGGGTGGGGTTGGGGTGGTGGGGGTCGGGTCCCCCCCCCCAGGAGGGCAGGATATAAATTAAATAAATAAATCCCTAGGGGTTTGGCGTGTGTGCTGTCAGCGTTGTAACGGGCACGTCAGCTGCCTCCGGCAGCCTCGCGTTCCTGTCCATTTCTGGAGCATTGTCTGCCATCATGCTGCCGCCATTCTTTGATGATGTCAGCGCGATGGCAGGGAATGCTAGGGCTTGTAGTTTTTTATTGTCTGATGGTTTTTGTGGGGCTCATGCCCCATCCTGCATCCACGGACCACCTTCTTTGAACTCTTCGAGGGCGGAGGTAGGTCCGGGGAGAACTTCAGGGGGGAGGGTGGCAGGGTGTGGCCAGTAACTCAGGATCCACAAACGTACGTTTTTCCTTTATAGGTATAGATTGATGTGTAACTATCTTCCAATATTATGACAGTGTCAAGAATATACTGACACTGTGTGTATGCTAGGAGTAAGTCATGGAATAACTAAAGCACACAAAACTATAGATATAAAATTAACCAAATCAACAAGCACTAAAACAACAGAGTTTGCAGTCAAACCCAATCCTAGTGTAAAAACCCAGAACTAAAATATCATGGTGGAATAAAGAGAAGTCTGCCAGTAAAACTACCATTCAAATAACACTGAGACCAACAAAAGACTCACTGAAATACACTAAAAATATAGTATAAACAAGGATTGGACTGGAATGTAAAAGGGTTAGGGCAGGGATTCTCAATGTGCAACCTGCAGGCCGGATGCAACCCATAGCACCATTTCATGTAGCCCCCCTGCCCACTGCCTCCACAACACCCAGAAGTGCCATCTGGTGGAGGAAGGGCAAAATGGCCATCTGGCCCCCAAAACTGTCTGAAGGAGTGTGACCAGGCCCCTGGCTTAAAAAGGTTGAGAACTCCTTGGTTAGGGCATAGGGTTGAAGGTTAGTATTGGTAGGAGAAAAGGAGAAACACAAGCTGCAATCAGCAACAACAAGAACAAAATACCATCAGACTTCAGCAAAATTAATTCTGAAGTTCTCTTCATGCTAACAAATAGCTAGAAAAACAGGAAAATCAGCCACATCCCATTCCAACACTTTGATGCAGAGTGTGGCTGAGATTTTGGCAGTGCACTGGCCATGCAATGGCTGTTGCTAAACAAAAGTCCAACTCCTCTTTAATAGTGCTGGTTAGTAACATTTTGGAGACAATCTGACTGGCATTCTTATATGGTTGGGAACACAAACTTGGTGGTCCAAACCGCCTCAGTTCAGTCCAGACTTGTGTGAATCAGTTGCACAAGCCCAGCTGGCCTCACTGCTGCTTCCACTCTTTGATTCAGTTGTGACAGGTAATCCTTTCTCCTCCTTGTGGCAACTGGCTGGAATTGTGTAAATCCATAAACAAAATAAGGAGACCAAAGTGTGTGTGTGTGTGTGGGGGGGAGGCTTCCCATAGTCCCATCAGCCAATTGACATATTTAGTCAAGGAATAAAATTGATCCCATGCATAGCAGCGCAAAGACTTGCATTTAAATTGAAAACGATCAGTTTAAGTTCATGAAGCAACATGAAATATCAGATGTTTCAGAAGATCATTTAAATTTTGTGTCATGGTTTTAAGGGAGAGACTAAATCATAAACAGTAGCTTTGTCAGAAACAAAAGTAGCATTCACCAAATTTGACTGGAACTTCTTTTGAAAGATTTTTTCGAAAGCTTCAAAGGAGAATGGAAATGTGTGGTTCTTTTTGTTGGTTATTTCGCTACCTAGTAATTATCTGCACGGCAAGGATCAATGGCTAGGATTTTGGTCCTAAGATTGCTGGAAAGGCTATGAAGCAGCCTGTCCTCTTTTGCCTTTGCTATTTGCATTTGCAGAAGAGCACTTGGCTAAACATATTGGGAGGGACCCTTTACTAAACAACATAATAATAAAGGGTAAGAAGTCTAATTCATTTCCTCACAGGTGATACTGTAGTAAAGGTCACCCTTGCTCAAAAGCCAGTCATATCCAACCCTAGGATGTGGTGCTCATCTCTATTTACGGCCAGGTCTCGAACTGCTGGTTTGCTAACCTTCCAGTCATCAAGTTCAGTGTCTTAACTTAAGCACTAAGCCACTGTGGTAACTGTCCTGAATTCAAAGGAAAAGCTTTCCCATATGTTGAATGTGATAATTCATTGCAAGGAATCCTCAAGTTTAACAATCTAGTTGGGAAAGTCATAAGCTCTATGTCTGAAATTATCTACTATGGACAGAAGTTCCCTTTGTACAAAATATTCAAGGAAGTTTCAACTTTTAGCTGATTCTTTAACTTACAAGTCAAACAATATATATATAAAACATAGTTGTGTGTACCCACACCCCTGGACCAATCTCACTGAAAGTTTGCACATACATACCTTGGGCATGCGATATCAGCACTGTGGGGGTGTTAAAACCCATTTGGGGGTTTATGCCCCCCCAAAGTAGGATGCAAAGGGGACACCCCCACTGTCCGAAGAAGCAGCAACGAAACAGCAGTACTGTGCACGCGCAGCACAGCCAAACCAGCGGCTTAAATTTTCCGCCAGGAGATAATAACGCTAAAGAAAGCTGTGGCCACGATTAGCAGCCACAGCTTTCTTCAGCAGCGGGGTCTCCTGCCCACCAATGTACAGTTCTGTCAAGCTGCGGTCTCCTTTTGCTGACCAAAGGAGACTGTGACTTGACAGAACTTAACGTTTACGGGCCGAGGACACCGCCGGGCGGAAAAGTAAAACTGCAGTCAAGCCATGTCATCCTTGCTTTAAAGGACAAAACCAACATGGGTAAGGCCGGGTAATTAGCTAGTTTATTATAGAAGCATACACAAATGTGTCTTTAATTAGTCAAATAGCAGCTAGTCCATTCTACCCAAGATTAGCTTTTCATTTCATGTAAATCTGATTAAATGATTGGAAAGCTTTCCCTTTAAATCTTCCTTGACTTTGAAAGGGAAGGGAAGCAAAATGGCATCCAGTTTTTTTATTACAGACTGCTACTTGGTGCAGCAAATCAGTGATGGCTTGACAAAGTTTCAAAGCAATAAATTACCCTCACTACCCATCAAGATCGTGTTTATATTTTATTTGCCTTGTCATCACTAGATTCAGAGAAGAATTCTTTTCCCTTCTTTTTCCTGTACTATTTTCATCTTTTACTTTTGGTATACAGCTTTTTAAAAGATGAGTTTCAGATCGAGCATTGGTTTGACTTCAGTGGCATTTATCTGCCCTGAATAATTCCGGCAAAAATCTACAGCTTTAAATATGTAGGTGGCTTGTGGACCTGGATGGGTGGCACCTCACCCTAGAATTTCAGAAAGCGGTCTCATTCCAGTCATGAGATGTCACTGGTTAAATTTGTAACAGCATCTCCTGCTGTTTCAGGAGATCTAAAAAGATCAGAAATCAAATATGCAAACAATGTGTGTATTAAGCTTTCTGCTGTCAGGACACTTGATTGTACAGCTTCCTTAACAAATCAGCTTATTCAGTTAGCCTCGTCTTCCCATCATGCAAGCCACATAATGCATTTACAGTGGAACCTCATATAACAAATGCCTCATATAGCATAGCGAAAAACTCACATAACGAAAAGAGATTGAAAAACATGGTGCCTCGCATAATGAAAATTTTCACTATGTGAAAATAGCGATCCCTATGGAAAAAATTCATATAATGAAAATTTCTATGGAAAACCTCATATAACAAAAAAATGTCATTATGCAAATTTGTGTTATGCGAATTTTCCCATAGAAATGTTTGTTATATGAGTTTTCCATAGGAATGTTCATTATTTTAAAAAATCACGTAGCGAACAGCCTCATAGAATGAATTATTTTCATTATACAAGGTTCCACTGTATCATGTTTATCTTGAGCTATAGATTTCCCATTTATGTATTTCAGCAGACTATCTTCTGTTGAAAGCTTACTTGTGAAAGAGATTGAGAAAGAGATAGTTGGAATGATGGGAAATAGGATTAAGATAGGAATAGGTGCCACCATGCTTACCGACTTAGAAGGTTTAAAAATAGATAAGGATGAACAAGAACTGATTGTGATTTTTATGGCCACGGGAAGACAGTGTATAGCAAGAAAGTGGAAGGATCTGATGAAATTAAAATTGGAAGATTGGTATAAGGAAACATGGCAGCAGGCCCTGAACGACAAATTGACATGGGAATTAAATGAAAAGACAGGAATAGTTAAAGAAAATAGATTTTGGAAGATCTGGAAACCATATGTTGAATATTCTTTTTTAAAAAATGGAGATTACAAGCCGGTATCAGATCAATTGAATTATTGGAAACATTGAAGTTTGCTGAGGCAGGCCGCATCCCCCTTTGGCAATGTATTATATCACTGGGTGATTTATATTATTTGATTATTTGTATTTTAAGTTGTGAAAGAGATTTTAGAATATAGTGAGCTGGAGTTACTATAAAGTAAACAGATTATAATTTAGAGGTAATTTTTTCCCTTTTCCTTAGATTGTTTTTTAAAAAAAATAATAAGAAGAACTAATCAGTATTTAAACGTGATAACTGTCTAAGATCTCACTATTTTCCATAAGTTAGTTCATTATTAGATGTTGCATTTTTATCTTGTTTTATCTTAGGTTTGTTAAGGTTATATTCTGTTCTGTGCTTTTCTCTTTTTATTGCTGATTTAGTTAATGTATGTTTTATTATTATTTTTTCTGTTTCATTATGTATCTTTGAAAAATTTCCAATAAAAAATTATAAAAAAAGACAGCTTACTCATAGCTATTACTTATCTTTTCTCCAATCTCAGGCAGCTTGCTCTATCTGTATTTTCTGAGGATCATTCCTCTTGGAGAACTTCAAACTGACTATCCTTGGTCAATTGCATTTCCATCTCAAACTTTTAAATCTGCTATCTAAATCTATCTTAATAAATGCTGGTCTCTCCAGCTAAAACCATTTAGCTATCATATTTGGCATACACAGCCCTGTGTGGATATTCATGCAAAATGTATAAATGTCTGAGTTGCACAAATGGGTGAACACACAGGGGAGGCTTATGTTCAAATGCATGTCCCATCTCCATAAGTAGGTGAACAATTTTAACAAGAATTTATATAACCTGTGAGTTCCATTAGTATGAATGCCGCCCACCCAATAGTCCACATTTTCTATAGCTTTTCTTACTTGAGGCAAGACGTTCCCCTTCAGCAAGGAGGAAGATCAGTCCTTTCACTTCTACTTTATTTGTTTATTTATTGATACTATTAAAGATATTTAGTGTGGTATCCGCGGACACAATTGGCGTACTGTCCCTGACAGAACCACGGTTTGGGAGAACGCTCCTTTGAGCCTTGGTTCCAAGGGGACAGAAATTGGGGGAGTGGAATATTAGATAGGGTTTAATTCACCCATACCTGACCTGACAAGCAGCTCAGACAATAGGAAGCTGAATGACTAACTCACTAGTCATGTAATAGGTAATCGCACATCTGCGGATCACCCTAAGCCCTAAAACCAATATCAGCCACATGTTTACCCCAAGATAGTTTGGAACAATAGAGTTCCCCTGTCAGTGTTTAATTTAGTTAATTAACTTCCCTGAAGAGTTTCCCCATTAACTCGTGTGTACATGGTATTTGGAGTCTGTCAGATCACAGTCTTTTACACACAGCCTGCACATGATAAATACCCATGATTTTCCCTCATTAAACTACTGGTCTTTGCTCCATCTTGCCTCGTGCCTCATTGCTTGACCAGTCTCCTCCGGGACCCAACGGCTGCCCCGCGGCCCCGATCCAACAATTTATCTTTACCATATTTATCTAGTTCCACTTAAAAGTGCTCAAGGAAGCTTTTACAACTGAGGCAATTAAAACAATAAGCAATTAAAAAGAGATCAAGACAGTAGATAAATGTAAAAGTTCATCCTCCAGGGAATATAAAAAACAAATCATGCTTCTGATCCCTTTTCATTTTCCGCTATCTTTTAGACTATGAGCCTGAGTGCAAACATTGTCCTATTATTAATCTTTGCAAGGTGCCCTGGAGCATACCTGTCAACCCGTGGCTCCAGAAAAACGGGACCTGCGCACATCGCTTGTGCGCAGGTCGCTTTCCACACATGCGTGGAAGGGTTTTACCCCTTCCACGCATGCGTGGAAGCACTACGCCGCTTGTGCAGCCACTACGCAAGCGGCGTAGCACTTCCGCGCATGCGTGGAAGGGGTAAAACCCTTCCACGCATGCGTGGAAAGCGTTACGCCGCTTGTGTAGGGGCTGCACAAGTGGCGTAGCGCTTCTGCGCATGCACGAAAAGCGTTTACCCCCCGCTGCCAAATTACGGGGTTTTGGCAGTGTGGGCGGGTTATGATGTCAATCAATGTCAAATTACGGAGTTTTCCCGGCCAAATCGGGATGGTTGACAGGTATGCCCTGGAGGGGTATCTCTCTCTCTCTCTCTCTCTCAAAAGGAGTGGGGAGGGATTTAAAACTTTCAGACTGATAACAAATTAACCCAGCCCTGGTGGCACAGTAGTTAAACTGCTGTCCTGCAACCAAAAGGTTGTGAGTTCAATTCTTACCAGGACTCAAGGATGACTCAGCCTTCCATCCTTCTATGTTCAGTAAAATGAGTACCAAGCATGTTGGGGGCAAATGCTAATTAACTTGTGAACTGCCCAGAGAGTGCACCAAGCACTATGGTGTGGTATAGAAATGTGACTGCTTTGCTTTGCTTCAACAAGCAAACTGCAGTCAAAAAATGTTTTAAAAAATTATAGTGGAAAATCAGCAGAAAGGGGGAATGTGGCTCTCCTTCAGCAGAAAGTACCAAAGAGCAGATGTCACCACAGAGAAAGTCATTTCCCACATCCCACCTGTCTGCAGCTGGTTTGTTGGTGAAACCCTGAAAGCAACCATTCCCATAGTTGACATGGGACATAAACACTGTTCCATCTTTACTTCTGATTTATTGTGGAGAAAGATAAAGGCATCTTAAATGTTATATTGAGAAGTCCATTTGGATGTTGTATAATTACATCATCATCATCATCATCATCATCATCATCAGAAGAAGAAGCTTGTGGGGAAATAATAAGGAAAATAATGAAAATGCAATAAGGATTGAGCAAAAGCATCCAAAATGGAAGATTTTCAGATTACAAAAGAAGCCGTACAATCCTATTGGGCCCCACACACAGTAATGTCACAGTTATGGCCGGTGGAGGCAGGGCCCCTGTCAGCTCCGGGCCCTATACGGCAGTACTGGTAGTAGTGCCCTGATGGGGCCCTGGCTATAAGTACCTGGGAGTTATGGAAGCTTCAGACCTGCTACACAACCAAGTCAAAATAACTACTTCTACAAAGTACATAAAGCGAGTCCAGAAAATCTTGAGGTCAAAACTGAGTGGAGGCAATATCGTAAAAGCAATTGATACCTGGGCAGTGTCTGTTATATAATATCAGCTGGAATCATTGATTGGACCAAATGGAATTAGACAACCTTGATTGAAAAACAAGGAAGCTAATGACCATGCATCATGCCCTGCACCCCAAAAGTGATGTTGATTGTTTGTACTTACCATGAACTGAGGGTGGCAGAGGACTCCAACAGGTTGAAGAGACAGAACAGGAGGAAAAGCATAGCTTGAATGACTACATTAAGAAAAGTGAAGAGCCTATGCTTCAGGAAGTGAACAAAGGAAGACTTTTGAAAATAGTGAAGAAGAAAGCTGAAAAACATAGAAGGCAAGGCTGCCTCAAAGATGGCATGGGGATGATTGAGAGCAGGAGTTCTGAAGAAGGAAATGGAAGAATTTATCTTGCCAGCTCAGGAACAAGTTTTGCCAACAAATTGCATGAAGACAAAACTACAGCACATAACATATCCAACAATAGCAAATGCCGGCTTTGTAATGAAAAGGATGAAACAATAGATCATCAGATTAGCGGATGCAGTAAAATTTCACAGACTGATTATTTGCAATGCCGTTATTGGGTTGCAAAAAATATTCATTGGAAACTTTGCCAGAAGCTTGGATTTGAATGCAGTTAATAATAAAAAAGTTTGCACATAAAAAAGTTTTCTCCTTGTTTATCCTTTCTTTCTTTTGGGTCCGTCCTTGGACTATGCAGTTTCCCCAACACTACACAGGCTGGTTCTTCTCTCTGGAAGCATAGTGGGGAATAAACTCCCAACCTAAACTATTGAGCTATCCAACCTGCTTACCAAATAAGGAGTGTGACCCAGGGGGACTACACTAACTGTATATATTGTTCACGTTTGAGATATGGCAGTATATCAGGTCTTACCAGTTAAAAATCCTTCTTCATCCTCAAAACTATCACTGTCCTGCAGCAAGTGAATACTTGACGAAGGGCAATGCAATCTGAAGTATGCAAACCTGGATAAATCCAGTTTAATATGCTGGAACTTATTTTTGAATAAACATGAATAAACCAGCATTTCTACAAAAAGAAGCAAATCCAACTGCAATTTACAGCAGGGCAAAACCCTCCTGAGCTAACAGCTTGCCCCCCCCCAACCACGCCAGGATGCGTGTGTGACATTGTTGCTCCTCTTGACCCGCCCCCCCTTCAATTCGAGAATCCTGGCTATGGCCCTGATTTGTGGCTTTAGTTGATAAAAACAATGACCAAGATCAAATACAACAATAGTACTACATTGCTACTGGCATGGTGAAACTCCCTTCCTCCTGGCCCACCATTTCTCCAGGCTGCCTGTATAAAGAGTTCCCAGAAGGTTTCAGAAGGGGGCCAAAGTATGAAGGGAAGATTGGCTCCCTTCTGCCTCATCCAAGTTGCTGTTTTCTCCCTAGAGGTCCAGCACTGGAGGGCATACCTTCCAGTACAAGTTCAGCTCACTTGAAAATAATTGACTCTGCAACGAGATGAAGATAAATGGAGAGTAAATGCTATTCTGTTCTGTTCTATAATACTAGTAAATTCACGTTCTAGCAGTGGAGAAATAATATACTGTAGTAGATGCGCACACTGTAAGTGATTTCAATATTTTAAAACTCAGAATGAATGCCCAGCGGTTTCTTTTCCAGAACAGATGGCATGACTGTGAGGAACCTACATAAATTAATAATTGTTTTTTATGGTCTGGATTCATAACCTTCACTGCATGAGCAGATGGAAGAAAGAGGCATCTATAATCACTGTCAAACCTCTTTTGGTGAGCCACTTTTTTATTGCGGCAACTTGGGTGTTCTATAGCAGACTCTGAATCAAGTAATTGCCTAATACATAGCTAACTCTGCCAGCAATTTGCAAGCATCAAAGGGGGCTGTGCTGGAGGGAAAGAGATTTGGGTCTATCGTTTTCAAACGTTGTGGAGCAAAGATGAGAAATATTGCTTTCAGCTACAGGAAAAAAGGGTTGCCTTGCACTAGTTTGAGCTCAGGTGTCAGCAAGAGTGCCAGCATTTGACTTGACGATGAATATTATGATCAAGGGTGTGATCAGATGGTGCTTTGTGTCATATTTTCGACCACTTTGGGAATGGGCTGAATGTCTACATTTTCTGACAAGTAGGGTCTTTTAAAAAACATGGGTAGGATCACTCGATTTTAGTTAGGTCTTCAGCATGTGTATAATCTTCTCTATTGAACCAAAATGGCACTGGGAGGTGTTTCGTCCAACAATTCAGTGCCTTTCTGTTCTATAGTAAACGACATGGCACTTGAGTGGCAAGCCCATGAAGTGACATGCCACTTAGGTAAGGTAAAAATCACCCGTGCTCGAAAGCCAGTTGTATCCAGCTCTAGGGTTCAGTTCTCATCTCTGTTTATAGCCAAAGAGCCTGCACTGTTCGTGTCTGCAGATGTTTCTGTGGTCATGTGGCAGGCACGGAATGCTGTTTAGCTTCCCACCAAAGTGGTCCCTACTTATTTACTTGCAATTTCTTGCTTTTAAACAGCAAGGTTGGCAGGAGCTGGGACAAAGACGGGAGTTCACATCAACATGCAGCACTCAGATCTCAAACTGTTGGCCTGCTGACCTTCCAGTTGTCAAGTTCAGCATCTTAACCACTATGCCACCACAGTCTCGACATGTCACTTACCAATAAATAAATTAAAAACCCAGCCTTCCCCCACTCCACAGGATACGAGGCTGTAGAGCAGGGGTGGCCAACCTTTTTGCACCATCGGCCTGTCCATGCCCCTGAAACAGCTGAGCGGGTGCCAGACCATGCCCCCAGAAGTGGAAGCGGGCGCATTTATGGCTGATGTAAATGCACCCACTTCCCTGTTTATGTGAGCCGTGGGTTCATTTGTGTATGCACAGGTGCATTTTACAGCTGAAGTAAATGTGCCCACTTCTACTTTTGGGTGTGGGGGAGATGGCAATGGGCCAGTTGGAATGGCACAATGGGCCGGGGCCGGCTCACATGCCATTGGTTGGGAAGGCAGTGGCACAGTAGTTGCAGGAGGTCCTGGATGAAGCAGATTATCTGGACCCTTTTCAGTCAGGATTCTGGCCTGGATATGGTACTGAGACTGTGTTGGTCGCACTGTTGGATGATCTCTGGTGAGAGCGGGACAGAGGTCATCCCTCTGTTCTTGCTCTTCTTGACCTCTCAATGGCCTTCAATACCGTCGACCATGGTATTCTTCTGGAACGGCTCCGAGGATTGGGGATCTAGGGCACTGTGTGTTCCTCGTTCTCCTCATTTCTCAAGGACCGGACTCAGTCGGTATTGTTGGAGAGTGAGAGGTCCAGCCCTAGGCCCCTTCAATATGGGGTGTCTCAGGGCTCGGTGCTCTCACCTCTCTTATTTAATATCTACATGAAGCCCTGGGGGAGTGTTGTGTCTGGCTGTAATAAGCACACACTCCCAGCCAAGTCTCCAGAACAGCATCAAAGTTTATTGTAAGAACATTACATGCAGGTAACTGATAACGAGCAGTCGGACCAAGAGACCCCGAAGGGGCTTAAGGCAAGAGCAAAGCCACTTGCTTATATACAGTCTCTGCAGCAGGTGCAGGGAAGGATACATTTACCCTCAGTGATGGGCACCAAAAAAATTTACTACCACACCGTGGGGCGGGGCCTAACTGGTGGGTGTGGCCTAACTGGTGGATGTGGCCTAACTGGTGGGTATGGCCTAATCAGTGGGCGTGGCCTAATCGGTCTTTAAGGTGCCACAACATTTTTTCGTTTACTCTCTGATATGCTTGCGCAGAATAAAATGACACCAATTCTAAAGTTTTATTCTGTGCAAGCAGATCAGGAGGTAAACAAAACAAAAACACAAAAATGTTGTGGCACCTTAAAGACTCACTGCCACCCCACCCGCACCCCTGCCCTGGGAAATCCCTTTAGCCTCTGCTCCCCTCTACACACACACACACACACACACACACACACACACACACACACACACACACACACACACACATGGGGGGAGGGGGGAGGAACAATATATTTTTAAAAGATGGAACATTTATTAAGATAATATGTCTATAATTTAAATCAATGCAATGACCTTGTAACTTCAATACTGTGTACAATACATATTTTGGCTTTTATTTCTTCCAGCAGTTGTTAAATATGCTAATGGAAAAGTAAGCCTGTATAAATCTATACCTATAAATCTGAGCGTTAACCGTTGTGATTTGACAAAGGATCCTTAGCCAGGCTATACTAGCCCGTACTGAGCATTCATGCACTCGCCTGAACTGGGTATGAAGGTTACTGGGGGTTGGAGAAATGCGCAAGTGGGGCAGGAGACCCACGAACGCAAACAAAAAGAAATGACTCCATTTCCCAATGTTCCTTGGGCCGCGCCGCACCACAGCCAATCAGGCTGAGAGGTGCAAGCAAAAGGAACGTTCGGAAACGCGGCGCGGCCAATCAAAATGAAGCCGCAGAAAAAAACCACTGCTCAAACGGTAAACACAAACCCAAAACTACAAGCCCCAGCGTCCTTCGCGCCATGAGCGCACAGAATGCTGAGGAAGCTGGCGCACAAAAAATAAAAATAAAAAACACACTGGGAGCGGAAGTCCGCCACAGGTGGACGCAGCACCTCAAAGCCACGCAAACACCCGTTGGCCTTCTTGCATGGAACAATTGGGAGGAGAGGGACTCCCTCTCCTCCACGCTACCCCGCCGAAGACACTGCGAGACTACCACCGGCCTCAACAAAAGTTGAGCTGGAAAAAAACCACAACAACAGAGGAAGTTCAAGGGGGGAGGTATTGATGCCTTAGCCCCCCTTCCCCCCTTGAAAGCAAAACAATTCCTCCAGAAAGGAAAGGCACTGGACGGTGCTCTGCCTGGTACCTTTACTTTCCGAGTAACTGTTTCGCTTTCAAGGGTGGGCGAAGGCATCATTGCCTCCCCCCCTTGAAAGCGAAACAATTCCTCTTCTGTAGCATGGGGGGTGGGGAAAGAGGATACCCCTCTCTTCCACACACACCCACCCATGCTTCAGCGAGGCAACGGGGAAAACTATGTTTTCCCCCACAGCCTCGGAGGCCTGCCCAAGCCAGCCCGTAGCTTGGGGGGAGGGGATTCCCCCCTCTTCCCCCCAAAACCCAGGCTACAGCAAGGCACTGGCCAGCCCCCTCCTGTAAAAAAATACATACATATAAATAAATAAAATAATCCCCACCCCCACCCCAACACAAGGATTTAACACAGGCTGGCCAGCAAGGCAAGGTCACTTTAAACCCTCCCAACCCCCCCCCACACACACACACATTGAACCCATTCCCAGTAAAGCAAAGCCAGTGGACAGCGCTCTGCCTGCTGACTTTACTTACCCCAAAAATAAAGCACAAAAATCAGAATCAAAAACATTCAAAAATAATCAAAATCAAACCCACAAATAAGAACAAGACAGAACACACAGAACACCCCCCAAAAAAAACAACAACAAAATAAACCCCCAGAGAAATTAAACCAGAGAACTCACCCCCACGTCCTCCCTCCATGACGTCCGGAAATGAAATGAGGAAAGAAAGAGACTACTTACCAGAAGAAGCGACAATGAGAGGCCAGTAGAGCAAAACGGTCAAAGCAAAAGAAAACCTGAACAGCACCACCCAGAGGCCACAGGAGAAAAAACAGTCAAAAAAATTCACAGAAATGATTCACACATTTCTAAAATCCTGTGTTCAGTTTTCACTCAAAAATAAAAAACACAACATTTTAAAAATATTAAATTTGAAAAAACATATACTTACACATTTTTAAAATTTTTATCCAAAGTACAACTATTAAAAAAATTCACATAGTAAAACATTATTTGGTTAAAAAATTTTGTAAAAAATTATATCATCCTTTCCTCCTTTTTTTAATCCAAAAAAACAAACCAAAAAAAGCTGATCACAGTTTATAACAGCCCGTGCATATAAATAAACATTTTAAAAATCACAAAACCTTTCAACACCATTTAAAACAGCCCGGCACCATTTGTTCAAGAAAAAAAAATCAAACCCTTTACTATCCAACACAATTTTACGTCTTTTTATATAACAATACACATTAAAAATAAAACCTTCCAAAGCAATTTAAAACAGCCCGGCACCGCCGGGCAATCTCTGCTAGTTCATAATTAAATCCATTGCTCTAAGACAGGGGTGGGCAAACATTTTGACTCAAGGGCCATGTAATAGATGAAGTTGAAGAATGGAAGTGCTGGGTGATTAGCTCAGGCAGCAAAGAGTGGCGCCGGGGTCGCTGGGGCATGCAGGCGAGCTCTCCTGGGTGGCGTGTGATGTCAGCTCCCCCTCCTCTTCCCCCAGGGCCAGGCGCGCACTCGCCGCCACCTCCACCACCACCCGAGTGGCACCCGCAGCCGCTCCAGAGGAGAATGAAGTGCCAAAGCCGTCGGGTCGCCTGCTCTCCCGGGAAGAGGTGGGGAGGGTGGGGAGGGGAGGGGAGGGGGCGTGGTCAGCCAGGTTTCCTACCGGTCCACTCGGACTGGGGCAGACCGGCTGATGCCCGACACTGTTTACCCTGGCTTCTCAGGAAGCGGGAACACAGACAACCAATCAGGCATCGAGTATACTGAATCCAAGACCTTGAGCCTTATATGGGAATTGCTTAATAATTACAGCAGGAACATGGTGCCCATGACACTGCAATAATTAACCTTTTATAACAGTTGAAATAATACTTATTAAAACTTAATACACAACAGGGAGATAATCCGTTCCCACAGGTTGAGGTATCATCAATATGCAGATGATACTTAGTTATACATCTCGGCCCGTGGTAATCCAAGCAATGCAGTTGAAGTACTATCCAGGTATCTGGAGGCTGTTAGGGTCTGGATGGGGGACAACAGGCTACAACTGAATCCTGGCAAGACTGAGTGGCTGTGGGTCAGGGCCCCTGTATTATCCTGAGAGTTACCATCTTTGGTACTGGATGGGGCTATTTTGCTCCAAACAGACCTGGTGCATAATTTGGGGGTCCTCCTGGACTCAGGACTCCTGCTCAAAGAGCAGGTGGCAGTTGTGGCCAGGAGAGCTTTTGCACAACTTCATGTTATACGCCAGTTACGCCCGCTCCTAGATGAGGACTCTTTGCTCATGGTCACGCATGCTCTGGTCACCTCCAGACTTGACTATTGTAATGCGCTCTACATGGGGCTGCCCTTGATGACCATTCGGAGGCTGCAAGTGGTCCAGAATGCAGCTGCTCAGGTGGTGATTGGGTGCGGGTGGTACGTCCGTGCCTCGCCACTGCTTCGGCAGCTGCACTGGTTGCCAGTGTGCCTCCAGGTGCAATTCAAGGTACTGGTAATTACCTTTAAAGCCCTACATGGTAGTGGGCTAGGATACTTAAGAGACCACGTCACCCGAAGTACATCTGTCCGTCCCACCAGAGCAGACCAGAGAGGCTCTCCCATTGTTCCATCTGTTAGGGAGGCTCGTCTCTCTCTAGAACCAGAAAGAGGGCCTTCTCATTATCTGCTCCAGCCCTATGGAACCTTTTGCCAATTGAGCTGTGTCTCCAGACAGAGTTGCTGCCCTTCAGGAAAGGGTTAAAAACCTGGCTGGCAGGGCAGGTGTGGGGCACCAGCAACATGGTAACCCCAGCCTGCTGGCTAATTTAGTAGAACACACACTCTCTCTTTTGAGCTTTCAATCTTTATAAAAATTTTGTCAGTAGTTTTTTAATGGGTTTTTAAATTACTTTTTAAACTGCCATTGGTTTTATTTTCTGTGAGCTGCCCAGAGTCTTTGGAGTTGGGCGGCAATACAAATTAGAAAAAATAAATAAATAAACAATAAATAAATAAACGCCTGCTGTAGAGGCTAAGAAGGAGAAATGGGCTAAATAGGATCAACTTGAGGTAACTTCTTGTCCCAAAGCCATGTGATCCTTGCACATGGAAGCAAGAATAAGCATCCCTGTTTAGCCCAATCCAGCCCAGAATAACCTCATTGTCTAGTTGCAACCCAAATCATTGATCACATAGATAATGAATGGGGCAGAGGAATGCCCCCTGAAATGATGGGATAAGATGCCTTCCCCCGCAATGCATGAGCCACTATGTCTGGTCATATTATATAGATAATGGATACGAATAAACAAAGGTGGATTGGCTCTTAAGTACTTCTAGCTAGAATCCTACTTGAGTTCATGTAATGTTGCATAACTTAATGTGGCTAATTAGTAAGATGTTGCAGAGCATCTCAATCACATGCCTCGTAGGACACCAATTGTACAACTGAAATGCACGCCAGGATCTCATCAATCAATTGCAACTAGTTGTGGCAAGTTATGCAAACCTTATGTAAATACAAAGTAGAATTTGTCCCCGTACACAATAGTTTTCCATAATTTATGGCTACAACTTGCTGTAATGCCTTCCAGAATATCAATTTAGAGTTGCCAATAGGATGAGTACTTTGGCCAGGAGACTGTTGGACCCTGGCAGAATAGGATACTCTGGCATGATTTAGGATCTTGGGCAAGCATCACTGCTATGATAGCTGAGATCGCTATGTGGGACAGCAAGCTTATGTTTGCCTGAACATGCCCCAGATGCTGTCTGGCTCAAATGAGGAACTAAGTCAAACTGCTCATCTCATGTAGTACTGCTGGTTTGACTCAAACAGAATCCTCACTTTAGTATATAATTTCAAGGAGAGAAATGCCTCTTTATTAGTACCATGTGGTGGCATAGTAGTCAAGATGCTGAACTTAATGACTGGAGGGTTGACACTGTTAGCAGTTTGAGACCCGAGTGTTGCACTACGACTGAAATCACATTGGGCTTTTGGACTGAATCAGAAGTTCACTGTCCACACTGTCCATGATCTCACCTCTGCCTGCCTTTCATTTGTGTGATTACTGCTCTTTTTTAAATTATATATATGAGAATAGCACTATATTACCATATCTAAGACAAAAACCTAGGAATAAGATTGTATTATAGTACAGTGGAACCTTGGGTAACGAATGGCTTGGTTAATGTAAAAATCACATAATGAAAGGAAATCCATAGAAAATAGTGGTTCAGTTTATGGATTTTTTTGGGAACAGATTAGTTGCTTTTCAATGCATTCCTATGGGAAACTGTGTTTCGGTTAATGTATTTTGGTTTTCAATGCATTCCTATGAGAAATTGCGTTCAATGCATTCCTATGGGAAATTTCGTTTAAGTAATTTTCGTTGTACAAAAAGGTCCCAGAGAACGCATTAATTCCGTTAACTGAAGCTCCGCTGTTCTAGTGTCATTTTTTTTAAAAAGGAGCATGATTGGGACAGAGGAAGCATTGTGGGAACATGTTACCACAGTCCTGAACATCGTGCATAAGAGCAAACATCACCAGACCTCCAAATACAGACACATCCCACACATCCCTCCATAACTCATCCAGTGGGAAAAAACCTCTAAGATAGCGACATTAAAAAAAAAAACAGAATCCCTCCAGTGATACAGGAAAAAATCCACTTTGGAAGATAAAGCCCACAAATAAATTCAATTCAGTCTTTGCATCATGCAGGCAAGAAAATATCACCTATGGTATAAAAGGGGCCATTCAACAGGGAAAAACTGACCCCCTCCCCATTGTAATCCGACCGTAATTTTTGCTTTGAAACCCCCTTTTAAAATTACGTAATCCAGAGTGTTTGTATCGAAACTCTGATTTTTAGAGCTTTTCACTATTGGTGCCTAATGCAGAACGTATCGGTGAGGATTCTCGATGCATCACACCCTTTGTGAAGAGATTTTTTTTTTTTGCAAGGAGGAATGAGGATGTCAGGTAAGTTCTGATAGTGTTCTTCTACTATCTTCTTTATAAGGATTAACATGTTTCGAACCCACAACAGCTCCAAATGGATTACATAATCTTTGACCTGACACCCCCCATGTAATTTTCTGTAATTCAGATGGCAGACCCCCTCCCCCCTCAAGGATCACGTAATTGTTGAATGGCCCCAATGGGGCATATCTCAATCCCCCATGGGATTTACTTCTAAGTAGACAAATTTATGGCAACTCAATAAATTAGTGACCTCCAAAATCATGTCACTAATCACTTTGTGTACATCTTGCAAATTAAAGGCTGGTACTTCCTTTATTGTTTTTCTTACTACCTTCAACTTTTCCTCATTGTCTTTTCCAGTAAATATTGCCTATTCATGAGAAAAGTACATTTCCTCAGATTAACCATTTTGCAGTGAAGTCAACAGCCAAAGCCAAGATGCAAAGCATGTAGGGCACACAGCAAGAAAAGATGTTGCTCCGACAAAGTCCTAGTGACAGCCTAAGGCAGGGGTTCCCTAACATTCCCCACCAGGGGCCTGACCCCTCGGAAAGCTGAGTGACCCAGTCATGTGGTTCCTCCCAGTGGCAGCATGTGAATTTGCCACGTGTTTTCAGGCATTTTTGCTACCTCTACCTCTTCCAATGGCAGCGTGAGCAAAGGCAACAAATTTTTTGCTGGTTTTGGAATTTTTTACAGTGTTTTCACAACGTTTCAACATGTTTTTAGTGCGATTTTGCGACTTCTGGCAGTGGGCCACTTCCGGTGTCAGCGGCAATCTGGCCCATGGGCCAGAGGGTACCCCTGGCCAAAGGTTTACACAACTGAACTACTGTAGCACAGATGCTTTCAGTTGGCCAACAAGAGAAGAATCTCAGTTGCAATATTTGGCCTACTGGTCTCCCTGGAGAGACAGCCTCCACTTGAAGAGGCTTCTCCTCCCAAGGAGGATTTCGTTGCAGCCAAGCATGTTCCCTGGGAGCTTCTCACTCTTGCCTTCATCCCGTCGTGTTTTTAGGGGGTGGGATGAATTCTACCCTCCTTTTTGGACTCAGGCACAGATTTACCTTCTTTCAGGATTTCAGTCTTCTGGATCCCCAAGGATTCAGGGTCTGCAAAATCAAGCAGTCTCAGGTGGTTTCATCCTTGCTGGAGGATTTTTCCAGCAGGATAGTGAGTCTGGAACCCAATTATTTCTTTTTCAGATGGCTCATGCTCACCAGAGATGAGAAAACTGTGGAATCTTTTCCTGCAGTTTTGAACTATTGAGACAGATTCTTCCACCCTGTCCTTGTGTTTGAAGTTGTTTTTATTTATTTATTGTTACACGATAAGTGAGTGAACTGTGCCTGGCCACAATCCCACAATCAGCAAAGTGCCTGGCTTAACTTGGATATCCTGTAAAAAAAAATCTTTCACAAAGACATATATTGCCTTAAAAACTGAACGCACCATGTTGACTAATCTTGGAAAATGTGCTTAATAATTGGAAACATATGTAAATGTTCACATTAAGACTGAAAAAACCCTTTAGAAATTTCCAGTTCCAAAATATGCACTAAAAAATGTGCCTGCTCTGTGTTGTGTGAATAGTTATGGTAATTTCTATTCAAGAAAGTCTTACATATATACAGTAACAAGCTCAAAAGGTCTACCATGCTGTCTTCCACAGAGCCTCAACATCTTTATTTGAGCCTCTCTTTTCTAATAAAATGTCAAATTAGATGAGACACTAGGAAATGTGTGATCCTGTCTCATTTAGATGGTTATAACTATCTAGTCACTAAATAGTCATATACCTATAGGAGGGGTACATAGAAAGAGCCTCCTCGAAGATTGTTTTTTTAAAAAAAAATGTGTTAGAGGCACACAAAGGTGCTTTCTGGGTTGAAAGATTGTGGTATTTTTGAATCACAACTGAGCTTACCCTGGGCAATGGCAACCTTGTGTTACCTGCTAATGTTTCTCACACTAGGTCAGGCGAAGTGAACTGCAGAATAAACTCACCAGATAGTGGCTTCATTTTGGCAGTTCCATGTCAGTCCTAGACATGGAAGAAGAAGAAGAAGAAGCCCTATAGGAGATTGGATCACAGCCTAGTCCAGGGGTTGCCAACCTTTTTCAGTTGGGGGCCAGGTCATGCTCCCTCAGACAGTTAAGGGGGCCGGACTGATGTAAACACTGTCATAAAATGCATCTGTGACTGTCATAAATGTGTTTACAACATCCATAAATGCATAAAAACACATTTACGACAACCATAAATGCATAAAATGCATTTACGACAACCATAAATGCATCCACGACTGTTGTGAATGCATTTACGACAGTTGTGGAGCCATTTTATGGCTGTTTACGGGTGTTTACACTACGTCCAGTGAGGGTGAGGGCGTGCCCCCCCCCGGATGATTTGCCTACCCCTGGACTAGTCCCTAGTTTAGGCTAGCTGTCCAGGGGAGAAGCACTGCAGAAAGGAACATTTAACCCAGCTCATGGCACCATTTCATGTTTCCCCCCACCCCTCCAAGGGCATTCGAGAAACAAAATCCCTTTTAAGCTGTTGGGACAAAATGGCAGCCCCCATCGTGCAGGCAGGGAAAAGTGACTGTCTGGCCCTTGAAGTTGACTGAGAGAGTGTGACCCGGCCCCTGACTTGAAAAGGTTGGGAACCCCTGGCTTAACCCTTCACCTTTCAGCTGGTTTATTTATCTCATCCTGCACACACTGACAATGGAACTCACAACTCCTGTAGCCAACAACACCATTACTTTTCCTAAGCAATGGTCAAGCCTCAATGGCAACCAAAAATCCCTCTCTCAGCCAGCAAGTAATCTGGAAATATTAAAAAGAATTTGGAACTTAAAAAAAAGCCCACCCTCATTTTTAATACATTAAACCCTAACTATAGTTCACCCATTTCAAATCTGAAATGGTGCCACCATAATACAAATGAAATGGTGCCATTGTAATAAAATGTTTTCTTCAGAAACAATTATGTGAAGTGCAGTAAAGGTATCTATCAAAATCTAACACTGTTCTATCACAGTGCTGACCTAGTGTCTCACACTAGGTCAGGCAAAAGGAACTACGAAATGAATTCACCAAAAGATGGCTTAATTTTGGCAGTTTCACGTCTGGCCTAGACACGAAAGAAGAAAAATCACAGTGCTGCTCTCTCTCTCTTTCTTTCTTTCTTTCTTTGAGCAAGTGTTTTAGCATCAGCATGTGTGCTGAAGGAGAACACTCTGGACTGTCATTTCTTTGGCTTCCATAAAATCAGTTGTGCATTTGAAAGAAACACTGTTATCTTATGCTGTCTGGTAGGCTTCTGAGGAATACCAGAGTTCCCCAGATCAAAGTTCCAAAATGATATTTTTTAAAATTTATTGTTTCCTGATGGAACCACATACAAGTTGAAGCAACACTTCTTCATTCAATCAAGAGAAATTTAATAAACAAGGTTTAACTCCTTGAAAAGTGAATGTCCAGACCTTATTTTGAAAATGGTATTGCTTATGTTTGTTATACAGGTTGTCCTCCATATCTGCGGGTTCAGTATTCATAGTTTTAGTTATCTTTGGGTCTAAAAATATTCAATAAAACATCCCTGAAATACATAACATGATTTTCTGTGATGCATTACCAGAGCTGTCCACTAGAGGACACTGTTTGCAATGTTTTTTTTTTTTACAAGGAATGGAGACAAACGTTTTAGTAGCTCTCATGTAGAACAGGGGAGGCATTTAAAACCCCTCCCGTGCTTCTATTGCCCAGGTGCATGTTCAAGATAGGGTTCACAGTTATCTGCAGTTTCATGTATCCATGGTAGGTCTCAGAACATATCCCCTGTGGATAAAGGGAGGCAATCTGTATAGATAAGTACATAATAAATAATAATGGAATATTTATTACTGTACTTCCTTTCAGCACTATGCATCATACATGCCCTTAGTGAAATTTTTTACTACTGCTAATAAATGACAGTGACATTGGAGAGAAGAAATGTGTGGAGCTAAAATATTTTACCATCTATTAATGAGTGAATTTTAATGTTTCACTTTTTTACTGTATCAAAAGTAAAACAAAAACTTTTATACAGTACATAGTAAACTTTTATAGCTGCATCTTTTATCTTATATATTAAAAGTATGTTTAATTTTTATAGAAATCTTACATAGCCACTGTCAAGCAGTATTATACAATTAGAATTCTGGTACATCAGCACATTTACACAAACCTGAGGTAAAACCCAGAAAAAAGCACTTGCTTCTCAAAATTCTGCCTTTCCCCATATCCACAGCAACACTGTTTAGAAGTTCCACTTTAGGTTCAGAGGAGGCCAACAAGAATGGTCAGAAATGGAAACTAAGCAATATGTGGAAAGAATTAGGCTGGAGAAAAGACAACTGAGAGGAGATATGATAGCACATTTTAAATATTTGAGAGATAATCATAAAGAAAGAGCAGGATCTGTTCTCCCATCATTGCAGACTGCAAGTCACATAATAATAGACCGAAACTACAGGAAGCCAGATATAGGTTGAATTTCAGGAAAAACATCTTAACTGTGAGAGCAGTACGATAATGGAACCAATGACCTCAGAAGGCGGTGAACGCTCCAACACTAGAGGCATTCAAGAGAAAAATGGGCAATCGTCTGTCATATTTACTTTGATATGGATTCCTGCATTGAGTAGGGGGTTAGGCTTGTTGACCATAAATTATAAGCTCCTTCCAACTTCATTATTCTATGATCATAGAATAAACTACACAGAAGGTGAACAAAGGACAGAGGGAGAAGGGGTTTAAAACGCCTAGCTCAAATTCCTGAGTTATAGCCAAAGGTATCTTTTGTTCATGAAGAGCTTAGATTTCTATCCTGCCTTTCCTCTAGAGTCGGAGGTGGCATATGTGGCTCTTCTCCCCATTTTATTTTCACAATAACCCTGTGAGGTAGGTTATGCCAAGAGAATGTGCCTGGCCTAAGATCACCTAGGGCAGGGGTTCCCAATGTTTTTACGCTGTGGGCCTGACCACGCCCCCGGAAAGCTAGGTGGGCCAGTCATGTGGTTCCCCCACTGTAAGAGCTGCCATAAAACTTGTCCATGGCTGTCATAAATGTGTTTACAACAGCTGCAGGTGTGTTTGCACAGGCACATTTTACAGCTGTCATAATGCATCTGCTTCCGTTTCCGGTGCGGTGGCGGCGGAGCTGGCTGCATGAAATGGTTTCATGGGCTGGCTCCGGCCCATGGGCCCTAGATTGGCCACCCCTGCCCTAGGGAGTTTCATAACCAAATGGAATTGGACACCAGTCTGGAATCATAATTCACCATTACAACATGCAGGCTCCACTTACTTAGATTCCCCCCGCCCCCTATTTGTGGATGTGCTTCCACCATCTTTTGAGCAGGGAGATGTATAAATACGGTTATAGAAATTACTCTAAATCCTGTGCAAATACTCTTGAAAAAGTAATTGTGAGACTGTACTAAGTTACTACTCAGTTTTTGGGACTTATTTTGGTAGTGCTTAGTTTTTTTGGGATTTAAGCCACAGGATCCAGTAAGTTTTGTTACTTTCAACAGTGTTGTTTGGTGCAATATGGATTTTTCTTTTTTTAAAAAAAAATCATTCAAGTGCCTAAAAGATAATGTGTCAAGAAATATAAAATGTTCAATTGGAAAATAAAACAATAAAGCTAGGAATTATGTCCTGTGGGGGTGAGATGGGGAATATATATGCAAAAAGCCAATGAACTAAATTAGTAACAATATCAAACAGGGATATGAACACAGAAGTGCTGTGTGTTGCGTTTTTCAGCTCGTTTTGAAGCTGTGATCTTGCTGCCAAACGGGTTTACAAAGCAAAAGGCTTCGGGAGATTTCTCATACTTTCTGGCTTATTCACTTGGTGTTCATCTTAACAGAAGTCAGCTGTTCCCCTTTCTCATTTATCCAGGATTTAACAGTGAAGTGTTTAGCATCTGCCGAGGCTATTATTCTAAAAACAGAACATCCTGCTCTGTTGGGAGAACATCACCATTGCCAGGACAGGAAGATAGATCTTCTGAAGCAGTCATGATTCCCAAGAACTGCCTTTATCCATGTATTGTACAAGATAACCTTCAGCAGAACAAAGAACCACAAGACTCTACTCTCCACTTGGTTACTCGCCTTATGCCCTTTACTTGAATATGAACACACACTGCAGTGGCTCAGTGGTTAAGAAGCTCGCCTTGTAAGCTGGAAGGCAGGCAAGTTGGCAGTTCGAGACGCGGGTACTGCATGACGGTTTGAGCGTTCATCTCTGTTCCAGCTCCTGCCAACCTAGCTGATTGAAAGCAAGAAACTGCAAGTAAATAAACAGGGACCACTTCAGTGGGAAAAGATCATGAAAGGAGCCTCATTCGGGCATCCCCTGAGCGGAGTTTCTCCAGCAAAAATCCTTTCAACCCAGAATAATTTCTGACATAATAATAATAATAATAATAATAATAATAATAATAATAATAATAATAATAATAATAATAATAATAATAATAATAATAATAATAATAATAATAATAATAATAATAATAATAATAATAATAATAATAATACCACAAAATACCTTCTTTTGTGGGAGAATTGGAACACCAGTGAGGATCCCAGATTTGTTTGGTGTAATAGGATAAGATCAATGAAGCATAGACACTAGTGTCCCCCTCTCCCCCCCAGTGTTTTTGTTTCTGACAGTTACGGGAAATGGAAAAAGTAAACAAAGCCCAGGACAAAGTAAGCATCCAGACTTCCCTTTTAAAATAACAACAAACAGTTGCAATCAAAACTGGTTTGAGGCAGAAGGCCAGCAGACTAAAGTACAAAAGAAAAATGGTAATCATTTACAGTACTTAGATACAGTACTCATATTCAAATTTTAGTCCTTCCATTGAACTCTTTATTTCTCAGTCACAACTAAAACATAAAAAAAAGCATCATTTTTTTTGTAATTTGTGTTTGTTACTTTTCATAAAATCTCATGTTTTCGAAACTGATTCAGTTATTTTTAATGTGACCTGATATATAAATAGAATCAGCCATCTTTCACAAGGACAAAAAAAAATACTTTATTAATATATTACAGCCTTTCCCCAAACATTCATGTTTGCTGTGAAATAACACAACTTAAGAGCATTTTCCCCCAATCACATGTGCATGAGGTTTTGAGCCAAACAACAGGATGTTTACTTAAGAAAATATTAAGACTACAGCCCTATTTTTCCTACAATATTCCGGATTTAATAAACATAGCTATGAAGGATAACAGTGCCACAGATGGTAGTCCTTAGATTGTATTCAGTAATGTTGTTATACTACTGCTCAATCCATTGTGCTAGCAGCTTTGCATTTTCTCAATTAAGTGCAAAGATGGTGCCCAATGCTGTTTTGTGTAGGCCAGAGGTTCTCAACTTTACCGCACCATGGGCCAGACAACTCCCCCTCAGACCATGCCGTGGGCTGGACAAAATGGCGATGGCACATTTGTACATGTTCAGGTGCATCTGCTTCCAGGGTCTCCTCTGTGGGCCAGATGGAATGGCATCGGGGGCAGGTCCAGCCCATGGGCCGTAAGTTGCAAACCCCTGGTGTAGGCAATTATTCACATGGTTGTGCAGTTGCTTGCACACTGGTATAATACAGTACCATCACACTAGAGAGGATTTTCACACACACTCATAGCTCTACATTGGATTCAGAAGCCAATACTTTCATGCAGGTAAATTCAAATGACGTTTAGACAACTAAATTCTAGGCAATTGCTCCAAACCAGCAAATTAGATAAGTGGCCACATCAAAGCATTTCTGATAGTAAAAAGAAAGATCAATAATTGCCTAGAGGTGGGGAGAGAAAAGCCTGGAGATCAGCAATTCCAAGATTGGTGCACAGACTGGACAATATTGACTGCTGATTTCTGTACAAGTGTGCACTGTATATACATCACATTTTACTGAGGTTATTTTCCTTCCACTCTTTGGCACCCACAGGACACAGCCAGAGTAATCTACACATGGAATTTTGCTTCTGTATATGAAATAATCACCCATCCCACAACTGGAACAATTGGGTGTATGCATAAGGTATGTGATTCAGCATATGACAAGGAATACAAACCATGATTCATTAACTAGTGGAAATTTGCTGGTGTGATTTATGCTACTGCATTAAATACTGGTGTAAATAGCCAATAAGATATTGGCCAATAAAATGTCATATTACTGGTGCTTTCCGTCTGAGAAATTGACAGATCTTTATACAGACTTTGTGCTTTTATTGTTCTCAGTTGAAGTGCATTGAAATCCTTTTGTTTGCCATTTGACTTCTAATACTACATTTTTGTATCGCTTCCCCAGCAAACAATAAACAATGCTACTTGTTCTGTGTTTAATTACTTACGCAAAATATTGAGAGTAAAAAAAAAAAATCTTAAGTGAGAGTTCTCAAGCGGAGTAGTCTTCAGGGAGTTCTTTTATATTTCTTAGATATGCAGGTTTGAAACATGCTACGGGTGATCCAGTGTTAATTTTCTGCCTCCCTAACTCCCATTTCTCACGGTTATCAACGCAGACACAATCAGCACAAAATATCAGTCTGCCAAAAAAACTGCAGGGTGAGTCATTTAATTTTTCAAGGGTTTTCCTGCTATGGTAATAGACCATACTGCCAGCAACTCAACACCAATCATCAGGCAGCGGTTAACTAACCTGACAATCCCGAGGACTAATGGCCTTGGGTGGCAAAGTCCACAGGGAAGGGTGAATGTCCCCAAGTGGATTAAATCCCACTTGAATCCATCTTGATAGAGGGCAGCAGCTTCATCAATACTGGCCTGGGATTGAAGACTTTGTGTGCTAAAAGGGCTCAGGACCACAAAGTGACTTGCAGAACTAGATCAGTGGTATGGGTATCACACTATGATGTGGAAGGCCACGGCATTATATTATTCCCAGGACAGGCTCCGTGGCTGATCATCATGATGATTGCCAATATTCTGAATCGGATGCGGCACTTGAAGAAGAATGCTTTAACTCCTCATGCATACTTACGAGACCACCATGCAGCCATTTTTCTTTTAAAAATTATTATGATAACCTTTAGCACTGATACTTCTTCACAGCAAAGTTTAAGGATCAATATTCCATCCTTTTTGTTTCTATGTTTTACCTAAGCTGAGTTCCCTTAAAACAAGGTTATATAAAGCGCTACCCTCCAATGCTGTAGGAGAGGCAATGGTGAGGAATACTGGGGGATGCAACCCATCTCCCTCTTCTACAGAGAGCATGAAATCACTTTGGTGGTAATCAAGATTACCAGGTAATAGATGATGTTCTTCTACATTATGTTTTACAGTATGGTCATGGACTGTAAATAAAAATTGAATTGAATGTAATTCTGGCTAAAATTATAGAATTATTCTTTCAAAAAAAAATGGTTTCTATCTTACAATGACTAAGGGTGTTCTCAGCAAAAGAATGGTATGATATTTGAGTACATTATGGCTCCAGACAGCCCTGGTCTATTTACAGATACAAACTGGATAATTATGAAAATGCAAAGACAAAGAAACAAGGAACAGTTTTAACAAAAAGAAAAGCCATTTTATTGAAAATGAGATTCAAACCTCAAAATTAATATTACAATCAAGAGAGAATGCCAAACAAATTCAATTTACAGTTGCAACATACAATACAAATAGTCCCTTTGAAGATAACGTAAACCCTTCCACAATCGCTGTCTGCAGCACAAAAAAAGAATGTGTTTGTACAGTATGTGCATTTAAAGCAAATCTTGGGCAACAGCAACTGGGCACAAAAATTTGAAAGAAATTAAAGCTTGTATTTACAGGAAATGCTACAAACATTTTGTTCCAGCAGAAATTCAGTACTGGTAAAGCATATTTAAGCAAAAAATAATGCAGCATGCTGTCTAGTGAACTAATGAATCTATTTTTTAAAAAAAATTATGATATCTGGGAGATCTATGTAGAAGTACTGAAACAAAAATAATGACTTAAAATGTCAGTTGAATATGCTGAAATGAAATGCATTAATTACAGAGTGTAAGAAAATACAAAACTTGGTTTTATCTTTAGTCATGACTTATCATGGGTTAATTTATTGCTTTTGTTCATGGCTTTTATACGACTCCTGACAGATTAGATCAGGATTCAAATGGCAGGCTCCAATGATACAGAGGAACAATATATATGTTACAGTGCAAAAAAGTCCTCCTCTTAACATGGCATAGAGAGGCTGGAAGAGGTGATGATCATGCTTAGCAGATCACCAGTTGCACTTCAGAATTAAATGGAGTATTCTCAGAATGGTCTCTCAAAGGGCTTTACAATACCTGTTTCTATCTGACTTTATAAACCCAATTTCTTGCTAATCCCACCCATGTGTAGGATTAAATTTTGCACTGTATCCAAAGACATTTAACTCTTATCCTCCATATACAAATCTTTGGTGAATTTTTTGGAAACAGATAAACAGATGTGATTTTATGTCATTGATTCCACAAGCCAGATCAGAATTTCCTCTTGTTAAAGATTTCTGATCCTTGCGCTAGGTCATCCATATAATCATCCATATAATTTTATTATAGGAATGTTGCCATATATATATATATATATATATATTGCTTTCCTAAAGGAGAGATTCTTGTTCGTGTGGTAGTATCAAAATATGTGATATATTTGCATAATTGTACACTAATTATGAGTACACCAAATGCAGACTTAGAAGCATGAGTCATTTTAAATGCATTTATTATATTTAAGCATTATTTCGACAATGGCATAAAGGAATCAGTAACCATCCAGAACTGAATAAAGAAGTCCCTGCTGAAAATTTATGTCTAAAAAGAAAACACAGTGTGTTAAACATAAAAGTATAGAGATGGGCCTTGTGCTTATCAAATGTGCTAATGAACATTCCCTTCTTGCCAACCCTTCTATTATTATTGGCTACTTCTAACTTGCTAAATGAACGATTTAATTTGTGCAGTCATTGTACAAGGGCATGAATTTGGGGAAAACAAAACTGCACACCTGAGTGCTTTGGAGCTTTAATTCCAAATGATCCAGTTTTAACATGTGACAATAAGAATATTACTATAGGTAGAGAGAAAAAAGCAGAGAAATGATCTATGCTGGATTAAATCCAGGAATACAAAGCTGTACTTAAATTGTACAAGAACATGTGTCTTGTTTGCTTGTTTTTAAAAGGTATTTGGGTTGCTGCCTGCAGCCCCTGTTACAACACAAAAATATCCCTACAAAATTACTTAAGATGCACACAGTATATTTTTAAAAGCCCTTCTCAGCAATAAAAAATAATGTACAAATATAGTACCTTTTTTTAAAATACACATCAGCTTTTGCACTGGAAGTTCACTTTCCCTTTTTTCCCTTGCTTATTAAGCAACAGCAAAAATCCCACAAACCTTGAAATGTGTAACCAGACACTGGCTCTTTTAAGGGCTGCTGAAATGAACACATTTATCTTACAGATACAAAAAAATGGACAAGGGTACGCTTCAAGCTACCACAAACAATAAATAGGATCAGAATCAGCTTCCATCTTTGAAGGAAAACTAGGCATCAGAAAAGAGTCTCTTAATTGCGAGAAAGGGCTTGATACCTAAGCATGAGAAGGCAGACTCTTCTTTAAGAGCAAGTGAATCACATTAAACAGTCAGGAACAATCCCAAGGAATATGGGGCTCACACTCTTCCAATTAAATTACTATGCAGGGGTGACCCATGGTTCAAGTGGGAGAGATGGCTCATCTTGAAATGCCGACATGAGCCCCATTCTTAGAAGCCAGGGCAGCTATGCTGTGGGGCAACTATGTCACTGTTTCTTATTCAGGATAGCTAACATATCGCCCAGGGGACACTCTATTCCAGCAGGGATAAAAGCAGTGCAAAGAGAATGTAACAAAGACCAGAAGGACCATTCATTCTCAGAAGCTGGTGTCCCCTTTTAAAGGAGCGATCTTCTCGATTTTGCCCACAGCCCCACATTTTGTTTAAACTGAGCATGCACAACCATCTGTTGAACAGTGGCAGGTTACTAGACCTCAGTCTAAAGTGCCAAATGAATGCAGTGCCCAATAAAGTCTACATAAGACATCTGAAAGACTTCGGAATGCTTTGAATCGTAGGCACATGACACGCAGCTAATCCCGGCAATTTGGAGATTGGAAGTGGCAAAGGGAGGGATTAAGAGTCCCAATTGCACCGTGTGTCACAATAAGCAACTAGGTTTGTGGCTTCAAGGGGACGTTCATGTTCAGTATTCAAGCATGAACATTTAAATGTTTCTGAATGCCAGATCAACAGAATGTAGATCTGCATGGCAGAGGTTCCCTTGTGCTTATTCCTTTTTAATATAATGGCTAACATCTCCTGAAAAGAATTGGAGCTTTTTTAATCATAAAGAATTATTATTCTCATATTTCATTTTAAACATGACCTGTATGATCAACAAAAATAACTCATTTTTTGCAATGAGTCTGTTACTATTTTATTTGAAATCTCTTGTTATGAGTTACTAGTTTTTAGGTGTGTATGACTTTAAAAAACAAACAAACCATTCTTGGCACTATTTAAAATCCTGCCTTAAACCTCCTGTCTCTTTTCTTAGCATTGCAAAGCTGTTGTTCAAATGTTGATCAAAATTTAAGAAAGTTTGGAATTTCACCAGATCACACTGGCCAGAATCCTATTGCTTATATACAACTGTATGTCAACAATGGCATAAAACACAACAGCAAACTGAGAACAGTTAAAGAGTCACTGCTTGTTATTTCTTGTCACAAACAAGTAACCTGCTACAGCATGTGATGAGGAATACAAGTTGCGTCTTTTTAATGAGCAGCAATTTACCACTGTGATTTATGGCACTACACTTTTGTGAGTGTATGCAAGAAATAGGATTCTGAACATTGGCTGATATCTAAGCGTACATTTCTATTCATGAACAAGTAAAAAACACCGTTTTACAGAGAGGGCCCATGGCGCAGTGGTTAAGCTGCAGTACAGCAGCTAAAACTCTGTATACGATCTGAGTTCGATCCCGATGGGCTAAATGTTGACTCAGTCTTAAATCTTTCCAATGTAAGTAAAATAAGCATCCAGCTTTTGAGGGATACCTTGTGAACCACCCAGAGAGTGTTCTAAGTGCTATGGGGTAGTATATAAGTGGAATTGCAATTGGTATTGCTACTTCCGTATCTGTATGAAGGAGGGGCAATATCTCTTCCTTGTGTGGTCCCTTGTCTCATGTTCTCCTACTGTTCCATATTCCCTTTCACCCATTTTGAGAGAAAAGGCTTCAGGTAGACAGAGACACTGCTGTGGAGAAAAGTTTGAGCAGAACACTGAAACTTGTGGGTCCTGCCCATTAAAACTCAAAAAAGGTACAGAGGAGTATATCCAAAATGTTTCACTCTCATTTGATTCGTCTTTCCAGTTCATTTTTTTTTGAGTGATTCAAAAAGGCAAACAAATATCCAACAACATATAGACGGCATCTCCTTCATAAATAAAACAACAACATGCTATACCAAAATTCCTTTGAGATGGAAGCATTTTTTTTTTAAAAAAAATTGCATCACAGCTGCTTTATACTAGGACTGCTTTTCAGAGTTCAGGCAAAGCTATGAGATTCTGCACCACTCAAAGGCTGCCATAAGTTTAAAAACAACAAACATTTTTAGAGACCGAAGTCAGCATATCATTACATTAAGAAAACTTTAAAGGGACCAAATATCATTAAATAATTATAAATATTTCTTTAAAATTATATGACAATTCTTTTCTTTCTTTTTTTGCAAATAACCTCAACTTTTACATGTTTATAACTTAATAAAATAAAACAAGATAGCCAAACACAAATATTTACTGACACTGTTTTGGTTTAAGTAAGATATATTGCCATTATCTTTTGCTTCTTGCATAACAAATAAGGTTTTGAGGTTTCTCTCCTTCTTTTTGGTAGGGGGTTTGCCCCCAAGATTTTTGTTGTTGTTATTAACTTGACTAAGGCAAAATCAATCACACAATTGTATAAGACAAAACAAAGCTTGTCTTGGTAACATCTGTGGTGCTCTTTCTGCACAAAATAAGCCATGCACCTTGAAAGGTTTTGCTGCAAGTCTTTCATAAGATGGTCTAAGAATTACTGCAAGCTGAACACATTATGATATAAATTGAAGCATTTCCCCCCATATGTAGAAACAGGTGTAGCAATTTACTCTGTGCTTGCAGAGGGGTCCTGTATACTGTATAGTTGCAACCGTACCTGAAGTTCAAGGTGTTCATTGTTCTTCCTGCTTTATTTTGAACACCAAGTAATGCATAGGCTTGATAACTGGGCGAAGTTCATTTCTTGTTTCTTGGCCAAAACAAACCCCAACACACCTTGTTGTTTTGTCTTGACCAGTCTAGAGAGAATGTGCATTTTTTTGTCTTTAAATCATTACATTTAAATATATAAAACCCCGACAAGAGGGAAACGAAATGTACTTTAATCCACATATAATCAAACTATGATGTGGAGGATCATTCTCATGTTGCATGTTTATAATTAGCTGTTGATAACCCAGCTATATAAGTGCACATATCAACGGAATCTATTTAAAAACAAAACAAGAAACAGGCACTTTATCATTAGCTGTTTTTTTTTTTTTTGGCTCACAGACTTTAGGCCATGCAGATGAAACTTCAATATGGCCTCCAAACAGATTCATCCATTCTGCCACTAGAATTCAACACGGTTGGGGAACTGCTGTGACTTCCATCAGCCTCCACACCATCGCTCTGGTTAGGCAAGTTAGGGTTTAATAATGTGCTTCCGTTGGCTGCGGTGGTACAAGGAGGAAGCATTCTGGAAGGAGAGCGGTCTCCCCCCGGCACCATGGGGAACTGGTATGATCCTGACGATGTGCCATAGTAGAGATATGGAGTGCTGCTGGTCTGGAATGGTCCACTTTGGTTTTGGGAAGAGCCTGGGTAAGGTGGTGGTAAGTAGGTGTGGTAATGAGTGGTGGCTGACATACCCAATGACATGCCTGTGGTGACTGGCGGTGTATAGGTAAAGGTGGCTGGATAGTGCATTCGTGGGTTGGAGAAGCGGCTCTCAGTGAGGGATGAAATGCTTGTAAACTGCCTGGGATCTGAAAATGGGCCCAGCTCTGAAGCACCTAAAAATTATAACAAAAGATGGGGGGAAAATTCTGTAAATATCCATTTTTTTCTGAAAAGTTATGATATAACTTAATTTTGCTTAAAAGAAACCCACTATTTTGTCACCTCCCCGATGAATAGCAAGTAATTCTGTATACACACTATGTACATAAACAGTGGGCATGAATAACAAGTGAGAGTCTACTGTGATCAAGCACAGATGATTTGCAAATATCATGGATAAATCTTCCCTATAATATTCCTACTTCTGCTCATGATTTATGCAAGTCTCTTTATTAATGAATGAGGAATTTTATAAGTTGTGTCACTGTACCTATCAACAGCTTTGGAAACAGCCCATTTGAGACTGTGTTCAACCAATATATACTGCACTTGCTGGCGTATAAGACCCACTCCCCCCCCTTAAAATACACTGGGGGAAAATGGAGTGTGTCTTGTACTGTATATAGTGGCCTATTTTGGTAATAACAGGGTGTGTCTTATACACCAGCAAATATGGTACATCCAACTTTTTCTACCTCACAGTATTATTATTTTTGGTAGATACTCTATTGGTGGGTTTTGTACATCCATGTGTAACAATGTGTTTGGTATCCCCACATTTTAACATTTTTAATGGAGGGTACAAAGCACAGGGTGTCCCAAAGGTTGCCATACATAGGAAAAATGGAAATTTGTAGCTAAACATACCTTTATTGACAATATATATATTACATAATCTTACAAAATCTATATCTATAAAACATAGGTGTGGGTTTGTATGTGCTCCAAAGGAATCCACACCCTTGGACCAATCTCGCTGAAAGTTTGCACATACATACCTTGGGCTTGCGAGATCAGCACTGTGGGGGTCTCAAAACTCATTTGGGGTTTATGCCCCCCAAGGTAGGATGCAAAGGGGACACCCCCACAGGCCAGAGAAGCAGCAACGAACCAGCAGTACTGTGCATGTGCAGCACAGCCAAGCTTGCGGCTTGAATTTTTCACCGGAGATGCTGCCGCTAAAGAAAGCTGTGGACATGATTAGCAGCCACAGCTTTCTTCAGTGGCGGGGTCTCCTGCCAGTCAACGTACAGTTCTGTAAAGCCGCAGCCTACTTTTGCTGACCAAAGGAGGCTGTGGCTTGACAGAATTTAACATTTACAGGCCGGGGACACCGCCGGGCAGAAAAGTAAAACCGCAGTCAAGCCACGTCATCCTTGCTTTAAAGGACAAAAACAGCCCGGGCAAGGCCAGGTAATTAGTTAGTATTTTCTATGTGTTGGCCACCGCTTTCTACACACACATAATCTTCTTCCCCACTCATGGTGAACACATTCCAAGATGTTTTTCCTATGTATAGCAACCTTTGGGACACCCTGCACATTCTGCCTTCTTCATTGGTTAGTAATTGAGCAGGGATGGAAAGAGCAAATTGGCTTCACTTGAAGAATAAAAATGGCTGATAGACAAAGCACAATGGGTATACTGTATTTGCTGGTGTGTATGACACATCAGAGTATAAGATGAACTCAATTTTCCAGTGTATTTTAAGGGGGGGGATTGTGTCTTATACACCGACAAATGTGGTAGATTCTATTCTAAAAATAAGGCAATGGACATGAAGAAAATAAGTGTTTGGTGAAAAATCAATATGAAATATTTAATGTGATATAACACTATGGCTGAAATCCAGTTGGTGCAACTATACTGGGAGTAAATGATGATAACAGTATCATCTGGCAACATTAATCTTTACAGTATTTTATTTAACATTTCCTATCCCCCCTACCTTCACTTCTGAGGCTTCCTAGGGATTCCATTTGCCCTGGGAAACCTTTTGTGAGCTTCCGGACAGGTGGAACCTTTTATGTTGAAAACCCACCATTGGAGGTCTCACCACTAATCAGGACCACTGGCAGCAATCCAGGTATTTTAAATTAAAATAGTGATGAACATTGCCAGGTGATGACATCATCACCGCTTATGCCCAGTATAACTGCAGAACAGGCTTTTAGCCATTGAAACAATGTGCAGATGTAAAGGATCAAGAATGAGCCAAAAAAAGTATGTGGCCCTCCTTTTTTATGCATTGCTTCCTTCCCTTCTTAACAATATCTTGTAACTGTAATCTCTTTGACATAGGATTGTCAAGCATGTTTGAAATAAGATTTTAAATAAGGAATATTCTGGTGTGATCTTATTGTATCAATTTAATGGTAGACCCACATGACTCTCTACCACCTGGCCAAGAACAACCATGGCCTGTGTGAAAAGCTCTAAATAGACTGCATGCAGGGCTAATCTGAAAAAGAGGGGTTTTCCTGTAGATAACAGCCTATGTGCATATGGAGAATAACAAACTATTGCCCGTATGATACAATACACGCAATGCCCATCAATGTGCACTGAGGAGGACCTTATGTTGGCAACAGGAAATGCTGGTGATGTGGCTCAATATTGGGCAGATGTCATATAATTCCTGCTTGTTTTAGATATGTTAATTTTAGCTTTGTATGTTATTACATGCTTGTGGTGCCTCTGACATGAATAAAGAAAACATACCGGTGACCTTATGCTAGAAAGTTCTCAAGTAAGAAGGAGAACTTTGGGAGAGGAGAATGCATGGCTAGTGGTCCATTCCTGATCCTTTTAACACAGTAGCCCTGCTCTACCATCATGCCTGAAAACAGGGATGGCTCAATGGGTGGCTAGAATGTTACATCAGCTCTGTGCCCTGTGTCTCTATGACCATGGTTCCCAATTTGGGGTACACACCCCATTGGGGGGGATTTGATAGGGGGGGGGCAATTCGAGAATGAGTTATTAACAGTGAATGGCCTTTTAGGCTTCTTCCATGCAAATAGGAGTTCACTTTTTGAATAATAGGAATTATATGTCATGGGGGGGGGGGTATCAGGATTCTAGAAATGTTTAGGTGGGGCATGGCCAAAAAAAGGGTGGGACCCACTGCTCTGCACTCTATTTAATAGTGTCTCTGTCAATGCCTTCAGCTGGACACGCTTACAGGCTCCTTTGCACACCTTTGCAATAAAAACTTAGGGGTCTGAATTATGTATGAAAGGTGGCCTTCCTACATCCCCACCAGATATTTAACCCTTCACCGTTTCAGGCATAGGTAAAGGTAAAGGTTTCCCTTGCTCAAAAGCCAGTCGTATCTGACTCTATGGTTCAGTGCTCATCTCTGTTTCAAAGCTGAAGAGCCAGCACTGTCTGCTTCTGCAGACGTTTCCATGGTCATGTGACAGGCATGACTAGACACGAAATGCTGTTTACCTTCCCATCAAAGTGGTCCCTATTTATCTACTTGCAATTTCTTGCTTTCAAACTGCTAGGTTGGCAGAAGCAGGTGAGACAAAGACGGGAGCTCATTCTGTCCTGCAGTATTCAGGTATCGAACTGTACAAGACTAGCTGTGGTATGAGAAGTCTTATTTCTGTCCTGGGCCAAAAATCAATGCAGAAAGACAAAGAGGAAGAAAAATCCTTAATGTAAGGACTCTAAATATAGACATTGAAATACATAAAACAATTGAATATTTATAATCAAAAACCAGAATATGAGCCACTTGTTATCTTTCAAAGATATATATTTAATAGGTAAAGGAAAAGGTCACCTTGCTTAAAAGCCAGTTGTATCTGACTCTAGGGTTCAGTGCTCATCTTTGTTTACAACCAAAGAGCCAGTGCTGTCTGCATCTGCAGACATTTCCGTCGACATGTGGCAGGCATGCCTCAACACCGGAATGCACGGAATGCTTGTTTACCTTCCCATCAAAGTGGTACGTATTTATCTACTAGCAATTTCTTGCTTTTGAACTGCTAGGTTGGGAAGAGCTGGGGCAGAGACAGGAACTCATTCCATCCGGCAATACTCAGGAATTGAACTGCTGACTTGCCAACCTTCCAGTCATCAAGTTCAGCATCTTAATCACTTGAGCCACCACAGTCCAAATTTGTATTTGTATTTAATACGAATTTAGGTTAAGTTCATAATCCCAACTACACTAGACCCACTGGATCAATGGAATTTATATAACCATTTAACCTATATACACGACTTGGTTGATACAATAAGTCTATTGTTGTTGGGATGAACAACTGGATTTAGCCAGAAAAATGAAGCATATTGTGTGATCCTTACATGATACAAATGCAGACTCAGTGATACCTTTATTAAGATCTCTAAAAAACCAAACCATCAGTGCGCTTTTGACATTCAAGGTCATTTTATCGGATTGTACACGGATGTGGGATAATACAGAAAAAGTTATATAAATGCGAGTCCCAAAAGTCATTGCAAAGGTTTGTTTTTTGTTTGTTTTTTGCCAAGCATGCTTCTTAAAGATGAATTAGGAAAAATTCAGTTTGCACTGGAGTTGTGGTTTTCAAACTAGATCCTGGGTAGCTATTGGTATGATTTTCCTCCCAATTTCTCAATCAAAAGCCTATCAAAAACAAACAAACTACATCTACATTCCCTCCCACTGCTTTATTTTGAAACTCAGTGCTCCTATTTGGCTGGGGAAAGGTGATACAGAAATGTAACAAGACCCATCAGAGAAATTGGGAATAAAATTTAATCTACTCACTAGGGTGTAGCCAATTGGAGCCAAATTAAAGTCAATGTAATAATATTAGCTAATATTTGGAAGCAGATTTCAGCAATTTTGTGTTTCCTTGGGTTCATTCACATATTTTTTTCACTGCCACAATAAAACACTTTGGTCTGAATTCTATTGTATATTTCTGTTAGCAAAATGCCAATGGTGTAACTTTCACCAGCAAATTGCCACCACTTAAGAAGTCGTTTTCTATCATCCACAGGTTCATGTGATAGGTATGCAATAGGAAAAGCCTACACTGACTTCTCAACTTGTGGCAATTTTCAGGTACACTGTTGAGATTAAATAATAATTTTGTGACAGAAATTATTCTGGGTTGAAACAATTTTTGCAGAAGAAACTCCACTCAGGGAATGCCCAAATGAGGATCCTTTCATGTCCCCAAGAGCCGGGACAGAGATGGATGCTCAATCCGTCATACAGTACCTGGGTCTCGAAATGCTAACTTGCCAGCTATCCAGCTAACAAGGCAAGCTTCTTAACCACTAAGCCACCGCAGCACCTACTGTTAAGATTATGCTAGTGGTACTTGTAGGATTTCTGTCTTTGTGTTCTAAAACTGAACAGTGTTAGACTGAATGTTTTGAACACAGAACATCAGTTTTTCTGAGAGCACGGGATAAATTCCTAATTAGTTGGAAATTACCGTATTTGTCAAACTATAATTAATTTCTTCCATTCACCAGTTGAAATAGCACAATTATTGCCCCCCCCCCAAAAAAAGGGAAAACCAACAGCTGAATGAATTATTCTTAGTTTCAAGGATTATGTGTCTGCAGCCAAATTAAAAATTAAATTAAGATTAAAAATTATCATTCAATAAAGGATTAAATCAGTTAACAGGTGCATGCTGCAATCTTAGAAGGAGTCCCTTCTACGAGGAACTGTGGGTTTTGAGATAGAGAACACAATGGCTGAAAAGTCATTTATCTAATAGATGGCTAATGATGTAATCAGCTGTGGAGATTTTTCAAAAACAAACCATTTCAGTGGCTCAAGTGGCTAAGATGTTGCCTGGGAGGCGGAAGGTCAGCAGTTCGATTCCCGAGTACTGCAGAACGGAATGAGCTCCCGTCTTTGTCCCAGCTCCTGCCAACCTAGCAGTTCGAAAGCAAGAAATTGCAAGTAGATAAATAGGGACCACTTCGGTGGGAAGGTAACAGTGTTCCATGCGCTAATCATGCCTGCCACATGACTACAGAAACATCTGCAGAAGCAGACAACGCTGGCTCTTCAGCTTTGAAACAGAGATGAGCACTGAACCCTAGAGTCGGATACGACTGGCTTTCAAGCAAGGGAAACCTTTACTAAACCATTTCTGATCCCCCACCCCGTCAAGTTTCTGAGGTTCCTGGGGGATCCTCTTCACTATGAAGAAGACATTGGAGACTGTGGAATAGGGAACAAAGGGGGAAAGTTAATGTCTGGAATTCACCACTATCAAGATGACTTTACTGGTGGTAGTGGCTTCCAGAAATGAAAGACTCCCCCTCCCCCCCCAACATCCTGTGGTCCCCAATGGCTTTCCCATAATGAAAGGGATCCCACTGAAAACCCAGGACCTTTCAGTGAGACCAGAAAGATTTTATTTTACAAAATAATCAACATAGCAGGTGATGTTATCAGGTTTATGTAGTGAAACCTATGGAACAGAATTTCAGCCTATACAATATATCAAATAATTATCTTAAGGGAGAAATTAAACAAAATCTTTTTGTGGCACAAGAAAGAAAATTAGTAGTGCTTAAATGGGGAAATCCACTGAGAGTTCTGGAGGATAAATATATTTTGGCACTGAAATTAACTGAATCAATTTGATGGTGAGATTCTAGATGATAAATTACCATATTTGCTGGCATATAAGACCCACTTTCCCCCACTTAAAATACACTGGGAAAAATGGAGTGTGTCTTGTACAGTATATAGTGGCCTAGTAGTGGGGTATTTTGGTAATAACAGGGTGCATCTCATACTCCAGTGTGTCTTATACGCCATCAAATATGGTAATTTGTGGATTTATTGAGCTGGAAAAATAATGGAGTAAATTAAAATAAAGCTAATTTATTTTAGCACACGCACACACACCCTCAAGCTCATGCTCAAGTTTTACCTTGGGAAAATAATTTATTTCTCAGCTTTATTCTCTGCCACTTTCTCTAAAATGGACATTGCAAAAATATTTATGACATCATAGAAGAGAAATTATGCTTGGAACTAAAAAAAAAACTACCTTCCACTTCTTCTCTGCACTAAACATGCAGTTTAGACAAGTCAATGTATGAAGGCCAATGTTTTCCACAACAGCTAGTAAAATGCTATCAGATAATTGCCAGAAGGGACATGAGGGCAACACTTGTTTGTATATGTTTTCTGGTACGGGTATTCAGAAGTAGTTAGAGAGGAATATGGAGAAGGTTCTCATCTGCTACTCTGACTAACAGAAAAAAAGCTTTCCTGAGCAATGGTGGAGGAGTTTCAAGGGATGGAGCCAAGGAAGAGGTCTAATGGGAATAAAGTGGTACATTTCAACTTTGAAAACCTGAGCCAGCCTTGCTAGGAGGCTGACAGTAGCAAAGCAGAAACCTTCCATATTCCTCAATATGTAGTACAGGAAACAACAGCATCAGCCCAAGAGCCACTTGGTTTTCTGACTCCCAAAGGCCTTATTGGTGGTACAGCAATGCAAAGAAAAATGGCAGTGAGGGTGTCAATAGAAGGCACTTTCATTCTTCATAAAACACCAGCCTGCAGGGAAAGTGCCAGGTGATTATTGAAGGGAGAGCCAAGGAAACAGTGAATTCAGGCACAACTCAGCCATTACCCAGCCTCAGAATATAAATGTTCAGGTATTTTCATATGTGAGGCACTGGTGAGATCTGGAGATACATCACCTGCAAATGTGAATGTAAAAGACACATAGGCCCTTGTGTCCTGAGTTCCATCAAAATGCTCTCTTGCATCAAGAAATGGAAAAAGAGAGGTTTTAAATACAGTAGACCCTCGCATAATGACGTTACTTGGTTCCCCAAGTAGCGTTGCTAAGTGATTTTTGTTGTTATGCGGGTTTCTATGGAGTTTCCTGCATAATGACGTTTTTAGCATCGTTGTCTGGTTATTTTAGCGTTGTTGTCCGGACAATGACACTAAAAACATTGTTATGTGGGGGGAACACATGGTGCATAACGACGCGTTGTTAAGTGAAAATGATGTTATCCGAACGTGTTGTTATGTGAGGGTTGACTGTACTACAATCTCATGTATAAAAGCACACTGTTGGCTTCCAACTTTTATGATTTTTAGCTTACTTCTTCTGCCATATCCAAATCTGAATGTTGGCTGATCGCCATGATGACTATCATGAAAATATAGTGCAGTGGCCTTTCATCTGCCTTCTGCATCGCAACATGACCCCTGTACCACGGATCCAGTTCCGCGAGACTCTTTCTGAGCTCTTTTAGCACACAAAGTCCTCATCAGCCCCAGGCCTGTATTGATGAAGCTGCTGCCCTCCATCAAGAAAGATTCAAGTGGGATTTAATCCACTGATGGGCCATCACCCTTCCCTGTGGACTTCACCACCCAAGTCATTAGTCCTCAGGGTTGTCAGGTTAGTTAACCTCTGCCTGACACTTGGCATTGAGTCACTCTAGTACCATAGCAGGATAACCTGCCAGATACTACCTTACTTCTAGAAGGTGCCAAGATATTTTGTTTGGGTTAGAGAATGCTTTGGGATGTGCACAAGCTCTTGGAAGGAAAGAAGCATCACTGTAATGGGGCAACATTAAAAAAAGATATATTGCCTCATTTACTAAAGTGCAGTTTTAATAGTTCAGTACTTGTGGGTATAAGGCTTTGGGCATCATCTCTCCAGAACCTAATACTGAAAAATCTGACTAACACCATCAAAACAGATTTTGTTATGTGGCATTTGGATCTCTTTCTACTTTTAATTTTCTCCAAAGTTAGTTGCCATTCTGGACTTGGACCTCCATGTGCCAACTACAAAGGCACAAACAAACGCACAACACTTTTTTAAGCTGCCAAGTATGGTCTTTTGTTTTGCTTTGTTTTATTGCTACAAGATGGTGGTGAAGTGTAAAATGACTGAATCTCCAATGTCTGTCCAAACTGATCCAGAATTGGATTTGAAGTCACATGGTACCTCTGGAGAACAGAAAATGCAGAGGGACAGCTGAACACTACATAGTTAATGTAGCACAAAGTTTAACGCTAAGAACTAAGCCAGCTTGTTCTGAAATTTCAAGCAAAATCTGTGTACGCTTCTAGCTTTCTCATCCTTGTAGCTGGGCGACTTGCAAAGTATCAAATCTCATAAAACACAATAAAAAGCAATCGTGGTTTTTTTGAATCATAATCGGGTGTACCTTGGTAATGGCAACCTTGTGTTGCTGGCTAATCTTTCTCACACTAGATCAGGTGAAAGGAACTACAGAATGAACTCACCATTAGGTGCTTTAATTTGGCAGTTTCACATCTGGCCTAGACATGGAAGAAGACTAATTTCCGGAATGCCAGCAAAGTTGGTGCTGATCTAATTTCTACTGGCAATTCATTCCACAGATTGTGGGTAATGGCTGAGAATGCTCTAGAGCAGGAGTTCTCAACCTTTTAAAGCCAGGAGATGGGTCACGCTCCCTCAGACAGCTTCGGGAGCTGGATGGCCATTTTGCCCTTCCTCCACTCCATGACACTTCCTGGTGTGATGGAGGTGGTGGGAGGCCACAGGTTGAGAATCCTTGCTCTAGAGATCAGTGGTTCCCAGTGTGGGGCACACGCCCCACAGTGGAATTTCAATTCCCAGAAGCTTAAGTCAGTACATTGGCTGATCAATGCTTTGGGGAAGTGTTGTGTATAAGGTTTTATTATGTTTAAATGTAAAACCGCGCCAAACCTGGAACCCAGAAGCATGCTATTTCCAAAGGCACCAAATCCAAAGCTATGTCAAAGCGGGAAAAGACTGAACTCTGTATGTCCTCTGGAAGCCCACCTAAATGTATCTTGTTTTGTAACGGCCCGAACACTATATATATATTGACCACCCCTGTATATACTCACTAGGCTGGAACCTGAGCTGAATAAAGATCACTGAGTTTAACCTGATTCTACTTCTTTGCCCAGACTCAACATTGGCAACAAGGATGGGATATAGCCACCACCGCTTCTTCATTCGGGTCCTTCAACCTCTCCAAGCCAGAGTTGTGGCCCATGTATGAGATCCAGTTTGAGAACTTCATCATCGCTAAAGAGATTGAGGAAGAAAAGCAGAAGGCAACGTTCCTGGCCCATTGCAGGATGCCTATGATCCAGCTCAATGTGCACCTTCTCCTGCCACAAACTCTGAAAGACATCTCTGAAAGACATTTTGGCTATCCTGCGAAATCACTGCAAGATTTCTATATTTCCTGCAAGTGGCCTTCTACCAACGAGATCAAAAGGTAGGGGAATCGGTCGCTGACTATGTTGCTGCTCTTCGCCAAGCCGCAGTGCCATGCCAGTGGCAAAATTTAGATGAGGCCCTCTGTGACCAACTCCTTGTTGGCCTCAGAGATGAGGCAACCCAGCGTCGCCTGATGAAGAGGGACACACTGACATTCAACCAGGTCTTAAAAGAGGCTCTGGCAGCCGAGGTTGCCAATGCCGGAGTAAAGTTCTTCCAAGTCCAGCCTGCTGCTTTGGTCCAGAAGGAAGCAACTGTCCACAAACAGTGTTGCTTCAGTCCCTCATCATCCTCAGATAAGTCAGAAGAGGGGGACAACATTCGAAAGGTCCATTGTAGATACTCCAAAACTTCCAGGAGCTCCGCCGCTCCATGCCAGGAGCAGAAACCTCCGTGCCCAGTGTCCGTTCAAGCCAGCATTTCGAGGATCATCCTGGTGACAGAGGTCATCGCCAGACAGAGCACCCAATTTCAAAGGTCTACGCATGGCAAAGTACTTCATCCTGTGTCCATGTGGTGTCCGAAAGGTTCTTCTTCGACGTCCGCCTGCAGGATTGCCCATTTCAGATGGAGGTTGACTCAGGTATGTCCTACTTGATCATCTCCCAAAAAGAGTTTCTTTGTCTGCTGCCTGCCACCTGCCTGAAGCTACGGGCTCTCTAGGTCAACTTGAGTGATGTACAGGGTCATCACATCCCTGTGATTGGAATCAGCACATTTGACATGCACTTCAAAACCGTTGCAGCTAAACTCCCGCTTGTCATGGGAGGGTAAGAACAACCTTTGGGGTACACAATGATTTGGGCCCCTGGGTATTGCAATTTTTGGGATTCACGGGGTATAGGCTGTCCCCATTCACACCGTTTGTGAATGCTACCTTGATGTTTTTCATGCAAGACTGGGTACGTTCAAAGGGGCCCCTGTTCACTTCGAGCTGGATCCGACTGTCCAGTTCATTCACATGAAACCTCATCGGGTGCCTATCCCACTCAAGGACCGCATTGATGTGGAACTTGACAAGTTGGTTGCCCAGGGCATTCTGGAGCTGGTGGACTCCGCTCCATGGGAAACCCCCATTGTCACAGCACTCAAAGCCAGTGGGGACATCCGCATCTGTGTGGACTATAAATGCACAATCAACAAAGCTATACACAATAACTCTTATCCTCTTCCAGTGGTCAGCCACTTACTGGCCACCCTCCATAGGGGAAAGTGTTTTGCCAAATTGGACTTGGCTCAGGCATACCAACAGTTGCCGGTCTCCCCCGAGTCTGCACTGTGTCAAACCATCACCACTCATAGGGGTACATTTTGTGTAAAGTGTCTACAATTTGGTGCCAATGCTACACCTAGCATCTTCCAGGCTCTGGTTGAAAGGTTGCTTAATGGTCTACAGGGGGTACTGCCTTATTTTGACGATGTATTGATTGCTGGGGAGGACAAGGTGGACCTAGTGTCCAAATTAAGTAAAGTGTTGGAATGATTTCAAAATGCTGGGTTGCGCGTAAAAATGGATAAATGTTGTTTTTGCATGGGAGGTAGAATTCTTGGGGTTCATAATCACCCCTGAAGGTGTTAAGCCCTCTGATGCCAAGGTCAAGGCTGTGTGGGAGGCTCCCCGCCCGACTTCCAAAACTGAACTTCAAGCCTTTTTAGGGCTTTTGAATTTCTATCATTCATTTCTTCCTTGCAAGGCCACTGTAGCCAAGCCTCTGCACCTGTTACTAAAGAAACAAACTGTGTGAAGGTGGGGTCCTTCTCGGGATAAAGCATTTCGCGAGGTCAAGAAACTCCTAACTTCTGATGCTGTCCTCACTCATTACGATCCCCAAAAGTCCCTTATCCTGGTATGTGATGCCTCCCCTTTGGGGGTGGGAGCCGTGCTTTGCCATGACCTGAGGGAAGAGAAAGAAGTGCCTATTGCCTATTATTCCAGGTCCTTGTCTGCAGCTGAGAAGAATTACGCCCAGATCAACAGAGAGGCACTGGCAATAATCGCTGGGACCAAGAAATTCCACAATTTCATCTACAGAAGGGTTTTCATGATTGTCACAGATCACAAGCCATTGCTATGCATTTTCGTGCCACACAAATCTACACCCCAAATCCTGTCACAATGCATGCTGCACTGGGCCATGTTCCTACAGGCATACCAGTTCAACCTACAGCATCGCTCAGGTGCCAGCATTAGCAATGCAGATGCACTCTCCAGATCCCCAGTTGCGATCATGGGCACAATTGAAACGGACCATCAGGTCCTCATGTTAGAGGTGTTAGATTCACCGCCAGTGTCCGCTATGGACATCACGGCTGAGACAAGGAAGGATCCCCTCCTGTCAAAGGTCTCCATGTGGGTTCAGAAAGAGTGGCCATCACCACCAGTCTCTGAAGAGTTTAAGGTATTTCACAACAAATGTAACAAGCTGTCAATTGAATGAGGTTGTTTGGTATGGGGGTACAGAGTTGATGTTCTGTCAAGTCTAAGGAACAAGGTGCTTCATACACTACATGTTAGCCACCCAGGAATTGTCCGGTCAAAGGCGCTAGAACATAGTTATTTCTGGTGGCCCAGATTAGAACTCGACATTGAGGCATGGGTCAGGCGATGTAGGGAATATCAAGCCTCCAGGCCAGAGGAAACATATCTTCCCAGTAGATTAGTGGAATACTGCCAAAGGTCCCTGGTCGCGAGTCCATATTGACTTCGCTGGTCCCTTCAGGGGAGCTATATTTCTGCTTGTCGTAGACTCATACGCCAAGTGGTTGGAAGTTGTTCCCATATCCGGGACTTCCTCTGCAGTCACAATCAGCAAGCTAAGGAGAGTGTTTTGTACTTTTGGTTTAACCGACATTGTTGTGTCCGATAACGCATTGACCTTCATGTTGGCAGAGTTTCAAGATTTTCTTTGCCAAAATGGTATCCGGCACATTACTGCCACCCCTTTTCACCCTGCAACTAATGGACAGATTGAGAGACAGGTCCGAACTGTCAAAGATGCTCTAAAGCACATGGGGGCTGGAGATCTAGAATTGCAACTATTCCAGTTCTTACTGTCCCACAGAATCACCCCCCTGGCATTAGATTTTTCGCCAGCCAACCTCTTAATGAAGAGGAAACTGTCCACGGTCTTGGACTGCCTGGATCCCCATTGTCTAGAGAAAATGGGTCGTAATATTGACATTGCAAATGCAAAGGGTTTTGCAGTGGGGCAACCGGTCCATTGCCAGAATTATGCACCAGGATCTCTGTGGTTGGCAGGGGGGAGAGATCTTAGAGCAAACAGGTCCAGTATTATACAGGGTACAAATGGACAATGGCACAGTGTGGAGGAGGCATGCTGACCAAATTCAGCGATGGGTGTCTGGCCAGAAGGCTGAACCAGAGTCAGAACCGCAGGATTCCGAGTTGGAGCTCTTTAGCGAGCCACTGCCCTCAATGCCTGTTCCCCCTTCTCCTGGGTCCCTGCTGGAGTTGCCAGAAGCCAGCATAGCTCCTGAGGCTATCTCCAGCAAATGACCCACTCCCGTTCAGTAAGAGTTCACACAGATCAGGCACCAAGCCCTGAGGTCCACAGACACCCAAACAGACATGCAGTCCGCCCAAACGTTTGGGGGATTATGTTCAATGCTAGGGGGGGGGGAATGTTGTGTATAAGGTTTTATTATGTTTAAATGTAAAACCATGCCAATCCAGGAACCCGGAAGTGCTCCATTTCCAAAGGCACCAAATCCAAAGCTATGTCAAAGCGGGAAAAGACTGAACTCTCTATGTCCTCCGGAAGCCCGCCTAAACATATCTTGTTTTGTAATGGCCTGAACACTGTATATATATTGGCCACCCCTGTACATACTCCCCAGTCTGGAACCTGAGCTGAATAAAGATCACTGAGTTAAACCCGATCCTGCTGGTTAGAATATTTCTTTGCCCGGACTCAACAGGAAGTGAGTTAGGTTTCTGGGAATTGAAGTCCAAAAACCAAAGGTTGGGAAACACTGCTCTAGATCTAGTAAATGACTTTTTCATTTCTTTTGGGGTGACTTCATGAAGTCTGGGCGCTTGGGATGAATGGGTATAACTCCTAAGGGAGAGGCTCTCCCTCACATAATGGTCCCAAACGGATAAGGCCTTTATAGATAATTACCAACACCTTGAATCTGTCACAGAACACTGCAGGTAATTAATGCAAGCTCGCCAAGGCTGGAGTGATATGGTTGACTCAGCCTGCAACCACATTTTGTACTTGTTGAAGCTTCTGTACCAGTCTCTGGAGATTACCAGTGTGTAGGTCAGAGACAACAGGGATTTTTGATCCAGGAATAAGCACAGCTGGGCAATGCACTACAGATAGAAATGACCACCTTACTATTACTGACACTTGATATTCGATAGTCAGAAATTGGTCAAGCAACATGGCCAGAATGTGAATGCTCTCCATTACTGGGAGAGCAACACCGCTTAGGTTAAGAGAAATCTGCTCAACCTGAAATTGATTGTCTCTGATCAGCATGACTTCTGCCTTATATGGATTCAGCTTCAGCTGAGTGTCCTCCATCTACAACAGGGGTGACCAACCTTGGTGCTCTAGCTGTTCTTGGACTTCAATTACCAGAAGCCCAAGTCAGCACACCTGTTGATCAGGATTTCTGGGAATTGAACTCCAAGAATACTTGGAACACCAAAGTTGGCTACCTCTGATCTACACTATAACTGCCTCCAGGTACTTCTCCAGAATCCAGACTGTATCCACTGCTCAGGTGGAAAAGGAGAGATAGAGGTGCATATTATCAGTATACCAATGAAAGTAGACTCCAAATCCCCTGGTGACCTCTCCCAGCATTGGGGAGATTGCCAACCCCTGAGGAACATATTGTTACACCCAGGAACTAGACAGATTCTCCCCGAGTTGTAGTCTCTGGACATGGTCCTCCACGAAGAATTGGGGGACTAACTTGTACAAATTCCTCCTTGGATTCCCCCCCCCAAATAATAATAATTTGTTATTCCAAGCAAAAACATTTTTAATATATTTCAGTCCTGCCTACTGCACAATACTCAGAGACAATACCACCCAGGGGAGAGAGAAACACTGTTATTTTAGAATCCTACAATGTGTTTTTCATCTCCGTACTGTGAAAAGGAGCTAACATTTATTGAGAAATAGACTAGGACATTTCAACAGATGAAGAAAATGCCATGACACCCTTTCTGTTTATAATACAAGGCTTGATAAAATAGTTAAACAAGCAGAAAGAAGGACCACAATTGTTGTTCTCTGACTCTGTACCTGTCTCCAATGTGGCGGACAGACCTCTGCTCCCAGTCAGAGCAGGAAATACTAGGTAAGATATCAAGTTCCTATGATTGTAACATTATATTTTCCAATCATTTCCTTTGTTACTGATATTCAAGGGTGAATACCAATCCTTGTGTAGCCAAAATAACAGACTGTAATTTTATGCACCAGAAGGAAATACCATCAGATTTCAGAGATGCCAGAGATTTTACAGTAGTACAAATATTTGAGCCAATGAAGACTTTTCATTCTACTGCTAGTAGGCCCTTGGGTGTATTTGGGGGCAGGGGAATGTGGCAATAGAGACAGAGAAAGAAAGAATAAGTTTTCCCCCTCTGTACACTGAGAGTCCTTCAAATAGTCCCGATCTCTGTAATTAACAGATCAGAAGGTCAAGAGTACATAACTATAATCTACACAGTAAATGTAATGTGTAATTTAGTCTCACACCCCCCCCATCCAATGCAGAGGGGGGGCTAAAGGAAGAAACAAAGATTTAAAGGGAAGAGGGAGAAGCAACTTCCTGTCTGGAAATTAGCTAGGAAATTTAAGTTTTAAATGTAGAAAAATTGTATGCTGCAACAGATTCAAAAAGAAAGATAGAAGACTCCAACTTGCTCTTCAAGGAAAAATCTCTGGGAAGAGAGGACCTGGACGTAGACAGACTTCATGGCTGAAGAACTTGAGAGACTGGTGTGGCGTGTCCTCGGAAGAACTCTTCCGAGGAATTAAGAACAGGAAGACAATCGCCATGATGATAGTCAATATACAGAACAGTTACAGCACCTGAAGAAGGAGGAGGAGGAGATCAGCACAGAAAGAAATGTCCTTTGGGAGATGAATGGGGGTGTTAAGAATATAAATGATTATGATTTTCATAAGGGCACCTGGGTGGGAGCTGCATATAGAATTAATATATTGAATTATTGTATAGCTGATGTTTTTGTATAATTTTATTTTTTGTTGTTGTACATGTTTAAAGAAAAATACATATAAAATAAAAAACCCATTGTGTAGCTGCATGAATAGGATTTCAGCCAGAAAGTCCCAAACTGTCTATCTCCTTTCTTTTATAGTCAGGATCAGACACAAGATGCACATGAAATTTGTACTGTATGTAAATTGCATGGTTCCTAAAGTTCAATTGTTTAAAATATATATAAGATTTGAGAGGTTAGTACTATTTTGATGTATCCCAAATTCCAGGAAGAGCACAGATTTGTGCTACCAATTGTGTGACACCAGGATGGTGCTAACTCCATGTCCCAACCAATATACAAACTTTCCAGGAGAGAGCTACCTGGACTACTCTCTTAACAATACAAAGATCCAATCTGTTCAAAAGCTGAAATAGGCAAACACTTTAGCTTTAAATCTTTAGGTAGTCTGTAAGTGTCAAGTTTGCTGTGCTGTGCCAATTCTGCATTCAGATCACTTGCTTCAACAGAGATGTTATAAAAAGAGATATTAAGAAAAGGTTAGTTATGTAACCCTTAAGCTTGGATACATTTTCTCTTACTCCAGATGTAATGCCTTTAAAAGAGAAAGTATACATTTATGTCCAATAAGCTGTGGTGGCTACGTTTAACAACATAGGCTGGTTGCATGCATCCAACTTGGTGATTGTTCCTGAAACTGTATAATGTCTCCTTCCTTAAAGGTTTGATTTGGATCCTTGTGTGGATTCAATGGCCTCCTTCAACTACATTATTCTATGATTCTACGCAAACAGAACAGGGATGAAAATGTTGATCCCTTCTCCTGTGCAGTATTGTCCTCATCTAAATCAGGGTGTTCTGAGCAAGCTTCTCTACAAAGATATTTTTGTTTAGGCTCCAGGACTATTACTGGCAAAATTCTCAACAAAGGTTTCATCAGCTAGCAAAAAAGTTGAGTTTGCATAACTTTGTACTGACATCTGTCACATGTTGTATGAATTTGCTTTGCCATACAATTATTAAACTGTGTAATCTGCTTGGCTGCTTTGATTTTTAGTGAACATTTCAAAAAACTAAACAGCATGCAATCCATTTGCCTGCCTAATGACTACTTTAGATCTTGGAGAGTAGAGAGTATCCAATCCTACTCTAGAAGTTTGCTGTGTGAGGAGAGCAATTAAATAGGAAGGGGGAAGAGAAAAGGCATTGGTCTTGCCCACGTTTGGCACTGGTCATATCTCTTGCTGGTTCTCTACCAATAGCATGGTGATGGTTTATATTGGACAGGGTTACTCACCAGCTTAGAGCACCCTGACAAGTTTTCCCAAGGGGCGGGTGGGAGGTAGGGTTGCCATATGTCCCAGTTTCCCAGGATTTTCCCGGATTCAAGCTGTCCTGGCTGGTTCAAGAAAAAACATGTAAAAGTCCTGGATTTTTAAATTTGGACACAGGAAGCAAGAACACTCCTCACCAAGGGATTTTTGCAAAGAGTTAGTTGACTGCCTCCCTCTCCCTGCCTTTCTTTCAATTATCCTGCTTGAAAGCAGTGAAGGCAAAAGACCACCCTGAGAAACCCGCCGGGGAGAGGAGCCACTTGCAAGAGAGATAACTGAAAGAAAGACACGGAGCCAGTGAAATAACTCTTTGCAACAATCCGTTGGCTCACCTTGAGGTTTTGGGGACAAGGAGTCGTCCTCAGCCCTTTTCCTCAAAAGCCGGGAGGGAGCAAAAAATACCCATTTCTAAGAAGACAAACCTCCACCATTCACTGGGACAGAGGATTCCTTCTTCACGTGACCACAAAGGGTTAATTGCATAGGGTCGGTATTCCCTGTCTGCCCTGGACAGGGATTCTGCAGGGTATTAGAGCTGCGGTCTCCCTGACAGCCCCGTACAAGGCATGCACAGTTTGAAGAACGCAATGGCTGTCCCAGTTTGGCGTGAGATAATTATGGCAACCCTAGTGGGAGGGGATCTTTTTGCCTTATTTTAAAAACTCTTCTACCTTTTGTTTAAACATGGGGTGAAAATCACACATTCCAACACCCTTTTCAGCCCCACAAAGACATTATTTTTGCAGGTAATTTGTTCCTTCAAAATTAGAAGAACTGCACTTCCACTGGTGTTGGAGAGAAAGTTGCACATTCGATTTAAGCGACTATGTTGTAATGAAATCTCTACATTGGAAATCTTTACTTATGTGGTCATATGGGGTTCCAGGTTAGTAGGCTCTTGTTTCCAATTTCTGGCCAAAAATGAGTCACAAATCTTTATAATATATATACATTTGTAGCTGTCACTGTCAGACCAATAAATTGATGCCTGAACTTCTCCCAAACAGTCCTACAGAACTTTATATACCTCCAGGGAATAATCAGTAGAATGTGTTCTTCACAGCTGGAGTTAATCTCAAAGTGGCAATCCCAGACTCATTTGCTAGGGTATTCCACATGTCTTGCTTCAGGTCTCAAAATACAAATTCCACATAGTCTAATTCACACATACAAGATAATGAGACATTATGCTGCAAAGAAGATTTAGAACAGGGGTTCTGAACCTTTTAAAGCCAGATCACGCCCCTTCAAACTGTCTGCGGGCTGGCCTGGTGTTCTCTCCCCTTGGGTGGTGGGAGGGCGGACACTAGTCCAGCCTGCCAACACTTCCTCCCATGCCACCATTGCTGGCAACACTCCCCTCCCAAGCCACCAGTTCAGCCCGCAAACACTCACCCCCATTCCTCCACCACTGCTGCTTCCATGCTTACTGGCCTGCTGTGGGTGAAGGAGTGGTCTGGCTTTTCTTTTCCCATGGCCAGCCAGAGTGGCACCCACGGAAGATGCTGTGTGTGTCTGCCACTTCTGTTGCCAGCACCACCATCCGTGTCCCCTCTGCCTGGCTTAGCATGTCCTTAATGCCATTCCGTAGCAGGATGGATGTTGTAGGCCTTCTTACAACATCCGCCCTGCTATGGAGCACAGTTAGGGACATGCCAACCAGGCAGAGGGGGAAAAGATGGCGGGAGCAAGGGTGTGGGCCGGATGGAATGGCAATTTTTTTTGTTGGTGCCTATGATTTTAGAACTGATTTTAGCTATATTTGGGTTGCTGAATCCAAATATGAAATCAGTTTTTCTCTATCTGATCAGTGTTTTTTTAAATGTGCAGTTCTATGCGAAATGTGCAGTTCTAACTCCATTTTACAAGGAAAAAAATTCTGTTGGTGCCTAGGATTTTAGAACTGATTTTAGCTATATTTGAGTCTCTGAATCAAAATATGAAATCAGTTTTTCTCTATCTACTCTACTTTTTTAGATCAGGGTTTTTTTAATGTGCAGTTCTACGTGAAATGTGCAGTTCTAATTCCATTTTGTGCAGTTCTAAATCACATATACAAAGAAGTGGTTCCTGTATATTTGTCCTATTGTCCTTTGATGAACAAGGCTGAGCCAAAAGCCTGGACTTCATTTGTTGCAGTTGTTGGAAATTTTCTAGGCAAACGCAAAGCTGAAAACTATGTTGAATTGGTAAACGAATGCTTAACAGTTTCAAATCCCTTGGGTATAACATGAGTATTAAGGTGCACTATTTACACAGCCACTTAGACCGTTTCTCTGAAAATTTAGGAGACACCAGTGAGGAACAAGGTGAAAGATTTCACCAGGATATTAAAACTATGGAGGACAACTACCAAGGAAGATGGGATACGCACATGATGGCAGATTACTGCTGGAGTTTAAAAGGGGGCTGTTTCAAAATATATTCAAGAATGTCACGGAAAAGAAGCTTCCAAAGTGTTCAGTGACTAATTGGTTTCATCTATGACTTTTTCCTCTATCTTTGTATATAATAATATTTGTATACTATAATAATAAAAAATTCCATGTTTAGTTTTTTTATTTGTTCCATGGATTTAACTTAAAATAGTGTAACGTATATTTCACTAAAATGTTATATCTTAGAAATTTGAGCTCCTAGGCAAAAAACTAATGCCATATTTGAATTAAGGGTATCAAATTCATATCAAATCATCTAAAAAAAAACAGCACCAAGGCAACTGTTGGCCTGTGTTATTGATAATAGTAATAATGCATAGATAGGTCCATGGGAATTGTTAATGTTGTTCAGATCCATCTGTCATTTGCATTAGTTTGCACTAGCAAAAAAGAAGTTAAGGCTGGGCCACTACCAAATATAAAGCATATAGAAGTAGACTCGGGGTGGGTGGGTGAGTGGGTGGGTGAGGTTGGCAGAAACACTTGAACATTTAAAAAGCAAAATTAAGGGGTCACAGATAGCTCAACAGATGCACAGCAATATCCACAGAATGTTGTGGGGTTGTTTTTTTTTTGGGGGGGGACCCTGAATGTTGGAAAACTATTCTTGTTAAGTCCATTACTGAAATACCTCAGTATTATAGAAGCATAATAACTTTTGGCAATGAGATTCCTAACCTTTGGAGAGTCATACTACTTTTAAGGCCAAACCATAAACCATAAACATTCTCCAAAGACAGAAAGAATTGCCACTTCTTTAATGAGGCCAGGGAGACAACAGTAGCAGGCAGACAATGTTGGGGACATGAATGTGGGGTGGAAGGGAGAAATAAATAAATTCTGAGACAAATATAATTACATTTTAAGACATGGCACCACTGATGTAGTTAAATAGAAAAATTAAAACATGGTTCAGCTCTAAATAGTTCTGGTGGATACTGTTTTTGCAGGATTTGGAAGCTGGAAAAACTGTAAACATCTACAACTCTGAAGACTTTAGATAATGTTCTACACCAATGTAAGCAATAGGATTTATGAATTGTAAGCCGCCCTGAGTGGGCAGGGTATAAATCCAACCAAACAAACAACCAATCAATGGTTTACTAATTTTTAAACAAAGTTTGATGTTAAAGAATGTTTGGTATTAGAGACAGGGGGCATGGTTGAGGAAATCATCTGCAACCTATAAAAAAACTTGATTGGCTTTGACTGATATAGCAGAATTGGTCACTGGGAAAGTGGAGGCTATTTCGCAATATTTCACCACCACCACTATGGCAGTAATGTTAATAATCTGCATTACAATGACCCATACTTATAAAACCAACAATAATAGGGCTATTGACCATCGTATCACTCATAAAATGAGTAGTGTTCATGACCCCACCTTAGAGTAACTGTTCTAAGCATGGTTCCAAGCAGGCAAGTAATGGTGGTCAAATGCTGAACCTTGTTCCTGAATGGATCCTGGAACCTCTGGCTGAACTAAGAGAGGATGAAGGGTAGGAACCAGGGGTCTGCTCAACCCTATTTGTTCTAATAAACTCCCTAGAAGCAGGCAACTTTTCAGGATTCATTTTAAAGAACGGGGGATAGACTGCCTAGAGTGCCATTAAAAATCTACTCCGGCCATGTCCAAATAGAGCTATGTGTTGTTCACTGAAGAGAGATATTTTGTTTTATGTAAGCTGTGTGAACAGTCTTTTAATTACTCCTCTACAGAGGCTATAGTACAGTGATGGCAAACCTATGGCATGTGTGCCAAGGGGAGCACTCAGAGCCCTTTCTGTGGGCACATGCACCATTGCCCCAGGACAGAGTTCACCCCACCTCTCTGCCCAGAAGCCCAATGGAAGTGCTTCCTCCCTCCCCCCAGCACAGTTTGCCCCACCCCTCTGCCCAGCAGCCTAATGACAGCGCTTCCTCCCTCCGCTGTTGCTGTTTTGGCACTTTGCAATAAATAAGTGGGGTTTGGATAGCAGTTTGGGCACACAGTCTCTAAAAAGTTCACCATCACTGCTATAGTGTGTGAAATAATAATGTTTGTTTATATTCACTACTGCGGTGCCTTCTTTAAGTTCACAACAATGTTTCAGTGTAATTCAGGAAATCATCACACAGGATACCTATAACTTTTGCATCCATGCATGTTTAGCAAATATTGAGGATACTAGAAACAAACATTAAGGCATTTACTTACTCATTTATTTTAATTAAAGTATTTCTGATTTTTTTCCCCTCTGTATCAGCAGATCTCAGTACAGGGTACAATCAATGAAATCACCTTAAAACAATTTAAACATTTCAAAACAATTTTTAAAAACCATATGGATACCTTAGAGACCGCATCGTCCCAAGAGTGTCTGCCCGTCCAACTAAAGCGGACCGGAGGGGCTCTCTAATAGTGCCATCAACTAGGGGTGCACATTTGTCTAGCACCCGAAGGAGGGCCTTCTCCGTGTCCGCACCAGCTCTTTGGAACCTCCTGCCAATAGATCTAAGACTTCAAAGCGAATTGCTGCCCTTCAGGAAAGGAGTGAAGACCTGGCTGGCAGGGCAGGTGTGGGGCCCGAATGGGACTACGGCTCCCGCCTGCTGACTATTGTAAGGATCAAGAACTCTCTCTTTTTCTTTATGTGGTGGGTGGGATGGGTGGGCGGGATATGGGTTTTTAAATGGGGTGGGATGTGGGTTTTTTATAGTGTCTTTTATGTGTTTTTAGAATTGTTGTAATGCCGCCCTGAGTCGGGTTCTGCCTGAGTGGGCGGCATATACAAATGTGACTATAAATAAATACATAAATAAATATGTCTACAGAAAATACCAGAGTGTTATTGCTGCAAACTGTGGATCCTAAAAATATACACAAAAAGATCCTTGGATCTTTAGGATTTTGTTAAGTTTTAAGCAGCACATTGGTGAAACATACTGGCCTTGATGCAAACACGTAATAGAGATCTAGACAAAATCCTACACTCAGGCATGATATGAGAAACAAATTTTGCTGTAGTAGAAGACTATTCTATTTTATTTTTGGAGGAAAATCCATGCTGCCAATTTCTGTACTGGTTTCTCATATTATAAACTGTACCATGGTGTTTGCCAGTGAAATCAAATACTATCCAACCCTCACAAACAAGGGAATGAACTATGCATGCAGTTAGAACCTGATTCAAACACTAGACTTCACTCTCTCCACTCCACTCTTTTGTGTGTGTAGAAAGAATGAAATTTCCTTGCTGTTTAAGAAGTTGATTAAAAACTTTTAAGCAAAGGGAAGGAAGATAATCTTTGAAATGGAATCTACTATAGGACAGAAGCCAAAACAGAGAGCACTGAGTCTTTCGAAAATGGCCACCCACGGTGCCATTGCGTTCACAGGACTTTGCTGTCACATCCTGAAGCCATTTCCAGGCTATGCATGAGTTTTGTACTTCCATTTAAAAGAGGCCGGGATATATTGGGAACACACATATGGAAACACTTTCAGAGAATCCGTTTCCATGAAATCCATAATGAGCCAAGTGGCTTCAGATGTGACTGTATGCCTCAGATTAGCCAAAAGGGGGCAGGGAAGAAGTTACCAACCCACCATAGCTGCCCATACTTCAATTTCATCTCTCTCTCTCTCTCTCTCTCTCTCTCTCTCTCTCACACACACACACACACACACACACACACACACGCGTGTGTGTGTGTGTGTGTGTGTGTGTGTGTGTGTGTGTGTGTGTGTGTGTGTGAGAGAGAGAGAGAGAGAGAGAGATCTGACTACCAATATACTGGAGACAACAATAAATAAATCAAGCCAATCCCTCTCTTTCTGTTCATGAAATAGCAGCATTAATCAACATATTCTTATCATATATTAGAAAGAGCTGTCAATGCCATAAGAACTGTCTCCAGTGTTTAAATTTCTTTTTATTTCCTCTAATGAGCTATGAACTAGGGATGTGCGTACCTTGTCCATATCAGATTAGAAAGTCTAAATGTCTATTTATTTACCATGCATGGTCAGCTTTCCAAATTTCACATAAACTGAGAAACTGTGGAATCGGCAAAAGCAATCTACAGATGGAACATCAACAGCCTATTTGTGGCTAGTGAGGGAGCTAGGATGGACATATGTAAAAAACAGAATACAAACAGGTCAATACAAAGCACATTACGTTGCTCACAGGCGTGGAGAAACATCCCGAGCCATAAATGGATTTTGATCAGGATTTTTCAGGTTTAAGCCCAAACTAGCCTTTAAAATTTCCCTCATTCCTGACCATATGAAAAGTGATCCAAAAGGCTGAGGTACCAGGGGTTGTCTCATTACTTGGGACAAAAGCAGCCCAAAAGAAATGATTTTGATAAGAAAATGAGAACACTGTGTTTAACACTGGAGTTCTCAACCTTTTAAAGCCAGGTCCCGAGTCATGCTCCCTCGGACAGCTTCTGGGGCCAGACGGCCATTTTGCCCTTCCTCCACCACATGGCACTTCATGGTGTGGTGGAGGCAGTGGGGGTGGGGGGCACATGAAATGGTGCCATGGACCACATCTGGCCCACAGGCCGCAGGTTGAGAATCCCTGGTCTAACATTTCTCTCTTCCCCTGTCTTTATATCAGAATTTTAAAACAGGGTATCTTTTCTACTAATACTGATCCAGAATAAATCATTTTAAAAGGCCTATTTTCAGGGAAAGAATTTTCTTTAGTTTCCGTCTGCTTTTGCCTTTTGTATAATTTAGTACTTTACTCTCCTTTAAATTCCTTCCTCCCCTCCAAAGTGAAAAGCATAATAGATGCTGAGCATTTAAAAGAGAGAGAAAACTCTTTTCATTACAGCAAAATTTCTTCTCCTAAATTTAGATATTGTTATCATACACTCATAAAACTCAATCTCAATTTTCATTGCTAAGTAAGACTGCCCATAACAGTATCTCTTCCTCACTTCACAAAACAGCAGGCAATATTATAAATACTGCAACTCTCAAACAGATACAGTACAGTCAATTCTGCGGCAAGATTACTGAAAACAACAGCTTCTTTTAGGGAAAGAAATTAGTGGAAGATGCAGCTCAATAGCAGTCTGAATCTTAAGGGGGTGTTGGTGGATTAATATGAGCACTTCTGAATTCTGCAGGGAGGAACACAGTCCTTCCACATAATTCCTGTATAAAGTGAGAATACCACCGCTATTTTTAGCTATTGTTCAGCATCCAGGCACCCTCTTTCAACCCACTTCATGTGCTGCCAAAAGGCACACCCGACACAATTCCCAATGTTATTTGGAATTCAGTGATGTATAATTGCAGCTCTTGACATAACCTCTGATAGGCCGAAATGTTTCTTTTCTTTCATACCCAGTGCTACTCTGTGACCTCTGGAACTTAAAATGCATCTTTTATAACTGCTTTTAAAAGTCCTTTGAAGTCTGTGCAAGTGTCATCAAACATCTAATGGCTTTCCCATCTTCCAGCAATAACAGCTCACCACATGTAAATGTTTAGTGTCTTGGATGTTATACAGGAAGCACAAGTTAGAGAAGGCACATAAGATGCTTGTGTTCCCTTCTGTGGAGCCACAGCCAAACCATGATTAACAGGCAACATCCCTTTACAATGCCACAGTGTCAGCCCTGGAACAATACCGCACCACATACCACCAGCCAAATACAGTTGTGAGAGAGCCAACCATTGGCTCTGTACCGACTCTCTGCTGCTGCAGATGCACTGTTGCAGAGGTAAAAGGTGGCAGAGAACAGATTGAGAAGAAGAAAAGTAGAGTAGTGGCTCCATTAATCACAGCCCCATCTCCCATTCCAGGATTGCAATTGTACAGAAAATGAGTCATCCCACATAGGTGGGCAATGGGCTGGCCACCCCTTGACCACAGCTTCTGCTAGTCATGTTCAATCAAATTCAAATGAGGGCATCTGACAATCGTGGTACAGCAACAGTGATACTCAATTAATATATCAACATGTGCAACACAGAGTGGTCAGCTCCTAGACCAGGAGTTCTCAACCTTTTTAAGCGGGGGGCTGGATCACACTCCCTCAGACAGCTTTGGGGGCCGGACAGCCATTTTGCCCTTCCTCCATCACATGGCACTTCCAGGTGTGGTGGAGGCGGTGAGGGGCCACATGAAATGGCATCATGGGCTGCATCCAGCCCTTGAGCTGCAGGTTGAGAATCCCCATCCTAGACTGATACGTACACATCAGCGTAGGCGAGAATATGGGAGACATGGGGGAACAACAGTGAAATGATGCCCTTCTCAAGCAGTCTGGAGAGCACTTTGAGATGGCCATGGCACTAGGAGTCAGGAATTTTATCCCCTACTGTGCCTTTCAGAAGAAAAGCCGGCCTGTGTGGCTTTAGACAAGCTACACGGTTCCAGAGAACCACCAGAGGAAGAGGACGGTGAACCACTTCTGGGTAATTTATACCTAGAAAACCCTGCAAAGCATCAACATAAGTCAAAACTGGCTTTATAGCACATAATTAAAACTCTTTTGATCAATCACATACAGAAACCTTCTTCACATGTTCCAAAGACATTCTGCATATTCAGTGAAAACACAAAAGGAAGGGGCAATAGGAATTATTTTGTACTGAGCTTATTTCTTATAGTAAATTCAATTTCAAAGTCTATCTTCATTCCCCTTACAGTATTTGAAAGTTGGTTCTGTTTCTTGAAAAGCAAGGACACCTCTTTAGCTAAAAATAAAGGATATGCATGGAAGGACTAAAATTTTTACTCCTCTCTTTCTGCATACTCAACAGTATTAGATGTAGCTTGTAAATATGGCAGCACAATTTTCTATCAGTAGAAACTAGTGCAGAATGCAATTTGGCCTGTTTTTGTTCACAAAGTCTCACAAGTCTCCAACTTCTTCCTCGGGTTTTTATACAGTATCTGTATGGTGTTGCTGGGTAAGGAGATCAAGAAATTTGGAATCAGGTGCTATTAAGATAGAGATTTATTTATATTTACTTGTTTAATTTATGCCCCCTCTTTCCCAAAGATAGAACCCAAACCAGTTCACAAGATCTAACTTTAAAAGAACAGATAAAAATAGAGATCTAAATGTGATTAAATGAATGGTTATATTAAAAGACAACTGCATTAGAAGTATTAAATATCAAATCAATAAAAATGGGTTTGTCCACTAAAAGCAAACTGACTTCCCCAGCAAGGAGTCAATTATCAAAAGCTCACCTGAAGAGAAAGGTACTTGCCAGCCAGCAGAAGAACAAGAAGAAGATGCCAAAGTAAACACACATGCGTACACACCGTATACCACACAACAAATTCCATAGCCTTGGAGGACAAAGAAACCTTTAAGTCCAAGAGAAGGGCCTTCTGTAACTATCACGAAGCCTGGTGTCACATGAGAACAGGTTCTTTCATATAGTTTGGATTCTAGCTGTTTTGGGCTTTAAAGATGGTAGTCACCATTCTGGATTGCACCCAGAACCCCACCAGCAGCTAGTGAAACTATTGTGAGACAAGAAACTATTGTGAGACAAGAAAATTATGATTTCCCTATTACCTAGAGCTGGTCTGGGTACTACATTTTGGACCAACTGAAGTTTTTGGACACTTTTTGAAGGCAAACTCGTGTAGAATATCATGTTACAGTAATACAAAGAGAAGGCATCTAACATGTTTGTCTTTGTGGCCAGGTCAAACATCTCCAGAACAGACAGATGATAAACCGAAGAGGAAATGCAAGTGCTAAATGTTTGGACTTGTTGCTCCTCTTGCAACAATAGATGTGTAGCTTGGGTGTATTTCTGAAGACAGCTATATCTTTGGAGGTTCTGGTCACCTTTGTGGTTCGTACCAGCTTTCGCTGGTTTGCTGGCTAAGGTACCTGTTGTATAAGAATATCCTCCTTGATTCACATTCACATTCTGGTAATCTTATGCTCATGGTTGTATGTTTGTTTGTTTTTGCTGTCTATTTTTTACTGGTTGTATATTATTACTTACATTATGTATTCCTTAGCAAATATCCACAACATTTTGGATCCACAAAATGTTATGAGCTTCATTTTCTTGAATTTCATCTTTAGATTGTGTTGTGACTTACAAAAAGAGATGGTGACTTATGATATAAGGTAACAGTGGATTAGAAACCTATATTTACACAATACCAGCATAAATATGGAAATGCAAACCAAGGAGTAAACCAGCTGGCCAACTGTAAAAAAGAAAACATTCTGAGATGATTAACAACAACCAAAAAAGAGCAACTAGAAAGACAGAAACCTAAGTCCATGGGATCTGTCAGAGGATTACCATCAATAAAAAGTGGGGAGCAGGGGCAAAGAAAAATAATTATCCTGAAAGAATATACCCAGACCTCCCTGTATCTGGAAAAATCATCATTTATTTGTTTCTACACATACATTACGTTCTCATATTGCCATATGTTGACTGTTAGTGCATGCCTGCTGTCAAATTTTGTTAAACATTCACCACTACATGTCCCCTACTGTCAACTCCCAGCTGGTACCATATGTCAGATGTCAAGTATTCACCAGTGGGTATCTTGAATTCCACATCCAAATTAAAGGATACTCCAAGTTAAAGAGAAACTGCCAAACATCAAGGATTTTTTAAGGGATACTATCATTACTGCCACTGTACAATCTGATGCTCTTTCTCAAATGACTGCCAAATATTCATGACCTATCTTTGGGTTCCCCAAATATTTTGAGAACTCATGTAATACACATTTGCAGGGAAAAAAGGGTTAATGCTAACACAGTTAAAGTCTAGCATTAATATAGAATTATTCATGCCTCATCTTGTGCAGGGGTGTGCTGGGCACAATGGGAAGGTGCTGGACAGGGAGTGGGGGGGGGGTGCCTATTAGAGGTTGGGGGGAATCCCATAGATTGCTGCTTGCCACTCTGTGCAGGCAGACCAAGCGAGGGGTGGTGACCAAGGGGATGGGGGAGAAGGCTGGCTCGGGAACCGCTTGGTCTAGCTCCTCCTGGCGTGTGACACTTTGGAGTAAACCATTGCTCCAAGCTCCCTCCTTCAGTTTGGGGCAATGTTTTGGTCTGGAGTGCAGCATGGGTGAAGCAGGCAAGGAGCAGTGACCAAGGGAATGGGGAAGAAGGCTGCCCCCGGAAATTGCTTGGTTGTGCCCCCTCGCTAGTTCCACCCGTGTCCGGCACTTTGGAATAGACCATTGCTCCAAGCTGAAGGGGGGAGCTTGGAGAAATGGTTTAATCTGGGTGCAGCGTGCCGGGCAGATAAAATAATATTGGTGCCCCAGGGCACCAGAGGTGTGGGCGGGGTGGGACAAAGCCCGATTGCCCGATATACCAGCACATGCCTGATCTTATGGACAGGAGCCAGAAGAAGAAGCAAAAGCTTCCTTCTTGCACCACACTGAGAAAAGAGGATGGACAAGTAAGAAAGGGTGATGAAAGGTCATACTCTTCCTTGTACTGCTAGAACAGAATCGAGATTTACATTTAATACTAAGATTTATGAGCCTTCAAGTAAATTCCATTTTATGGTGACCTGTCTCACAGTTTGCTAGGTATAAAGTACTAAGCAGTAGTTTAGCAATCCCTTCATCTAGGGCAGCGGTTTCCAATGTGGGGCCCATGCCCTGCAGGGGCACTCCAATTCCCAGAAGCCTAAGTCAGTACATTGGCTGATCAGTGCTTTGGGGAATTGACTTAGGGTTCTGGGAATTGAAGTCCAAAAACCAAAGGTTGGGAAACACTGGTCTAGGGGTCCTCTGAGATCATGGAGCTTGTCCAAGACTACACAATGTAGCTGGTCTCCCAGGAGGCAAATCCCCTGACCTCTGGCTCAACAGAGAGTGCACAAATACTATGGGGTGTTATATAAATGTAATTGCTACAGTATTGCTATTAGCTATAGCAGGGTTTCTCGACCAGTGGCTCATGGGCCAGATGAGGCCGGCAGCACATTTCATGTGCCCCCCACTGCTTCCACCACACCAGGAAATGCCATATGGTGGAGGAAGGGCAAAATGGCCATCTGGCCCCCGAAGCTGTCTGAGGGAGCATGATCTGGCTTTAAAAAGTTGAGAACTCCTGAGCTAGAGGTATCCAACTCACTGAGACCTTCATCTCAAAGCAGTCAAACTTAGCTTTGATTCTGCATTCAATCTTATAGCTAAAGAAATGCAGCCAAGAGAAAGGATTTTGATTCTGGTTGACTTACAAAGACTTCAATTCCCCAAACCCTCTCCCAATTCTAAACTGAAAAAACGAACTCTAGTTACGATGTTTAGGATTCAACAACATAGCCCTCCCATGTTGAGCATCCCACAGATTTTAGTTTCTGAAAGTAGGTTAGGAAGATATGTTCCTTTTAAACGTCTGTTTTGAGACATTGTGTTGTCCCCATTAAGAATTAGCATATTGTTTATACCAAAGCCAAAAGGGCCAGTTTGGAATAAATCATTACCAAAGCAGTTCAGGCTGTGATGCTTTATTCCAGTTTAAGTTAATATAATTTTAATGAGCACTTCAGAAAAAGGATATGGTGCTTATGGAAAATGTCCCTAATTAATATCAGACCTCAAATTAGGAATAACAAAAAAGGCAGTATCATTTGGTCTCAAGCTGGAACTTAAGTATATTTTGGCATCATTACTAACTGTTAGCAGCAAGTTCTGAAAATAGATGCAAATCCTGATATGTACCCTAAATATAAAACACATTGCACAAAAAGCCCAGATAATGCATATACAGTAAAACCTTGCATAAAGAGCACTTCGCTTAGAGACTAACTCGCTTAAAGAGCAGACTTTTCTCTTAATGCTCACCTCGCCTAACAACTAAAACCAACCAAAAACTCGCTTAACAACTAAATCAGGGTTCACAATTCCCCTCCCCTGCCAGAAGTCACAAGTGGTCACTTACAATGGTGTTTCGCTTAAAGAGCAAACTCACTTAAAGAGCAATCCGTGGAACGCATTATGCTCTTTAAGCGAGGTACCACTGTATCTGTGCACTCACACACTGATTGCAGTGTGCTATTTCCTGTAGCAGCAACAAATATATTCCATTTAAGAAGGTCCTATTAATTTCCTTTTCTGCAGCTAATAGCTTTTAAACCCAAACTGCTAAGGGTTTAATCACTTGCCTTCTTTTGCTATTATAGATTTTTCTGTTTTCTTTTGCCAAAATATTTTAAGGGGAAAAGACTCTAAGGTCAAAATAATTAGCATTTTAAATATCTATGTTGTCTGTCTTGGAAATAAAGAGTAAGAAATGTAAACTGAATTTTTTGAAATTCTAGCTATGTTAGTCTGTGTTTCAAGTATATCAGAGAGTAAATGAAACAAAAAGACAAAAAAACATTGTGGGTACTTAAAAACTAACTGCTGTATTTTAATATGAGCTTTCATAGATCAGGTCCACCTCATCAGACATAAGAGTGAGACTTCATGGCATCAATTTACACACATCAGGTACAGAGATACAGAATGGTTAGCATAACAGATAAGTATACAAATCGATGTGTTGTTTTTTTGTTGTTGTTTTTTTTACAACTGGTAAAATGTTATTCAGATTAATTGTGAAGCTTTGCCCTTTTGGGCGAAGGGTCATTAGCAAATGTGTAATGCCACAATGTTTGTCTTGCATCTATTTACTATCCATTGGCAATTCAACAGGGCATCCCGGGGGACATCGTAATCACAACTAAGGATTCTGGCTATTATAAGAATGCATTTGTAGGGTTATCTATTATGAGTGCAATTTTGGAAGGATTTTTTTTTTCTTTTGCAAAAGGGAATTATGGAATATCTCCTTTCTACAGGGCTTCCCCTTTCAGATGACTAACATTTTGATTAGCTAAATGTATTCATTAAGCAGTGGTAATAGCAGTCAGAAAATAATGTCCAAGCCCCAGAGATATGAATCTTGAATTTTCCAAAATTTTCTACATTTTTTTGTGGAATTTTTTCCATTATATATATCTGTGCATCCATCCATAGTTATTTGGACTATTGTACTGAAACCACTAATTTCAGGTAGACTAAATGCAGCATCTCTGACTCATGAATAACTGATTTCCAAAATGACCTCTCCTCAACAACCATGCTCAGCACTGGCAAAAACAGGTCTCTGGGTTCTACCACAGAGACAACCCATCTCCTCCTATTTGATCTTCCTCTTTTCGTGTGGTCTTTCACCTTTCTCAGCATTAATGTCTTTTCAAATGAATCTTGCCTTCCCATGAGGTGCCGAAATGAGTATTTCGACTTATTGCTGTTTTCCGCCCGTAAGATGGTGTCATCTGCATATCTTAAATTATTGCTATTTCTTCCACCAATTTTCATTTCTCTTTCATTTAAATCTAGTCCGGCATTCCATAAGATATCTTGTATACAGATTAAACAGATAAGAGGATAAAATTCATCCTTGTCTGACACCTTTGGCTATAGGAAACCTTTCTATCTTTCCCCATTCTATCCTAATGGTAGTTTCTTGTCCTATTGGCTATGAATAAGGACAATCAAGTATTGGGGCACCTGCACTTCTTTCAGAACAACCTATATTTTTTGTGATCCACACAGTCAAAGGCTTTGCTATAAAGCACAGGCTGATCTTCTAGAACTTTGATCCATTACAGTGTCAAGTGGATATTGTTAGGGGCTGTAAGTCTTTGCCTCACACCCTAACTGGTTGCAAGGCATATTGTGCTTGTGATGCCTTTAAGACCACATTGCAAGATCACACAAGTGTTAGGACTTGCCCCTGGTATGCTCTGTGAGCCAGTGTATTTAGGTCAGAGCAGGACTGCAGGCTTCTGCTTCAATGCTCAACCTTCTCTGCTGACCGTTTGGACAAAGACATCTGCGTGCTCCAGAACCTGCTACAAGAACTGAAGCTCTGCATAGATTCTGAGGATGGTTTTTACCTGATATGCCATCCATGCTTGCTTGGAAGGACTACTCTGGGTAAGCCTTCATCAGGAAAAGCAGAGGCTGTAGAACTTTTGGCTTTGTCAGTAATTCCAGCTTGCTTCTACTCAGCTGGACTGAATTGCTACTGGACTGTATAGACTGTACAGACTTGCATGTATAACACAACTGAACTGCCTCAGTGAGATCAACTGGGCAACCCAAGAGAATATATCTGTTTTGTGTTACAGTTGTTGCACTGTATATACTTGCACCTTTTACTTCCTAAGTAAACCTGCTTTGAGTTCTGTTTTGCACCAAGACCTGTCTACCCGTTCTTCTGAGCTTGCCAGGTGTGCACCTCTTGCTGGCCGCTGCATACCACTCTATTAACCGTGCACACCAACAGATATTTACAATATGATCTTGCATGCCTCTTATTTTTCAAAATCCAGCCTGCATATCAGGCATTTCTCATTCCATATAAGGTATAAATCTTTCTTGCAGCATCTTGAGCACCACCTTGCTTGTATGGGGAATTAAAGCAATGGTCCTATAATTACAGCACTCCTTGGCATCTCCTTTCTTGGGGATTGGAATGTAGATTGATGTTGCATCTCTGTGGGTCATTGTTTTCCAGATTTTTTTGGCACACTCTTGTTAGAATTTTGACAGATTCAGTATCTGTGGCACCTGGTGATTTATTTATTTCTAGTGCACTAAGAGCAACTTTCACTTCACTTTCTAGAACTGCAGGTTTTTCATATAGGATTATTCTTCTGTCATCTCATTACATCATTTGTATACTGTTTTTTGCCTTCTATTTATTTCCTCCTGTTCAGATAGCATGCAGCATTCAGCATTCCTAGTTCTCATTTAGTTGAAGTTTAGATTTCCCTTTAAGTTCTTGGATCTTTTGGAACAGACCTCTTGTTTTTTCCCTTTGCATTTTTCTGCTATTGCCTTGCACTGGTTAATGTAAGAATTCTCTTTGTCTCTACAAGCCAGTCGCTGAAAGACTGCATTTTACTTTTTGCTTCTCACCTTTCCTTTACGATTTTAAGTGTTTCTTTACTTATTCATCCAGATTTTACTTTTACAGGTATTTTTAGTACAGGAATTGTCTTTTTTGCATTCTTTCGTAATAATGTCTCTGGTTTCTTCCCCCTGTTTTTCTAGTCAGTTGCGTTTAATACTGCAAATCTGTTTTAAATTCCTCTGGAATGTTGTTTAAATTATTTTTTGGCACTGTGACTCTTTGAAAGTTCTTTGTCAATTTTACTGTAATGTTGGATATTAGCGGTTCATAATCTGTGCCCCAATCTGCTTTTAGTCTTGTTTTGGCTGTGAGAATATAGCTTCTCCATTTCCAGCTTCCAGTTATGCAGTCTTATTTGATTTTTGTACCAACCATTTGGTGATGCTCCCCTATACAGCGTCTATTTGGTTGCTTGAAACATGTACAGTGATACCTCGTACAACGTCCAAACTTGGTTCCACAAGTTTGGACTTTATACGGATTTGGACTTTGTATGAGGCATGCAAAATCCTAGCCGCGATGCCTCATACAATGTCTAAATCCTTGCTGCAATGCCTCGTACAACGTCATTTTCATAGAGATACATTGTACTGTAACAGCACAGACTTCAGGGTAAAGTCAAGGAAACAGACAGGAAACTGACAGAACTTTAAGAAATTGTCTAAATACATTAAAAAAAACATGGCAAACAACCCTGATTGTCCAAGAACCTGAAGAATGCTGCAAAAATCCCAGGAATGCTTCTAAAAATTCTGATGAATTTTTTTTAAAAAATCCAAATTCACACTCAAAACCACTCCTAAACACTCTTTGCCTTGTGCAAAACCCACAAGAGCATTGCACGCATGTGTCCTGTCTTTTATACTGCCCAGGCACAATGCAACCTGGGAAAAACTGAATGCCTCATACAAAGTCGAGTGACTTTGTATGAGGTAACTTTTTTCAAGAAATTAGGCGATGTTGTATGAATTCGATTTTGTATGAGGTATTGCTGTATTTGCAACAAACAGATTGTTAGCCTCACAGAATTCTATGAGTTGTCCTCTTGTGTCATTTCTGTTCCCAAGCCAAATGTTGTTCTCTACTTTTGCATTCCAATTGCCTATGTTTATAAGCATGTCTTGTTTTGGTGTGTGATCAATTTCTTCCTAGATCAGGGGTTCTCAATGTTTTTGTGCTGCGGGCCAGACCACACCCCCTCAGACAGCTGAGTGGGCCAGACACGTGGTTCCCCCGCTATAAACGGTGCCGTAAAACACATCCGCGGCTGTCGTAAATATGTACAAGCCGTAGGTTGAGAATCCCATTTTAAAACCAAGAATCCTAGACTCCTTGCTATTTTCTTTGCTGGAATATAGCACAATTTTCTGCAAAGCTCAAAGAACTTGTTCTTTAACCACAAAATCAGACAGGCAGGCAGGCAGAGGAAAGGTTAACCAGAGGAATCAGCTTTCTTCTGAAGCTAGAGGATGAGAGACACAGTTGTTTTGCTTATTTCTGTTTTAACAGTAGGACCTCTAAGTGCTTCGGCTCTTCCACCTCTTAACCAGTCATGTCAAAATGGGTACTGACAAGCAAGGGCTTCAGGGTAAGAAACTTCCACAGCTGCTGCAGTCCCAGTGTAGCCATTCCCCGCAGGTATTGCCAGTGGCAAAAATGCAAAAGTAACTCAATTGACAACTTAAAAATATATAGACTGCTGGGAGACTTGAGCTAAGTGGAAATGGTTGAACACTACTAAAACTAGCTATTTGGGACCCATCCAAATAAAACCATATCACACAATGAGAAGCCAGAGATGGCTGACCTGTAATTTCAGAAACCATTAACCTGAATCTGTGCAAAGTGAACATGCTGGCTATGAACAGATAAGGGCGACAGTTAAGACCCAAGAGATACCTGTTCCTCTTTCTTTAAAAGAAAAATGAAAATCCTATCTAATATAAAATACTGTATATTACCAAGAATTAGAACAATCAAATCTGGTAATGCCTCCTGGCTGTGGTTCAGCCTAGCAGAGATGCTAAGAAGGGGAAAATATTTGTTCAGTGTTTATCAAGTGACTGAGTTGGGTGAGAGGTGCCCGTTAATTTTGATCATGAGCCACCAGTATACGGAGCCATTTCTGTTATTTTTATGGAAGATGACAAAATTAAGACAATTACCTGGCAGGGACTGAAGCAATTGTATTGGTGAGGATATCAGAGATGATAACAATGCCCTACAAAGACTCTTGATGGTATACTCACAATTCATCACATTTCATATATTCACACTTACATATACGTCAAATTATAATTTCTACAAGTTTCTACCAGCAGGTAACTCTCTTATTACAAAACCTTCACAGGCTGCTCAATTTAAAGTGCTGGATATTTCATGTAAAGCCCTAAAAGTCCAGGCTGTTTGAAGCATCACGGATGCCCTTGCTTCAAAGTCAGTCATATCCAACTCTAGGGTTCAGTGCTCACCTCTGTTTTTAGCCAAAGAGCCAGCACTGTCTGCATCTGCAGACATTTCTGTGGTCCTGTGGCAGGCATGACTAGACACTGGATCACACAGAACCCTGTTTACCTTCCCACCAAAGTGGTCCCTATTTATCTATTTGCAATTTCTTGCTTTTTATCTGATATGCCATCCATATGTTGGCAGGAGCTGGGACCAAGACGGGAGCTCACTCTGTCATGCAGTACCGGGGAATCGAACTCCGACCTTCCAGTCAGTGAGTTCAGCGTCTTAACCACTTGAGCCATTGCCATCCTTCTGTAACCAGAAGGGAGAAAAAGGCCACCATTGTTATATGTTGTGCTATCAATACGATACAGAAGGAATACAGAGCCTTCCAGATTTGGCTGGACTGCACCTTCATCTGCTCTAGCTAGGGGAGCCACAGTCCACTGTCATGGGAGCAACAGTCCACAGATGTTCAGTGCAATTTCTTGCTTTCAAACTGCTTCCCAGAGATGGGAGCTCATTTTGTTGTGCAGTACTTGGGTATTGAACTCTGACCTTCCTGTCATCAAGTTCAACGTCTGTTGTGTCTGGACTCAACAGCGTCTTAACCACTTGAGCCACTGCAGTGGTTTGAAGCATCAAACCACACCATGTAAACCTACTAGGCCCTTGAAATCTTCTGAGGTGGCCCTTCTCTCAGTTCCACCACCTTCCTAAGCTCATTTAGGGAAGATACAAGAGAGGGCTTTCTCAGTGGCTTCTCCCTGACTTTGGAGTACTACCTTGAAAAGCCAGGTTGTCCCCCTCCCTCTTGTCTTTCCATTACCAGGCAAAGACCTCTTTTTCAGGCAGGCTTTAAAGCAATAAGTGAGGGTCTAGGGAATGTTACATTTATGAAATGTAGATATATTTTTAAAAATTTAAATGTTTTTAAAATTGTTTTTAATCTTGATTAATGCTTTTCTTAAAAATATATACAGTTTTGTAAAGTAATTTACAGTAACTTGTAATAACTACATTGTTCTAATTCTTGTGAGCTACTTTGGGTCTCCTATGGTGATTAAGATAGCTAATTAATTAATTAATTAATTAATTATTAAATACTTTTAGAAAGCATCAGTTTTAGTGGGGATGGTGCTTGTTATTTAGGTTCACTCTAAGCAGCCCTGCTCTAATGCAAAATAGTGACAACAACTTTACTCTATATTACAAGACAACAGTTTATTTTACCCAGAGATTTTTCACTGTGTGCGTGTGCACGCGCGTGTGTAATCAAAAAATTTTTTGCTACCTACTCTGTGGGTGTGGTATGGTGGGTGTGGCTAGGGGGAAAACCCTGCGTTATTTCAAAACTTGGGTGGGCGGGGCCAGCCAGAATTTCTGCTACCAGTCCTGGCGAACTGGGATGAACCTGCTGAATCCCACCACTGCATGTACAGCATGCTTTTTAATATAACTGATACTGATTTCATAGCTACTGTAGTTAATGTCCAATTCTTATAAATACACTATCTTCTTTTTTAATTTTCCTCCCACCACTAAGTGATTTGTCCAAACCAGTCTAATGCTACATTCAAACCTGAACTGACTTTGGATGTGATAGGGTTTCTTAACATTACAACAGTTAAGCAAAACACTTTCCTCAATCTATTGGTTTTAAAAGAATAATTTATCAGCCTTATATCATACTATTACAGACACAAAGACTTGGACAGTAATGAATAAACTAATTCATGATGAGAAACAAAGTTTTAGAAGGGATCATTTTTTTAAAAGTTCAACTGTATAGATAGAATAAATAGCATTCACTGCTGGAAATAGTGTGTAGCAAAGCAGACTGCCCAAGAGATCTTCAGACTTCCAAGCCACAGGACCAAAGTAATGTAAATGGGGACAGAGGAATTTAGCTGCTAATGCCAAACTGCAGATGAGAATAAGTATACCTATAATATGTACGGTAGCACCTTGGCTTCCCCTGCTACTATCCGAAGTAGCTAACTTAATTTAAACACAGTCTTTACCTGAGAGCCGTCTGGGCACATCGGTGATTGCAGGAAGCCCTGTGCCTCGTGTGGAAGACAGGGGAGTTGTGGAATGAATGGATGGTGAAGTCATCTGGCTCAAGTATGATGGGTAAGATTGGTCATAGGACCATGGAGGGGATGACTGTGCTTGTCTGGGGTCTAAAAATAAAACAAAAGAGAAAATAATTTTAAATGAAAGACTTACAAAAATGCACAGCTGGTGGCATAAGAGTGGTCAAGTATTGTTTTCTTCCTAAAAATAGGAATGTGTGAGAAGTAAGAACTCCAAATGTTTGGCCGATCTGCTGAGCGGAACTGAAAGAGTCAGAGGGGCTCCCAAGAGATGAAACTAATGTTGCAACTACATTGGGAAGCTGGAGTGGGACATTTCAGCTTTGCTGTAATATGCTATGCAGGATTATTACATTTGAAATTGCAGTCTGTGCTTGCACATGGACTGAGGATTGGTGGGCGAGTTCATTGTTCAGAACTGGTTGCGATATAAATCACATTCCATCCCACATTCCCTGTTCATTACTTCTTCCAGTTCTGCCCATGGCTTTCCTTTTATGGTTTGTTGCAAAACACTTTTGCCATGGAACATGTATCTTTGAAAACCAAGCTGCTTTACCACATACCATAAAAGGAAAGCCAGAGGCAGGACTAGAGGAAGGAAGGAAGGAAGATCAGCATCTACAAACATGCCCTTGTTTTTTAAGCAGAGGAAATTCCTGGTGACAGTGTAGTCAGAAGCAGGTCCCCAAAAATTCAGCAAGACTTGCTCCCAGATAAGTGTGCATAGGATTGCAGCCATAAGGCAAATAAACTATCAAATGCCTCTTTCTAGATCAGACCTTGGTGAAACACAGGAAATAAAGTAATCTTTATATGAGTGTCCGTTTAATTAAGATTTTAACAAATGTTTTATTAAGAAAAATGTGAATTGACAGAAAATGAAACTGCATGCTGTCGGATGGGAAAGCAAAGTCTTTGGAGTCATTCATGGGAAGATAAAGAACAGAGTTATAAAAAGTCTGCAGTGGGTAAAGAGATTCACAAGTTACAGTCAATCTCTATTCCAGAAGTACTTAAAGCTCTTGAATAATCTTGAGACAGACTTAATCATCTCTCTTGCAAATTGTGACATTTATGCTGCAGATCTGTAAACAGAATACCACTTTTATCTGAGAGAATGGACTTTGACTCTTAAGAAGACTTTACATTAGAAGAACCAGAAATGTTATAGATAAGGCTTTCCCTTCTCCTCTTGTGAATCAACACTTAAGAGAAAATATCAAAACAATGAGTGGAAGAAACCTCTTGGAATCGCAAAAGAAAAAGCTAGAGAAAACTATGTCAAAATTCAGAACAATACCAATGTCCATTTCTCTAATAGACATTTGGTGCAAAAGCTATCAGAGCACTCATCTATCACATAGCATCATAATAAAGTTAAAACTAAAAATTTCCTACAAAAATCTGTTATATTAAATTACAAAGGTAGGGCAAATGCCAAGTATAATATAACTTCCATTGCTTGTAAGTTAAAGGAAATATTGACAAACACTTCTTTTGAATTTCCCTATAATAATAATAATTTCGTGTCAGAAATTATTCTGGGTTGAAAGGATTTTTGATGGATGCCCGAATGAGGTTCCTTTCACATCCCCAAGGTCTTTTCCCACCGAAGTGGTCCCTATTTATCTACTTGCAATTTCTTGCTTTCGAACTGTTAGGTTGGCAGGAGCTGGGAGAGACGGGCACTCAATCTATCATGCAGTACCCGGGTCTCTAACTGCCAACTTCCAGCTAACGAGGTGAGCTTTTTAACCACTGAGCCACCGCAGCCTCATTTGAAGCTCCCTATGACATGCTCTCAATGTTTACACACTAGCAGAGCTCTAGCTGCAAGAGATATCTCACGGAAGGACACAGGGTTGGTCACTCAAGATCAGGCGCACGACTGGCACCTTGTCAGATTGCTGTGTCAGTGTTCTGAGCCTGTAAGGCAGGGATTCTCAACCTGCAGCCCACAGGCCAGATGCAGCCCACGACACCATTTTAATGTGAGCCCCCACATGAAGTGCCATGTGGTGGAGGAAGGGCAAAATGGCCATCCAGCCCCTGAATCTGTCTGAGGGAGCGTGACCCAGCCCCTGGCTTTAAAAGGTTGAGAACTCCTGCTGTAAAGATTGAATAGAATATTGGCCTGCATGCTTAGCATGGGTGTTTACTGTGGGCTGTTCATCTTCTCTTCTTTCCAAAGTTTTTAAGCTTCACATTTATCACTCACTCTCTTGTTTCTGGTGAAGCTGGTACTTTGTGCTTAACCATTTCACAGTTTACACATTCTTCATAAAACGAACTGTCAAAATCCCTAACTGCTATTGTAGTGAACTGCTGCAAGTTACGAAGTGATTGTAGACATGATTGAGCTGTGCAACCAAGTATGCAATAGACAGACTCTACACCAGTGGTTCCCAATGTGAGGACCACACCCCACAAAGGAACTTCAATTTCCAGAAGCCAAAGTCAGTACATTGGCTGATCAGTGCTTTGGGGAATTGTCTTAGGCTTCTGGGAATTGATGTCCAAAAACCAAAGGTTGGAAAACACTACTCTACACAGATTTTGTAATTTGCAGCAATTCATCACCATAAATTACATATTTACATTATACTGGCAGTAGGATTTTGGGCAACGTGTAGTTAACAATCTTCATTTTGGTCTGGAAAATGCTTTGCTTATTAACAGCATGGTCCTGCAAGGAACTGCTATGAACATTTATGAAATCTCTGGCTGTGAAGGAAGTTCCTTCTGAGTTTTGGGCAATGTGAGCTTGTCACATTCTTGTTTGTTCTCTAGTACCTCTGTATCGAACTTAAAACTCTTACTGCTTCCTTTTGAGTTTTGAGGTGGTGAGGAATTTACAGGTAATTGCCTTTTTGAAAAAGCTGAATCAGAAATCTGAAGTGTACAGGAAAATGAAAATGTTACTGAAATGCTTTAGAACTAAAATGTCACTTGTAATATGTTATGGAAGTGCATAACGATATACTTTTTGTAAATTAGTGTAATTATTTGAGACAATGTTATTTCAAGGAGGGTTATAATAAGTAACATTTAAGCATTAGTTCTAAATTATTTGGGAAGATTTGGGGTCATTTTTCTATTTTTAAAGTAACATGCTAATAAGGTATTATTCTTAAAATAGTCCATAAGTCATTACTCTTGAAAAGTCTTTCTTTCCTTTTTTTAAGGATCAGGCTCTAATTCATCTTCAACATGAAACAAATGTCTTTTGGGCATTCTAAAAATAAGAAGCTCCCTTGAATCCATTCAGAACATTCAACTTGCTACTGACTATACTTACTGGTAGTAGTTTTCTGAGCCCTAGCTGGCATTACTAGTGATTAACTGTGTGACCTTTTGCACATACAACATGCACCTTTTCAATGAGCTACAGCCCTTCCTGCAAAATGAACCAAAGAGAAAAGTCCTACGAATTCCTTTAGTGCTGTTGGTATTCATTAAATTTATATCCTGATTTTCCTCCAAATATGTTTTGGGGAAAGTTGCTTCTGGATGCTCAGTTTTTAACTCTAACTAGAGAGCTATATGCTCTGTCTGGACATGCTCACAAGACAGTTCACTATTAATGTATTGTGGATTTTCAACAATAAATCCAGATGTGGTTTTTTGTTTTTTGTTTTTATTTTATAACAGGACATTTAATGCCCTGTTATATGGTTCCTTACTTTCATTTATTTCTGCATAAATAGCTATTTATGCAGTAGAAAACAGAAATAAGTATGGTAAATGGTAAAGCCAGCAAAAAGGTTAATTTATTAACATTGTCAAGTAGTTTGCTAAAGAAAATAGAATTCCTCCATAATTTATATAAAATCTAATAATATCCTATGTAGGAGAATTTGCTTTTTGATAACTGTGCTTCTTGTTGCTGTGAAGTTATATTTATGCAGCAAGCAGATACATTTCCAGATACTTTCATCCATTGACAAAATAGCAAACCAAGCCTAGCTTTTATTCAAGATTTATTTTAGCAGAGTTTCTCTGTAAACAGAAATACAATAATTAATAGTAGAAAGAAAACATACTTCGTAAACTTCATCTAATCAAAGGAAATTTTCTTTCTCCCTTTCCAAAAAACCCCCACAAAACTTTATAATTGGAGTAACCTCTTTTTCCCTGCCCCCTCACCCTCAATATGATTTGTTTGATGAGACGTCTGGGAACCAGATAGTTCCTTGAAGCAAAAATAACTATATCACATATGTGCAATGGTAAAGATGTTTCAAGAGTTTTAGGAACTCACAGGACCCTTCAGCCTATGTTCACAGTTTTCACAATTTCATTTTGAGTCCTGCTTTCCTCTTTTCAGATATTACCATATATACTCATGTATAAGCCAAGTTTTTTTAGCCCCCAAAATGAGACATGGCCTATATTCGGGTCAATGACCATGAGGGTCCCAGGACCATGCCGGATTGAGACGTGCTGACAATGTAATTAATTTTACTATATTTTCATGTATTTTGATTATTGAACTCATTAGCAGCAGCTGCATTTCCCACCCTCGGCTTATACTCGGGTCAATCTATTTTCCTGGGTTTTCAGGTCAAAATTAGGTACCTCGGCTTATATTCGGTTCAGCTTATACTCAAGTATATATGGTAATTAATATATTAAAGTTACTATAGAGAGGGTGGTGATCTACGTACTAGAGTTCTAACACAGCAAATGGTTTGCTTTGGCACAGAACTTGGACTATGTGCCCACTGAGGTAGCACTATCCCATCCACTAAAATACCTCTTTAGAAAACACCTACTTAAAATTAATCCCTTGATAACATAAGGGATTACAGTATAAGTTTATTCATGAAGCATCTCTGTGTGAATGACAGTGTGACAAAGGTTTAGGCCAGGGATTCTCAACCTGCAGCACATGGCACCATTTCATGTGCCCCCCTGCCTCCACTACACCAGGAAGTGTCATGTGGTGGAGGAAGGGCAAAACAGCTGTCCAGCCCCTGAAGCTGTCTGAGGGAGTGTGACCTGGCCCCTGGATTTAAAAGTTGAGAACTCCTGGTTTAGGCTAAATGCCCTTTTTCTAAAGTTGACCGCCATCAAACAAAATCTCAGATCTGCAATCTGTCTATAGGATGGAAGACAGAGTATAAAGATAAATGGCTTTACATTGGCTCAAATACCGATGCTATGCCACTTTAGAAACAGCTGTATCTTCCCCATACAGCCAACCAGTTAATTTTAGAACATTCTGACATATGTCATATTCTCACAAATAAGATTTCAGATAATAATAATAAATTTGTGTCAGAAATTATTCTGAGTTGAAAGGATTTTTGCGGAAGAAACTCTGCTCAGGGAATACCCAAATGAGGCTCCTTTCATGTCCCCATGAGCTGGGACAAAGACGGGCACTCAATCCATCATACAGTACCCGGGTCTCGAACTGCTGACTTGCCAGCCTTCCAGCAAACAAGGTGAGCTTCTTAACCATTGATCCATCACAGCCCCTTAAGATTTCAGATGGAATGCAAGAAAAGGCACCCAACCAAATGTTGGATTTTTTTACAGACAGAAGGAACATGTGACAATTTCCAATATAAAGATCAAAATAGTGGAGTCAACAGTTTTTCTTGCATATTTCATGGACCCCATTGGGGCAACCAATAAAAACTCTTGTGTCAAATCTGCTGTCAGATTGATATATGTCAAATGTGTACTTGGTGGTTGATTCTGTTTTGATTCTGTTTCTACATGTTATTATGGTCCCCCCCCGCCCTCTGTTGAAATTATGCCTGTTTTGGTGCCACTCTTCCTCCACAGACAATCAATTACCACAATGCTTGGGTTTTTTAGCTTTACCAACTGTTCAGATTGCTTAATGTGCACTAATTTTAATCCTTACAGCATTACAGCAAAGACCATAATACTGCTGATGGGGGCAGGGGTCTTTTCGGGGGCTGCTCCCAAACTTTGAAATGCCTTGCCCAAAGAAGCCAGTTTTGCTCGACAATGGAAAGAACAGGGAGACCAAAGATTCTCCCTTTAGAGGTAGGCTTTTCAACGATAAGTGGAGGGCTAGGGAATACTCTTTTTTACAAAATGTAGATATTTTAAACATGTTGTTAAAATTGTTTTTAATGTCCAACAATGTTTAATTGTTTTTTAATAGTATATAGTTTTGCAAAGAATTTTAATCTGTTACTATTGTATAGCTTTATTAGCTGTGAACTACCCAGATCCCCTATGGCAGTGATGGTGAGCCTATGGCATGCGTGCCAGAGGTGGCACTCGGAGCCCTCTCTGTGGACACCCGTGCAGTCACCCAAGCACAGAGTTTGTCCCACCCCTCTACCCAGCAGCCCAATAGGAGAATTTACTTCCTCACCTTTGCAATAAATAAGTGGGGTGTTTTTTTTTTGGGGGGGGGTGTTTGCAGTTTTGGCACTCAGTCTCTAAAAGGTTCGTCATCACTGCCCTATGGAGAGAAAAATGCCATATCTATAAATATAAAACGAGGATGTACGTTCATATGTCCTAAATGCGTGGCCACACCTCACAACCAAACCCCCTGAGCTTGGCCACACACCTACTGTGGGCATCCGGAATTCCAAAGGAGGGGACCCGGGGCTACAGGGGGGGCATTCCCCCAGCCCGGGGAAAAGAAACGACTACAATTCTCTGGACCCCCAGCACCATGCCGCAGCCAATCAGAACCCCCAGGGTGAGATGCCGAAGTCAGATGAAGAAAATGGCCATTGGTGCACGTGCGCATGACGGCGTGAGCACGTCACAACCCTAACAAACCAAGCCACAGTTTTTGGGTGGAGAAGCCGAAGAAACGCAGAGAGAAAAGCTGTTAATGCGCACGTGCAGAGCAGCACAGCCACATCACACCACACAGAACCAAGACCAGAGAGCCACCGTGTGGCCGGCCGTGCAGCCCACAGACTCTGGCTGGCCACAGACTCACTGCTGCCCCCCACTGGCTGAACCTACTGACATGAGTCTGCGTCCAGATGGTGCAGTCCTCTGCGGGAGACCAGGTGCCAGGAGAAATAATGGGGCCAGCCCAGCCCTCAGAAGGTGGGACCAGAAGGTGGGACCAGCCCTCAGAAGGTGGGACACGTGGCGGCCTCGGGAGTGGGTGGAAAAACCGGGCACGGTGGGATCTCCTACAACTGCATGGGAATACAGCATGCCAGAATGACCACACCAGAAACCCCACCCCCCGCCTCAGAAGGTACGGTCAGCACAGGAGAGGGGGGCCCTGCTATATCCCTGACCTGGGTTGGGTTTGTCCCAGATGAAGGACGAGCACCTCTGCTAGTAAAAAATATAAATACAAGTTGACCCGTCAACAATGCAGGGATTAGAAAGCTGACCCCTCCTCTGTGTTGTCCATGCTGTCTATGATTTACCGGTATATCTATTTACGGCCACCATTTTTTCCTCTTCTGGGTAATCACTGTGTGGCATCTGGGTCCTGCTGCTACTCCTACTCTGACTATCTAACCTTTTGCCAGCTACTACCGCGGTGGTTGCACTGTGGGAACCCAACCCTCCCAGCAAGGATAAGTAAATCCATATAAATTGAATTGTTGTGTTAAATTCCACACTATTGAAAGGTCAAGCATAAATAAATATCAGGCTGAGTAGCTTATCTCCATATAAATGGTGAGTTTACAGCAGGAAGAAGAGTCCAGCTTGGAATTTTCTTGATCGGTAGCCGTATTCATAGCAGAATATCTTCACTCTATATCATATCTCTAAGATTTCCATATTTGTAATTATTCTGGGCAAGGTATACTGCGAATTTCTATTTGCACCCTGTAAAAAATTGCAGCAACAAGGTTCCTTATTTTATGGATCCATCCAAGTATTCAGAATATACTCAAAGAACAAATAAGGCTCTTCCCCTACCTCAGAAAGGACTGCAGTGGCTCAAGTGGTTAAGACGCTGACTGGGATGTGGAAGATCAGCAGTTCAAAACCTGAGTACTGCATGACGGAATGAGTGCCTGTCTCTGTCCAAGTTCCTGTCAACCTAGCAGTTCGAAAACAATAAATTGCAAGTAGAGAAATAGGGACCACTTCAGTGGGAAGGTAAACAGTGTTCCATGCACTCCTGTGTCTAGGCATGCCTGTCACATGACCACAGAAACATCTGCAGATGCAGACAGCGCTGGTTCTTCAGCTATAAACAAAGATGAGCACTGAACCCTAGAGTCAGATATGACTGGCTTTCGAGCAAGGGTGACCTTTACCTTTACCTACCTTAGAGACTATTATGCCAAGGTGGGAAAGCTGTTTCCCTGCAGATGTTTTGGACTGTAACTCATGTGAGCCCCAACCAGCATGGTAAATGGCTCTGGACCATGGGAGTTGTAGTCTAAAGCAACTTCAGTGGACCTGGTTGTTTGCCCCTCCATTATAGAGTGAAAAACAGGGGCTGAAATAAAATACTGTCACAGCGGGAGTAAGCCCACAGAATCAGTGGTTGATCTGGTGAGTCAACATTTATAAAAGTTCCACTGATTCAACGGGCCGACTCTAGCTGTGACTTTCTGCTGGAATTCAACCACAGTGGGTTTATAGGATTGCCATACTAAAACGAAGATCTGTTATTGATTGTATAGAAAAGTCCTCCATTAGTTTAAATAATTTAATACACAATTTAAACACAGAATGCTAGAGTCATGAATTAGTTAACCAATAAAAAAGCACTTAGCAGTCATTTTTAATACTGTTCTATTGTAAGATCTATTGTAAGATAATATAGGGCTATGGGTAGGGGCCATACTGAAGTCTGAAGGGGGACATAAAGGATTCTACTTCTTCCGTGTCTAGGCCAGGTGTGAAACTGCCAAAATAAAGCCATATTTTGGTGAGTTCATTCTGCAGTTCCTTTCGCCTGACCTCGTATGAGAAAGGTTAGCTGGCAACACAAAGTTGCTTTTACCAGTGTACGCCCGATTGTGGTTCAAAACTACATGCTGATGCTCTTGTAGGTTGCTATCTTTGGTCCAGAAAAATCCCCAAGAATAATATTATGTTATTATACAGTCACTCCCATGGATATTAGTAATGGTTTTTTCAAAGAACTAGACTGTGAGACTGGCACATATCAACATGCATAGCAAGGAGTTGTGTAACAGCGTCTATAAAATACTGAAAGAAAGAAAGAAACCATGCAACCAAATTTTAAAAAAAATCTGCTAACCTAAACTCAAATAATGTTGCCCTCCCGTCAAATGTCCTGCCTATTCTGATGGCAGAATACTGACTGGCATGGATACATGCATGTACAAACAAAGCAGAAAGAGATGTAAAAATCACAATCAACCATACATTATGCTACAGAAAGCAGAAAAACCACTAGTAGAGGACTAAATTGTGAGAAATGAAATAAGGACCTCTGGCTAGAACAGATGCAGGAAAACATACTGACTATTGGATGCCTATGGTGAAGGTAGCCACACCCACTCTTGATTATGGATTTTATTTATTTTATTTCCAATCAGAGCTCTTGCCATCCCACCCATAGAGGGATTGGGTCCACACAGTACTGGCATGTAGCTCTCAACTAGGATTATCAAGCTTCACAGTGCTGTGTGAAGTCTTATGGAACTGCTGTACTTATGTACGTCTCCAGAGGGTTAGATAAATCTCAGGACAAGAAGCACTTGGGGAACAGAATATTTGATTTTTCTGTGTGAATGGTTTTAATGCCTAAGGCACTGATCCCCACCTCACAGCAGGGTTCACCGATGTCTGTAGGCATGTTGTACCTTTGCAAAGCTGACACACCAAAGAGCCAGAGCAAAACGAAAAGAGTGTGTGTGTGTGGGGGGGGGGGGAGTGCAGGGACTTGGGCTCACTGTGCCATTTGAACCAAGGCAGGGAGGGAAGTGTCAGCATTCCAAGTCATGAGCCTTCACATTGCACAAGCTCTGGTACCAGTGGCAGTGAGCCTTCTACAAGCTTAAGCAACATCACAGGGCATGGAAGACAGGCTTACACATGATGTAGGCAGGGCTATGAAAGAAGTGAATTCTAGTGATACTGAGTGTAATCTGACTTCCTACTCAACCACAGCAAAATTAACTTTCCCCACAACTCTAAGTTGCCATATTACTTTGGCTGACTATCTGGACTGTGGACACATCTGATTCTGCTGATGTATACCTCCACCATTAGTGGTGTCCATCATCAGTTGTGCTGTCCCCCTAAACTTTGCCTGTTCCAACCCTCTGAGATCGCAAAGACCTGCTCCCTGGGCTTAGTCTTTATCCCTGAGACCTCAGGAATACGATACAGTTGACCAGGAATTGCTTCCCCAAGGCTGGCTGCCCAGATACACAAGGGTGACAGTCTACACTCTTGGGTAAAAACAAACAAACACGATGCTCACTGTGCTGCTTACATGGGCTCTTCTCCTGCCGAAATATATACCGCAACACTGTTATTTGCAAAGATAGTGAAAAGAAGGAATGACATCAAGATATTACTGAAAGACCACTAACTATGCCTCTTGTGTACCAAGAGGCTGGAATACTTCAGTCCCCAAAAGGCAAAAAAGAAAAGGAGAAAGTGATATAGCCTCATTGTCAATACAATGTTCCCATTTTTAGGAATACAGTAATACCTTGCATAACGTCCGCATCAGATAAAGTCATATTCGCATAACGTCGTGGTTTTTATGCACACAGGATGCCTCGCATAAAGTCCAAAACCGCTCAAAAATGGACATTATCAGAAGTATTGGTAAAGGAACATCGGATAACATCCGTTTTTGACCATTTTTTGGACTTTAGGCAAGGCATCTCCCCATAGGAACTGCACAACGTCCAAAATCGCATAGCGACCAACTCCGTGGAATGGAGTTTGGATGTTATCCAAGGTTCTACTGTACTGGGATACTCAGTAGTTTGAGGAAATTCAATATACATGCATTAAAACTTAATCATAACCACAATCTGAACTCCAGTCCTCTTCCTAACCCTTAATACACGATAGTTCTCATAAGATCAGAAAATACTCCACAGCTCGCTCCAAGCAACTTTTTCTTTCATCTTCATGGGTGAAGGTTAGAAACAAAACACACACACAAAAGTTGATTCCAACTCCCCCATGCATTACCAGAGACTCACAATGAAAGGCTGCCAACAATTTAAGGCACTATGCATGTGCATAAAAAATGGCACTTTGAAACTTTGTTTTCATTCTCCAAGGAGACCACAGACTTTGAGAATGTGCTTGCATTGTCCCTCTGGAAGTACGTCAAGAGGTGCTAGCAAATAATTAATGAAATAAAATAATACAGAACCAACCCATCCACTTGATGAACACCAGCCTCCTAGGTGATGTCTAAAATTGAGGGAAAGTTTTCTGAACACCTGTCAAGCTCTAAATATTAAACTAGAAGAGGCTAGGCTAAACCTATGAAGAGAAAAAAAACATACTTTGCCAAATTTGGCAAAGTCATCTGGAAGTGACATAACACACTTCGAAGCAAGGTAAGAAGATCAAAGAATAATCAGGTAATCTACTTGAATACAAGGAAAATCGTCTGTGAATGTGGAGAAATTCAGTCAATGCAGCATTTATGTGCATTAATTTACACCCCATCATGTGAACCAAAAAAGATCCAGTAAATGGCCAAGGTAGCACTATTGAAGTAACATGTCTCCAGTCAAAAAGTCTAATTATGTTTTAAAAAATTAAACTTGAATTTTACCTATATTTCATATACTGTACATCCTTAGTTTTAAAAATTTGAAACACTCTGATATGAATTTTAAAAAGATTATGGGAAATTAAAATATTCGTTTTCATTTCTACAGTATTTATTTGTTGATTGATTTTTATCCTACCTTTCTTTCCTAGTAGAGACCCAAGGCACTATACAAACATTTAAAGTCAAATCTAGCTAATCAATAATAACTAGAGCGGCAAGAAAATAAGAGTTAAATAGAAACCTGGTGCCATGCCATGGTGCCCAGACAGCTGTCCCAGAGTGTAAAGTGTTTGAATCTCAACCTGCGGCCCACAAGCCAGATGAGGCCCATGGCACCATTTCATGTGCCCCCACACCCTCTACAACACTAGGAAGTGCCATGTGGGTGGAGGAATGGTACAATGGCCATCCAGCCTCCAAAGTTGTCTGAGGGAGCGTGACCCAGCCCCCGGCTTAAAAAGGTCGAGAACTCCTGGTTTAATGCCTAGCTTGTGTTTTCTGTTGACTGTATCTCTAGCCTATCTTTTAATGTCAGGAGACTGTGAGGTCAAAACAGTGTTTCACCTCAGTGTCATGAATACAAATTACAATACAATATTTGCATTTTGGAAGAATTACTTCCCCCTCTTCATTACTAGCTCTTAAAGTTACGGCCATAGAGTCACTTTTCCTAGTGTACCCTCAGAGCTGGAAAAAGTGTTTAAATCTTGGAGTGTAATGCAGTCCAAGTACTAAAGTGGTAGCACAGCTGAGAAGATGGCAAGAATAAACAGAAGTGTATTTGAATACTCTGTTGCTCATATTTTTAATACAACCAGGAAGTGAGCCATCTGTGAGTACCAGTTAAATTTCTAGATTTCATGGTTTAGTTTGCTAAGACAGAGAACATAACCCAAATTAATAATTAGCAGCCCATTTGCCACATCACAAAGTACAACACAACAACGAAGGCCTCCAAAGACTTGGCAGAGAACATCCATATAGGTCAAGCCCTAAGCATTTTCAACATCTTATTTTAAATAAAAAAACCCATAGGAGAATCACACATCTCAGAAATGAAAACTGTGTGCTTTTGAGGTTAAAACAAGTTGCTCGTGGTTTAGACCACTTGATTTTGCATGCTGTTATTTCAGTTCCTAAAGTCACAGATTTCCTATAGATCAGCTGCTGCCTGCCGTAGTGGTGATAGAGCATGAAACCTCACTTAAACCCCACTTAGAATTTCTACAGCTCCTCCACTGAGACTCCACTGACCACATTCTTGCCTCTGGCTTTTCCTGTTTCATATATAATAATCCTTGCCACTTTTTATTTTTTAAAGTTCTTAAAACAGTATATCTACTGCAACAATTTGCAGAACAGAACGCAATGTAGTCAGACATGTTCTATAAGTTACTGAGTAAATACAGCTGCATGAAGAATTGAGTTGACAATTCTTATTTATGAGACATATCCCGGGTTCCATTCGGGTCTGTACTTCCTCAAGGAAAATATCTACTTATTGGGTGATGTATTTTATGCTCTTTTTGTGCTTTTGCAACACACTTGTTAAAACTTGGTCTGGTTTCTAAATGATGTATATAAAAATACATATTATGTGAATGCATTCTAGAGTAAGTGCATGCATTCATAAACATGACAGAAAAATGAATAGCAACTAAAACACAGAACCTGGAAAGAGAAGGGAAATTAATATTTAAATCAGTATTTACTTTGTTATTCATATGGAATTTCAGTCAGCTACTAAATACTACTTAATGTTAATTAGCTAAAAAGTACAACTACTTAACGATATGTTTTTTAGAATTGAAAGCACAAGTTGCTTATGTGTAATTGTTTCTTTGATTGGTCATCTATGAACTTAAACACAGGTAATTGGCATCATTATTATATTGCTCAAACAGTTAAGATGTTTTTCTTGATATTCAGCCTATACAGTATCTGGCTTTATGTAGTTTCAATTCGTTAGTATGTGTTCTGCACTCTGGGATGATCAAGAGAACCTGCCCTTTCTCTTTATGACTATCTTTCAAGTGTTTGAAAAGTGCTATCATATTCCTCTCTTTATCTCAGGGCTAAACATGGCAAGATCTTTTACTCTTTCCTCATAAGGCTTGGTTTCCAATCCCCTGATCGCCCTTGTTGCCCTTCTCTGTACCGGTTCTAATTTGTTTGCATCTTTCTTAGTGTGGAGCCCAGAATTGGACACAGTACTCTAGATGTAGTAAAATTGAATAGAGGTCAACTATATAGTACTTCACAGGTTTTGGAGACTATACTTCTGTTAATGCAGCCTAAAATGGTATTGGCCTTTTTTCCAGCCACCTCACACTGTTGACTCATATTTAGCCTGTAATCTACAACAACTCCAAGATCCATCTCACTTGTAGTATTACTGAGTCTAGTATCCCCTATGTTGTAGCTGTGCATCTGGTTGGGGAGGTTTTCCAGTGTTGGCAACTCCAAAGACAAAAGAGACATTTGGTGTTCAGTATTCTACTAGCACCTTGTAAGAATGACTCTAAAGCAGGGATGCCCAAACTATTGCCCAGGGGCCAAATCTGGCTCCCAAGGCCAATTCGTTCAGCCCTTGAAGCTCCAGCCTCCAGGAGCGACGAGGGTTCCATGGGCTGGATGAATTGGTGTCAGGGGTTGGACCCGGTCCCCAGGCCATTGTAACTGGCTCCCTGAACATGTGACCGGCCCGCAGCCTGAAAAGTTTGGGCACCCCTGCTCTAAAGTCATATAGGGTGATCAGAGTGAAGAAAACATGACCTCAATACCAGAATAAGATGCAGTCAGACCCATCAGGTTGAATGGAAGAATTAAAAGAGAATTATAGAAAAGAGCAAGTTTCTTAACCTGAATGATCTAATTGGAAGAGATATTCCAAGGCTGCTGACAAAGTGGCAGATGGAAAGGAACCTTATGTCAGCAGGAAGGTAGGGATCGCACCAAAAGCATTTTTCTCTTTAACTATCTAAGGTCCCAGATGACTGTGAATGCACAAGACAAACCCTTACGTGTGATGTAAAGAGACCATGATGAAAAAGACAAAATTACCTCACACCAAGCTTTTTCAGAAACACTATTCCAGATAACACACAACTAGCAAAAGAACAAACAAAGGAAAGGAAAACAATAACAACAACTGTTTCCTCTCCCAGTACTGCTAATGGAGAGTTTTTGCTGAGACTTCTGTCCCATATTGGAAGTAAGACCAGTACAGCTCCCCTCCTCACCCTCATCCTATCCTCACCCTGGCATTTTCTTTTATGATGCTCTTGGTAACATTTTGGAAACGTAATGTCTGGAATCAGTACATATTGTTTTAATCCTATTTACTTTATATACTACTGTCACATAGCAATACTATCGTAACCCAAATCTTATTTTCTAGGGCAAGATCGGTTCTGCAAACACCGAAACTGATGATGGCTCCAAACAGTAGCAAAGGGAAGTTTTCCCCCACATTTTCCACTTTCTTTACTTTATAAAAAATACTATTTTAGGCTCCCCCATTCATGTATAAAATATTCTCATTTGGTTTGAATATATCGATATCGACAGAGAGAAAAAGAGAGCGACAGAACCTTACACTTTGGTAAATCAAAAGACTAGGAATTAAAGACTAGGAATTCAGCTATAGAATTATACTCTCCCTCAAAAACTCAAGTTCATATTTTGCATACATTCCTAGATTCAAGACTGAATTTAGAGGTCTAGGAGTGAACGTTAATAGCTACAATGGTGAGCCAATTGCATCCATTCCTGTAGATGTTTAACTGACTCATAATGACCCATGTCTTGGATACTGTAGCACACTGAACTTGAGTATTACTTTTGAAAAATGGTCAGAAGATTCTAACTGGTTTGAAAAGCTGTAGCTAGAGTAATGATCAGGACTCCTAATACCAAACATGCAATTCCCTTCTTAAGACAGCTTCATTCATTACAGATCTGTTTCTGGCACAACCCAAAGTGCTGGTTATGACTTACAAGGTCCTAACCAATTTGGGGCAAGGCTATCTGAAGGACCCTGTTCCCCAATATTTTTTACGAAGACTCTGAGATGTTCAGTGAAGGCTCCTTTTTGGGATCCCACCATCATCAAAGGTGTTTTTGTAGCAATATGAGAACAGATGTTCTAAGAGACTACTCTCAAGCTCTGGATCTCCATATCAAAAAAGTCAGGTTGGCTTCCCCCCTGTTGGCCTTTCCTGGCACATACAAACATGTTGGGTTCATGCAGGATGTTGGAATTTTACTTGGATTACTTTGTGAGGGAATGACTGGAGGTGTGCTGATATTCCTTTTTATTTATGTTCCTAACTTTTAAAAATACTTTTTATGTATTAATTGTATTTGTTTTTATTGGCATTATTACTACTAGCTTTGTTAACAGAAAGGATGTGTATTTTAATGAGGAACTAAACTAGCACATGTAATGAAGAAAAACGTATGGACACGTTTCTCTGATTTCTCTTTTAATTTTTTTAACCATCCCTTTCTGCATTAATTGTTCAGTATTTTCTTTATGTGCATTCTATTTTGAATAATATAATCAAATTCATGGCTTGCAAACATTATGTGTACAACTCTCAACATAGTCTGGTTGATATTTATTGAAGCAGAAATAGATAAATATAGGTTAGAAGCCTACTGTGGATTTACTCCACTGTACGTATAACTGTACAAGTGAATTGCCATGAATTAACAAGCTGATGCTTGCATTTCTAGTCACAAAATAACAAATAAATAGGAATCGCCAATTATAAATTTGCAATTATATACTATGATTGATACTCTTGTTCTTGAGCTGCACAAATCCACAACAGGATTCTAGTCATACATGCTCAAGAGGTAGGAGGGTCACAACCCTGTGTAAGGCACCAAAAAAACCAATCCTAAATAAATAGGCACATATTTACATATATTTTATCAATTCATGAGCCTGAGAGCAAGAAAGTCACCCCAAAGATGAACCATTTTCGTTTCATCTTCAGCTTTCTTTCTTTAATTTTTACTTCAAAACATTAATAATAATAACAAAAAAAGGGGGATTCCAGTCATGAATGCCAAAGAAGAATCTGTCTCCAGCTAGCTTACATTTACTTACATCATATCTTTTCATTTGGCAACAGTCTTAGTCTTCCACATTTTGAAACAACATATGGCCTATAGTCAATTACTTACTACCATGGCCCATTACAAGCCCATGGTTCTGTCTCTTACCTGTAATCTGACTCTGTCCTTGTGGATTAAAAGGGCTTGGTGCAGAATTCAGAGGGGGCCGTGGGCTCTGAGTCGGGACCCCTACTCTCATACTTGGATGAGGGATGCGCCCTAAATCACTGAGACGCTCAGAGAACAAACTAGGTTTAGATTCATCAAGCTTCTGTCTGTGTCCTGGAAACAGCAAATCATAAAATAAAAGCGTTGTTAGCATGGCTGAACAATGTAGTATTAAATTGCTTCTTATTATACTGCAGTGGCTCAAGTGGTTAAGACACTGACTGCATAACGGAATGAGTGCCTGTCTCTGTCCCAGCTTCTGCCAACCTAGCAGTCTGAAAGCAAGAAATTGCAAGTAGATAAACAGGTACCACTTTGGTGGGAAGGTAAACAGTGTTCTGTGTCTAGTCATGCCTGCCACATGTCCACGGAAACGTCTGCAGACTATAAACAGAGGTGAGCACTGAACCCTAGAGTTGGATACGACTGGCTTTCGAGCAAAGGTGACCTTTACCTTTACTATTATACTGCAAGGAGCAAATTCATTTCAGATTTAAACTTGGCCTGGTGCAGGGGTTGCATGGATGACAATGTTCCTACACAGCAGACACCTGGATTATTATCTTTTAAAGTAAGTACATTGGTGAACAGTTCTCATAAAAAGTTCATAATTTTTATAGATTTGTTCAAGATTGTTATACATTTATTTATTTGTTACATTTTTATACTGCCCATCTGGGATATTTCCCACTCTGGGTGGTGTACATTGAGGTGGGCAGATGTGGCCCTCCACAAGTTTTTGAATTGCAACTCTCAGAAGGCGTCATTACTGACTATGCTAGCCTGGTCTGCTGGAGATTGGTGGCCACAAATACTTGACACATCACAGTTGTCTACCAGTTAGAAATAATCATCTGCAAGTGAGTGTTTTGTAACTTGTTTGAATCTGCCTTCATAAAGTATGTAGCTACAGACTGGTTGTGGGAATTGGATGGAAGCATGAAGATAGTATGGACATAACAATAGTGGAGAAACTATCCCAAAGAAATCTTGATATCAAAAAATGGAAACTAGGCAATCGCACAAACATAAACATACTCCTTAACTCACTAGAAGTATAAATTTTGCTGTTCAGAGAAAACAAGACAAGGCAGCTATGTCACAAGGAAATGATGAGACTCCTTGAAGAAGGGAACAGGATATTATTGAAAGAATGGAAAATATATATTTTAATGCAAATGTTAGCCTCTTTCAATTTTGTTAGCCACTCTGAGTTGCATAGTCGAGTGGGCAGCATATAAATGTGAACATAATAATAATAATAATAATAATAATAATAATAATAATAATAATAATAATAATAATAATAATAATAATTGTCACCATGTTTCAGTCTTCTGTTTTATACTCTAGCCTTAATTCTGGAAGGATTTCTCTAGTTGAAGTGACTGTTCCACAACTCCTGTTTCATCTTGCTATCAGGGGCTGCAGTGGCTCAGCCGTTAAGAAGCTCATCTTGTTAGCTGGAAGGCTTGCAAGTTGGCAGTTCGAGACCCAGGTATTGCATGACGGTTTGAGTGCCCTTCTCTGTCCCAGGTCCTGCCAACATAGCAGTTCGAGAGCAAGAAATTTCAAGTAGATAAATAGGGACCACTTAACGCTGTGTGGTGCAAACGTTTTCCTCAAATTTTCCGACGTTATCCATTTTTAATTCTGTGCAGTGCACACATTATCCGAGGTATTACTGTATAGAGATTAAATTCAAAGCCTCAAAGGTTGCACACTGTGCAGCAATTGCTAGGTCATCAGCATAATGAAAGCTCCCAATGGCTTCCAGCAGTGGTTGATTATTAGTATATATGTTAAACCTGTTAAACCAAGGACCTAAGAACTGTTAAGGTAATGTCTGAGCATATATTCAGTTCCTGAATGAGCTGTTAGTTTGAGGTAGTGACAGGGAATTGGCAGCCCAAGACCCTAAAATGGTCACAAAGGCCTCTTGTCAATCTCCAAGCCTGATCACAGATTATACAAAATCTGCTATATATGCATTGACTCCTCTCTGCTGGCTTCTCTAACAAGATTACTAGCATTGAAGAAGTGACTTTTGAAGGTAATGGTTTTATTAGTCTTTCAAGAAAACCTCAAGTTCATTAAATAACAGGACTATCTTCCCTTTACACCCACTATTTGCAAGTGCAACTCTTCCGGTTGTGCCACCGTCTATCTCCACTCAAAGTGCTCAAAATAGGTGCTGGATATCTGCATCTGGGCACACAATTCAACACAGACACTTAGTTGTACAATATCTCCCCCAGAAAATGCTGCTGGCCAATACAATATGTTTATCCAATCTGGCACCCTGTGTCATACAGTGGCACCTAAACCTCTCTGTGAATCCTAGAATTAGGATAAGATGGCCTGGAACATATGGTGGTCATAAAGGTGAGAGGCGGGATCTATTCTCAGTCATCCCAGAGTACAGGCTGCGTAATAACATGCTTAAACTACAGAAAGCTAGATATAGGCTGAATATCAGAAAAGGCTTAATGGTCAGAGCAATATGACAGTGGAACCAACTGCCTCGAGGGGTGGTAAGGCTGAAGGCATTCAAGAGAGAATTGGACAACCATCTGTCAGATCTACAGTACAACCCTGTATAGCGGTCTCCCCATACAGCGATGAAATCACATAGTGATGAGGTTTGGAGGGGAGAAAGCCATTCCACATAGCGATTGTTCCTATGGGAAAATCTGTACAATGATTTTCCAATGGGAAAAACTGCTTAGCGCCAAATGTCATTGTATGGTTTTTCCCATAGGGAAAATCGTTGTATGGATTTTCCCATAGGGAAGATCGTACAACGCCAAAAACCACATCATGATCAGCACCGTGGAACGGATTAAAATTGCTATACTGGGTTCTACTGTACTTTGATTTGGACTCATGCATTGAGCAGGGGGTTAAACTGGGTGGCCTAAAAGGCCCCTTCCAGCTCAGTTATTCTATGATTCTATTCCATGAACTCCACTGCTGTTCTTCAGCATGTGGTACTTGGTGCCGCACAGTCTCTGGACATGGAGATTGCATAGAGCTACCAGCTATTAACACCTAAGACTGCTCATAGACTTAAGCTTGCTGAATTTGTCTAAACCTATCTGTGAAGCTATCTAGGCCATTATCTACCACGTATTGTTGCATCAAATTCCTAATGATACACATGCCCTGAAACTTCTGTACTAGATGACTGGGAGTTCTAGTACTGAGAAAAGCACTTCCACTTTATTCCACTGTGTCTGGCTATAGCAAGCTCTCTCCAGTTCATTTTGCATTGGTTAAGGCAAACAAACAAACAAAAGAAATACCTCATCTTCTTTTCAAGCCCCCTGAAATTTGTCCTACCCCTGATCTCTTCCCTATTGCCATCCTTTGGCTTGTTTCATCCCTGAAATCCTCTTGTTCTTTTCCCCCTGCCAAAGATAAAGAAACTGGAAAGAAGGAGAGGTGGTGAATTTCCTCCTACCTATACTGACTGGTACAACATAACATCATATTAAGTTGAACACCCCTAGATTATTTTATTGTCTCAGCTCAGGAAAATTCTGTTTCCTGGTGGTGGTTATAACTACTGCTAAGGCAGCCTACCAAGTTCCACAACCAATATCAACAACAGAAGTAGAATATTGGCTCATAGTTGAATCAATTCAATTCAATAATATATGACACTAACCTGCATCTTTTTCTAAAATGTAATGGTCCCTCATACTTCGACTTTTCCCTATATGGAGGGTGCTCCAACCCAACAAGGATCACTTGTCATTTTTGTCCCCCTTTCCAGTTCTATAATGTTTTTTCCAAGATGAAATACCAGAATTGTTCCTGCAGTATTGTCAATGCCACTCTGTCATGCAAGGATTTAATGATGTTACTCAGTCACCAGAACGGAAATTTGAATGTGATAGATATGTGGCTAGGCCACATTTGAGCCTTTGTAAAGTTGACTTGCAAATTTGAACTACTGCAAAGTCGTCGTCTTCTTTCGTGTCCAGATCAAACTATAAACTGCCAAAATGAAGCCACCTTCTTGGCTTTGTCATTGGCAAAGACTTGTGAAAGAAAGACATAGCCCTGGACACTTGGCTGCCATCTTTTTTGTCTGTAACTTCATTCAAAGAAGAGAGATTCCCCTACCCAGGCCTTGGATAATTAAAACTTCAGAGAACTCTTGTACTATGGCACAGATCAGAACAGTTCAATATTTCCTCACTGAAGTTAGGACACCTGCCCAGCCAACGCTCCATGTTCTCTCCTCTGCTTCTTATGAGCCACAGTTTTATCACTGCATGGTCAACTGTTGATTCCTTGCTTTTGCTTTTTATGTTGTTTTCTGATTTTATTGTACATTCTTGTTAAAATCCTATTTGTGTAGCTACACCACATAAGGCTGATAATCATTAGTTTTGCATGGGTTTTGGCCTCTCTCTTTATTTTAACCATACAGTAAAAGCATTTAAAAAAACCAAACAACATCTATCTCTTAATCATGTTTTCTGACATTCTTGAAAATCTTTAAAAGAAGAAGAATTATGCAAGGAAGCAGGATACTGCACAATTTACACAGGTTATATACAGGGAGAGATGTTTGTTAATACAGCTGAAATCTTATTTATATGTTCTCATTATGCCTTCTAATAGATTATAAAATACAGTGGTACCTTGGATAAAGTCCAATTCGGATAAAGTCAGATTTGGATAAAGTTGCGGTTTTCATGCACATATCATGCATCGCATAAAATCCAAAACCACTAAAAAATCGACGTCATCCAAGGTATTTGGTATAGGAACCTCGGATAAAGTCCATTTTTGGACATTATCCGATGCATCGCCCATTTGATTCGGATAAAGTCCAAAATTGGATAAAGTCCAAACTTGTGGAACGGAGTTTGGACTTTATATGAGGTTCTATTGTAACTGTTATTAATGTGAAAGTTTTCTATCAGGATTTAAAAACTGTCATCTTCATTTGCAACCAAAGTACCAGCATTGTCTGCTGCTACAGACATTTTCATGGTCATGTGACATGCATGACTAGATGCCAGAGTGCACAGGATGTTGTTACCTTTCCCATTGAAGCAGTACCTATTTTTTTCTTGCAATTTATTGCTTTCAAACTGCTAGCTTGGCAGGAGCTGGGACAGATGAAGGGCACTCATTCCATTGCACAGCAGTCGGGTCTCAAACTGCAGAACTGTTGACCTTCCGATCATCAAGTTCAGCATCTTAACCACTAAGCCACCATAGCCCACAGTGAAGGAATATACTGAACCATTTTAGACATAATCAGTTGCACTTAACTAGAACCTCTGAGGACCTATAACTGTATGAAACTAATACTGAAGATTCATGCTGGAAAATGTGCATATAATCACAGCTATTAATTTGAACAAAAGGAAGCTGAATGGGTGAAGCAATCAGACAGTGAATGCTACTCCCTCACTTCAAACTGCAGCTAGAAAAGAACAGAGGAGATAGACTCTCAAGCCAGGAAGGTTTCAGATCTTCCCATTACAGCACTGCTTTCCCAGAGCTTTTCCCTGTCGAGGCTCTTCTCTTTTCCTTCTTGTTCCTCTTTTCTAACTATCAAGGAGGAAAAACTGGGCCCACAATGCTACCTAGTGGGAAAGTGTCAGCAAACACATCTGCCTGTGACAGGCTGGCTACCCCATCCCCTTGCCAGTGCAAAAGAAGACCTTTCAAATAATTACACAGATCTACAAAATTAATACACAGAGCATCTTTATTTCAGAAATTTAATCTGCTCTCCAAAGCACTTATAATCAAGATTTTATTTTTCCTTCCTTAAAATAAACAGTGGAGAAGTACACAGCGCAAAAAAAGAAGAGAAGTGGATGTCCTACAAATTAAATATAAGTAATCAGGATCCAGAATTAGACTGATGTGATAACGATGATTCTTCAGACAGTTGACTGAGTAAAGATATATGGCAGATCTGTATTTCCTCTTTTTTTCTGAATGGAGTTCCTGTTACAGCTAAATTGCTCAAAATAAAAATAATGTACAGGGGCATCACTGAAGTTACGTCCATGCCTTAAATTAATTTAATGTTCTCAAACCCCAAATCCTAATGTATCTTGAGTTATACTGCATTGATCTTTCTTCCCTTGTTACAACACCACAAATCTGTAGCAACATTATCCTGAGAATTTATAGTTATGTATTTCTCTACTGGATTAAAAAAATAAAATAAGGATGACCTGTGTAGGTAGCAGCCAAGGGGGGAAAGCCATTATAAAAATGGGGGTGAAAAACCACACTGACAAAGCCTGGGTCAGCTCTTGTTTTTGGCAAAGGATAACACTGCTGTGTAATACACATGCTAAACACATGGTTCAAATCTAATTTGGCAACAGTTAAAGTAACAGAAAGAGGCAACAGCAATGCAAGCCTGCTGAAAACGACCATCCTGCATGTTTGAGAAGGTGTAAGATGCAGTGAAGACAAGCCTAGGTTATGTTTTGACAGAAAAACCCCTGCAAACAGCTTAGCAGAGTTCACTACAAGTGAGGAAAAAATTACAAATGTTTGACTGAAGATATATCATTTATCCGGCTCATGTAAACTGTATGGATGTATATACTGTATATATATTTCAGTTCAAGTGTCCAGCAGGTAACCCACCTAGTTCTTTTGGAATGTGCAAAAGTATAAACATCTTCTAGTATATTAGAGTTTAGCTCTTTTTGCAGACCATCCCGCAAAAATCCCAGTTCACTTTCACCACCAGTCTTATCTAAAGCACTCTGCTGTCACAATACCTAGTTAAGTTACTCCATATATAGAGTTTCTGCTTTCTTTTAAAAGAATTAGGAGCAGTCAACACTTGTTCAGTGTGTGCTGCATGTACTGCTCAGATTGTTTCATATTACCTGTGAATAAACTACAATAAACATGGGGTAAACATGGACTGAATTAATCCACAAAGTCCAACGCGGGTATGACTCACATGATTAGAATCATGCTCAGAGGAGAGTCCCTAGCTTCTTTCACATGGAATGGATGCATATAGGCTTTACACATGAGTAAGAACCTCAATTTTCCACATGAACAAATACCCCCAACTTTTCTTTTGATAGATTGTGTCCTTGGACTACAGAAGATCTACAGAAAGGCAGACTTAAGGTAATTGCAACAGCAGCTTGTTATGGTGCCATTGAGTGATGTTATTTCTGCCGTATTGGGGCCAGGCAATTCATCTTTCTGTTCTAAATTTAAGGCAATATATCACATCAGTAGGATTAAGCTCCAAAGCAACCATCTAACTTGATTCTGAAGGGGAAAATGAGAGTATCATAAATCAACTGGAAAGAACAACAAGTTAGTTAGAGCCTCCCTAACAGTTTCTGAAATAAGCCAGGGAAAAGGGCAGCTACTGTTTACTAAATCCATATTAATATAGATGTTTATTTGTAACATACTCCTACTCTCCTTGTTGGCTTCCCTAACCACACCATACAATTCAAGCCTGTTTTTTTAAAGGCAACAAAACATAGCGAAACCATTTTTATCCCAGAAAACGGAAATCTTGGAGTCCTTCCAGTCTGTTGGGTAGACATAATTATGAGAAAAAGTATATAATCTACCCACGAGACATAATTATATAATTAAGCCCCAGGCTCTACCTAAGAAGAGTGCTTAGAATTCTCCAAACAAGGTGCTGCACAGTCTTCATAACTTTTACTGACTTAATGCAATGAGGAGAAAAATGCTTGATTTTAAGTAGTCGTGACACTATTAGTTTCTGCACCATTCTAGTAACACAGACATTTTAAGAGGAAGGACATCTGGTAGGAAAGGAATTCTGGGTAACCTGGCAAAATACTTCTATTGAGGAAGGAGGAAAGCAGAGAAATTGCCCATTGTTTCAGGGGTCCAATTTTATGTCAGCCTTTACTTTCCTTCCGTGGCAAATGTCTCCTGTAAGAGTTTCCACTGCTACAGAATTTCTTACATGCACAGTGAAAAAGCCAGAAGATCAGGTGTGTCTTCTCTACATACGCTATTACTTCTTCATGCACATAGTGTCGTAAATCACACTACTGTATAACCTCTTTGAATTAACAGAGATGTGGTGTGTCCTCTTTTGCAAGTTCCATTAATTCAAATGGGCCTATTCTAACTGCAATTTACCTTAGCATTGTAAGTTATAATCAAAGTAGGGCCATTTCACTCAATAGGAAATATGGAATAGTTGATTTACTAAATCCCCATTGATTCAATTGGGTCTATTGAGCGCAATTTACTTCATTAACCAACAGAATTTTGGACGTAAAAAATGTTTGATTCAGGCTCTACCATGCTAATCTGTCTGCAGAATTAACCTGGCTCTGTGTTTGAGACCTTCAGTAGATATTCTCTTTAGTCTATCTCAGGGGTTCTAAACCTTTTAAAGCTGGATTAAATGTACACCCCCTCAGACTGTTGGCAGGCCAGACTGGTGCCCGCCCCCCCTGCCAAGACTCCCCCCATGCCACCAGTCTAGCCTGCAAACATTCACTCCCATGCCGTTGCCGCTTCCATGCTTACCCACCTGCCATGGGCGAAGGCCCACATTTGGCCAGAGTGGCACCCAGGAAAGATGTGGGTGGCCGCGTGCATCTACCGCTTCTGCTTCCGCCACCAGCACCACCATCTTACAACATCCACCCTGCTAAGGAGAGGCATTAGGGACATGCCAAGCCAGGCAGAGGGAGAAAGGATGATGGCAATGGTGGTGGGAGCAAGGGCCAGATGGAATGGTGCCATGGGCCAAATCCAGCCCACAGGCGATAGGTTGAGAACCCCGGTCTATCTAAATGTTATGCCTTCTTGTGTAACTGTACAATAGGATTTGAGCCGTTCTGTTTTAAATGCCGCTTTTTGTTTGTTTGTTTGTTTGTATGCATTGAAATTTGGACTCTGGGCACAATATGTCAACATTTCTAAGACTTAATTTTTTTAAAAAATTAAGACAGTATCCTCATCTCAGTCCTCTTCCCCGTTCCGGCATTTGCTGTGGGGGAGAGCACCTGGGCTCCCGGTGCGGCAAAGGACTTTGAAGTTGGCTGCCGTCACCACCTTGCCTCAGCCCCCTTCCTAAGTCCAGCGTTGGTGTAACACCACTCTGTTGCCTTGCTCTTCGATGCTGCTGAGGACTTGGAATTGGGCTCTGAAGTGGTTGTTGAGCCCGCTCCTTGTTAACTCTGTTTAGGGTCTTTGAGCCGTGGGCTCCGACCCTCCCCTCCTTGGATTATTGTATTTTTTCTGATGTGTAACATTTGTATTGCATTTTTGTATTGTTATATTGTATTTACTGTGTTGTGATTGCCACACTGAGTCGGCCTTGTGTTGAGTAGGGCGGGGTAAAAATCCAAAAATAAATAAATAAATAAATAAATCTGGTATGAAAATTTTTGTTCTTGAAGCACTATGGGCTGGCAATGCTCTTCTCCTTCACAAAGTTCAGATTGTCAAGCTTTATAGAGATGGCTCAAGTAGTCTTAATCACTATTAAAACAAAATTAAATTAAAAACACTGTTTAATGCCATTATAAAGTCCACCTTACTGGATAAGTTTTACCAGTTACATGCCTTACAGCTGTATCCCAATTGTAGCATTTCCATTGCTCCTTGGCACTCTGGCTTTGTTTGCTTTGGCTTCCTCTGCTACTCATTTATTTTGCCCCCGGCACACTGCTTTGCTTATTTTGCTGTCACCAACTGGCAACCCAGGCTAGATACTCCCACAGTAGGAGTTTTCTGTCTCTCAAGGTTGGACGAATGTGAGTTAGTCATTCCCATGATGCTTTGGAGTGCTGGTAGATTGGGACATTGCAAGAAATGTAAAATGAGAGTCATACTGCAACCTTCAGAGTCAGGTTGCAACACTTTAATCTGCTGTCACAGTTGGCATGGCTGGTTGTAGTGGGGCTTTCAAGAGGGTCTGCTGATGTTAGGGAATTGACTAGGCAGCCTTTTGGCAATGAGGGCAGGAGGGATAGTGGAGAGAGAAAGACACTGTGGTTTTGGGCTGCCTTTGCTGTCCTGCATAGTGCAAATTTTGGAGATACACTGCTGGTTATAAGAGACCATACTGTCTAGTTATGTGCCACTTCAAGTGCCAGAATCCCTTTCCTGGAATGTTCACTTGGTCCAGCCTATGGTTTCCTTCTCCATTCCTCTTCTGGAAGCTAAATGGTATGCTTTGCTGTTCCTTTATAATCTGTGTGGCTTAATTGCTCCAAATCTGATTCCCTAATTGTGCTGGCATAGCACAAACAGTTTTTGTCCATTTGCATGTGCAGAATGTCATCGCAGAGATGTCTACCAATGCGTGAACTCCTTGCTGAATAATGACTCCAAGGTATGCAAGGTAAGCACAAACAGTGTAATTTTGGAGGTAAATTTCTCCAAATTAAGAAATCGCCACAGATATTACCAGTTGTATAATGAGATGTCTGATTTAGTATACAAGTGATAATGTCTATGACGAGTTCTTAAACTGATACAATCAGCCTTCAAATGATGCATTATTTGCATAGCTAGGCAACAGAATTTTGTCTATTGTTTGATTATGTTAATTGTTCTAATTCAATAATCTGTAACCCCTTTTATGCCCATATTTTAGAAAAATGCAAATCAAATAATCTAAAATCTATTACACATATCCATAATGTGCAAGACAGTACAACAGAAAGAAAGTCAACTAAGGGAAAGATTTTAAAGATAACATTTGTTTCTATTTTGCTATCTCATTATTATAAAACACCCCCCTTTCATTTTAGCTTATTTTTCTCCTTAAATTAATGATTTAACATGAGGAGCTCAACAAGTCAATGTGGTGACCATTATACTGTACAAACTAAAAATACAAATCACGGGGGGGGGGGGGACAAGTGGGATGTGGGACATATCTCTCACATCAATTCCACATCTTTCTCCTCTGACATGCAGATGAAAGGAACTTCTTTCTTTAAGTCCCTCCTATTATCATTTCCATTTTTCAGGCAAAGAAAGGAAGAAAATGACAGATTAATTTTAAATATCTACACTGCAGTGGCTTAAGTGGCTAAGATGCTGACTGGGAGGTGGAAGGTCAGCAGTTTGATTCCCAAGTACTGCAGGACAGAATGAGCTCCTGTCTTTGTCCCAGCTCCTGCCAACCTAGCAGTTTGAAAGCAAGAAATTGCAAGTAGATAATTCGGGACCACTTTGGTGGGAAGGTAACAGCGTTCCGTGTGCTCTGGTGTCTAGTCATGCCTGCCACATGAACACGGAAACGTCTGCAGAAGCAGACAGCGCTGGCTCTTCGGCTTAGAAACAGAGATGAGCACTGAACCCTAGAGTCGTATATGACTGGCTTTCAAGCAAGGGGAAACCTTTACCTTTACCTTTACCACCTCCTTATTCTGACCACCATTTTCTCAGTGTCAGTCAAGCTACAGAAGGAGGGAACTTTTGAAAAATGTAAATAGTAACTGCTGCTTAAAGCAAACAGAAAAGCGCTCCACAAAGGCCATCAACTGCTTTAACCTAGTCTTACTACAGTGTGTTGCAATACAGATGGGAATAGTTGGAAGGGGAAGATAGTCGAGTGAGGGGAAATCTCTTGCTTGAACTGGAATGCCTCCAACTTCTGGCAGAATTAGACAGGGTTCTTAATGCTTGCGAAACCTGATATGTTTGAAGGAATGAAGAGAGAAAGAAATGTAAACACAACTATTATAATAGATTTAAGGTTCTTATTTTTAATCTAGTCTAAGACCCTTCCAATTGCATCCTGCTTTGGAATCTTCTTGCTTGTCAAACATCAATAAGGTGCATTTTAATATGCCCCTTCCAAAAAAATAATAATAATCCCTCAGCTGAACATTTTGGTCAAACTGAAGTTTGGGCACATAAGAAACAACAGTTAAATAATAAGGAATGGATAGAGATTGTGTTTATGTGTCATTTATCTTTTAGCAGGCTGCATTCTTGAATTAAAAGACCATTGTGTTTCTATCCATGAAACAAGTTTTAAGCAGATTATTTCAACTTTATTAAAGAAGAGTTGGCTCTAATGAACCTGTACCACATATGGCTAAAGGAAGTTGAAAATATTGCTATGCATAAACATGATACATACTTTAACAGAAAATGACCTTTTTCATCCAAGTGAACATAAATTGTCAGGAATCAGGACTTCTGCAGAAGAACAACACTTTATCCCCATAATCACACGGGTTAAAGTAGTTTCACAATTTTCTGGAGGGTTCATAGACAGATAATTGCCCTATCCACCCATATGTCTACTATGTTAATCCTTGCATTTCTATTGTTTGTAAATACCATAAAAGGGAGAGAGACACACTAAGAACCCCTCCCTTTCATTCCCAGAAGGAACCGAGTTACTCACCAACAGACCTGCAAAAGCCAATACAGTACATTACAGCTACATTCCAGACGAGAAATATGAGTGGCAACTAATATGAGTAGCACCAAAGTATGTAATTTCTCATTGTGATATTGCTTAATTATTTATATTTTGTATTGTATTTTTGCATATTCTGATGTTTTGATTGTATTAATTATGTATTGCCTTTTGTAGCTTATTGTATATTTTGCTCTGTTTATTGTATTTGTATATGTTGTAAGCCGCTTTGAGTGGCACTTGTGTCAGGAAAGCGGGATAGAAATTAAACTTTATTATTATTATTATATTACAGTATATAAAGGGCATCTAAGATCAGACTAAGAGCCATTGGGTGGCTTGTACCTTACTCTTAAATTCTTGGAGGCGTCCCTAACCCTAGTCACAAGTCATTACTGTTTAACAATATATGAGCACACCAAGAAAGTTGGAAAAGAGGCAACCTAAATGTAGGTACTGCACAGATGGCCATCACAGCACGTGTGGTTAAAAAAGAAAACAAATAAGAAGCAAATACAAATACAAATACAAATTCTTAAAGAGTGATTCCATAGGCCAGACAAATTACCATTTGTTCTCAGTTAGAAGTCAGAAGCTTGACTGAACCTAGAAGAATAAAATATTTTTAAGCCATTGGGCTGTTGGTATTTTTTATAAAAATCGATTAAAATCCTTTTTTAAAAAAATAAGACACAGGCATTGCTTTCAAAAGGTTTACAGATTCCTGGCAGCTCTGCAGTATTAGGTTTGTGGCATCTAATCTGTAATGACAGTATGATGGATGTCTCTCTTTTTTCCTTCTGAAAGGTATAAAGAATTGGTGGTTTCCCCAGTAAAAACTATGCTTAACACACTTCTTACTTTTACACTTTCCAAAGTCTGGTTAAAAGGATAGAATAAGATGAATGTCCTGTAGCAGTGATGGCGAACCTTGTATCGTAAAGAACGTATGAGAGGAACCACTGACATACCTGCTGGCCTCTGAAACCTTATAATTGAACCGTGATGGTGAACCTTGTCACTCCAGCTGTTCTGGAACTTCAATTCCCAGAAGCCCAAGTCCCTGTGAATCCACACAAATGTGTTTACTGCGTGTGAATGGATTCACAGGGACTTGAGCTTCTGGTAATTGAAGTTCCAGAACAGCTGGAGTGCCAAGGTTCACCATCATGGTCCAAATATAAGACTTCAGAGGGCAACAGGTATGTCAGTGGTTCCTCTCATACGTTCTTTACGATACAATTTACCCTTGTAAAGAAACTCTAATATATTTATGAATGAAGGAGATTTGGTCTACCATGAAACCTTGGACATCCTCCAAGTAAGGCCAACAGTTAATTCTTCTCCTTAGAAACCTTCTTTTCTCATGATGTCCTCCATCAGGGATTCAAGTATATTTATTAGAGGCTTATTTAAACCATGTTATTGTAACAATAGTGTGTGGGGGGGTTGGGGGTTGGGGGGGGGAATTCTACTAGCAGAATGTTAACTGCCAATTTTTCCTTTCCAGGGTGTTGAGATAAGCAGTACTAATTAAAATTTTATTACATTTAATAAAACCAGACTGTGGTCCTCGTTTCTGATTTTGATTAAGTGGGTGGTGGTTGTTTTATTGTCTTAGTTTGTTTCACTTATTTTTAACAGCGTAAGCTGCCCAGAGTGGGAATTCATCCCAGATAAGCGGGGTATAAGTCCAATCAATCAATCAATCAATCAATCAATCAATCAATCAATCAATCAATCAATCAATCAATCAATGTAAATAAAATTAACATGCCCTTAGGTTCTAAATTGGCCTATAAATTTGGATTCTTTAAATTTGGTTGAAAACCAAAGTTGTCACAGATATTTATATTCAGGCTTGATTTAAAATAAACCAAAGTAAGAATAGATCTAGTGTCGCCTTTAAATAAGTCATACTTACAAAGAGTTGGATATGATTGGCTTTTCGAGCAAGGGAAACCTTTACTTTTATATACAAAGAAAGCAGTTAACAGTTTCATATCTATCACCCTTTCAGTTGCTGTTCAAGCAATATAAAATTCTGAAACTCAGTCAAGTATGATTTCTGATGTGCATACCCCATAAGGGAGTACCAATTTTCTTTGCCACAATTTGCCCATCAACTGTATCATAAAAATATCTATAATCTAATGGCTATTTAGAGATCTACCTACTATTTAATCCATTTTAATACTGTATTTCCTATTTCAGTTTGGGAAATAATTTATTGTCTGTGTTCTTTGCATGTTCACTGTAAAGTACATAATACGGGACTTCTCCATTACAAGAAACTCAAACATTATGTTAATATTTCTACTCAAAGTTCATGTGATGCTTGCATAGTCAAATAACAGAAGTAAATGAGTTATAAACCAGCTCAGAAGATAAAAACTGGCATGCTTTTCACTTGAGTGTTTCAGTTCCTGCTCTGGACTCTTTTAGAAATTTCATACTTGGCACAAGATAACAAAGATTAATAAGATGCTAACAATAAAGTATTGAGATTTTTAAAATTAATATAAGATTGATTATTTTAGTTTATCAATCCATAATAATTTAGCATAAAAGCCAAACATTCTATAATAAAAATAAAGTAAGTAAGATTAATTATATGCAGCTTAATTTGGCTTAATGGTCCATTTTATTATCTGATGGCTAGATTGGCCAATATTTGATGGGGAAAACCACACTAGGAAACTCATATATATCTGTGCCTTGACTTTCATCATGGATGGATGGTGGGGTATGAACATAACTACAAGACTCATCTCTGCTGCTCCCAATCACTTTGAAGGAGAATGCTGCAGACATGAAGAGGCTAAGCAACAAACACGAAAGCTTCGTCAAACTCAACTGCACCCTCCACCACCTATTCAGTGTAATGTGTGTGGCCGCATTTTTCATGCCAGGATCGGCTTATTGAGTCACCAGAGACACATCCATCAACTGAGAAAATTACTTCCAGGAAAAATATATGTATCTGCTTCTTCCACATCCTGAGTTGTCAATGCGCTTAGAAAAGAACTTGGGATAAAGGGGGAGGAGTCCTAGGGAAGGCTGAAGGTACAAAATCTGAAAAGTCACCTTTTTCTTTTCTTCAAAGGCAGATGAAAAAAACAACCTTCTTCTCTTCCCCAAGCTTTTTAATGTGTATGGGATGGGGGACTGCCAGAGTAATTTACAACTCTTGTGAATTACTGGACATGCAATGCCAATCATAGAAGCAGGTATAGGCTGGGGTGGGTCAGTGGTTAAGAAACTTGACTTATAAGAACATAAGAACAGCCTCCTGGAACAGGCCACAGCCCATCCAGTCTGGAAGGCTGGCAAATCAGCAGTTCCAGACCTGGGTACTACATGACAGCTTGAGCTCTCATCTCTGTCCCAGTTCCTGTCAACCTAGCAGTTCAAAAGCAAGAAATTGCAAGTAGATAAATAGGGATCACTTTGGTGGGAAACACAACCAGGCATGAGACTAGCACCTTACCAACTGGACTCATTCCTACACTGCTGTTGTACATGCAGAAATTCAAAGAGGATACTGGCAAAAATATTTTTAATTATGTCCTTTGCAAAACAAATTACTTTGCTCTTTAATTGTGCGGTAATACATTTCAAATGTGCTGGTGAGAGTCTTTTAGAGTAGACAGTACTGGGGTAAAGAGGAGTGTCTCTTTAATAATGGGATTGTTCACAAGGAAAAGTGAAACTAGGAAACATTGCAACATATTCCCAACTACTGTATATATATTTTATATAGCTATGCCGGAAGCAAAGATCTGGGGAGTCTCTTGTCTTAATGACCACTTCATTTCAATGTCTGCATTAACAATGAGTTTAGTAATGAACCATTACCAGTCCCAAATGGACCATGAACTGGGAAAACCATCACAATGAATAATGGGGATATAAATTGTCCATAAATGTCATGCCTTCCAGAAGCAGTTCAATACCTTATCTCTAGTTAAAAATACAAGACTACAGAATTGGGGGTGCGGGTGGGCTTGAATAGTTACAAATACTCAAGAGTATACAATAACTATATTTAGACTATGGTTTATCATTTCAAAACTAAGCACAGTATACCTTGGCTTCTCTGTTTCCCCTCTCCTTTCCTCCTGTTTGGGAGGCCTGTGGTCTGAGTAATGGGGCTCCATTTCTCCAGAACAGCAAGATAATCCCCCTCTCCATTGCTTAGACAAGAAACTACCAGTGCCTATCCTATGCCTGTAAGAAGATTAGGAAAAATAAACCAGTTTCAAACCTCACATTTCAAAACTGGCTTGTTTGTTTAAACAAACTATAGTTAAAACTGAATAGTTTGGGACTGTTATGTGCAAAACCCATAGTTTATTCTTACACACACAATATGGGCCAAGGAAACTGTTCAATATAAAGAAGTTTTTTTATGTCTCCAAAGAAATGGATTTGTTTCAGAATTAAATTAATGGGATGTAACCTACAGATACAAAGTGGCACATAAACCAGAAATTCTTATTTACAGTGACGGTCAGGTACTAATTCCAATAGCTTTAACAAATGCCGGCATTACCAAATTATCAAGGATATGTGTATCAGCAGTTATCAAATGAGGTAACAAAATAAGAGTGAAATTTAATTTTCAGAGGCAATAGTAATAATTAGATGCCATCAAGTTGATTCCAACTTATGGTGACCTTTTCTAGGACTTTTTAGGCACCTTCCATCATAACATGTCAGGGAAAAAAATGGGGAAAAAACTTTCTTAATGATTCCCTGTTTCTATTCCCAAGGAACACCTGGCTTAATCCCTGTTGGAGACAGAACAGGGCAATTGGTCTTTGGTTTGGTTCAGCAAAATGCTTCTTAGGTGTAGTATTCACCCACAAATGTACATTCTTCTTACATTCACAACTTTGTTAGTGAGAAAAATTGTGTTTAATTAAATGAATGAGATTTTATCTATGAAACTTGATTGTTGTCCAGAAATAACTTTTGGTGATGTCCAATTGATATGCCCCCCAAAAAAGGGACTTAATTAGAAATCTTTGTAAATGCAGCAAGATTAATTATAGCAAATAATTGGAAAGTGATATTTGACTTTCAGCTATTTATTATTTATCATATGGCACATTCATACTGCTATTCAATAAAAGTAAAAGCATAAAAAATAAGATATATAATATGAAATATAAAATTGAAGATATACTTAAGTCACACATGTCCCCTGAATGGTGTAAAAACCAGTTACTTCAAGGTAAACATCTGAATCCTCTAAATTAATCCTACTGCTATATCATATCAGATTAAAATATGACTTTCAGCTTATTAAATGACATAAAGACATTTGGACTATAATTATTAAAGACAAATGGCATGTGAGACTAGGCCAAATTTAGTTTAAGAACATAAGAACAGCCTTGCTGGAACAGGCCACAGGAGCCCATCCAGTCCAGCATTCTGTCTCACACAGTGGCTCACCATTTGCTTCAGGGTATTATTCCCAAGGAGATGCCTTCACCTGCTTAGGATTCCCTGGAAATGGCATTGAGAGATATCCTGCCTATCTCAACAACCCAGAGGTTGTCCTTAGGTATCCATAATTATAGCCATTGATACCCTTGTCCTCCATGAACTTGTCTAATCCTTTCTTAAAGCTGTCAAGACTGACAGCTGTCACCACTTCTTCTGGCAGGGAGTTCCATAGACCAGTATCCTCTGGGTGAAAAAGTACTTTCTCTTATTTTTTTGAGAACTAGTACCCAAAAGTTTCATTTAAAATCCCTGATTTGCCCAAGGAGGACAAATACAGTAGTATTCGACAGCAAGATACTGCAGTAAGTCTGCTGAGAAATTATAAAATTTATGACATTTCCGTTTAATAGCCTTTGTGTTTAAGAAAAACAATGGCATCTTAAAATCCATAGGTATTAAAATGGCTCATAATAAAGGTCTAATTCACTCTGTGGCTTTCAAGGCTCAGATGCCAGTGTTTTTCTGAAGCAATAAAATGAAGCATTTGAGAAGAGTTGTGTATTGTTGTTGTTTAAAATAGTGTTATTGTTATATTATTTTATTTTTATAGTATCTATACTACCTTAGTGTCTTTAATGATTAAGGTACAGTACCTTACATAATTTTATATACAGAAAAATGATACAGTAGTACAGTACCGCACTTAAAGAGCATAATGCATTCCACGGGATTGCTCTTTAAGTGAAACACCATTGTAAGTGACCAATTGTGACATCTTGGGGGGGGGAGGTTGCAAACACCGATTTAGTTGTTAAGCGAGTTTTTTTGTTGGTTTTAGTTGTTAAGAGAGGCAACCATTCAAAGAAAATTCTGCTCTTTAAGTGAGTTAGTCTCTAAGCAAGGTGCTCTTTATGTGTGGTTTTATTGTACATAGGTCTGTTTACATTAAGGTAAGCAGTCATACCTGTCAACCCGCAGCTCTGGAAAAACGGGACCTGCGCACATCGCTTGTGCGTAGGTCGCATTCCACGCATGCATGGAAGGGTTTTACCCGCTTGCATAGGGGCTGCACAAGCGGCGTAGCGCTTACGTGCATGCGCGGAAAGCATTTTCCCCCCTGCCAAATTACGGGGTCTTGGCAGCACGGGGAGGGTTATGACGTCAATGGACGTCAAATTATGGGGTTTTTCCGGCCAAATCGGGATGGTTGACAGGTATGTAAGCAGTATCAGGCCTGAAGTTTAGGGATAAGGATTCCAAGTTAAGCAGATGCAGCTTGATGATACAAATACAGCCCAAATACATTTCCTTTATCATCTGGATTATAGATTGGCTCATGTTTCAAAATTTAAGCCTAGTGGTATAGATTAGCTGTTTCAAACACTAGATGTAACAGTATTATAAATAGACCCCTTTAGATAGCAATGTATATCACTCTACCTAAGAAGCACGCAACTAATGTAACTCTTCTTTCCCCTGTCCTTGACTCACACCTTATAACTGCTTCTACATTTCTTTTTTTCAATATTTTTTATTAATTTTTAAAAGAAATAACAAAACAACAAAAAATCAAACAACAATACATTTCAATACAATACAAAATACAATACAATACATATAAGAAAAAATAAACCTTTTATATTCATTATTTTAAACTGATCTCATTTTTAACAACTCATTCATCATTCATCAAATATATACCCCTTATTTAAGTGTCTTTTATAATATATAACCACTTGTATGTTTATATATGTATTTCAATAAATGTATATTTTATTCCTAACATTTTAATATTATAAAAACATTCACGTTATATGCCACAATAATAATAAGTAAATCAAAAAATAAAATAAAAGCAAAAACAAAGTGATATTTACAATGCCCTAGGGGTTACGTTTTTCCATAACTAACTCTTACTGTTTCCAAAACATGTGCTTCTACATTTCTGAAATATTACAGAAAACAAAGCCAATTAGCAAGCAGCAAAATTTGCAAACCCTGTTAAGGGGGAAATGCACCAAGCAAGTGTGTTTTTGTATGTCAAATGTATTCAAATTCATTACAACAAGAAAAAAATTAGGCTACTTTATTTCCTTATAAATAAGTACTGGCTTTTGTGGGAAAATATAATACACCCACAAAGTAAAAAAGTAATAATAAGGAGCTGGTGCTGTAACAACTGACTGAAACCCTGGAGGGTCTCAGCATGGCCATGCTAGTCCACTCATTGACATTTGGGGACGGGACACCTCTGAGAGATCAGTGAATAAAGTGCTGGGCCGTGCAGCTCTGACTTTGGGTTGAAGCCTGATTATACCATCATTTGAACTTGGCCATTGGCTCACTGACCACAGGAAGGAAATCTTTTCATCCCAGGCAGCTGCACATTATGATGGTCAGTGGGTCGTGAGCCACAAACACAGTTTGAAAACAAGGGTTGGTGAACAACTGTTAAGCAACCATTGCTATTTTTGGCAGCAATATTTATTCTTTTTCCCCACTCATTGTAAAGTTTGTTTAGTAATAAGGAATCTCCTGTGAACATAAAAACAAAACAAGAGAGAGAGAGAGAGAATTAATCTTTTCTCTCTTTCTGAGACTGCTGCGAGCTTAGCTAACACTAAGCAACAAATCCTGAGGAGCATGCAAAATAAAGAGGAAATTGGTTGGCTCTGTGTCTGAGAAATAAGCTGAGGCATATCCATCATGAGCAGAGAGAAAGATTACTAATGAATCTATCTGAACTGATAAAGGACACTGGGATAGCTATGTGGTACACCACTGGACCAAAGATTTGTTCCTATGATTTTGGTAATTCTATTTTTTAAGAGTAAAAACAAGTCAAAAACGTAACAATAAATCAAAAGTTTACACAAATCACAAACATATGTCCAAAAAAATAAAAAAAAGATTTATAACATCCTGTGTTGAGTTTTAACTCAAATAAAAACCCAAAACATCTAAATACAGTTTAAAAACATTGAATGTAAAAAACATGTACTATTTTAAAAAATATTACCTATGGTACAACTATTAACAAAAAAACCCACAAACTAAAACATTATTTGGTGAAATAAAACAATTTGAAACAATTATATCATCCTTTGTTCTTTTTTTTAATCCACAAAAAAAAAACCCCCCAAAAAAAGCTGATCACAGTTTATAACAGCCTGGCAACGCCGGGCAAAACTATGCTAGTATACTATACAGATCAAACACATTAACTGTTGCATTATTTCCTAACATTATTTATGTAGCAGCCACTGAACTGAGAAATGTGGTATGCTGTAATTGTTTATGTTATACCAACAACAAGGAGTCAGAAGCACCAAGTTCTCACTTGGTCACATTTTTTGTATGTTTGAGGCAATAAGTATCTGCCAGCCAAATCCACCTGGCAAAATTCTTCTCAGGGTAATATGTGAAACAGGTAAAATGGATGAGTACATTACTAGTGCATATATATAAAGAAGCCATGCATTTTTTATGTACAGGAGTTTCTCGTGATATTTGCCATTAGATCATAAGAAAATCACAGTGATCCCCAATAAGTGATTTTCTGATTTACAAGGGGAAATGCTAGGAGAAAGTGAGGGCAAAATGCAGAAATCAGAGAAACAAGAGAGATTTCCATTTTCCCCTACCTACAGCATACAGAATCCTTTAGCCCAAATAGTTGCTGATAATGTTGATTGGGTGATTCTGGAAGGTTGAGTCTAAGAAAGTAATGGCTCCAAATTCAGCTTCCTCATAAATATAAGTGTATCAATCCTCCCATGCATATTTACTAAGTGGATGACTACACCACCATAAAACTTGGGATTTGCTCATTTTATGCCATGGATGAATTCAAAGGATTTTTTCTTTTGCTGTCTGAATGATACAAGCAGCTGAACAGAATCCCTCATTTTCCGTTCTGCTCCTGCTTTTACTGCAACTGCCATGTTAGCAGCCTAGCTTCCGCTCCACTGCTGTGCCGGACATCAGAGTGTCCGAGCCACCCAGCCTCCACTTGCCCCACTGCCAATACACATAAATACTCCCTCCCCATCTCTCTCTCTTGACCAAGTTAGAGATCCTCTCCAAATACCGGCCTCCATTTGGATAAGGAATGTGTGACAAGTCTGCCTGGAAAGTAAGCAGCCAGCCTTATTCTTCCTCCTTGCTTTCCTTTCCTCTTCCTCCCCCTCAACTTGCTCCAAGCAGTGTGTGTGTGTATACGCATGTGTGTGCACACATGCATGCGCGCACATGCACACTTGCATACAGGGTCTGTCTGGTACATGTGTATGCACAGGGTGTCTGTATGTTGTTTGGGTGGATGTGACTGGTATATGTGCAAGAGAGTGTGTGCATGCATACACTGCCTGACATGTCCTTTCTTTTAGCCACCAGAAAAAGTTAACAATCGGAGAGAGAGAAAATCTCACCTGTGAGAACCCCCTGCTTTTACAGGGAGTGTAAAACTCAATCCACAAGCCCAGGGTGTGCACTGATCACAATTTCAACAGTAATAAAGACTGCACACCCTGAAATAAGAACCAATTTACCTTTTATGGTACATATTTCAGGAAGCAGTCCAAAGAACCATACCATAGTTCTAAGACAAATGTAGACTTCGTTTCCACCCCAAAAGTATATTATCTTACACTTATCACTGTTTCATAGCTGTGGAAGGTTCACTGAAAACATTGTTTCTCGCAACAAAACAGAAAAAAATAATGGGGGAGTTCATTTTGTTTATACCTGCACTACTATAAGGTATAAAGCAGAGGTCCCAAAACCATGGCCCACAGGCTGGATACAGCCTGTGGCATCAAATCATCTGGCCCATGCCCTTGCTCTGGTTGCCGCTTCTGCTACCACTGCTACCGCCTCAATCCTTGTCCCCTCCGCTTGGCTTGGCTTGTCCCTGCCGGTGCTCCGTAACAGAGCGGATGTTGTAAGGCTTACAAAGGGACAAGGATTGAGGTGGCAGTGGCGTAAGCGGCAGCTGCAGGCCAAGCACAGCTTTCCCGGTGGCCGTGGGAAAAATACAAAATATGTTAACTCTAAATTGCACCAAAGCTAGATTGGCATGTTCTCATGAATAAACATTTTGTCCCTCTTGCCTTCAATATAGCTCTTCACAATAAGTTCTATTTTTTAGTTTATTGGTTTGAACAAAGAAAACCTCATCTTCTGTGTGTCTACTCGGGAAAAAGCTTCACTGAGTAAAACATAGTTTACTTCTGGTTAAATGGATTAAGGATTACAGTCTGTTTCTAAGTTATACAACGGTAAACTCTAAGAACCCCAGAAAATGTATCTTGACCTAAAATAGAAAACCAACCAAACAAAAAAATGAAAACAGTTCAAGATCTGGTTTCATATAAATAGTACTTGTAAATATCTATTGAAAACACAAGCCTGACCCCCTCCCCAATGGTGGGGGGAGGTTTTTTTAAAAATGTTGATCTAAGGCAGGGGTTTTCCATGTTTCTCTTCCGTGGGCCAGACCACAGCTCTTCAGACAGCTGAGTGGGCTGGACACATTGTTCCCTCTGCCATAAACGCTGCCATAAACCGTGTCCACAGCTGTCGTAAATGCATTTATGCAGGTACATTTACAGCACATTTTTGGCAATTTTCACTGCTTCCGGCAGCGACTGGAGTGATGGCAGCACGTTTTTGCCACTTCTACCGGTGATGGGAGTGGGGATGGTGGGCCACATGAAATGGCGCCGTGGGCCGTAGGTTGTGAACCCCTGATATAAGATCACATTGTGTGCACACCCATACTGACATCTATCATGGGAATATTCTGACATGTATCAAACTATTTGGCTTCTTTTTAAAATATTCAAAATGTCATAGAACTATAAAAATAATGAATTTTAAGTTTAAAAATGATCTGTGGTGGCAGTAGAGACCATCTCCACAGATCAGCTTATGCCAGTGATTGCCAATCTTGGCATTCCATGTGTTCTTGGACTTCAATTCCCAGAAGCCCTGATCAGCACGAGTGCTGACTTGGGCTTCTGGGAATTGAAGTCCAAGAACACCTGGAGTGCCAAGGTTGGTCATCACTGGCTTAGACCCTTTACCCATTGCTGCCACAGATTGCTGCCATTGATCATGAAGAGAGCAGATGCTACTGATCAGCTAGAGCCCATCCCTACTGCTCAGCTAATCAGCATAGATGGGCTTCTAGAGTTTCAGGGTTTTTTTGTTGTTGAATTGCTTGAAAACAGAAAGCTCAGAAGTGCATTATAAACTGACACACATATCCAACATTGACAGAAGGTACAACGATTCAAGAATAAGTGTAAAATAAAACAATCTCTGCTGGATGCTTTAAAATGCACTGCTTGACAGACAAAATAATGTGCATTTAGCTGTGCATCACATAGTCCCAATCTTTAAATCAATTTTGAACCTGGCAAATCCAACACAAATGTAGGCGTTTTTACAAACATAGACATGCCTCTGTCTTCCACATTTACACCTACCATAACTTACAAAAAAAAATTTCAAAGGCAGATATACACAAAACATGTTGCAGTCATCTAATGAGGAAGTGATGAAAATGTGTATCACTTCAGGCTTTTTTATAGCAGACTTTTTATAAGGCAAAATTTATTACAATACTACATAAGACACTGTGTGTAATGATAAGTGATAAGGAAGTCCAGATTCTTTGAGCACAGAAAACTTTCAGTCATGATCTTGAGTACAATGAAGAAGCAATTTTTTTCCTTTCCAACTAAAATTTTGAAGCTGTGCTACATTAAAATATGACTTTTCTAAACCTCAGCTGTTCAAATGGAGTCCAATACAATTAGCAGTCTATACCTGCAAAAACAGTAAAGATATTGTATAAACTTGTCTCAGATTTCCCATTATTTTATTATTCTCAGCTTATATATGAGTTTTCAGTGAGGGTTATGGACCACACCATTAACTCAAGGCTTATACTCAGACTCCATAAGGTCTGAAGAACTTTGCTATCTCCAAATGACCTGTTCCTCACATCACCAATAGTAGTTGCTCAGAATATTTAATATCTTCTCAAGCAACCAATGCGATAATGGCTCTGAATTATGTGCCTACAGAAGAATGGGACTACGGTAGCTCAAATGGTTGAGACACTGAATTTGAAGACTGGAAGGTCAGAGTTCAAGACCTGAGTACTGCACGATGGAGTGAGCTCCCATCTCTGTCTCAGCTCCTGTCAACCTAGCAGTTCGGAAGCAAGAAATTGCAAGTAGATAAATAGGGACCACTTTGGTGGGAAGGTAAACAGTGTTCCGTGCACTCCGGTGTCCAAGCATGCCTGCCACATGCTCATGGAAACATCTGCAGAAGCAGACAGCGCTGACTCTTCAGCTTTGAAACAGAGATGAGCACTGAACCCTAGAGACGACTGGCATGCGAGCAAGGGCGACCTTGAAGAACCAAATCAGAGGGAAACCCACTACCTGTGAAAGGGAGGAACCAAAATGATCGCATCCCCTTCAACATTCTCCACAGAGAGCTTTGAGGTACACAGAAATTTTGCTGGGTACAAGTGTTAGCAATGCAGCACTCTAATCTCCCACAGCAGTGCTGTAACAGACTTAAAGAGCAAGTATGCCCAAACTTTGTCCCAAATGGAAGTCACAGATTTTGGCACTAAACTCAGTTCCCCATGCTAATCTCATAACCTTGACAGGGCTCTGAAGAGATGCTGCTAAAGAAGGAAGCAAGGAACGCTGTCCCTTCTTCACCATTAGTCTTACATTAAAACAAAACAAAAAGAAATAAGCTTTCTTGTTCCTCTCACATTTCATCTTTCACCTGTCTTCCTTAGTAGATAAATAGGAACGTATCTCACTGTCTGGAAATTGAATTCCAGTTTCACTTTGGGGGAATCCTACCTTTGCTGCGACACATCAATGTAGTCAAAAAAGCTGGAAGTGTAAGTGCTCACCCCACATACAACATCCCCCAGAGCCCACCTACCCAAAGAGAATCCAAAAATACATGTAGTATGATCATTCAACATCAACAAATGTGGAAATAGCAGAGAGTAAACAAAACAAGTCAAAACAAGACAAAAACACACTGTGGCACCTTAAAGACTAACTCCTTTATTTTAATGTTAGCTTTCATGGACCAAGTCCACTTCATCAGACATAAGAGTGGGTTTTCATGGTACAGTAGAGCCCTGCATAATGAAAAAGATCCGTTCCATGGAGCTCTTCGCTATGTGGGGTTTTTTTTTCCATTATGCGGATCAAATGGGCGATACCCAGCATAATGAAATGAAAATGTTCATAATGCGGGGTTTTCGTTAACTAGGGTATACCCCAGTTAACGAAAACCACGTATAATGGAAAAAATTCTTTATGTAAAGTATCATGATTGACGCACAAACACTTCGTTATATAAAATGTTCATTATACGAAGCATTCATTATGCGAGGTTCCACTGTATACATTTATATGAAATAGAGGTCCAGGGTAGCTGGGCAAAGTTGGTTGTGGGAAAGGTCTCTGGTAAAGTAAATAGCTTTCAGCTGGCCATTTAAGACCAACTCACAGCCTTGCATTACATTAAGAATAGCCCGCAATGATGTACTGTATTGGTATCTGCAGTTTTCTAACCACTGTTACTATCATACCTGTCAAGTTTCAGGAAATTTCTGTAAAACCCCTGTATTTTACACTCTTTCCTGCCGTCATCCCGTATTAGTTAGACTGCAATTGGACTGGAGTTAGACTGGAGGCCAGTACAGGACAAGCATAGCTGTCCAGTTTCCTGTTTTGGATGGGAAAGTTCCCTTATTTGACAGGAATTCCCCGAAACTTGACAGGTATGCTACTATCTTTCAGCCACCTTTTCAACTCATGCCCTAGGAGGGGAACTGAATGGGAGCAGATCAAAAGGAAACAGCAGTCTGGCAGACCAAATGAGCATTAGAGTTTTGTTTATGGTTGTCACTAGCTATTATATGGTGTGCTAAAATGTCAGTCAGAGTAGAATTCTTGGCAGGTCGGCAGAGAAAAATGGCCCATTTTGGCTCATGATAGATTACAGCAAACATCCTAGAAACACAAATGAGTGCCATGAAACTGAAGAACTACCCATCATGTGCTACAGAGTATTCTGTCTGGAGCTATACAAAATAATCTCTTTGTTCCTATGGGACACCAGCAACTGGACTCAAACTTGAGCTCTCCCTCTCCCCATTACAAAGTTCCTGTTCCAAGATGACTGAAGTTCTGAACATGCTCAGGGATATTTTTATTTATTTATTTGGATAATTTATATCCCGCTCTCTGGTGCAGGCGCCACCCAGAGCGCAGCAACAATGTACTTCACCTCTCATTTAATCTAACAAGAGCAGCTAGCCCTGGATAGACAAGCAAAACAAGGGAATTTAACTGAAGTACAGTAATGTCTTTACCTTATTACAAGCAAATATTTTTAAAACTGCCCATTTCTTTTTGAACAAAGGATCATCTTTATGGACTTTCCAAGTAATGGTTAGGAAATGCAATTAATTTTGTCTCCATTTTTATAACTCTTATTGCTTAGTTTGGCGACTTATAACAACGCATTCTTCATTGACAATTCAACTTCTACAGTTGCTTTTTCACCCATTATAAGTTCTGCAGCATATAAAGGGGAAAATTTTGTTTTGCTATGCATGAATACAAAAACTAGGAAAATGCAGTTAAGGAAAACTGTCTGCCTAAATTCAAGAAAGTGAAGTTGATCTGTAATCACATCCCTTCTGAGAATAATGCCATATGTTCTAACAGCAATTGCTTTCCTGAAGCAAGGAAGGATTTTTCAATCCAATCAAAATAATCACATAGACAATTTCACTATTCCTTCCAGTGGAACTAAATCTGTGTGGTCCTTTCATACTTGAAGACACCTATTTGGAGACATTAAGCCATTGTTACATAAAATTCCCTTAATGTGTGTGTTATTGGCTGAATTTCCTGGAAGATTAACACTTGTCACAGTGTATAAGGCATGTCTTTAACTGTTCCTGCTAACTCCCCAAGCAACCAGGGAGCAAAAGCCAAGAATACTTATTTGGAATGTATACCAGAAGCAAAACATCTCCCCTCCCCAAAAACATGATGTCTTGTGGCACCTTCTGGACTAATAGATTTATTCTAGTGTGAGTTTTCATAGATTGTAGCCTACTTCTTTAAACACTTTCTTCTAAATGAAAAAGTAGACAGTAATTTTAAAAAGGACACAATAAAACAGATGTCAGTTGGTGCAAAGGGACCACAATATTTTTATTGTTGCTGCTGCAGTTGTTGTTTTAAAGTGCTCTACTCCTCATTTCCTTGTTAATAAAAAATGGCCATGTCTCAGTAAGTAGCTAGCTTGGCAGCACTGGAGGCCACCCAAAAACTAGGAAAGGGGAAACAGATGCTGGTTCTGTGCTTTTGGTGGACTCCTGTTCACTGGTACTGTCAGGAGGTAGGAACCTTTGCCCAGGGAAATAATGTTTAGATAACTCCCAATAACATTATTGTATTCCCAATCACCATGTATGGGTGCGAAAGCTGGACAGTAAAGAATGCGAGCGTGGTGCCAAAATGGCCGCCGCGCCCTTTGCGGGCCCCCCCCCCCATCGGACGAAGGCATCTGGGTAGTTAGGGGGCGTGGCCAGCACCCTTATATAAGGGGCGGCCACGAGGCAGCCGAGCTGCCATTTTGCGAAGCGACGGAGCGGAGAAGTTTTTCCCTCTTACCTCCGTCGCTTTTACCCTCACCGGGAAGCCTCTTGGCTGCTGATTTTCTCCTTTTTTGGCTTCCCATCGGCTAGCTGCAATGCCCTCAAAGAAGAAGGCGACTGCGAACGCGGCTCGTTCTGCGCGGAGGCGCAATCCGGGTCGGAGGACCGCGGCTGCGCCTCCCCAGCAGCCTCCTATGCCCGAGCCCACCGGGACCAGTGGGATGGGGTTAATTCCCCCTTGGCCGGAGGCCGGGGGTCCGCGTGCGGGCCCAGTAGGGGCCGCGGCCCTCGGCCCGCAAGCGGCGGCCGCCGCTCCTGGCGTGTCCCATTCCGCTGGGCCTTCCTCCGTTGGGGCGCAGCTTAATGCAGGGGCTTCCAGCCTTGGGGGGTGGTGTGGCCCCCTTCCATGGCAGGGTACTTCCCCGGCCCTACCGGGCCCAGGCTTCAGATCGTGGCCCTATTCAGGCCCCGGGGTACAGGGACCTGTACCGACGCCTGTAGTTAGTGGGCCGGCTGGCCCTTTACCCCCCCCCCCCCCCTTGGTTTAGGTGGCTATGTCAGCGTGGAGGCCCTCCTGGCCTGCGTTACGGCCCTTGAGGCATCCCTGGCCCAGGTTAGTCACCCTGGGGCCCCTTTTGGGGTGCTGGTCGATCCATCATCTGCTGGGCAGCGGCAGGCGGCGAGACGGGTTGAGCTGCCTGAGGCGCATGGCCCGGCTTCAGCCACTGCCTCGCAGCTCCCCAATCAACAGGCCGGTGCTGATCAAGCCCCGTCGATGAGCTCTATGGCGGTCGTGAGCTCCGACGCCCCCAGTGGGCCGGAACCCCCGGTGGGGGCGGCCCATGGGGGTGCAGCATGTGAGTATGCGGTCCAAACTAGTGCACCTACACACATGGCCACGTTGGGGGGGGGGCTTTTCAATGGCCTTGGCCTCGCACGGGTGGTGCGGCGGTCCAGTCGCCGACGCCCCACCCGGTGACTTCAATTATCACCCAGGGCCCCGTGGTAGGGGGTGCTTCTTACCCAGTCGGGAATCTTCTAGGGGTGACCGGGTTACTCCAGGCTCCTTTACAGATGCCCGCAGTTTCCACCGTGCCTGTGTCGGCTTTGCTGACAGCAGGGTATTCCTTGCCACTGGGGGACCATTTGGCCCAGACCACCAAAGAGAAGATCTGGCGGGGGGAGTATGTGGACATCTTCTCCCTCCTTAACAGAGAGCCCACCAAGGAGGAGAGGGAGGGGCAAGATGAGAAGGATAAGGAGCAGGCACGTCGTCGCAAGCCACCACGTACGTGGGCCAACTGGTTGACGGCCTACCTCATATACATGGCGGTCTACCTCAGGGCCCAGCCGGATTTGGCAATTCCGATGGTCCAGTATTTGGACAACATTTACCGGGCGATGGTTGACTTCCCGGGCCCGTCGTGGTTGGCTTACGACGAGGAATTCCGTATGCGGATTCCCCTGCACCCCGAGCTGAGGTGGGATGAGCCCTGCCAGAGGCTGTGGCTTCTGTACATGACTCCCATGCGCCCTGCGCCCGGGGAAAGATACCATTGTGGACATGCGGTCCAGCGAGCGGCCCCAGCACAGGCTCCCCGCCAGGTGGCGGGGCAGGGGGTTCCAGCCCGCCTGCTGTGCTGGACTTTCTCGTCCAATGGTTCCTGCAACAGGAAAAATTGCAAGTACAGGCATGAGTGTCCCTCCTGCGCAGGCCCCCATGCGGCCTCCGCCTGTCCCAGGCCTGGAGGGATGCGGGGCAGAGAAAGGGGCGGACAGGGGGCTGGCAAAACTGCCGCGGAGGGAGCTGGTTCACCAAAAGGCCCCCTCCCCAATTAATGTGGACATGTTGGAGCGTTGGCTCGCATTGTACCCGAGGGAGGAGGATGCGGTTTACCTTCTTCAGGGTTTTAGACAGGGGTTCCGTATCCCTTTCGTGGGCAATAGGTCCCCCCAGGATGCCCCCAACCTTTTGTCCCTTAGGGGGAGGGAGGAGGTAGCTGCTGCCAGCATTACTAAGGAGGTCGATTCGGGCAGGGTCGCTGGCCCTTTCCCAAAACCCCCATTCCCTAATCTTAAGGTATCACCCTTGGGCTTAGTGCCCAAAAAGTCACCGGGCGAGTTTCGCCTGATACATCACTTGTCCTACCCAGCCGGCCGATCGGTCAATGACGCTATCCCTGATGACCTTTGCTCAGTCAGGTATACATCTTTTGACCAAGCCCTGCGCATGGTGCGCTCATGTGGCCCGGGTGCGCTATTGGCTAAGTGCGACATCAAGTCGGCGTTTCGCCTCCTGCCTGTGCACCCGGGCGACTTTGAGTTGCTGGGTTTTAAGTTCCGGGGTGAATATTACTTTGATAAGGCCATGCCTTTTGGCTGTTCCATATCATGCTCGGCCTTCGAGCGTTTCAGTACATTCCTACAGTGGGCTTTCGTCCGCAGGTCAGGGTCCCGGTCTGTAGCCCATTACCTGGATGATTTTTTATTCGGGGGTGAACGGGGCTGGGACACATGCACACGTCTCCTCAACACATTTCAGACACTAATGGAGGAACTCGGTGTCCCTTTAGCACCCGAAAAGACCGAGGGCCCATCTACTAAGCTAGTATTCCTGGGGGTGGAGATTGACACGGTAGCGCAGGCTTTTAGGTTACCGGGGGATAAGGTGTCAAGGATAGTGGCCCTTATCTCGGACTTGCTTGCTAAACGCAAGGCATCACTGAGGGAACTGCAGGTGCTACATGGTCACCTCAATTTCGCTTGCAGGGTCGTCGCACCGGGCAGGGCATTTGCTCGGCGCTTGTGCGACGCCATGACAGGCTTATCTAGGCCCCACCATAGGGTTAGACTCACTCGGGGTATCAGGGCAGATATGCTTATCTGGCTCCAGTTCCTGAGGGAGTTCAATGGAGTATCATTTTGGAGGTCTGACCTCCTGGCTTCCCCTCGCTTTCAGATACAGTCCGATGCTTCGGGATCCCTGGGTTATGGGATGTACTTCAATGGGAAGTGGGCCTATGGTGGGTGGCCACCAGCCTGGGCAGGCACGGGTCGCCTGCGTGATCTCACGTATCTGGAATTTTTCCCTATCCTGGGGGCTTTGATGCTATGGGGCGAGGAGTGGGCCAACTCGGTTGTCCATTTCTGGTGTGACAATGCGGCCGTTGTGCACATTGTCAACTCACAGACTTCCAAATCACCCAGGGTCATGGACCTAGTGCGCCAGTTTGTGTTGCGCAGCCTGCACCTCAATGTCCTCTTCAGGGCCAGGCATGTCCCGGGGGTCAATAATGATATCGCTGACGCTTTGTCCCGCCTGCAGATCTCCCGGTTCCGTGCCTTGGCCCCAGATGCGGAGGAATTTCCCTCGCCACTCCCGGACGAGATATGGACCATTGGCAAGGAGAGGTGAACCGGGCGATTGGCTTGTCACTAGCGCCACGCACGCGTAAGGCGTATCACCACGCATTCAATTCTTTCAGAGATTTCTGTACCCAATTCCAGCTGCCAGAAACCTGGCCGATCCCAGTGACCCATGTACTTCGGTTCATGGTTTACCTGCATGCCCAGGGCCTTGCACCTCGCACCATAGCATCTAGGCTGTCAGCATTGGCTTTTATGGCCAAGGTGGGCGGTCATGTGGATAGTACCGCTGACTTCCGTGTGAGACATGTTTTGGAGGGGTGGGTGCGGGAGCGTGGGCGTTGCCCGGACGACCGCCACCCGATTTCCCCAGGGGTTCTTACCCAATTGGCCCGGGGCTGGCATGGCCTCTGTTTTGATAAGTACGAGGCAGCCCTATTTCACACGGCTACAACGGTGGCCTTTTTTGGAGCGCTCCGCATCAGCGAGCTTGTGATGCTGTCTAAGGCGGATGCAAGTCGTAGGGCACTGGAACTCGAAGATGTCTATGTTGCCAAAGACTGGGCTCAGTTGAGGATACGCTCCTCTAAGACAGATCAGCATGGCGTAGGCAGTGGTGTAAGACTGCTACGGTGTTCTGTGGCAGACATCTGTCTGGTTGGTGCCCTACAGGAGTTTCTTGCACTGCGTGGCACGCACCATGGCCCGTTTTTCTGTCACCAAGATGGGTCTCCCCTTACTAAATTTCAATTTTGGAAGGTGACCGGCAAAGCGCTGGCCAGTGTTGGCCTCCCAGGGGCCCGTTATGGCACCCATTCCTTCAGGATAGGGGCGGCTTCCACCGCAGCTGCTTTTGGGTACTCCGGGGCTGACATACGCAGCATGGGAAGGTGGGGTTCGCAATGTTTTCAGTTTTATGTTCGCCCTCTTCCACCGTGAGTACCAGTTTTGTCACCGCACCTTTCTCTTCCTCGTTTTTTCCTTACAGACCCTGGGTGTCGTATTACACCGGTGACAGTATGGCTGGTGGGCCATAGCTACGTGCACAGGGCAGCGCGTTACGCTGCGGCGACAGAGTGGGGACCCCGACTGGGACTGGGTGCATACGCAAGTCTCACATGGCATGGTAAGCCCGGGATGTTATGGCGGGAGCTGTTGCCATTCATTTTTTCAGGCCGGAATGCTGACCCGCCTGACATTCTGATCATACACCTAGGGGGCAATGATTTGGGCCAGGTCACCGGCTTATCGCTAAAGCATGCGATTTGCGGCGACCTTGCCTACCTGCATTACGTGTGGCCCGCCACAACCCTCGTTTGGTCGGACATGGTCCCGCGGCACACGTACAGGGGAGGTTTCGACCTCCAGGCCCTTGACCGTGCTAGACGCATGGTAAATAGGGCTGTGGCACGCTTCCTTGCCGACAAAGGTTGGGGGCGGGTCAGTCGTCACCCCGCCATTAGCCTACAAAATTACGGCCTTTATGCAGGGGATGGGGCCCATCTGTCGCGAGGAGGTATGGACCTCCTGTTGGGTGATTGGCGAGCAGGCCTGTTGACCGAGCTGACGGTCTGGGGGGGGGCCTCGAGCCTTCTTTGAAGCCCCTCCGTGTGGCGGGTAGCACTGGTAAGGTAAACATTTATGACCCACAGGTATCCGGCAGGTTCGCAATTGACTGGACAATACTAGACAGGCATAAGTTGGTTAAACGTTGTCCGGTCAACGACGAACTAGGCGATGGGGTGATGGCTACAGCTAGACAGCATGCATCACCCCGTGATTTTACGGATACGCGTCAGAGGGTGGGGTCATTAGCTAGATATTGACTACGGTCAACAATTTGTTTGTTGTCAACAAACAAATTGATACAAATAGATACATTGTAACAATTGCCGTTGGCAATTTTGGGTGGTACCTTACCAGTGTTACTTCGGCCTGCTTGCCTTAGGAATTATGATTGGTCAATTACCAATAGAAATTTATAATTCGGACTAGGGCATGAATCAATAAATGTGGCCCAATGCCGTTATCCACTTTCATCAGTGTCTGAGTCCTTTATTGGGGGGTGCGCCTGCAATGCGAGCGCGGCGCCAAAATGGCCGCCGCGCCCTTTGCGGGGCCCCTCCCATCGGACGAAGGCATCCAGGTAGTTAGGGGGCGTGGCCAGCACCCTTATATAAGGGGCGGCCACGAGGCAGCCGAGCTGCCATTTTGCGAAGCGACGGAGCGGAGAAGTTTTTCCCCTCTACCCCCTCCCTAGTTAACAGTGTGATATTTTGGTCGCTTCGGGGCCGGGTGGGAATTTTTGGCTGGGACCCACAATTGGCTCTCGGGTCCTGGCTTTTTTGCCCATCCCACACTGTTGCTATGGTTTGATATAGGGGTTTTCTGTGCTGCTGTTGACTTTGGTCACATGGGCGGGTAGCACTGGTAAGGTAAACATTTATGACCCACAGGTATCCGGCAGGTTCGCAATTGACTGGACAACACTAGACAGGCATAAGTTGGTTAAACGTTGTCCGGTCAACGACGAACTAGGCGATGGAGTGATGGCTACAGCTAGACAGCATGCATCACCCCGTGATTTTACGGATACGCGTCAGAGGGTGGGGTCATTAGCTAGATATTGACTACGGTCAACAATTTGTTTGTTGTCAACAAACAAATTGATACAAATAGATACATTGTAACAATTGCCGCCGGCAATTTTGGGTGGTACCTTACCAGTGTTACTTCGGCCTGCTTGCCTTAAGAATTATGATTGGTCAATTACCAATAGAAATTTAGAATTCGGACTAGGCCATGAATCAATAAATGTGGCCCAATGCCGTTATCCACTTTCATCAGTGTCTGAGTCCTTTATTGGGGGGTGCGCCTGCAAAGCAGATTGGGGTGGGAGAGAGGATTCATTTGAATAGTGGTGGTGGAGGAAAGCTTCATGGATACCCTGGACTGCCAAAAAGACAAAACAAGTGGATCCTGAACTATCTGTACAGGCAAAAATGATGACATTGAGACTGTCCTACTTGGAGAACTTCATGAGAAGGCAAAGACTCTGGAAAAGACAATAATGCTGGGAAAGGTGGGAGGAAACAGGAAACAAGGAAGGCCAAAAGAAAGATAGATTGATTCCCCAAGGGAAGCCACAAACTCTAACATGCAGGATTTGAGCATAGCTGTTGAGGACAGGACATTTGGGAGCTCTCTCATTTATAGGGTTGCCGTAAGTTGGAGATGACTTGATGGCATATAACAACAATAAAGTGAAAATGCTTCTTATAAAACCCAAGGAAAATCCAAGGCACTCAAGTTCAGTTGCTTTAAAGGATTGCATAACTTTAATAGAAAGATTCTTCATTCCCATTTGTTAATGAAATGAATAGTGGGGGGGGGGGGGGGGGGAGAAGAAGGTAGATTATAAATGTGCTGTTTCTGCATCTAATTTATGAAATTAGTGAACACAAATATTTTCCCAACAACCAAAACAATCTCAGGCAGAATGAAACACTACAATTATCTTCTGTAACATTCTGCCAAGGAGTCACCAAATTAATTTAGAAAGAGCTACTTTCCCCCAACATTCACATAGCAAGAACTCAGCGAAAAAATCATTTAGATTCCATACAGCTTAAACAAATTTAACTTCAAAATATACTTTTTGAGATTTTTTTTAAAAAAAAACATAAATGGGAAGAAAACAAAGACAGATTAGAAATCAGATACAAGCCAGCAATCGTAATACCAATCACCCATTAGACACGAATTATAAATTGCCTGAACAATCTTACCAACCGATGCTACTAACAAAGATTTCTTATAACCAAGAACATGGATATAAAGGTGCTTCACCTTTTATACCTTTTGTAAAAGTCTCACTTTCCATAGAGCCATAAATTAATAAGAAACAAAGATGACATAGCTATTACATTGCTTGCTAGCCAGGATTCATGAACTGTATCTTCAGTTTTAAACTCCTAATAGAAACTCCTAAGACTTATAAAAATGTGTTTTTGCACTAATTGGGGTGGGATACAAATCCAGTAAACAAACACGCATCAATTGAACTGAACTAATGAGTCCCATAAAAATAAAGCTTGTCTTCGTCATGCTTTTTTTCTTTTTTTTTCTTTTTTTCTTTTTTTTTCTTTTTTTTTACAAAATCACTAACTCAAACCACAGTCAGTCTCTTAATGATGATTTGAAATACTGTAGACCAAAAAGCAATAGCTTGAAATATTTTCTGGAAGGAAATTTCATTTTTACTTTGATCCACAGCAGTTACCACAACACAATATGGGGAGGAAGACCTCCAATTCAGACATCGTGGTACCCAAGGTTTGGCCAAAATTGGACAAATTTAACTTTAAATATGCATACCAATGAACATAAAAGTTTGTGTACACAAATGGCATTGTTTCAGTTTTATTTGGTTTACATATACCCATGCAGCAGAGCAAAACAACATTCTACAAGGCAATTCTGAAAATGAAGGCACTGCAAACAAAAACTTGTTTTGAAACTGATATTCGATCAGCCTCAAACATGGTACAGATGTAGCAAACAGTCTGCTCTCGCTTTGTGTCTAATTTGGAGGAGGCAAGGGGATTTTGAGTTATGATTTTTTTAAAAACTAAAACGTCCTCCCATGCAGAAATAAGCAACCATTTATGTCCCCAGATTTAATACAAATCAAATACCAAACTGCAAAGACCAATCTTGCTTAGCTTGAAAGAGAATGCTTGGTTCGATCCATTTGTCTTTATTTAGAAGGAATCCTAGGTACAGGGATTGAAACATTCATCCTTTCAAAAGGGTAAAACAGTGACTGTTATAAACTGCTCAAAGAGACATATAGCACAGAATGTGGCAAAGTTGCAGGTTCAATCAGTTCCTGGTAAAATCTGAACATTGGACCCTATCAGTCAGCACCTAATTAGCTGACATTCACAAGGAAAAAAATAACTCCTTCCTTGCAAAAAAAAAAAGCATTAAAAAGATGCTTTCTGGTTGTAAAAATATTTTAAAATATATATTTAAAAGTACAGTAATACCTCATGCAAAGTCCGCTTCATACAACATCGGATTCATACAACATCGCCTAATTTCTTGAAAAAAGTTGCCTCATACAAAGTCGCTGCAACTTTGTATGAGGCATTGGGGTTTTCCCAGGTTGCATTGTGCCTGGGCAGGATAAAAGGAAGGACACATGCGTGCATTGCTCTTGTGGGTTTTGCATGAGGCGAAGGGTGTTTAGGAGTGGTTTTGAATTTTTAGAAGCGTTCCTTGGATTTTTGCAGCATTCTTCAGGTTCTTGGACAATCAGGGTTGTTTGACATGTTTTTGTAATGTTTCTAGCCTTTAGACAATGCTTTCTTAAAGTTCTGTCAGTTTCCTGTCTGTTTCCTTGACTTTGCCCTGAAGTCTGTGCTGTTACAGTACAATGTATCTCTATGGAAACGACGTTGTACGAGGCATCGCGGCAAGGATTTGGACGTTGTATGAGGCATCGCGGCTAGTATTTTGCATGCCTCATACAAAGTCCAAATCTGTATAAAGTCCAAACTTGTGGAACCAAGTTTGGACGTTGTATGAGGTATCACTGTATATAGAACACATATTCAAAAGTTCACTCATTTAAGCTGTGAAATTACTGTTTTTTTGCTTTGTGGCAAAAAATGGTCTTCCTTGATATTAGCAGAGCTTTAGTACCTATTCAACCCATCTTGTCATTATACATTTGCTTGGTCTTTAAGAAAAAACATCTGAAGATGTTATGTGCCATCATGTCACTTCTGATGTGTGGTGACTACATGAGTTAATGACTTGATTGAACACCTACTTGTCTGCCTTTCTGGCTAACAATGGTATCTGTAAGGTATTTTTCCAACACCAAAGTACAAATGCGTTGATTTTCCCCATGTCTTTCTTTTTTACTTCAGGGATTCTCATTCTGTGACCTGTGGACCGGATGCAGCCCACAGCACCATTTCATGTGGCCCTCCATGGTCTCCAGCACACCAAGAAGTGCCATGTGGTGGAGGAAGGGCAAAATGACCATCCAGCCCCCAAAGCTGTCTGAGGGAACGTTACTTGGTCCCTAGCTTAAAAAGGTCGAGAACTCTTGTTTTACTTAGTATGGATAACTTTGACCTTGGTCTCCAGTGACAATCTTTGCTGACTCACAGCTCTTCCTTTTTTATTATAAAAGACAAGAGGACATATTTTGAAAAGCATGCACACAACATCTTCATATTGCTTTTGGTCTGATATAGATCCTTTTTCTTCAGGAAAAGGTTTGGAAATTGGAAGGTTGCTTTCTAGTCCACAGTCTATGGAGCAGGCATGGTAATATTAAGTTTGTCTGAGAGATAAAAGTTTCTCTGTTTCTCTATTGTATGTGTTGAGTGCAACACATCTTATTCATATCTTTGTTTTACCATTTCATTAAGTCCAAAACAGCCCTTCAAAATATTTGAATATTTTGGCACAGAGGGACTACAACCACATCCCAAATATCCTTGCTTCTGTCCTCTTCCAACAACCATACTAATATGCTCATCATCTGAGATCCTCTAGCACAGGGTAATTTTCATGGGGGAAGTTTCTGTTGGAATTTGTGTGTAGTGTGTAGTGTACTTAAAACTTCTGTTTCAAAAAGGCAGGAAATTCAATTCTTCAAAATACTTCTGGTTTATAAATATAGAATATTTGATTCAAAATGAAAAGAAAAGTCCCAATACTGCTGCACAATATTGTGCCCACACTTTCAGCAGGAAAAAGGATGCCATGTTTTACATCGCAAAGGCCAGCCTAAATTTTGACAACACCAATGGTAGCAGTCAAGATGGTATATACTTACATAGAGAACAGTGCCATTCACATAGTACTGTTCACACAGTGCCATTCACATAGTACTCTTCACACCATCAAACAATGGAAAATCTCAGAAACTGACTCAGTCAACCTCACCCAAACACAATGAAATTGTTGTGGCTGTTTTCAACAAGTGTGAATGGTAGCGAGCATCAGAGGATATCTTGTAGACCAGGGGTCCCCAACCTTTCTCACACTACAGACCGGCTTCATGGCAAACAACCTTTCCATGGACCGGCAAGTGGGGGGTGGCAGGATCAGACAGCGCAAGCGCACAACAAAATACGACAAAGGGCACGTTGCGCACAGGTGGGGGGGAGGAGCCCTGCTACAGCCCAAAAACAAGGAGGAGGGGCCCAGCCGCCCACCAGTAATACCACATGACTCAGGCAGCAAGGCATCACAATGCACAGAGGCAGGGGTAGAGCCCTGCTGCAGTTAAGAAACCACTCATTTGCTGTGTCTGAAGCCCGTGCCCCTTCCCTGCCCACCAGGCAGACCTGCAGAGCACGCCAAAGGCAGAAGGATGCCACCAGGGCTCCCAGTGCCACCCACCCCCACTGCCTGGTTCAGGACAGTCTGCAGCCCGGCACCAGTCCGTGGTTGGGGACCCCTGCTGTAGGCCATCTTGACTACTGCCATTGCTGTTGTCAACATTCAAGATGACATTTGCTATATAAAGTTTGGAATTCTTTTTTACTTTGGCAAATTGTCCTGCATTTTTTCCTGCTGTTTTAAGTGGTGGATACAGAAGAACATTGCAGGCGCACCCCCCAATAAAGGACTCAGACACTGATGAAAGTGGATAACGGCATTGGGCCACATTTATTGATTCATGCCCTAGTCCGAATTATAAATTTCTATTGGTAATTGACCAATCATAATTCTTAAGGCAAGCAGGCCGAAGTAACACTGGTAAGGTACCACCCAAAATTGCCAACGGCAATTGTTACAATGTATCTATTTGTATCAATTTGTTTGTTGACAACAAACAAATTGTTGACCGTAGTCAATATCTAACTAATGACCCCACCCTCTGACGCGTATCCGTAAAATCACGGGGTGATGCATGCTGTCTAGCTATAGCCATCACCCCATCGCCTAGTTCGTCGTTGACCGGACAACGTTTAACCAACTTATGCCTGTCTAGTGTTGTCCAGTCAATTGCGAACCTGCCGGATACCTGTGGGTCATAAATGTTTACCTTACCAGTGCTACCCGCCCATGTGACCAAAGTCAACAGCAGCAACAGAAACCCCTATATCAAACCATAGCAACAGTGTGGGATGGGCAAAAAAGCTAGGACCCGAGAGCCAATTGTGGGTCCCAGCCAAAAATTCCCACCCGGCCCCGAAGCGACCAAAATATCACACTGTTAACTAGGGAGGGGGTGGAGGGGAAAAACTTCGGAAAATGGCAGCTCGGCTGCCTCGTGGCCGCCCCTTATATAAGGGTGCTGGCCACGCCCCCTAACTACCCGGATGTCTTCGTCCGATGGGGGGGGCCGCAAAGGGCGCGGCGGCCATTTTGGTGCCGCGCTCGCATTGCAGGCGCACCCCCCAATAAAGGACTCAGACACTGATGAAAGTGGATAACGGCATTGGGCCACATTTATTGATTCATGCCCTAGTCCGAATTATAAATTTCTATTGGTAATTGACCAATCATAATTCTTAAGGCAAGCAGGCCGAAGTAACACTGGTAAGGTCCCACCCAAAATTGCCGACGGCAATTGTTACAATGTATCTATTTGTATCAATTTGTTTGTTGACAACAAACAAATTGTTGACCGTAGTCAATATCTAACTAATGATCCCACCCTCTGATGCGTATCCGTAAAATCACGGGGTGATGCATGCTGTCTAGCTATAGCCATCACCCCATCGCCTGGTTCGTCGTTGACCGGACAACGTTTAACCAACTTATGCCTGTCTAGTGTTGTCCAGTCAATTGCGAACCTGCCGGATACCTGTGGGTCATAAATGTTTACCTTACCAGTGCTACCCGCCACACGGAGGGGCTTCAAAGAAGGCTCGACGCCCCCCCCCCCCAGACGTCAGCTCGGTCAACAGGCCTGCTCGCCAATCACCCAACAGGAGGTCCATACCTCCTCGCGACAGATGGGCCCCATCCCCTGCATAAAGGCCGTAATTTTGTAGGCTAATGGCGGGGTGACGACTGACCCGCCCCCAACCTTTGTCGGCAAGGAAGCGTGCCACAGCCCTATTCACCATGCGTCTAGCGCGGTCAAGGGCCTGGAGGTCGAAACCTCCCCTGTACGTGTGCCGCGGGACTATGTCCGACCAAACGAGGGTCGTGGCGGGCCACACGTAATGCAGGTAGGCAAGGTCGCCGCAAATCGCATGCTTTAGCGATAAGCCGGTGACCTGGCCCAAATCATTGCCCCCTAGGTGTATGATCAGAATGTCAGGCGGGTCAGCATTCCGGCCTGAAAAAAGGAATGGCAACAGCTCCCGCCATAACATCCCGGGCTTACCATGCCATGTGAGACTTGCGTATGCACCCAGTCCCAGTCGGGGTCCCCACTCTGTTGCCGCAGCGTAACGCGCTGCCCTGTGCACGTAGCTATGGCCCACCAGCCATACTGTCACCGGTGTAATACGACACCCAGGGTCTGTAAGGAAAAAACGAGGAAGAGAAAGGTGTGGTGACAAAACTGGTACTCACGGTGGAAGAGGGCGAACATAAAACTGAAAACATTGCGAACCCCACCTTCCCATGCTGCGTATGTCAGCCCCGGAGTACCCAAAAGCAGCTGCAGTGGAAGCCGCCCCTATCCTGAAGGAATGGGTGCCGTAACGGGCCCCTGGGAGGCCAACACTGGCCAGCGCTTTGCCGGTCACCTTCCAAAATTGAAATTTAGTAAGGGGAGACCCATCTTGGTGACAAAAAACAGGCCATGGTGCGTGCCACGCAGTGCAAGAAACTCCTGTAGGGCACCAACCGGACAGATGTCTGCCAAAGAACACCGTAGCAGTCTTACACCACTGCCTACGCCATGCTGATCTGTCTTAGAGGAGCGTATCCTCAACTGAGCCCAGTCTTTGGCAACATAGACATCTTCGAGTTCCAGTGCCCTACGACTTGCATCCGCCTTAGACAGCATCACAAGCTCGCTGATGCGGAGCGCTCCAAAAAAAGGCCACCGTTGTAGCCGCATGAAATAGGGCTGCCTCGTACATATCAAAACAGAGGCCATGCCAGCCCCGGGCCAATTGGGTAAGAACCCCTGGGGAAATCGGGAGGCGGTCGTCCGGGCAACGCCCATGCTCCCGCACCCACCCCTCCAAAACATGTCTCACACGGAAGTCAGCGGTACTATCCTCATGACCGCCCACCTTGGCCATAAAAGCCAGTGCTGACAGCCTAGATGCTATGGTGCGAGGTGCAAGGCCCTGGGCATGCAGGTAAACCATGAACCGAAGTACATGGGTCACTGGGATCGGCCAGGTTTCTGGCAGCCGGAATTGGGTACAGAAATCTCTGAAAGAATTGAATGCGTGGTGATACGCCTTACGCGTGCGTGGCGCCAGTGACAGGCCAATCGCCCAGTTCACCTCTCCTTGCCAATGGTCCATATCTCGTCCGGGAGTGGCGAGGGAAATTCCTCAACATCCGGGGCCAAGGCACGGAACCGGAAGATCTGCAGGCGGGACAAAGCGTCAGCGATATCATTATTGACCCCCGGGACATGCCTGGCCCTAAAGAGGACATTGAGGCGCAGGCTGCGCAACACAAACTGGCGCACTAGGTCCATGACCCTGGGCGATTTGGAAGTCTGTGAGTTGACAATGTGCACAACGGCCGCATTGTCACACCAGAAATGGACAACCGAGTTGGCCCACTCCTCGCCCCATAGCATCAAAGCCCCCAGGATAGGGAAAAATTCCAGATACGTGAGATCACGCAGGCGACCCGTACCTGCCCAGGCTGGTGGCCACCCACCATAGGCCCACTTCCCATTGAAGTACATCCCATAACCCAGGGATCCCGAAGCATCGGACTGTATCTGAAAGCGAGGGGAAGCCAGGAGGTCAGACCTCCAAAATGATACTCCATTGAACTCCCTCAGGAACTGGAGCCAGATAAGCATATCTGCCCTGATACCCCGAGTGAGTCTAACCCTATGGTGGGGCCTAGATAAGCCTGTCATGGCGTCGCACCAGCGCCGAGCAAATGCCCTGCCCGGTGCGACGACCCTGCAAGCGAAATTGAGGTGACCATGTAGCACCTGCAGTTCTTTCAGTGATGCCTTGCGTTTAGCAAGCAAGTCCGAGATAAGGGCCACTATCCTTGACACCTTATCCCCCGGTAACCTAGAAGCCTGCGCTACCGTGTCAATCTCCACCCCCAGGAATACTAGCTTAGTAGATGGGCCCTCGGTCTTTTCGGGCGCTAAAGGGACACCGAGTTCCTCCATTAGCGTCTGAAATGTATTGAGGAGACGTGTGCACGTGTCCCAGCCCCGTTCACCCCCGAATAAAAAATCATCCAGGTAATGGGCTACAGACCGGGACCCTGACCTGCGGACGAAAGCCCACTGTAGGAATGTACTGAAACGCTCGAAGGCCGAGCATGATATGGAACAGCCAAAAGGCATGGCCTTATCAAAGTAATATTCACCCCGGAACTTAAAACCCAGCAACTCAAAGTCGCCCGGGTGCACAGGCAGGAGGCGAAACGCCGACTTGATGTCACACTTAGCCAATAGCGCACCCGGGCCACATGAGCGCACCATGCGCAGGGCTTGGTCAAAAGATGTATACCTGACTGAGCAAAGGTCATCAGGGATAGCATCATTGACCGATCGGCCGGCTGGGTAGGACAAGTGATGAATCAGGCGAAACTCGCCCGGTGACTTTTTGGGCACTAAGCCCAAGGGTGATACCTTAAAATTGGGGAACGGGGGTGTTGGGAAAGGGCCAGCGACCCTGCCCTCATCGACCTCCTTAGTAATGCTGGCAGCAGCCACCTCCTCCCTCCCCCGAAGGGACAAAAGGTTGGGGGCATCCTGGGGGGACCTATCACCCACAAAAGGAATACGGAACCCCCGTCTAAAACCCTGAAGTAGGTAAACCGCATCCTCCTCCCTCGGGTACAATGCGAGCCAACGCTCCAACATATCCACATTAATTGGGGAGGGGGCCTTTCGGTGTACCAGCTCCCTCCGCGGCAGTTTTGCCAGCCCCCTGTCCGCCCCTTCCTCTGCCCTGCATCCCTCCAGGCCTGGGACAGGCGGAGGCCGCATGGGGGCCAGCGCAGGAGGGACACTCATGCCTGTACTTGCAATTCTTCCTGTTGCAGGAACCATTGGACGAGAAAGTCCAGCACAGCAGGCGGGCTGGACCCCCCTGCCCCGCCACCGGGCGGGGAGCCTGTGCTGGGGCCGCTCGCTGGACCGCATGTCCACAATGGTATCTTTCCCCGGGCGCAGGGCGTGTGGGAGTCATGTACAGAAGCCACAGACTCTGGCAGGGCTCATCCCACCTCATCTCGGGGTGCAGGGGAATCCGCATACGGAATTCCTCGTCATAAGCCAACCACGACGGGCCCGGGAAGTCAACCATCGCCCGGTAAATGTTGTCCAAATACTGGACCATCGGAATTGCCAAATCCGGCCGGGCCCTGAGGTAGACCGCCATGTATATGAGGTAGGCCGGCAACCAGTTGGCCCACGTACGTGGTGGCTTGCGACGACGCGCCTGCTCCTTGTCCTTCTCATCTTGCCCCTCCCTCTCCTCCTTGGTAGGCTCTCTGTTAAGGAGGGAGAAGATGTCCACATACTCCCCCCGCCAGATCTTCTCTTTGGTGGTCTGGGCCAAATGGTCCCCCAGTGGCAAGGAATACCCTGCTGTCGGCAAAGCCGACACAGGCACGGTGGAAACTGCGGGCATCTGCAAAGGAGCCTGGACTAACCCGGTCACCCCTAGAAAATTCCCAACTGGATAAGAAGCACCCCCCACCACGGGGCCCTGGGTGACGGTTAAAGTCCCCGGGTGGAGCGTCGGCGACTGGACCGCCGCACCACCCGTGCGAGGCCAAGGCCATTGGAAAGCCCCCCCCAACGTGGCCATGTGTGTAGGTGCACTAGTTTGGACCGCATACTCACATGCTGCACCCCCATGGGCCGCCCCCACCGGGGGTTCCGGCCCACTGGGGGCGTCGGAGCTCACGACCGCCATAGAGCTCGTCGACGGGGCTTGACCGGCACCGGCCTGTTGATTGGGGAGCTGCGAGGCAGTGGCCGAAGCCGGGCCCCACGCCTCAGGCAGCTCAACCCGTCTCACCGCCTGCTGCTGCCCAGCAGACGATGGGTCGACCTGCACCACAAAAGGGGCCCCAGGGTGACTAACCCGGGCCAGGGATGCCTCAAGGGCCGCAACGCGGGCCAAGAGGGCCTCCACGCTGACATAGCCACCTAAACCAAGGGGGGGGGCAAAGGGCCAGCCGGCCCACTAACTACAGGCGTCGGTACAGGTCCCTGTACCCCGGGGCCTGAATAGGGCCACGATCCTAGGCCCGGGCCCGGTAGGGCCGGGGAAGTACCCTGCCATGGAAGGGGGCCACACCACCCCCCAAGGCTGGGAGCCCCCACAGTAAGCTGCGCCCCAACGGAGGAAGGCCCAGCGGAATGGGCCACGCCAGGAGCGGTGGCCACCGCTTGCGGGCCGGGGGCCGCAGCCCATACTGGGCCCGCACGCGGACCCCCGGCCTCCGGCCAAGGGGGAATTAACCCCATCCCACTGGTCCCGGTGGGCTCGGGCATAGGAGGCTGCTGGGGAGGCGCAGCCGCGGTCCTCCGACCCGGATTGCACCTCCGCGCAGAACGAGCCGCGTTCGCAGTCGCCTTCTTCTTTGAGGGCATTGCAGCTAGCGGACGGGAAGCCGAAAAGGAGAAAATCAGCAGCCAAAAGGCTTCCCGGTAAGGGTAAAAGCAACGGAGGTAAGAGGGAAAAACTTCTCCGCTCCGTCGCTTCGGAAAATGGCAGCTCGGCTGCCTCGTGGCCGCCCCTTATATAAGGGTGCTGGCCACGCCCCCTAACTACCCGGATGTCTTCGTCCGATGGGGGGGGCCGCAAAGGGCGCGGCGGCCATTTTGGCGCCGCGCTCGCAATATCCCACATTCATAAATACACACATACAATTATTCCAAGCTGCACTCTCTGTTTTCTAATTCAAACCACTGATATCATCTTCCTTCAACTTTTTAAACTCTGTCTTTAAGACCTTCTGAGCTCCAACTACCATTGATCCAACTTGTATGGTTTGTATGGCAAGAAAGTGATTAGAAATAGAATCTAAGAAATGGTTGCTGTATTGCAGCTCTCAAAACCTCTGCAGGCTAATTTGCCTATAATTCAACATAGGTGACCATATGTGCATAATATGTAAATTATCACAGTGTGCTAATTTTGTTCCCTTTTTTTTTTTTTGCACTTTTTTTCCTAATCTGTTTCAGCTTTTTAGAGCTCTGCAGATTTGTGTTTTTTGTTTTGGAACTTCCAGAATTATTCTGCGCTTCCTGAAAAATGTTGAGAGATGTAAACCAAAAACACAAATCTGCATTGCTTAGATTTCAGCCTTGTCATCAGTTCTACACTAACATCTGCTCTCAAACTGACTTTAAACAGGAAGTTTACTACTCAGTTAAAGAACTTACTTGGAGTCCTTCATCCAATCTTTACCTCAGTCAAACCTTCCTTACAGGTTTTCAGATTGAAAGTTTGGGAAAGCAACCTTGTAAAGAAACACTTCAACTGCTGCTGAATTTTTAAAAAATGTTTATTTTATTTTTATTTTTGTCATGAACAGTAGCTTCTTTTATTATAGGGCTGTCTTTTTCCCCATCATGTTTTACTAAGGTTCTCATTTTACAGAGAGGCAATTCATATGTTTTGCTTCCATGTCTCAAATGAAAACCTTTCTGCTCCACCCTTACTAGAAGCTGCCTTACTCATTGCTACAAGCTATACTGTAGTATGGATCAGACCAGGTACACGTCAAGACAGACAGGCAGCTACACAAGAAAAAAACCTAACTAAATAAAGTTGCAACAGGAATTCCTGTCTCCTACAGAACTGTCTCTTCCATAAATTAGTTTGTTGTGGTTTTAGAAGTCATTTAAACTTGAGCAAAGGATTTCACTGTGTTCTCTCTTCATACACCCCATAAGAACATAAGAACATAAGAATAGCCTTGCTGGAACAGGCCACAGCCCATCCAGTCCAGCATTCTGTCTCACACAGTGGCCATCAGTGGGCCACAGTGGCCATCAGTGGGCCACAAACTCCTCATTTTCTGCTAGATCCTGCTGTCTTCCACTCCCAAAGGAGTTCCCATACCACTAACTGCCAGTGATGGGGTAGTGTGAAACTCCTCGTACACATAAACTTTAAAACAGGAGTTCTCAACCTTTTTAAGCCGGGAGCCAAGTCACACTCCCTCACACAGCTTCGGGGGGTGGACAGCCATTTTGCTCTTCCTCCACCACATGGCACTTCCTGGTGTGGGGGAGGCAATGGGGGACCACATGAAATGGTGCTGCGGGCCGCAGGTTGAGAATCCCTACTTTAAAACAATGCACTCAGGGAGCCAGGCGTTAGGTAGGGATACTAACCCTTAGCAGATTGCCAATCTAAAAGAAAAGTTCAGTCTGAAGGCATCACTTGCTCAAGGGTTAAGTAAGGATGGCTGTGTTTCACACCCTGGCCTTTTTGTCCTTTACAAAGGTAAGGGAAAGGGCCATCCTCTGAGTCTTGTGACCTCCACCACCACCACCACCTTCTCTGCTGCATCTCCCTCTAGCCAAAAAGAAAAGGAAGGAAGTGAAATGCAGTTTCCAGAAGCTTTCTGAAGTGGTAGTTCACCTTCTCATTATGCTATAGTCCACCAGCACTGTTAAAACAAAAAAAATCACACTTTTTTTCAAAGCCCCAGAACTAGACTTGTAGTACTTCTCACTTTCTTTTTGGCTGGCTGGCAGCTCCTGGAGCGTCTTGGGAGCAGAAAATTGGCCCTCAGGCATTCCAAAGAATCCTATTCCAGTGGGATGAATGAAGCTAACAAGTAGTTGATGCATCACTTGCATGTACTGTATTTTATTTGCCACGGTTCAAAGAATTTGCTTAGAAGAAAAAAAAACATTTCTTTTCATTCATGCATCTTTTCCAAACTTTGAAATCCTCATTCGAAACAAAGCAAATTAACTGACAAATGTTAATTACACCAATGCACCATTTGAAAATTTATTGTAGCAGCTCACCACTTAGGCACATTGTATAGCTAACAACAGAAAAGGATTTTTAAAGAGAGAGAAACAGTGACAAATTATTGATTAAATTAAGTGCTAATTAACACAGAGCACTGTCATTTTATGCTAACTAAAGAAGATTGCCCTAAGCTATAGAAAACTAAATCATGAATTTACTTCTCACTAAAATGTGCGTCATTATGAATTGTGTATTTTTATTGTTCATATTTTATTTATTTATTTTATTTTTTCAAACTTCTATTGCTGCCCAAATTGACGACAACTTTGCCTTAATCATATTGAAGGGTAAATGTCCATATAAATCTATAACAATCAGATTGCAAGTTAAGGGGACATGTGACTCAATACCTATTGAAATAATTCCCTCCACATAGAAAGCTGGCACTTTGAAGACTAGCCCAGAACACTATAATAATAATAATAATAATAATAATAATAATAATAATAATAATAATAATAATAATAATAATAATAATAATAATAATAATAATAATAATAATAATAATAATAATAATAATAATAATAATAATGTTTATAGCCCGCTTCCCTCAATCCAATGGACGACTCGAAGCGGCTTACAAAAAATATAAAGATACAATGATTAGAAATACAAATTACAAAAAATACAATATAACAACAATGACAACAATATAATAAAGAAATACAATATCAAAGGTACAAAATTCTGCACGACAAGGTCCTCAAGTGACGGAGCCATCAGCTCAACAATTTCACTGATGGCCCCAGCAGCCCACAGCCCTTTATCCCTCCTGGTAAGAGCGGGGAGGGAAAGGTGGGGGGCCCCACAGCTGCGACGGTGCTCTGGGTGGTGATCTTTGGCCTGGCCCCAGTGGCCCATGGCCCTTTATCCCTTCTGGTGAAAGCGGGGAGGGAGAGGCGGGGTCCCCCACAGCTGTGGCGACGCTCCGGGCGGCAGTCTTCAGCCTAGCCCCGGTGGCCCACGGCCCTTTATCCCTCCCGGTAAGAGCAGGGAGGGAGAGGCGGGCCCCCCACAGCTGCGGTGGCTATCCAGACGGCAGTCTTCTGTTTGGCCCCGGTGGCCCATGGCCCTTTATCCCTCCTGGTAAGAGCAGGGAGGGAGAGGCAGGGTCCCCCACAGCTGCGGTGGCGCTATCACCTAATTTACTGTGCATTCTTAATGGTCAGAACCTCTTGTGAGGCAACCAGAAAGCAATGCTTTGCTCATTTGTTTCACAATCTCTAGTTTGCTACTGCAGATGTCAGAGACTGCACCCACTGCTTTCATCTAGACCAGGAGTTCTCAACCTTTGAAATCTGGGGGCCGGGTCACGCTGCCTCAGACAGCTTCAGGGGCCAGACAGCCATTTTGCCATTCCTCCACCACATGGCACTTCCTGGTGTGGTGGAGCCACATGAAATAGTGCCACTGGTCACATCCGGCCCATGGGCCACAGGTTGAGAATTTCTGATCTAGACTTATGCCTCTACGAGGCAATGCTAGATGGCTCCTTGTACAAGCTCCAAAAAACATAGCTGTCAAGTATCCCATTTTGGTTGGGAAATACTGTAATTCACCCCTCTTTCCCACCATCTTCCCGTATTAGAACAGCCAGAAAAAGGAGTTAATGTGCATGCATGCCCATCAGAAGCAGTGGTGCGCATGTGTGAACACCCAGAAAAGGGGTTACTGCGCATGCACACCCATCAGAGGCAATGGTGCAAATACATGAACGCCTGAGCCCAGAAAATTTCCCTTATTTCCACAACCAAAACTTGATAGGTATGCCAAAAAAAACTTCACTGCTGATGCAGCATGACTGCTGCTCTGGACACTGCATTTATAGTTTAGAGCATTTACTCATGTAAACGGAAATCTCCTTGCAATCTGGAGTTGCACAACCTGTACACAGGTCTGCCACTTCAATAAGAAAAACGCCTACTGATCTGTAGATTTTTATAGTAATGTTTCATTGGTTTTTCATTTTATCACTCCTGTCTCTGCTATTTTAATCCCTGTAAACCACTCAGAAAATGTTGGTTAAAGAACAGCCTATAAACTGTAAATAAAAGTAAAGTTCTAAATGAATAGGTAAAGGTAAAGGTCGCCTTTGCTTGAAAGCCAGTTGTATCTGACTCTAGTTCAGTGCTCATCTCTGTTTATAGCCAAAGAGGCAGTGCTGTCTGCATCTACAGAAGTTTCCATGGACAAGTGGCAGGCATGACATGGAACACTGTTTACCTTTCCACCAAAGTGGACCCTATTTATCTTCTTGCAATTTCCTGCCTTCGAACTGCTAGGTTGGCAGGAGCTGGGACAGAGACGGAGGCTCACACCATCATGCGGCACTTGGGTCTCGATCTGCTGACCTGCCAACCTTCCAGTCGCCAAGTTCAGTGTCTTAACCAATAAGCCACCGCAATCCTTCTAAATGCATACAACCTATTTACCCCATAACCACAACTCTGTACATTTTGAGGATGTTAAAAAATCCCCACACATCTCAGAATGGAGCGTTGCTTGCAGGTGAATTGAGGCCAATACATTTAAAATACTCCTAGTCTGTGCTGAAAATCACCTAGGTGTACCAACTAGGCTCATTCTCCCACGGCAACCACGGGCTGGAAATACAGTACTTATTTTAGAATACCCTCACTTCTGCACCAATATACAGGAAGACATACATTTCATTCCCTGAAACATTGTACTCTCCTACAAAATAGAACACACAGTAAATTCTTTCTACCTCTGAAAGCTTAAAATTTTCTACAATGGACGAAATTTTTCGAGAAACAAGGCAAGGGAGAAACTGAGGTACAACTCCTCTACCACAACACTGAAATGTCTCCCAAATTGAGAAAAGTAATTGTGATAATCTGAACTATCACAATTTCTTTGTTTCTACAGATATCTAAACCAAACATTTTTGTTATTTCTGACATTATAGTTTCCGTTCGTTGGATGATGTCACCAACTGTTGAAGTAAATAAGCTGGGTTTTGTTTTTAAAACAGTATTACAACAATTTAAAATATTTTACCATTTTGTGTATTTCATTCTATTTCTGCTTGGGAACGGCATACTCTAACCCAGGAGTTCTCTACCTTTTAAAGCTAGGGGCCGAGTCAGGCTCCCTCAGACAGCTTCGGGGGTCAGACAGACATTTTACCCTTCCTCCACCACATGGCACTTCCAGGTGTGGTGGAGGCGGTGGGGGGGGGACATGAAATGGTGCCGTGGGCCACAGGTTGAGAATCCCTGCTCTAACCAGTGGAAACAAAATTATCCAACCTCTAAGTTTTCAACAGTTCTTTTATTCCCCCCCCCTCTCTCTTAGTGTCTCAATGGAACTTAGCTATGAAAACAATGGATTTAAACAGAATTGTACTGTAAAAGCCAAATATTTGTCCTTTAAAGAAAACATAAAACATGTCAAATATGTTAAATTTTGCACCACTGTACCTTTTCTGCATTTTCAGTTAAACACAACCTGCATTCAGTATAATGAACACCCGTATTTTCCTCCGGAGTAACAAAATTAGGTTTGATTCTGGCATGGAAAATAGAAACCTGCAAATATTTCTTCCCTAACACAAAGACGTTTAAACTAACTGACTCTGAATCATGTAAAAAATAACATCACAAATGTTTTTCTGACTTTCAGTATTACTTCCCAACATTAAATGAGATATTTAGATCTCGTACACCCCTCTCAGGAAATGTTACTAACATTCTTTTTATCACCCTCTTCCTTCCTTGAGGCATGTTCCTTACATTTTTTGTCAATTTACAAGTAGTCCAATGCATGTGTGAACTAAGTTAACTAACCCTCTCTTGTTGAAAACATTAACAGAAAACTGTACATTGTGATTTGGCATTTGCACACTTAGAACGAATGTTTGAATGAAGGGTAGTCTGCAGGCAAAGATTTCCATATCATCTTGAAAGATTCTAGATTTAACGAAAACTAAAAGAAGGGATGGTGGGATGCCAAAAATCTTGACACTTTTGTCAATTTATGAGAATTTATTTTATTATTATTTTATTTTTCACGCTTATATACCGCCCACTCAGGTACAACCCAACTCAGGGCGGTTTACATAGCAGACAGTAAATACATAAAAGACACATGATAAAACAAAGTTAAAAGTTAAAAAAACCCACCCCTAAAAGGTGCACACGAACCGAAGGGACCTTGGGGGAAGGCACACTTCTCTATACCAACCACCCAACGGTACCCCCATCCCCACCCGCACCCCAAACTTGGCCCATCAGCCAGGTCTTTAGTTCCTTCCTAAAGGGCAACACTTCGTCTGGAATGTTCAATAGGAATGGCCAAGGGAGGAATTAATTACTAACTTAGTCACTGAAGCAAGATTGTTAATTCCAAGAAACTGAAAAGTTAAAATATGAATTTCAATCCGTTAAACAGTATAATTAAGTCTGAGATATAGCAATTCATGATAAATGTATATGTAAAATAAAAAAAAGAGAAATAGAAGAATGAATTTCATGTTATTTGGAGAGATTTTACAGAATTTGTTCTGGAGAAAGAGGAAGACCAAATGCCTAAAAGGTATCTAATGTCTTTTTGGAAGGAGTATGGGGCATCCTAAATCTCTGATGCTAAAATGGAATCGTCTGTATTTCCAATGGCCCCAGATGCCTTATCCTGGCTCAGTAATTCAGTGAGTTAGGTATATGGCTATGGAACCAGAGGTTGGGAGTTCAATCCCCCTCTATGCAACCCAGGAGAAGAGTCAGCCTATGTAACCTTAGGCAGGCTGCACAGTCCAAGAAGAAGGAAATGGTAAACCACTTCTAAGTACAGGTACACTCTATTTAGAAAACCGTGGAAAGGGTCACCATAAGTTAGAATTGACTTGATGGCAGGTAACAATTTAATTATGAGTGCCTTAAATGCTTTTCTCTCTCTTCCTCAATGCCCTCTCCTGTTCCTTAGGTTTTTTTAAAAAACACATTTTGGGCTATACTCCAATGGGTGAAAGCAATACAAAACAGTGGCTGCCAGTGTAACCACCTGAAACCTGGTTTTATAGCAAAGGACTCACTCACAAAATTGCTCATAACAGTCAATTATAGAGAAGTGATCCTTTCTTGGTGTCTAGGATCTCTGGAGTAGACCTTACTGCCAGAGACTCAATGGCAATCATCAGGCAGTGGTTAACTAACCTGACAACCCTGAGGACTAACAGCCTTGGGTGACAAAGTCCACAAGGAAGGGAGATGGTCCCCAAATGGAATAAATCTCACTTGAATCCATCTTAATGTGGGGGGTAGCAGCTTCATCAATACTGGCCTGGGGCCGAGGAAGACTTTGTGTGCCAAAAGGGCTCAGGACCAGATAGTGACACACAGAACCTTGATTAGTGGTACAAGTATCACACTGTGATGTGCAAGGGAAATGAAAGGCCACTGCACTGTATTGTGCTCAGAACAGTCTTCGTGGCTGACCGTCATACTGATCGCCAATATTGTATTTGAAATCAGATATGGAGGAGGAGGAGGAAGAAGAAGAAGAGCATAAATAATTATGCATATTTGAATTAATTAGCTTCATGTTAAATAAATTCAAGGAAACATTATCTGAAAAATATATGATTATTTCCAGAAGTAAAGCAGATGATCTATGAAGCTCTCAGTTTCACTCTTTTGTGTACTTCAACCAGAGGTTCTACCAAATTCTTAAAAAGAAGCAGTATTAATAAGGTTTCAATAATCTTCCTGTATTTTGTGCAAAATGTGTCTCTGGCCCATATGGTCTTCTTCAAGCACTTACTGGGTTGCAAAGGGAGTCCAAATTTCACTTACATGTCATTTACAAAGTCACAAAATCATTTTCCCCCAGCAATGTTTTCACATAAAGGAGAAAAAGGTAGTAGTAGTAGTGAACAAAGAAAAGCAAACAGATACGGATAAGAGAAGGGATTTATATGAAACTAAGTGAAACAATGTATTTTCTTTTCTTTTTAACATCTAAAAGAGAATTATACTGGTCCAGATCGCATATGTGCATTAAAACCTAAGTACTTCCATATGAATATAAAGTGAACTCCTCCGATATTTTTGAATTATTTTGTAAGGTAAGAAAGCAGAGAATGCTATAGATAAAGGTAAAGGTTTCCCTTGCTCGAAAGCCAGTCGTATCCGACTCTAGGGTGCAATGCTCATCTCTGTTTCAAAGCCGAAGAGCCAGCGTTGTCTGCTTCTGCAGACGTTTCCATGGTCATGTGGCAGGCATGACTAGACACCGGAGTGCATAGAATGCTGTTACCTTCCCACCAAAGTGGTCCCTATTTATCTACTTGCAATTTCTTGCTTTCGAACTGCTCGGTTGGCAGGAGCTGGGACAAAGACGGGAGCTCAATCCTTCCTGCAGTACTCGGGAATCGAACTGCTGACCTTCCGCCTGTATGCTATAGATAAGTCCTCTTAATTTTTGTACTACTCCCCCCCCCCCCGAATTCTAGAATAGTGGTTTAGAGCACAGGAAAACCTTTTATGTACTGGTAATTCAGAAGCTATATTTAGAATTAAAAAACAATATTAACCATAGGTGATATACTGCAGAGAGAATATAGATGATTTTCAAAACAGGAGTCCTTATTCCACAGTTCATATAATGCAGCTATTATAGCTCGAGAATTTTCTGGCAGAGCAAAAACAGTAAAATGCATAAATTTAACCATTATACCAAAGCTACTGTATCTGTAACATAGCATTAGTTCAATCACATAAGCACGTTAATGAAGCTTGGCCCTCAACTACATTAAGCCCTTATTATATTAACTCGCAATGTTTCTCTCCAACAGCCCACTTTCCAATTGTTGTGATTCACTGAAGAGACAGCAGAAAAGTGAAAACAGTCTACAGTACTGTTGTGTTCTAATGGTTTTATTGTCCACATAGATTACAATGTATCTGAACCAATGTAACCTTGCCTATAGCAACAATGTAACCTTCAGCTGTATCATATGAACCCTGTAATAGGACGCGAGCTAATGACCACCAGCTGGCAGCAGCGAGCGTCCAAGCTCTCTTGGTCCAAACTCATCAAAGGCAACAGCGCGGGAAGTTTTCCCGCCACCACCTACACCTGGACAAGAAGGGCGTGACCAGCAATGACGTCACGCAGACAGTAGCCAATGGGCTACCATGCAACCACGTTCAAATGTATTACTACTGTATATAAAGAGCTATCGATCCGCCATTACCTCATGTTCCCTCTGTCCACGATGCAATAAACCTGAGTTAACCCAGCCCGAAGGCTGTGTCCTGTGTCTTGGTTTTCATACACCAAATTGGCGACGAGGATGGGATAATGGATCCCCAAGGAACAGCCAGGGCACAGAGCGGGTTCAACATCACCAAACCGCAAGACTGGGAGCTGTTTGAGATGGACTTCCAGGCGGCACTGGTGGAACTCAAAGTCAAAGACGACGACGAGGAGAGGAAGAGGGCCATCCTCACCAGAATGCTTGGGTTAGAAACCAAGCGGACGCTGGTGGGCATCATCGCTCCGAAGAAGGTGAGCGAATTTAAGGCAGACGACATCATGAAGCTGCTGCGAGAGCGCTTCCGACCCTCGAGGGCAATGTTTCCCGCTCGGAGCGCGTTTTGGAGGCGAGTCCAAGCGCCGGACGAGTCGGTTGAGGCATTCGTGACCGCCATGAGGATAGCCGCCGGCCCCTGTAGATGGGACAACCTAGAGATGGCCCTCAGGGACGGCGTGCTGTGTGGCCTGAAGGACAAGGAGGTGCAGCGCAGCTTGATGAACAAGGAGCCGCCACCCACGCTGGCAGAGGTCGTAGAGGCCGCGGAAGCCGCGGAGGCCACGAATGCTGGAGTGGACGAGATGCACCAGTGGCGTGAGTGGCGTCCTAGAGCCGGCAAGGCGGAAAATTCGGTGCACGGGAAGTCCGGACAGTCGGTGCACGCAACTCGACGGGCCTCAAAGTCGTCTACGGAAGGCAGCGACGGCGAGGAGGTCCAGAAGGTCCGAAAAGGTGGGCGGCGCTGCGACGGTTGCGGAGCGGCCCATGAGCGCGCGAGGTGCCCATTCAGAAAGGCCGAGTGTTACACCTGCGGCCGTCGGGGGCACATCGCCAGGGCATGCAGAAAACGGAAGGAGGGCCGGAGGCAGTCACAAGACCGTTCGACCAGACCGGACCGTCCAGCGAGGTCCAAAGATGGCGCCCAGACCACGAGGAAACAGGACGGCGTGGGCCGCGTCTCGGACGACAGCGAGGACGACGCCCCAGTGTTCAGCGTGTCCGCGGGACAGTCCCATTACTTCGTTGAGGTACTAGTACAAGGGGCCCCTATTAGGATGGAAATTGACTCGGGGTCCTCCTATTCTATAATTCCCCAGAAAGAGTTTTTGAAAATCGACCCCCACGTGCGGCCCAAACTTAAAACGTTGAGGTCCACGCTACGAGATGTACAGGGAAACAGCATTCCGGTGTTGGGGGTCGGAAAGTTTCGGGTCAGCTTTAAGAGACATTCTGCGGAACTGCCCCTAGTTGTCCTTAAGGGGGGAAGTTGTAGCCTCCTAGGGACGCAGTGGTTTCAGCCCTTAGGCTTGTTCATAGGGGGAGTGCATACGGTGGGGGTGGACCCAATACAAGCGGTTTGCGACGCGCATCCCGCCGTCTTTGAAAAAGGACTTGGAAAGTTCAAGGGACCCCCTGTAGCCTTCGACCTAGACCCGGAGGTCCGCCCGATAAGACTCAAACCGCGCAGGGTGCCGTTCGCACTCAAGGACAAAATAGAGGCGGAACTGGACAAACTGGTGGGCCAGGGGATTCTTATTCCTGTTGATTCCGCGGAGTGGGAAACTCCAATTGTAACAGCTCTGAAGGCTAACGGGGAGGTGCGCATTTGCGCTGATTATAAGTGTACAATTAACAAGGCGATCCGCCCTAATGCATACCCGGTGCCGGTGGTCAGCCACCTTTTGGCCAGGCTGAATGGGGGAAAGTGTTTCGCTAAACTCGATTTGGCACAAGCCTATCAGCAACTCCCCGTAACTCCCGCCACGGCCGCGGCACAAACGATAGTTACACACAAAGGGGCGTTCCAGGTGTCGCGTTTACAGTTCGGCGTGAACTCGGCACCCGGCCTTTTTCAGTCGCTTGTGGAACGCCTCCTGAAGGGGCTGGAGGGGGTGTTGCCTTATTTTGATGACGTGTTGATAACAGGGGGGAGTGAGGCCGAACTGGCAAAGAGATTGGATAAAGTACTAACCGTTTTCGAGAAAGCGGGGCTGAGACTGAGGAAGGACAAATGTGTTTTTTTCGAAACTGAGGTCGAGTTTTTAGGGTTCCGGATCACACCCGAGGGTATTAAGCCGTCTAAATCCAAAGTAGCAGCCATAAAGAAGGCCCCTCGCCCCACATCCAAAACCGAGCTACAGTCATTCCTGGGGCTCCTCAATTTTTACCATACATTCCTCCCACGGAAGGCGTCCGTGGCCGAACCGCTTCATCGGTTACTTAAAAAGGAGGAGACATGGATGTGGGGTGACGAGCACGAGAGGGCGTTCAAAGAACTAAAGCAACTATTAACATCTGAGGCAATCCTGACGCATTTCGACCCCAAACGGCCAGTGGTCTTAGTCTGTGATGCATCCCCGGTGGGGGTGGGGGCGGTGCTTTGCCACGTGTTGGATGACGGAAGGGAGGCCCCGGTAACGTTTTATTCAAGGTCCCTGTCCCAAGCGGAGCGCAATTACGCACAAACCGACAGGGAGGCATTAGCAATAGTAGCGGGAACCAAAAAATTTCACGATTTTTTGTATGGCCGCCCGTTCAAAATCGTGACTGATCACAAGCCCCTGTTAGGGATCTTCACGGCAAGCAAGCCCACGCCGCAGATCCTGTCCCCGAGGATGCTGCGATGGGCTATTTTTCTCAACGCATACCAACACGAGTTGGAGTACCGGCCCGGAAAGGAGATCAGCCATGCTGATGCACTTTCGAGATCTCCTTTGCCCTTGTCGGACGACCAAAAGGCGAGAGTAGAAAGAGACCGCCAGGTGTTGCTAATTGAGGTCTTAGACGCACCCCCAATAGTACCAGCCGACATTGCTAGGGCGACAGGCAAGGACAGGACGCTGGAGAAAGTTAGTTCATGGGTACAGAAAGGGTGGCCGGCATCGTCCCCAGGCACAGAATTCGACCCATTTTTTCGGAAAAAACTAGAGTTGTCCCTAGAAAGGGGGTGCCTGTTGTGGGGCCAACGGGTGGTGGTCCCTACGTCCCTGCGTCCGAGGGTGCTCGAACTGCTGCACGTCAGCCACCCGGGCATCGTTCGTTCAAAGGCGCTGGCCCGGAGTTATTTTTGGTGGCCACAGCTAGACACAGACATTGAGCACATGGTCGGCACTTGTGAGGCATGCCAGGGATCCCGACCAGAGGCGGCCCGTCTCCCGCATAGGGAATGGGACACAGCAAGGGGGCCATGGTCCAGAGTGCACGTAGATTTCGCTGGCCCATTCCGAGGAACCATGTTTCTCCTGGTGGTGGATGCGTTCTCCAAGTGGCTGGAGGTTATCCCAGTAAAGAGCACGTCCTCCGCCACTACAATTAGCCAGCTGAGGAGAGTCTTTTCCACGTTCGGTTTACCCGACACTTTAGTCAGCGATAATGCTAGTTGTTTCACCTCCGCGGAGTTCGGGGCATTCATGGAGGCAAACGCCATTCGGCATGTCACATCCGCGCCGTTTCACCCGGCCACGAATGGCCAAGTGGAACGGCTGGTGCGTACAACAAAGGATGCGCTGCGGCGCATGGGCCCGGGGGACCTAAATCACCAAGTATGTCAGTTCTTATTAGCGTATAGGGTGACTCCCTTGGCATCAGGTTACTCGCCGGCAGAGCTCTTGATGCGGCGAAAGCTGACCACGATCCTGTCCAGGCTAGACCCGACGAGAGTCGAGGATAAAGGGAAAAACATAGGGTTGGCAGTCTCGAAAGGTTTCGCCGCCGGCGAACCTGTTCACTGCAGGAACTATGCCAGCGCAGGGCCAGCCTGGGTACCAGGGACGGTTGTGGAACAAACGGGGCCAGTGTCGTACCGGGTCGAGACTAACACCGGCCTCCTCTGGAGGAGGCACGCAGACCAACTGAGGCACCGAGTGAGTGGGCCAGTCAGTGGGGCTCAGCAACAGGATTCAGCGTTAGGGTTCTCCCCCACCCGTTTAGCCCAAGGGGGAGACAGCAGCGGACAACAGTCCCAAGCAAGGGGGGAAGGCAGAAGCAGCGGCCCCGACTCATACCCTTTTGATACGCCGGTTCTATCAGAGGCCGGGGAAGGGGGAGAGGAGTTCGCGACCGCTGCCCCCGAATGTAATTTTGATTTTGATTTTGCGAGCCGGGGGGGTTTTCAGGAGTGTTCCCCCACCCATCCAAGCGAGAAGAGGGGTTTTTCGTTAGCCCCCAGTGCCCCCGGTTCCTCCCTAAGAAAGAGCACACCTCCAAACAACGCCGCGGAGCCGCGGCAAGTCACTAACGAGTCTCCCTCTCCAATTACAGGACAGGAAACCAGGGGACAAAGAGAAGGTAGCAAACCCAGGGAAAGGCAGCCCGCATCGAGACCCCAGCGTGTTCGAAATAAGCCATCTTGGCTGAGAGACTTTGTCTCCTAGGGGGGGGGAGTGTGTTTAAGTGTGGGCTCGAGACTTTGTCTCATCCTAGGGGGGAGGGGTGTTGTGTTCTAATGGTTTTATTGTCCACATAGATTACAATGTATCTGAACCAATGTAACCTTGCCTATAGCAACAATGTAACCTTCAGCTGTATCATATGAACCCTGTAATAGGACGCGAGCTAATGACCACCAGCTGGCAGCAGCGAGCGTCCAAGCTCTCTTGGTCCAAACTCATCAAAGGCAACAGCGCGGGAAGTTTTCCCGCCACCACCTACACCTGGACAAGAAGGGCGTGACCAGCAATGACGTCACGCAGACAGTAGCCAATGGGCTACCATGCAACCACGTTCAAATGTATTACTACTGTATATAAAGAGCTATCGATCCGCCATTACCTCATGTTCCCTCTGTCCACGATGCAATAAACCTGAGTTAACCCAGCCCGAAGGCTGTGTCCTGTGTCTTGGTTTTCATACACCAAAAGTACTGTATATCAGAAAAGAATATATGGAGGCTGTAATCCTATGTCTTTTTTCCTGGGAGACAAAACTATTCAATTCAATAGAATTTTGTGCAGACATTTGCCCTGTAAACCCTGCAACCTTCTGCACCCCAAATCAACATGTTCTGTTGAGAAAAGTGCATGCCCAACTTGACAGTAGTTTAGCCATGTTAAAGAAAATATCCCTACGGCCATGGCTTATTACATTATACTAAAAACGTTATATTTGCCTGTCACTTAAACACAACAGGAGTTTAAGTAACTTGAATAATGCCCTTGACAAACTTTACATTAACCCATACACTTATTTTTATGAACAAGCTTATTTTGAAGAACATACATGAACTAAAGTCATCAATACATTTAATAAAACAAGTACTGTACTTGTATATCTAAAATCACTAACAACGACACACTTGATCTAATAGTTGCCTAAGACACAATCACCATTTATAACTATGAATAACATATGGGAAGAACCATATTTTCCTCTGTAAGGTTCTCCTACAGGAAAAGATGCATGGATTACCTAGCAGCACATTAGTGTCAATGGATTATATAATGCTTTATCAACAGTTTATCAGAAACCTCCCTTAGGAAGGTGATTCTACTTTTTAAAATGAATACTTAATTACTTTTTCAGTAAAACAGGCCAAAGTGTTTCCAATAAACATAATATTTCAAAAGTAACGTTTAATGTAATGTTGTTGTTATTGTTCAGTCGCATAGTCGAATCCGACCCTTTGTGGCCCCATGGACCACTGCACCCCAGGCACCCCTATCCTTCACTATCCTCTGCAGCCCGCTCAGCTCTACGTCCATTGTGTCAATGATGCCAATATAGGCAATAGTTAGGCATTCCAAGTGGAACACTACATGAACATCCAGGTCCCCAAACATGGGAATTACTACTCAATATACAGCAACTAACTAACTAACTAACTAACTAACTAACTAACTAACTAACTAACTAACTAACTAACTGTTTGTTTGTTTGTTTGTTTGTTTGACACCTGTATCTTTCCCTACTGGTAAACAACACGCCAGGCAGCTTACAACCACAAAAATCACCAAACAGTATCAAATAATAGAACAATAAGTCAATAAAACAGTAAAATATACTATGTAGGTGTCAGGGCATCACTAAATCTCCCCTAAAGCACACAGACATCACTCAGACTGACAGTTGGCATATTAAAAAGGGGAAGGCTTTGTGGAACAAAAATGTCATCAAATCTTTCTTAAACACCAGCAGAGATGAGGCAGATCTAATCTCTGCTGGTAGTTTGTTCCACAGTCTGGAGCCGATTTTTTGTTGGATTTGTTGGGTAACTGGGGTTGGGGTGAGATGAGGGATGGGTTCATTTATATATATATATAGTAGTGGGTTTCATTAAACCGGGTAGTATAAAATTGTCATAAATAAATAATTTTAATTAATCTTATCCTTATAACCCAAATATGCATCTGTTAACAGTTGAAACCTACTGGACTTTTGAATCTTGAATGAATGAGGGCCATCAGTACATTAATCCTAAATTGGATTTAAAATTGAATATATGTTCTATTTGTGAACTTTTACCAAGTTTTTTTTTAAGGGACTGCAGTGGCTCAAGTGGCTAAGATGCTAACTGGAAGGCGGGAGGTCAGCAGTTCGATTCCCAAGTACTGCAGGATGGAATGAGCTCCTGTCTTTGTCCCAGCTCCTGCCAACCTAGGAGTTCGAAAGCAAGAAATTGCAAGTAGGTAAATAGGGACCACTTTGGTGGAAAGGTAAACAGTGTTCCATGTCTAGTCATGCCTGCCACATGACCATGGAAACATGTGAAGAAGCAGACAGCGCTGGCTCTTCGGCTTTGAAACAGAAATGAGTACTGAACCCTAGAGTCGGATACGACTGGCTTTCGAGCAAGGGAAACCTTTACCAATTTTTAAACCAAGTTTGTACAACCCCTACTACTTCATTTAATATACAACTTAAAAGTTTCATATATATCGTCATAATGAGAAATATATTTGAATAAAGATCTACTGGGAGGAAAAAGAATTAAAAACAAAATAAGGAGAACACAGCCTAGTTTCAACTGCTGTGATCATTTCTGCATAAGTGATGTTAAGATTTAGCTCTCTGGCATGTCATCCCATGTGTCTGTGAGTAAAATTACTGCCATGCAGTTTGTTAGGCAAGGAATGTTTAAATAGGCAGTGAATCTCCTTTCATCAGTCCCACAAAATGTTACACAACACAAATGCCTCTTGATGTGTCATTTCCTGCTTGGCCCTCAGCCCAGTTCCTGACAGACAGGCATAAAAAATTAGAGAAGAGATTTAAAGCTTGTGTATTCATAAGCACATTCCACAAGCCATCAGACAGTACCCCTCCACATCCTCGAAATGGAGGAATTCAGTAAAGAAAGAGTGCAGGAGCTTCCTGAATGCTGTTTCAATGGTACCACAGCAAAGAATCTTACAAATCCCAGTCATTATGCAGACTGGCCAAACTTTTCCCGCTTGTCATTCAGAGCACACGAAATGAATGTTTGATTGCATCTTGCATACTTGACATGTTTATTTAAATGCAGATGCTTTTTTAATGCAGCCCTTTGGCATCTAGTGGGTTGTTGTTAAAAAGCTCCTTGGATTGACTGAGTGGAGTTGTTTCCCTTTATTTTCATGTGTTTTAGCACGTTTTGATGTTTTAGTTATATTCGTTTTTAATCTTTTAGCACTTACTAGGTGAGTGCCCAGCCTTGGCCGGGGGGGTGGGGGTATTTATGGCACTTGGAAGGCCCCCCCCCCCAATACATACCAACCCAGACTTCTCCCTGTGAGAGACACACACAGAGAGAGACACATGTGGACGTACCGTGTTTGTTTTCAGGCTGTGTGTGCGTGTGTCTGTCTGTCTGTCTATGTGCGAGCATTCCTCCACCCGAGTTGGTTTTCCTTCTCCCTGCCCCTTGTGTGTGTGTGTGTGTGTGTGTGTGTGTGTGTGTGTGTGTGTGTGTGTGTGTGTGAGAGAGAGAGAGAGAGAGAGAGAGAGAGAGAGGTGGACTGTCTTGAAGGAAGGGGCTGGATGAAAGGTTGGTAGCTCGAAATGCCACACAGGCCCACCCCATAGTGCAAGGCACTATGGGAATTGCAGTTTTTTTCTGTTTTCCCCATTTTGTGGGGCCCATGCCCCCCTCTGGTCTCGATACCCCAACGTTGACAGTCTCTCCCATGCCAGGTAAGTGTGCGCGCAGTTTGGACGGGGACAGTTAAGGGGTGTGGATTTGTATTCCGGACCCACATTGGGACATTTCTCTTTTATAGGTATAGATAATAATAATCTTGAGTGTATTTTCAGCAGACTGGTTGGATGTAAATGTAATAAATGAAAATAATCCATGAACACAAATAACACTGCACAACAACGATTTTGCTACTGGGAATAACACGTGATGTACATGATATCGAATGTGCTGATTCCAAATCTGAACTCAGAATTTGCCTATCATATACAGATTTTAAGGTGTGCTACAGCTGTTCAAATGGTCAATAATCAGGTAATTTATTTTTACATGGGAACATTATTTAATTTTATTTTATTTTAATTCTTAGATTTTTATGCCACCCACTCGGGCAAACCCGACTTATAACAATTTCAGCTACCACTATGCCTGCTGCCGCCTCAGCTGAATCATGTCACCTGGTAGCATGCATGTTCTAGCAGCGGCTGGGTATGTCTGGGCAAGTCAGTAAGCTGAAGTCAAAAATAGGTATACAGTAAAACCCCGACTTACAAATGCCTCGAGTTTCATAAAATTTGACTTATATAATGGTTTTATGCTAAAACCATGTCCTGATTTACACGGTTTCCTATGGGTTTGCTTTGAGTTACATAAAGATTCTTTTTCCTATGGGTTTGCTTCAAGTTACGTAAAGATTTATTTCCCTATGTGTTTGCTTCGGTTTACATAAAAATTTCATTTTTCCTATGGGTTTGCTTCAAGTTACATAAAAATATTTTTTCCTGTGGGTTTGTTTCGAGTTACAAAAAATTCAATTTAAACAAAAGCCTACGGAACGGACTTTTTTCCGCAAGTAGGGGTTTTACTGTATAAGGCGAGGCTTGTCTCTAGTGTGAAACCATCTTGATGGATAGTACAGCTAGGCCACAGTGAGTCTGTTCTGAACTAAAAATGAGTAGGCACAGCTGTGTTAATAAACCAGACAATTTTTGCTACATTTGTGGCAAATATCTCCTGCGTGATCAATGCAAGAACCTAACCAAGAGGGTGAGAGTTGCTTACTTCAGATCCTAATGTCCTAGGCAGAATTGGGCTACAAATTTGGATTCAGCGCACTTGATTTAGTATAGGACACATGGATTAGACCAAGTAGCAGCCATTTTTTGTGTGTGTGTGTGATGCAGTGTAATGAAATAAAAATTACAAAGGGGAAAACCAAAAAATAACCACAAAGGTATTGTAGCACTTTAAAGGAATAACAGATTTATGTCAAAGTTAACTTTTGTGAATACAGTATAGTCCTCAGACATGGGACTAGGGTTCAATACTCATCTCTGTTTACAGCCAAAGAGCCAGTGCTGTCTGTGTTTGCAGACGTTTCGTGGCCATGTGGCAGGGATGCCTAGACACCGGAGTGCACAGAACGCTGTTTACCTTCCCACCAAAAGTGATACCCATTTATCTATTTGCAATGTCTTGCTTTTGAACAGCTAGGTTGGCAGAGATGGGAGCTCACTCAGTCAAACAGCACTTGGGTCTCAAACTGCTGACCTGCCAGCCTTCCAGGTGTCAAGTTCAGCGTCTTAACCACTAAGCCACCACAGTCCCTTAATCAGAGATTTATGAAGCTGCTAAATATAAATCAGCAGTTTTAAATGATCTAAAAATTAAATACTAATTTTTCAACATAGACAGGGTTTGCCCTTCTGAAAGTGAAACTAAACCATCAAACCCCAGCCAGGCCAGCTACTTACTACTGATATTATGCAGCATTTGCTCTGGCAGCTCTACTTGCCAAAAGAAGGTCAACGTTTGTCTCCTATAAACAAACCTTACAAATTTAGGATCGTCAGCATGATGTCATGTTTCAAAATGATAAGCTGGCAGCCCAAGTAACTGACATTCTGTAAAGATATATACAATTCTATGTTTATGCTACTTAGGATGAAGGTTCTATTAAGTCATTGTCTGTGTTCCTTTAAAGAAGAGTTTTATAACTGAGATTAATCACAACGGCAAAAGATCAAAGTTTAAAAACATCAGTGATGCCATTGGGTATTTTTTTAATCTTATAATGAATGATGAGCATGTGCTCTTATGAAGTAGGTCCAACTGCCAACGCCAGATGAGTATATTAAGAAGTTGTTTGTGATGTGGCAGGCCCTGATTTAACTGCCAGAGAAAGGGAGAGGGAGAATAAAGAATGGGACAACATGTGTCAGATAGCCAAGTGAAAATAAATGGAGGTTCTAGCAGAGAGAGGAACTGTCTATTTTTCTTCTTTCATGTCCAGGTCAGACTTTGAACTGCCAAAATGAAACCACCTTCTTGGCTTTGTCACTGGCCAACCTTAAATATTCATTAATACATCTTTCCAGTAGTAACTAGCAGACCAGTAAATGAGTCAGATTCTGTATTTCTCCACATTCACACAGTGTGTTGTTGTCTGCCAGCAGCCCCCACTTGAGCATGTTGGTCTCACATTTAGGCACTCCAACCCTCAGCCTATTCAGGGTCCTCCAAGTGACATAGGGGAGGTTGAGTTTCTCAGCAATAACCTCCTTTAATGTTGTTCCTTGTCCAGTGAGCTCCTTCCTCCATCTTCTAATTTGATTTTGCTCTTCCATACCCTCAAGAATGTTGGTTCTTGCCATAAAGTTCTTCCTGGATCTGGTCGCCATGATGAATGAACTACACCAATTACTGCACAGGACAGCCTGTATCCCTACTTGCTTTCTTGGACCTCTCAGTCATAGTTGATAATGCTCATCTGGACTGCCTCTTTTGTGCGGAACTTGAATACATTGTTTTACAGGGGCTTTTATTGGTCAGTTGTATATAGCACTCTTAATCACTTATGTTTGAGCACATTTTATCTTTCAATTCTATTTATACAGTGGAACTTCGGTTAACAAATCGCTCAGTTAACATAAAAATTGCATAACAGAAGGAAATCCATAGAAAGTAGCGACTCAGTTTACGGAATCCCCCCCTCCCCGGAACAGATTAATTGGTTTTCAATGCATTCCTATAGAAAACTGCATTTAATGCATTCCTATGGAAAATTCAGTTAAAATAATTTTTTCTGTAAGAACCATTCCAGAGAACACATTAATTAGTTAACTGAGGTTCCACTGTATTTCAGTTTAACTGGCTTGAGTCCCACTTTGGGCACAAACGCAGACAACAAACCCACTAAATAAATGTCAAAAGCTATATATTTTTATGCCTCCTTGTACAGTATTCACAGGTAAAGAAAATGAAATTTCAATCTTCCCACTCACATGCCAATCTCATAACCACTTCTGTCATTTCCCCCAACTGAAAATGTTGCAAGCATGATAAATGACATTTCAGCACCATTTTCTTTCCTTAAACTGTCTTGTGGTTGTAATAGCCTAATTTCTATGAACAGTGCTACTATGATCTCTTTACTCCAGATAGCAACTGAAGTAAGAATTTACACAAGCTGAACCAAGCCAAACGATAAACGTGGTGTTTAATTAAATGGCATTTAATTAACATTTTGATTCAAATCAACAACAAATTAATTAAATTTAGCTACATCTCTCTGGTCATATCAGTCTGGATTAAAAATTAATGGAAATTAGAATAAACCAGCCCAGTAACAACTTTTTTTCTTTTTTGCTATTGCTAGTGAGCAAACAAAGAGGCTAGTAATATTACTGAGAACTGAGAGAATACCTTTCTTGTATTTATTTGAACCATAATAGAAATTCTCCTTAGCTATCCCAATCAATTTATATTTATTTATCTATTTTTATTGTTTATATTCAGCTATCCTCCCCATCAAGGACTCAAGGTGGCTCCCAACAATTAAAAGCATACAATAATCACAAATTAAAACACCATATATGGCTTGTCCAGGGGTGGCAAACCTTGGTGCCCCAGATGTTCTTGGACTTCAATTCCAAGAGCATCTGGGGCACCAAGGTTGGCCATCCCTGGACTACTCAATACAAAGTGTTCATCAATTTGGTAAGAAGATGGGGAATATACAGAGAATCCTATAATACCCAAACATGCCTATGATTATTAATTAGAGATTATATTGCCATCTACCAGGGATGCTTTGCTGTAGATTTCCTGCAATATCAAGGATGTGACCAATATGAAAACAGGGGTCCCTCCCCATGGTACAATTCTATGATTTTGTAATTTATAGGAAAAAGTAACTTATCCTCTTCTTCTTTGGCTATCAGTATTCTGCTATGTGAAAGCTTGCATGCTATTAATAGTGTTGGGATTGAACTCAACACCATTAACTCTGGTAAGTGATAACGTAAAATCACTACATTTCTATTTCATTACTTTATATTTCTGCTCAAAAGAGGTGCTTCTGGGTTGAAAGGATTAGCTCATTGCCACCATTGCCCAAGGTACACCCGATCACTGAAATAGCAGTCTTCGGAGAGGCTCCTTTCATGTCCGCCTTAGAACTATGGAAGGCAAGCAAGGAGCTACCAGATACAGTAACTGGGCAGAACCACATGACTCTCTACTGCCTGGCCAAGAACAACCATGGCATGCGTGGAAAGGTTTAAACAGACTGCATGCTGGGATAGGAAGATCAAGGGCTAATCTAAGAAAGTGGGGTTTCCCTGTAGATGGCAGCTTGCGTGAATGTGGAGAAGAACAAACTATTGCTCATATGATACACTGCACACAATGTCCCTCAATGTGCACTGAGGAGGACCTTATGTTGGCAAGAGAAAATGCTGTTGATGTGGCCCGATATTGGGTGGATGTCATCTAGTTCTTGTTTGTTTTCTATATGTTGGTTTTAGCTTTGTATGCTATTACAGTACATGCTTTGTGGTGCATCTGACATGAATAAAGAAAAGAATTACTTTATATACCATTTAATGTAAATAATACACCAAAAAAAGCACTTGATCATCTTTACATACAAAGATATATTGAACCTGAGACTCTTGATGCAGCAGATCTCCATTCACAATCAAATGAATGAGAATAAGCTAACTTTTCCACAAAACAACAAATTGTTGAAAAATGTGTAAAGCCATTGAGTATTACTTTTATCCCATCAAAAACAAGTTGAAAGAAAATTTTAAAAACTTGAGTCAGATGCAGGTAAATTAATCTGCAATAATAAATTAAACATTAGATTTTAAACTATTTCATTCTAATTCTAACCTTAAAGAAGAATTTATGCTTCTTGGCATGTACTATTGCTATCAAAACTTTATACATCAACTTTTTTTGCTACTGAAAGGTCTGCCCATTATGGAGTTACTGCCTGTTATGCTGATATCCACAATAGGCACACATCTGTTCCTTCTCCAGGATTTTATACTGTTTGCTATGTATGGAAATGCCTCCCTTCCCCACCCCAAACATCCATCGACACAATGATGCAGAGTTCCAAGTAGAAAGGAGCAAATTCATCTCAAATATAGTAACTTGTTAGTGTTTCACAAGAGACAACATTTTATTGAAGTCCCTAAAACTTTGCAGTTGCACATAAGAGAGGAGGACACTTAGTACAGACTGAGGGAACAAACACGAAAATCTCTATGATACCAGGTGAAAATAGCCTCCCTTCAGTAAGGGGGAACAAATTATATATACAGTACAAGATATTCAAGAAGGGTCTAGATAATTCTGTTGTCAATCAGAAGAAAACTGTATGAAGGGAGGTAATGGACGACCACCACAACAGGATGTCTACTTCTGCAGTACCTCAGGCAAATAGTCTGGAAAAATCTCTTTATTATTTACTCATTAAATGAGGGTAAATGATTTACCGGTATTTCCTTTTGTTAGACTGGTTTGTGTCCTTACTTAAGTGGTTCAAATCATCTACAATAACTAAATATAGTTGCTTCCTCAAATAATCCTTAATCTCTAAGGGAATTCAAATTCTTCATTAATTCCAATCAACTTCTAACTAAAGCAAAGGAATCTTGTTACATCACTGGTACCTACCTGATTTAAATCCACCAGGAGCCACAGACAATCTGAGAACCCAAGATGGATTAGCCAGGTCTAACAATGCACATCAAAAAGCATTACCTACAACTGTCTTTTAAAAAAGCAGGCACTGTAAATAGGTTCATGGTAATCAAGGGATATACACAAATTCTATTGAACCTGAGCAGAAGCATGCTTTCTGTTCAGATGCACACTACTCATGCAAAGAGGAAAGCAGTAAGATACTAGGGGTAACAAGTAAATGCTGACATGCTACAAGCAACTCCGTTTTATAAGGTTTTTGGCAACACTGTTTTTCTTGGCACTCTAGAAACTATCAATCAAGTGGGAAATAAGACACTCTCTATGATGCTACCCTTCCCAGCCATCTACCTTCCACCCAATAAAGACTTTTTAAGCTACAACTGAGTCACAAAGGTCAAGGACATTGTGCCTAAGAGAACAGAGTTAGCAAAAGCCCTTCCCTCTTAAGACATCTTTGTCTTTTTCTTCAAGTTCCGAATATATTGTGGTAAAAGTCTTTCTATTTTGTCTTAACTCTAGTCAAATCCTAAGAATCCATTAATAACATCTCCCTGTATAGTTTCGTGAGAATCTGTAGATCTTTTTAAAAAACAATGGGTGGGGGAGGAAGAAGGAGACCAACGTCAAACTGAAGACAATTGCCCTGGGCTAAAGAACACCGAGAGTTTTAGACAAGGGTTACACCAGTGTTTCCCAACCTTTGGTTTTTTGGAGTTCAATTCCCAGAAGCCTAAGTCAATTCTCCAAAACACTGATCAGCCAATGTACCGACTTAGGCTTCTGGGAATTGAAGTTCCCCTGTGGGGCATGGACCCCATGTTGGGAACCACTGGGCTACACTGTGAACTAGACTTCCTTGTTTAAATGTACAAAAGAAACACAAAAAATAGCATGGCCTTCAAAACACTATGGTCAGATCTACTGATAATATTTCCTCAGAATGAGAGGTGTAATAACCCAGGGGGAAAAAACCTCAAATAAATTTCTATTCCCCACCAAAAATGTTTTGTAAAAAAGAAGAAACCTGATTATGGAATGTTTTATTTTAGCATGATGAATAAAATATTTAAGACAAGGCCTTCATATATTCTCCAAAACATTTCTAGAAACTATATGTATTATCAGATTATTCTCATTGTTGTGCACTGAGGACAAGCAAGTCCTAGGTTACAAGTTGAACTCTCCAATGCAAGAGCAAGATGACACTGCTATTGTCACAAGAGAAGAGAAAGGCTTCAGTTGCTGCAATAGGATGTGTATCTTATGGGCTAAGCTTGTTTCTTAATGATATTATGAAACTGGACACCCTTCAAATGATCTATAGATAAGCAAAATAATTTTAAGACATGTAAAATGTATTCCTATTGTGATTGCAGTTTTCAAGAAGCAGCAAGTAGGAAAATGCAAAGAATGCAAGCGCGGCGCCAAAATGGCCGCCGCGCCCTTTGCGGGCCCCCCCCCACAGGACAGAGAATCCGGGTAGTTAGGGGCGTGGCCACCGCCTTGATAAAAGGGGTGGCCACGAGGCAGCCGTGCTGCCATTTTGCCTCAGCGACGGAGCGGAGAAGTTTTTCCCCCTGCGTCTCCGTCGCTCGTTGGTGCTACCGGGAAGCCTTTTAGTTCCGTTTACTAGCTAGCTTCCCTTTCTGCTGCGGTGAGATGCCTTCCAAAAAGAAGGCTGCTGCGAATGCAGCTCGGGTGGTTCGGAGGCGTAATCCGGGTCGGAGGACCGCGGTGCCGCCTCCCCAGCAGCCACCTTTGCCATCCCCGGCCGGGGCTGGTGGCATGGGGGCTATCGCCCCTTGGACCGATCAAAGTGCGGGCGCGGAGGGAGTTCCGGCCCGCGGCCCGCGAGCGGTGGGCACCGCTCATCCTCCTGCTCAATCGGTTGGGCCTATTCCTGTTGGGCCGCAGCCTCTCCCGGGGCCCTCTAGCCTTGGGGGGTGGCCCGGCTCCCTGCCTTGGCAGGTTAATCCACCAGCCCTCCCGGGCTTCGGCGGTAGTCAATGGCAATATACGGCCCCTGGGGTGCAGGGTCCTGTCCCCATGCAAGGATCAGGTGGGCCGGCCGGCCCTTTACCCATGGTTAATGTGGACTCCTTACTGGCACGTATTGCGGCCCTCGAGGCGTCTTTGGCCCGGGCCAGTCAGGCAGGTGCCCCTTTTGGGGTACCTTTGGAGGCGCTAACGGCAGCAGGACAACAGCCGGCGGGGAGGGTTGAGCTGCTGCAGGCGGGTGGCGCGGCTACGGCCACTGCCTCGCAGCTCCCCAGCCAGCAACCTGGTGCGGGTCAAGCCCCGGTGATGAGCTCTACATCGGTCGTGAGCTCCGACGCCCCCAGTGGGCCAGAACCCCCGGTGGGGGCGGCCCACGGGGGTGCAGCATGTGAGTATACGGTGCAAACGAGTACATCTACACATATTCCCAATATAGGGGGGGCCTTTCAGTGGCCTTGGCCTCGCTCGGGTGGTGCGGGGACTACCCCTCTGGTGCCCCACCCGGCGACAACGACTGCCACCATGCCCACGGGGGTGGGCCTAGGCTCTTACACTGCTGGCAATGTCTTGGGGGTGGCAGGGTTAGCTCCGGCTCCCTTTACCAGGCCTGTTGTCCCCTTTTCGGCTTTGCCGACGGCAGGGTATTCCTTGCCACTGGGCGATCACTTGGCACAGGCTACCAGAGAAAAGATTTAGAGGGGGGAGTATGTAGATATCTTCTCACTCCTGAACAGAGAGCCCACCAAGGAAGTAAGGGAGGGTCAGGATGAGAAGGACAAGGAGCAGGCACGCCGCCGCAAGCCGCCGCGTACCTGGGCTAACTGGCTCCCCGCTTATTTGATATATATGGCGGTATATTTGAGGGCGCGGCCGGATCTAGCTATTCCCATGGTCCAATATTTGGACAACATATATAGGGCGATGGTAGATTTCCCGGGCCCTTCATGGCTAGCATATGATGAGGAATTCCGTATGAGGATTCCCCTCCATCCCGAGATGAGATGGGATGAGCCCTGCCAGAGACTGTGGCTCTTGTATATGACACCCACACGCCCTGCCCCGGGGGATAGATACCATTGTGGACATGCGGTCCAGCGAGCAGCTCCAGCGCAGGTTACCCGCCAACCGGCGGGGCAGGGGGTTCCAGCCCGCCTGCTGTGCTGGACTTTCTCGTCAAATGGTTCCTGCAACCGAAAGAACTGCAGGTATAAGCATGAGTGTCCCACGTGTTCTGGTCCCCACGCAGCCTCGGCTTGTCCCAAGCCTGGGGGGGCGCGAGGCAGAGGGAGGGGTGGACAGTGGGCTGGCAAGGCTGCCACGGAGGGAACTAGTTCTCCAAAAGGCCCCCTCCCCAATTAAGGTGGACATGCTGGAGCGCTGGCTCGCATCGTACCCAAAGGGGGAGGACAGAGAGTATCTCATTCAAGGTTTTAAGCAGGGATTTCGTATCCCTTTTATGGGTGTTAGATCCCCTCAGGATGCTCCCAACCTGTTATCCCTCAGAGGAAGGGAGGAGGTGGCTGCGGCCAGCATTAAAAAGGAATTAGACGCGGGCAGGGTCGCTGGACCTTTTCCTGCACCCCCTTTTCCCAACCTTAAGGTTTCACCATTGGGTTTGGTTCCCAAAAAGTCCCTAGGTGAGTTTCGCCTTATTCATCATTTGTCCTACCCAGCCGGCAGATCGGTCAACGATGCTATACCTGATGACCTTTGTTCGGTCAGGTATACATCGTTCGACCATGCGCTGCGCATGGTGCGCTCGTGTGGCCCGGGTGCCTTGCTGGCCAAGTGCGACATTAAGTCAGCTTTTCGCCTATTGCCAGTGCACCCGGGTGACTTTGAATTGCTGGGTTTTAAATTTAAAGGGGAATATTATTTTGATAAGGCCATGCCTTTTGGCTGCTCCATATCATGCTCGGCCTTCGAGCGTTTTAGTACTTTCCTAGAGTGGGCTTTTGTCCGCAGGTCAGGGTCCCGGTCTGTAGCCCATTACCTGGATGACTTTTTATTCGGGGGTGAACGGGGCTGGGACACGTGTGCACGTCTCCTCAATACATTTCAGACGCTAATGCAGGAACTTGGTGTCCCTTTAGCGCCCGAAAAGACCGAGGGCCCATCGACCAAGTTAGTATTCCTGGGGGTTGAGATTGACACAGTAGAGCAGGCTTCTAGGTTGCCGGGTGATAAGGTGTCCAGGATAGTGACCCTTATCTCGGAATTGCTGGCCAAGCGTAAGGCATCCCTGAGGGAACTCCAGGTGCTACATGGGCACCTTAATTTTGCCTGCAGGGTGGTCGCACCGGGCAGGGCTTTTGCCCGGCGCTTATGCGACGCCATGGCAGGGTTATCCAGGCCCCACCACAGAGTTAGGCTCACCCGGGCTATCAGGGCAGACATGTTCGTCTGGTTGCAATTCCTGAGGGAGTTTAACGGGGTCTCATTTTGGAGGTCGGACCTCCTGGCTTCCCCCAATTTCCAGATCCAGTCTGATGCCTCAGGATCCCTGGGCTATGGGATGTACTTCAATGGGAAGTGGGCCTATGGTGGGTGGCCACCGGCATGGGCAGGCACAGGTCGCCCGCGGGATCTCACATACCTGGAATTTTTTCCCATTCTGGGGGCTTTGATGCTATGGGGCGAACAGTGGGCTAATTCGGTAGTGCATTTTTGGTGCGACAATGCTGCTGTGGTACACATTGTCAATGCACAGACTTCTAAATCGCCCAGGGTTATGGATCTAGTGCGCCATTTTGTGCTGCGCTGCCTGCGCCTCAATGTCTTGTTCAGGGCCAGGCATGTCCCAGGGGTTAATAATGATATTGCTGATGCTTTGTCCCGCCTGCAGATCTCCCGGTTCCGCGCCTTGGCCCCGGATGCGGAGGAATTTCCCTCGCCACTCCCGGACGAGATGTGGACTATTGGCAAGGAGAGGTGAACCGGGCGATTGGCCTTTCACTAGCGCCACGCACGCGTAAGGCGTATCAACAAGCACTCAGTTCATATAGGGTTTTTGCCACTCAATTTCACTTGCCAGAGACCTGGCCTATTCCGGTGGACCATGTACTGCGGTTCATGGTCCACCTCCATGCACAGGGCCTTGCACCTCGCACCATAGCATCCAAGCTCTCGGCGTTGGCTTTTATGGCCAAAGTAGGGGGTCATGTGGATACCACCTCTGACTTCCGCGTGAGACACGTTTTGGAGGGGTGGGTGCGCGAGCGCGGGCGTTGCCCGGACGACCGGCACCCTATTTCCCCAGGGGTTCTTACCCAGTTGGCCCGGGGCTGGCCAGGCCTCTGTTTTGATCATTATGAGGCAGCCCTTTTTCATGCAGCCACAACGGTGGCATTTTTTGGAGCGCTCCGCGTCAGCGAACTCGTGATGCTGTTTAAGGCGGATGCAAGTGGTAGGGCACTGGAACTCGGAGATGTCTACGTTGCCAAAGACTGGGCCCAGTTGAGGATTCGCTCCTCAAAAACAGATCAGCACGGCGTAGGCAGTGGAGTAAGACTGCTACGGTGTTCTTTGGCAGACATCTGTCCGGTTGGTGCCCTACAGGAGTACCTGGCACTGCGTGGCTGGCACCACGGCCCGTTTTTCTGTCACCAAGATGGGTCTCCCCTTACTAAATTTCAGTTTTGGAAGGTGACAGCCATAGCCCTCACCAGGGTGGGTTTTTCAGGTGCCCGTTATGGCACACATTCGTTCCGTATTGGTGCAGCCTCTACAGCAGCTGCTTTTGGGTACTCGGGGGCTGACATACGCAGCATGGGGAGGTGGGGCTCACAGTGTTTTCAGTTTTATGTGCGCCCACTCCCGCCATGAGTACCAATTCAGTCACCTTACCTTCCTTTTTTCTCAATTTTATTGCAGACCCTGGGTGTCGTATTACACCGGTGACAGTATGGCTGGTGGGCCACAGCTATGTGCACAGGGCAGCGCGTTACGCTGCGGCGACAGAGTGGGGACCCCGACTGGGACTGGGTGACCACGCCAGTCTCGCATGGCATGGTAAGCCTGGGATGTTATGGCAGGAGCTGAGGCCTTTCCTTTTTTCTGGCCTGGGGGCTGACCCGCCTGACATTCTAATTATCCACCTGGGGGGCAATGATTTGGGCCAGGTCACCGGCTTATCGCTCAAGCATGCGATTTGCGAGGAACTCGCCTACTTGCACTATGTCTGGCCTGCCACAACCCTGGTTTGGTCGGACATTGTTCCGCGCCACTCTTACAGAGGGGGCGTTAACCTCCTTGCGCTTGACCGCGCAAGGCGCGCGGTCAACAAGGCGGTGGCGCGGTTTCTTACCACCAGGGCTTGGGGGCGGGTTAGTCATCACCCCGATATTAGTCTGCAAAATTATGACCTCTATGCAGGGGATGGGGTCCATCTGTCGCGAGGAGGTATGGACCTCCTGTTGGGTGACTGGCGAGCAGGCCTGTTGACCGAGCTGACGGTCTGGGGGGGGGGCGTCAGGTCTTCTGTGAAGCCCCTCCGTGTGGCGGGTAGCACTGGTAAGGTAAACAGTATGACCCACAAGTATCCGGCAGGTTCGCAGTTGACTGGACAACACTAGACAGGAATAAATTAGTTAAACGTTGTCCGGTCAACGACGAACCAGGCGATGGGGTGATGGTGATTGCTAACCAGCATGCATCACCCCTGTGATTTCACGGATACGCGTCAGAGGGTGGGGTCATGAGTTAGTTATTGACTACGGTCAACAATTTGTTTGTTGTTGACAAACAAATTGATACAAATTGATACATTGTAACCAATTGCCGTTGGCAATTTTGGGGTGGTACCTTACCAGTGTTACTTCGGCCTGCTTGCCTTAGGAATTATGATTGGTCGTTTTACCAATACAAATTTATAATTCGGACTAGGGCATTGAATCAATAAATGTGGCCCTTTGCTGTTATCCACTTTCAATGTTGTCTGTGTCCGTTATTGGGGGGGTGCGCCTGCAATGCAAGCGCGGCGCCAAAATGGCCGCCGCGCCCTTTGCGGGGCCCCCCCCCCACAGGACAGAGAATCCGGGTAGTTAGGGGCGTGGCCACCGCCTTGATAAAAGGGGTGGCCACGAGGCAGCCGTGCTGCCATTTTGCCTCAGCGACGGAGCGGAGAAGTTTTTCCCCTCCACCCCCTCCCTAGTTAACAGTGTGATTATGGTCGCTTCGGGGCCGGGTGGGAATTTTTGGTTGGGACCCATATTGGCTTCGGGTCCTGGCTTTTTTGCCCACCCCACACTGTGGCTATGGTTTGATATAGGGGTCTTTCTCCATTACTGATGTTGACTTTGGTCACATGGGCGGGTAGCACTGGTAAGGTAAACAGTATGACCCACAAGTATCCGGCAGGTTCGCAGTTGACTGGACAACACTAGACAGGAATAAATTAGTTAAACGTTGTCCGGTCAACGACGAACCAGGCGATGGGGTGATGGTGATTGCTAACCAGCATGCATCACCCCTGTGATTTCACGGATACGCGTCAGAGGGTGGGGTCATGAGTTAGTTATTGACTACGGTCAACAATTTGTTTGTTGTTGACAAACAAATTGATACAAATTGATACATTGTAACCAATTGCCGTTGGCAATTTTGGGGTGGTACCTTACCAGTGTTACTTCGGCCTGCTTGCCTTAGGAATTATGATTGGTCGTTTTACCAATACAAATTTATAATTCGGACTAGGGCATTGAATCAATAAATGTGGCCCTTTGCTGTTATCCACTTTCAATGTTGTCTGTGTCCGTTATTGGGGGGGTGCGCCTGCAATGAAATAGTGATGCTGAAGCTCTGCAGTAAAACTCAGAGGGGTGGAGTGGTGATCTCTTTTGAAAGTTTACTAAAGAAATAAAGATGCTCTTCAAGAAATTTAACAGTTGAAGATCTTAAAGTACCCAGGAGTATAAGAAACACTGTTCTTGATGAGGATGTCTTCTGGGTTCAGCTACAGAATTCCCTGGATTCTAAAGCCAATTTCTGCTGCAATCACTGCAGCTGAATCAGACAATGTCCTTCCATCAGAAATTCCTTATCAAACAGACAAGATAAAAATAACTGGGTTTTTTTTTATAATCTCAGTGTATCTCCACTTACAACTATAGAAGAAAGTAAAGTGAAAGGTTTTATTTTTAAAAGGGAAGAATTTTGTTGCCATCCAATTCATGCTGCTGCAAATCTGCGGGATCCAATTCAAGCTGTTGCAAATCTGTTGGATCCAAGATTCAAAGGCGGAATTATAAGTGATGATAGCACTGCTACTGCATTTGACTGGGTTACAAAACAAGCATCACACTTAGGATACTGGGAATGTTGCTGGATATACAACATCTTCAGTGATTGGGTCCAGAAATGCAGTCTGGATTTCTGCCAAACATATCTCTCCTGCAATATGGTGCCAAGGTCTCTGCACAACACAACCCCAGACTCCTCTTGCTTTCCACCTCTTTAGATCCCTCCATCTTCTGCAGCATGTTAAAGAATCTGGTCAATGTTTGGAATCTGGTCTATGTCAAGAAATAAACTGGCATGTGAAAGGGTAGAGAAGCTTGTTTCAATCCTTCAGTTTTTAGAAGTCCATAATAACAATGATGATGGCAAATATAACGAAGCAGCTGCAGAAGCAGACACTAAAACTGATACAGATAAGTGTAGCTCAGAAAATGAGTCTGATTACATTGAATGCCTATTCATTGAATCCTAGTCCCTTCCTAAATACCCCACCCCTCTCATTTCTTATTATTGAAATGGGTGATTTATGCCTGTTTGATACTGTAGAGAGGAAGTACAGTGATACCTCATACAACGTCCAAACTTGGTTCCACAAGTTTGGACTTTATACTGATTTGGAACTTGTATGAGGCATGCAAAATCCTAGCCACGATGCCTCATACAACGTCCAAATCCTTTCCGCGATGCCTCGTACAACGTCGTTTCCATAGAGATACATTGTACTGTAACAGCACAGACTTCAAGGCAAAGTCAAGGAAACAGACAGAAAACTGATAGAACTTTAAGAAATCATTGTCTAAAGGCTAAAAACATTACAAAAACTTGTCAAACAACCCTGATTGTCCAAGAACCTGACGAATGCTGCAAAAATCCCAGGAATGCTTCTAAAAATTCTGACGAAAAAAATCCAAAAAATCCAAAATCATGCTCAAAACCACTCTTAAACACTCTTCGCCTTGTGCAAAACCCACAAGAGCAATGCATGCATGTGTCCTGCCCAGGCACAATGCAACCTGGGAAAACCCCAATGCCTCATACAAAATCAAGCGACTTTGTATGAGGCAACTTTTTTCAAGGAATTAGGTGATGTTGTATGAATCTGATGTTGTATGAAGCGGACTTTGTATGAGGTATTACTGTACTGTATAAATAATTTTCTTTGTTACATGTTTTTTTCCCATAGCTTCAAAATTCCCAGAAATTTTACTCTCTACTTAGAACTTTAAGACGTTAGAAATTCCCAAAAAGTTCAGCACTCCTTCCTTTCCCTTTCCCTTCCAATATCAGATTTTGCTCACTATCCTGGCATATTAACTGACAATAACTGTAAAATGGGAAAGCTTTGCCTCCACTGTGGATGGTGCATTCAGCTGCTTGGCCCACCCTCTTCATCTTAAAGGACCTCTGTAGGACTTCTGGGGAGCAACTGCCAAATGAGAACAAGGGAAGACCTTCCTAAACCAGAGGAAAACTGAGATTTTTTAAAGTTGAACAACCTGAAGATATAAACAAGCTGGATGGAAGATTAAACCACACCACCTGCTTCTGGGAGCTTTGATTCCTGTTGAAGTCTGTAAGGGCTGAGTTGATTATGTAGATCATCCAGAACATTAAATGCCTTATTAAGGAATGGGGTCTCATGACTGTTTTAAGACCAGGTTCTGTGAAGTACTGTCTGTACCCATACTGGCTTTCAAGAACAACTACCTGCTCTGTGGTTCACCAGCAAGAGTTGTCAGACTAGCAAGTAGATAGAAAATAAGAACTCTGTGGTAAGGCCAGAATTCTGTTGGTATAGTGCCGTGAGTTTATCTAACCAAAATGTGTATATGGGGTATGCACAACCTTGCTGTCAATCTGCTTTATGTGCACCTAAACCATGTCCTGGGCATCTAACAGATTCCACAATTTCTTTGGCACACACTGTGTTTCACAATAGGATTTTGACCACTTTTCCCCTATTACTTTCTAGTTTGTATTTCAAAGGATGTTTTAATCTGTTTTATGAAGGGTTTTACTTTGAAAAGCAGGCTGAATTGAATAAACAAAAAAAATCCAGCTGCTCACCCCCTTGACTTAGAGGTCTTCAGATGACTTACTGCCCAGCAAGTACTAGTCAGTGTTATTGTTATCCTTGATACTAAACTTGAGTACCATTTTATTCTCCAAATCGTTTATAACAGGGTTTCCCAACCTACAGCCTGTGGGCCAGACCCAGCCCATGATACTATTCCATCTAGCCCATCGCCACAACCAGAAGTGGATGTAGGTGTGATTATGTCAGCTGTAAATGCACCCGTGGCTATCATAAACATGGAAGTGGGCACATTTACTTCCGCTTTCTGGGGTGGTGGTGATGGTCCAGCCAGCTCAGCTGTCCGAGGGTTGTGTTCAGGCCACCCTGAATTCTCATGAGGAAGTACAGTACAGTCAAACCTCAAGATAAGAATGGTTCGACTTAAGAAAAACTTGAGATACATCTGGAAATCTCAGAAAAAATCAAATTTGAGATACAAATTTCTAATAGAATTTTTTTGAAATACAGATTTTAATAGGATTAATTCAAGATACAAAATCCAATACATTCCTATGGGAAATTGCATTCAACGCATTCCTATGGGAAATTCAAGATAAGAATTTTTCTAGATACAACCAACCTCAAGGAACGAATTACATTTGTACGTAAAGATTTGACTGTATATACCGTGCATGTAACAATAACAACAATAACAAGAACCATTAAACTAGTATACTATTTCAGAACTTCTGCAGTGTGTTATGTTGTTTATTCTAAGGGTAATTCTATGCCAATTCTTGATTCAAATGTTAAAATGGATTCCATTTTATAAATCTAATTGTATATGTAGCAGAAGTTACCAGTAGTCAGCAGACAAGAAAAACTATTTTAAAAAAGAAAGAGGAAACCCTCAGGAGCAGACAAAAACATTCTGCTTTACATACGGTAAAAAAATCCCTTATAGAATCACAAACTCTTTTGCTCAGTTCATGGAGTGTGAAAAGTGAAAAGCATCGATACTGTATAACCAAAAGTTTATTAATTATCTTGACTAAAGGTCTAGCTATCAAACTCAGGCTGGTGTGAATATTGTTCTCTAACGACTTAATCCCAGTTCATTAATGAGATTTAAAATAAAACACTTGCTTCTCATTTTTACTAATTCAACAGGGAATTAATGTCTACCTCTCAGCCCTGTGGAATGACAGGCATGATATCACAGATAACATTCAGAGAATGTTAATTCTCGGGGTCCCTAATTGTTGATTGTTCTCTTTATTTACTATCTGTACTACAGATTATAGGAATCCAATCAAATATCTGTACATCTCTGCAAATTTAACCACTCTGTGAAGCAGGGCACACATATTTTAGGCAAATTTTACTCATACTGATGAAACTCCTAAGAAGAACTAGTATGGATAAAACTGGCCTGTACCATATAGGTATTACACACCCACACAACCTGGAACTATCAGTCGCAAATATGAAGAAGTCTCTTTGAGATGAGTTAACAATTAGCAAACATCAGAATTGATTAAGAAAACAAACCATACATTAAATATACATTTTGTCATTTATTTTCACATCTTAATAATACAAAGAACTAAGTACTTACTCCTTGGTTCTCTTGGTCCATCCACTGTCACCTTTATAGCTCTGTGATATGTAGCAACTTGAGGAGGATTTGTAAGGACTGTTATTGTCAAGGTGAAACTCTTCCCTATAAGAATAGAGAAAGGAATCAAACTACTAAAATATAAAATTATAAGACTAACAGGAACAAACAAAAAGGCATTATTCTGCTATCATTTCAGTGTAATACATGGAATTGGGCCAATGGTCACAAAATTACAATTATCTTATTTTAATATCAGATGATAATGACAATGGAGGGGAAATATTGACAGTGGTTCACAAAACTAATGTTTTTTATAAGGAGCCCTGGTGGCACAGTATTAAACTGCTGTAATGCAGCAAAAAGGTTGTGAGTTCCTGGCCAGGATCAAGGTTGATTCAGCCTTCCAAGGATGGTAAAATGCGGTATTTTTTTTAATTTTGTCAGAAACACACAAAGGTGCTTTCTGGGTTGAAAGGATTTTTGCTGGAGGAACTTGGCTAGGGGGACGCTTGAATGAGGCTCCTTTCATGTTCCCCAAGATCTTTTCCCACAAAAGTGGTCCCTATTTATCTACTTGCAATTTCTTGCTTTCGAACTGCTAGGTTGGCAGGAGCTGGGACAGAGACAGATGCTCAATCCATCATGCAGTACCCATCTCAAACTGCCGACTTGCCATCTTTCCAGCTAACAAGGCGAGCTTCTTAACCACTGAACCACCGCAGTTCCTTGAATCCTATGAAAGCAGAGGTGTTTATAACTAAGATCAACTGACTTTTATCAAGTTTATATATAAACTGCCATACTTTGGGCACATCATGAGAAAGCAGTGTAATCCAGAAAAGACAACAGTGTTTTAACGGGGGTAGGGTGGGGGTGGGTTGTTTGTTAATGATGATCTGTTTTGTGTTTTTAATGTTGGTTTTAACTGGGTCTGTTAGATCTGTTTTAACTATTGTTACTTAATTGTTTTTATTGTAATTTTTATTATGTTGTTAGCTGCCCTGAGTGGTGTACCCACCAGGAGGGCGGGATATAAATGCGCAGAAATAAATAAATAAATAAACACTACTAGAAAAAATTGAAGGCAGCAGAAAGTAGATCAAATACAAAATGGACTGATTCCCTAAGTCACTGCCTTGAGTTTACAAGAGCTGAACAAGGCTGTTGGAGACAGGAGCTTGGAGATCACTTATTAATGGAGTTTACACAAGTCACAGATGACTTGACAGCATGTAGCAATAACAACAAATTTTTATCAAGGAATATTTCCACAGGAGCAATCCAGACTATTGCAGTCCTAAAAGCCATGTTTCTGTTTTATTATCTCGATACCAATGGAAAGCTTGTTGATACCTGCTTTCTGGAACTCGGCAAGGCACAAGGCTAATTAACTTGTGAACTGCTGAGAGAGTGCACTAAGCTCTATGAGGTGGTAGATAAGTGTGATTGCTTTGCTTTAGCTGACCATTGCCTGCTTTGAGATATGAATTGCATGGGAGCACAAGTAGTTGCTTCCTCACAGGACATGCCAAAGTTGAGAAGATGTTTTCACAACTGCATTCACAATTAGAATTGAGGGAGTTCAGTGGTGAAGGACAGAAGATCTGTTTAAAGGTACACTTTTGTGAGAACTATAAGTCAACCATATAGATGACAGAAACAATGTCTGTCCCTCATCACATACTGTGGAAACTAAGGGGGAGGTGTTATGGGCTGAGATACTTCTTGAGCCTGGGTCGGAGGTTGCTAGAATATATTCCCTGTTCCCTAACAACAGAATCCCCTGGGTCGATCCTCAGTGCAACCTTGTCCTATACCCGCTGCAAACCATGGGCAAACACTGCCACAAACTCAATATATATGGACCATAGCTCGTATAACAGGATCTCGTACCAGACAAGTAAGGAATCAATTATTGGGCTAGAGCCCCTGTGATGTCAAACCTTGGCTCTCCAGCTGTTCTTGAACTTCAATTCCCAGAAGCCCTGATCAGAAGGCATGCTGACTTGGGCTTCTGGTAATTGAAGTCCAAGAACAAGTGGAGTGCCAAGGTTCACCATCACTGGGCTAGGCTTTAAGTGAAGCAAGAGGGAGAAGAGCTGCCTTGGTGTTACTGCCATAAAGTTTAGTTATCATACTCTTAAAATAGAGCTTACAAAGAGTCTGCAAGTACAGTTGGCTTAGCCAGTGACTACATGATCAGACACCATGGGATTTGCTGTGGTTATATACAACATATATATATATAATGAGGCTCCTTTCATGTTCCCCAAGATCTTTTCCCATATATATATATATATATATATATATATATATATATATATATATATATATATATATATAAAAACACACACACACACACAGAGTGTATATGAGATTGGTGCTAGATCACCTTAATACTTTATTATGAATATTGATATACTAGTTCAAACAACAAAAAATACAAATGACAAACAAGGCAGAAACAACCGAAACAAACTGAAAAATGTTCATGTGGCATTTCTGTACATATGATAAAAACTTTGAAATGCTGCTACTTTTTCCAAAACACTGCAGCTTGACAACGAACCATAAAAGGATCTACAGAGATAGAATCATAGGAAGGAAGGAATTGGAGTGTGTGTGCACGTGGGTGTATTAACATGTCAATTACGTAGCATTGAGTGTAAACACCCAACTCCAGAATAAATCGACCATTCCTGGGTGATCACTGATTGTGAATTCAACCACAATACAGGCTGTGAATCAAACTACAGCACAGCCAAAAACTGGAGCAAGTTGGCTTACCAGTGCCATTGCAGCCTTAGGTGTGTTAAATAATAGAAAATAGATGCCCTGGCCAGGGAAAAAGTCCTCAGGAAAACACAACAAAAATAATGCCCAATGGGGAAATCTCAGTGGGAAAAAGATAATTAAAAACCATGGAACTACAATCAACAGCAGGATCTCACACACACACACACACACACACACACACACACACACACACACACACACACACACACACACACACACACACACACACACACACACACACACACACACCTGACAATTTTCAAAAACAACTCCATATAAACTACACTGTAATAGTCAGAGAATTAGTGTACAATTCCACACTGTGCATCCTGAATGGCACTGGCCAAGCTGCACAGTCCCAGAGTACTCCCAGAAGAAGCGAATCTTTAACAACTTCTGTGTATTCTCTACCTATAAAAAGTGTTACCAGCAGCCAGAATTAACTTGATGGGACACAATTATTATTAATAGTCAAAACAGTAGGTTACCAGGGTATGGATTACAGTGCCAAAATTATGATTGCCTAGGTAGGAATCTGATTGGTATATCAGTCTAAACCAACAAATAACACTCTAAGACATCAATGGCATGTTAGATCTAAGACACACACACACCCAACACCTTTTTTTCATTTATAAGTATTTAGATACTGTAATAAGAAAGAAAGAGAGCAAAAGAAATTGAAAGAGAGACAAATTTTAAAGCATCAAACAGTTTTTCAAAGTAGTCTGTTCAGGATCACAGAGGGATGTAGCTAATCACTTAAAATAAATATTTAGTGAAATGTCCAACAAAACAGAGACACTAAAATACTACGGCAAAACATTTCGGCTTCCTCTCCCCTCCCCACCCCCAACTGTACTGAATAAAAGTGCAATACAAAAACTAGATGGCTAGATAGTTCAGTGAGTTAAGTATCTAGTTGCAGAGTCAGGAGGCTGGGAGTTTGATTCCCCCTTGTGTGAGTAGAGCCACCCTATCCAGTCATGGGCAAGCTGCACAGTCCCGGGGTCCTGTCAGGAATGGAAAACTACTTCTGTATATTTTATATCTAGAAAACACTGGAATGGGTCACAATGAGTCAGAACTGACTTGACAGCACACTGTTATTATAATATGAAAAGCAGAACAGTCATGAGGACAGAGTACCTCAGAACAGATGGATGATCTCAAGTGTTACCTTTTAGGATCAGGCTGTGAGGTGCTTGATCATATATACCTATTCATTAAAAAACACAACCCAAAGTTATGAATGTAGGATATCGTGCTATATCCATGATTCAAAGTGCAAAGAAATGGCCCTATACTGCTACACAATATTGTGCCCACATTGCCAGCAGGAAAATGTATGCCAAGCTTTGCTATGCAAAGGGCAGTCTGAATGTTGACAACACAACACCAATGGCAGCAGTCAAGATGATCTACATACTCACACAGAGAATAGCACCATTCAAAAAAAAATACAACAAACATGGGAGAATATCAGAACCTGACTTCTTTCTTCATCAGTTAAACAACCCTCACCCAAGCCTGGCTATTTTTCAACAAGTGAGAATTATAGTGAGCACAAAGGGGTATCCTGTAGATATGAATGCCAATTTCATTGTAAATCACCCAGAGAATGCTATAAGTGCTACCAGATGACATATAAATGTAATTGCTATTGCTATATTTCTACAAATATACAGTATAAACCATCCTGTAGACTAGTGTTTCCCAACCTTTGGTCTTGTACTTCAATTCCCAGAAGCCTAAGTCAATTCCCCAAAGTACTGATCAGCCAATGTACTGACTTAGGCTTCTGGGAATTGAAGACCCCCTGTGGAGTGTGTGCCCCGGTGGTGCATGGGCACCACGTTGGGAACCATTGCTGTAGAAATTCCTCAATCTCTAATGCCTTTCCACTGTGTGAAAGACAGATCTTCCACATCAGCTGCTCCCTAGAGGCCAGGCTAGTTGAACTCAGGGCTTTGCTTATGCAGTACATGCACTCTGCGAAACTAAGATACTGTACCCGTCTCAATTTTCTGCATTACCTTTTCCCCTCTTGGCTTGAAACCAATTCATGTGTCAATTACTGGTGGGGAAGGTAACAAAGCATAAAGACTATTGCTTCTCTGAAATGCTGGGACTCTTTTCAGAGGAAAAGAAGGAACAGACTTATTTTCTAGTTACAGTATGTCTTTGCTGGCTGTCCCAGTCAGTGCCAGAAAGTGGGAAAACAGTGGTGGCTGTGTTGCCACACAATTGAAGTGTAGCAAATTACTTCCTTACAAAGTCCAAAAAGGACCCATCAAAGGTGCTGCCATTCCTTGGCAATTCCACTCATCAAGTACGTATTGCCTATTCTTAGCAGAATAATCCTATCTTGGAAATATAGTAAAACCCTGGGTTACAGAATTAATCCATTCCGCAGGGTTTCCCTTATGGCGAAAATTCTTTATTGCAAAGTGCCCATAGGAATGCATTGAAAACAAAAGTGAAGCATGATTTCCCATATGAATGCATTGGGAGGAAAAAAATTCTTATTTACCAAAAAATTGTATAGTGAACGGATGGATGGAATAGGCACCAAAGCTCTGTTAATATCAAGTAATATTATCTTCAACCATAAAGCAAAACACTGTAATTTCACAAACAAATAAACTTTTGAATATTTGTTCTTTATACTTTTTAAGATATCTTTTAAAATACTTTTACAATCAGAAACAGACTGTATTTTAGTGGTTTTGGGGAGCCTAGAAAGGAGTTCATTTTTTTTTCTTTTGAATGTCCGCTTATTAGGTCCTGACTGACAGAGTCAAAAATTCAGATCCTAAAGCTGTTCACTTGGAACAATGTATCAATACTTTGGAATGTTAGTGCTGCTAAGCCTCTTCAATTCTGTTTAAAATGTAATCAGTTTTACCCTTTTTTTGAGGTTATTTTTTTACTATCAATAGTTCTGCCCTGATAGCAGGGATTCCTTCTACGAGCAGGGCAGCTCTTTCTCTCTTCGGTGTTGGCAAACTGTGAATTAGTATCTCCTTGTTTTTCATAACCCTATGCTAACAGCATATTATTAGAACCAGAGAATTTTTCTCCTCTACACATGAATGCACCCATGCACATGCACATACATGTGATCACTCATATGCATGCAAACATATCCCTTCATCCTGCCTATTAAACCTTGCTAATTCGTGATCAGTTTTAGATATATTTCATAATACAATTGGTAAACTAGTCTGTTTGGAATGCTACACTACGGACCTATCTAAGGTACTGTAACCCTGAAAAATGTTAAGAGTGGTGGTGGTGGTGGTGCATTTAATAGAAAGCAGAAAATAAAAGGGACAAGATCTGAATGCTCATTCACTCATGGAAGGCTGTGGCCTCTGTTCTGCAAAGTCACTGACAGCTCTAATAAGTTAGATATGCAACTGTTAATCATTTAAGATAGTCCAAACTGCAAACTGTTTCAAGACAGGAAAAGGTGGGCGTGCAACAGTGACTCAATAAAACAGTCAGCAATCTCCTGCCTTATGGCTCATTTAAACTCCTACTTTATCAGAATTTGAAAAAAGATCTTTCTCTTTAAACAATGACTCCCAGCTTCCTCTTCTCCACCCTCCACCTTACTTAGTCCTTGTAGGCATTAAATAAAAACTCGAAATCTTAAATAATATGTAGCAGCACAAAACTTAATGCAATGTTTCCAAAAACCCTAATACAGAACAGGATATGGATATGTATGAATGTGAGAGAGTCAGAGAGCATACAGAGCAAGCCAATTGCTGTCCTTTCTTTTCGAATCTCGTTCTCAAACCCTTCTTGAGACCCACATCATTCATAATTATGCATGTAGGTTGAGAATATCTTGAAGACATATAGATATAACATAGATGGTTTCCCAAAAAAAGAGAGAACTTCTTAACAGTAAATTTTTCAAGGACATGTAGAATCCTCTTTGAGTCACAATGCTTACTCGATGTGCAAATAAATTTTTAACAATTGGGTTTGCTTGCCACAAGCAGACAGCTCTTGCAAATAATAATAATAATATCTCAAACATGCAGTGTTGATCTTTTCCTCAAATTGGCAACAGATAAAAGTGGAAACTCACTGGGGAAAAATCAACTGCTTCTAAGCTATATCCACCAAGAAGAATAAGACCTGAGGCAGAATACTGCTTATTTTAATATCTACTACTCATGTGTTTTGAATAATTACCCTTGAACATGACAAATCTAAATTCTGATCGCTGATTTGATCACTGATGTTATTTCAGAAACTTTGTTTAATGAAGCATTGTAAATTTTCTAATTTATTATTATTACTATTAAATTCCAGTATCACTTTGGTAATACTACTGCAGAGAATTAACTGATCTGTTTTAGAAATAATGCCCTCCCCCCTCCACACATAATATGTGATACTCAAATACCAATGATACTCCTTATAAATATAAAGGTTAAGGTCACCCTTGCTTGGAAGCCAGTTATATCTGACTCTCGGGTTCAGTGCTCATCTCGACACCGGAGTGCATGGAACACTGCTTGCCTTCCCATCAACGTGGTACCTATTTATGTAATTGCAATTTCTTGCTTTCAAACTGCTAGGTTGGCAGGACCTTATAAATATACAGTAACAATATACTTGAACAGACCAGCATGTATGGAAATAGGCACTGGATTCTACAAAAGAACGGCAGGAAGCATGTTCTTGAACTGTTTGGCAGAGTTGGATAAAATCTAATGAGGCTACAGTGCTTCCTGAATCCACCTACTGTACTTGCAAAAACACCAGTTAACTACAGTTAGCATTTGCAAATAATGTTTCGAATAATGAGCTCACTTACAATTCTTAAAGGGACTGTTTGTACCAAAGGATGACCTTTACACAAATATCCATGGCAGCTATTTGTATGTTTTGGGGAGGACTTAAATGTTGCTATTGGATTTGTACATACACGACCTGGATTAAACCTCATGAAAAATAATTTACAATATTGGCAGTGCTCCACAGGCTCAAGATGAGATGACATTGCACAGTGTTGTAAATAGATATGTATCCTAAGACCCCACTTGAATTACTGAGACCTGGACACAACTAATTGTGTGTACACTTCTCTTTGGCCACAATATAAGTCATGCTTGCAACTTCATTCACTGGCTTATATGAATATGCAACCATCCTCAATCAACAGTGAAAGCTAAGACATTTTGATTAAAGAATCAAAACATAATTAGTACTCAAACCAGGTACAGTATTTCTAGCATGTTATTAAAACAAGAAATATGTGAGGAACGAAACAATGGCCTACATAAAGCTATCATAAGGAAATGGATTAAGTATCAAATGGAGTGTTGTCAACCATACTTGTCAAGTATCCCGTATTGGCCAGGATTTCTCGTATTCCAGCGTCACTTTTCCTACTTTCCCGCTCGGAGCCACCGCCATCCCGTAATTTGACGGCGGGGGAAAGTAGTTACTGCACATCCCCTTCTGTGCAAAACCCTTCTACGCATGAGTAGAACCCTTCTACCCATGTGTAGAACCCTTCTATGCATGCACAGAATGGTTGTGCGCAGAAGGGGATGTGTAGAAGGCTTCTACGCATGCATAGAAGGGACCTGCACAGAACTGTTCTGCGCAGGTCCCATATTGTCTGGAGCCGCGCATGACAGGTATGGTTGTCAAGATCCTTCCTGCCATTGTTGTATTTTTGAACCCCAGTTGGGTGTATTCAGGACAACAGTAACCTTGTTGTTCTGGCTAATATTTCTCACACCAGGTCAGGCGGAAGGAACTACAGAATGAATTCACCCAAATGTGGCTTCATTTTGGTAGTTTAACATCTGACCTAGACATGGTAGAAGAATTCTCCCTGCCTTATGAGACAAGCATTTTCAATGATTACGTAACGTGAGGAGTCAGTTTACAAAGGAAAAAATAGGGCAGCAATGATGACACTCGCATCCTCCTCTACAGTTCCCCATTTTGTAATAATGGGGAAGGATCAGATGATCTTATGCAATCTTTTAAAAGACAACTGAGCATTCTGAACAGGCCAGGCCAGGCCGGTGAAACGGAAAGCTCCTGAAGTCATCTTAAATCAGGGGTTCCCAACCTATGGCCCAGGGGCCTAATGTGGCCCACAACACCATTTCATGTGCCCCACCACCACCACCATCTCTGCCACACCTGGAAGTGCCATGTGTGGCAGGCAGGGCAAAATGGCCATCTGGTCCCCGGAGCTGTCTAAGGGAGCATGACCCAGCACTCAGCTTGAAAAGGTTGAGGACCCCTGTCTTAAATGTTGATCTCCTTATTCTAACACTTGTGCTCGCAAACACAAAAGCAGAATACAGATACTCAAGATTTAAGAAGCTAATTCAATTTGATGCAAAATCTTAGCTAGAAAAATAGATGGTTGGTTCAGCAATCTGGGCTATTGTTTTCATTTAAACAAACTAGAAAAAAGGTAAATAAATTAAGATCATATAATAATAAAGACATGAAGAAACCTTGAGCTTCTCATTCTCATTTGTAGACAACTGTTTTGCTGGTTTCTCTAAGCCCTTAAAATATACTAAATAATGAAATACAAATTTTGTGCTGTCAAGCTGATTCTGACTTATGGTGACCCTTTCTGGGGTAGCCAACTATTAATTTTAGTGTTCTTTTTATGAATATCCATGGCTAAGAAGTAATCTGGTACTTTGCTTTAGCATACTCCTGTATTGTGCATACTTTTTATTAACACAAAACAGAGACACGAGCTTTAGATTCATTTGTGGATTCCCCTCTTCACATGATAAACCCTCTGCTACAATCAACAATCCAGCACTGTGCACCCTTATTCTGCCAACAGCCAATAAACCAGGGTTTCCTGATTTACTATCAGGGAATTCTACAAATTAGAATTCAGCAACTGTCTTTACATCAGTTTAAGGATTATGAACTGCCCTGAAGAATCCTGGGAACTACTTTGTAAAGGTTCGTAGGACTCTTTATTAGAGATCTGTTTTCTAAAAAGTGGAAATAACTCGGATGAGCCAATTTAAGTTTGTTGCATGGGAACAGTTAAGCCTAGTAGGCTATCCATAGTTTGCAATACTAGTTTTAAAAACAAAATCAAATGTCATTTAACATTAATAATATGGCATTAGGGATCAGAGCATCTTTCTGGGTGATGGTAAACAAAGAGAACACAGACTATACAATGATGACTTAAGAGACAAAAAGCAAAAGAAAAGTAACTGGGTCAAGCAAATCTATGGATATTCTGTTTCCATTAGGTGAAAAAAACAATCACTTTAAGTCTTTCATTCTCTTAAAATTTGTGCCAGCTTCCAAAAAGAGCTCCATTTAGAAAAGCTTCACAGTGCAATCAGTGGTGGGCATCAGCAGGTTCGCACCAGTTCACCAGAACTGGTAGCAGAAATTCTGGCTGGCCCTGCCCATCCAAGTTTTGAAATAAAGTACAGTAAAATGCCAAAGCACTTGTTGACCTGTGGTGTGGGTCGACGACAACTGCCTTGGATGTAATTGCTCCACTATGGCCTCTCAGAGCCCGCGGAGCTAGGTCATCCTCGTGGTTCACGGAAGAACTACGGGAGTTCAAACGGGCAAAGAGACGCCTTGAGCACTGCTGGGTGAAGACCAGGAACGATTCCGATTGGACACTAGCTAGAGCCGCTATTAGGGCCTACCTAGTGGCGACGGGGGTGGTGAGGAGGCAATACTTCACCTCCCTTATTGCCTCGGCTGATAATCGCCCAGCCACCCTGTTTTGGGTGACCAGGTCCCTCCTTGGTAGGGGGGGGGCTGTGCCTGGTTGGCAGCGATCGGCTGAGGACTTTGCTGACCATCTGGTGGAGAAAATCGATCGGATTCGCTCAGGGTTTAATCTTGGCGTGGATGGGGAGGGTCAGGGGGGAGCCAGTGCACAGTCTTGCTGTGTTATCTGGGATCGGTTTGATCCTGTTGCCCCAGATGAAGTGGACAGGCTCCTTTTGGCGGTCTGTGCCACTAATTGTCCATTGGATCCCTGTCCCGCCTGGCTGGTAAAAGCCTCCAAGATGGTGACAGGTGGCTAGGTCGGGGCTATAATTAATGCGTCTTTTTGGGAGGGGATATTTCCTGCACTGTTGAAACATGCTTTGGTGCGCCCCCTCCTGAAGAAGCCATCCCTCGATCCTGCAGTCATAACCAACTACAGACCTGTTTCCAACCTTCCCTTTTTGGGGAAAGTATTGGGAAAGGCAGTGGTGCGTCAGTTGCAGGGGGTACTGGATGGTGGAATATCTGGACCCCTTCCAGTCAGGATTCAGACCTGGATATGGTACTAAGACTGCATTGGTCGTGCTGATGGATGATCTCTGGTGAGAGTGGGATGGCGGTCATCTGTCCGTCCTTGCTCTTCTTGACCTCTCAGCGGCTTTCGATACCGTCGACCACGGTATCCTTCTGGAACGGCTCCGAGGATTGGGGATCAAGGGCACTGTGTGGTCCTGGTTTTCCTCATTTCTGAGAGGCCGGACCCAGTCGGTGTGGTTGGGGAGCGAGAAGTCCAATCCTAGGTCCCTAAAATATGGGGTGCCTCAGGGCTCGGTACTCTCTCCTCTCCTATTTAACATTTACACGAAGCCAGTGGGTGAGATCATCTGTTCCCACGGGGTGCGGTACCATCAGTACACGGATGATACACAGTTGTACATCTCAGCCCGTGGGGACCCCAGTGATGCAGTCAAAGTCCTTTCCAGTTGTCTGGAGGTGGTTGGGGTGTGGATGGGGGCGAATGGGTTACAGCTGAATCCTAGTAAGACTGAGTGGCTGTGGATGGGGGGTCCTGTGCTATCCTGGGAGCTACCATCTTTGGTTTTAGATGGGGCTATTTTGCCCCAGACCAACCCGGTGCGCAACTTGGGGGTCCTCCTGGATTCGCGGCTGCTGCTAGAAGAACAGGTGGCAGCTGTGGCCAGGAGGGCCTTCGCCCAACTTCGGGTGATTCGCCAGTTGCGCACGCTCCTGGACCAGGACTCTTTGCTCATGGTCACTCATGCTCTGGTGACCTCCAGACTAGATTATTGTAATGCACTCTACATGGGGCTGCCCTTGATGACTATTCGGAGGCTGCAACTGGTCCAGAATGTGGCGGCCCGGGTGGTGATGGGGTGTGGACGTTATGCCCATGCCTCACCACTGCTGCGGGAGCTGCACTGGTTACCCGTTTGCCTCCAGGTGCAATTAAAGGTGCTGGTTTTGACCTTTAAAGCCCTATATGGTTTTGGGCCAGGTTACTTTAGAGACCGCATCACCCTAAGGACATCTGTCCATCCAACCAGAGCGGACTGGGGGGCTCCCTAATAGTGCCATCGGCCAGGGGGGCTCGCCTCTCTGGCACAAGGAGGAGAGCCTTCTCTGTGTCTGCACCTGCCCTTTGGAACCTCCTGCCTGTGGAACTGCGTCTCCAGACGGAGTTGTTGCCCTTTAGAAAAGAACTAAAAACCTGGCTGGCGGGCCAAGTTTGGGGTGCAGGTGGAGGGGTGGCTTCCGTTGGGTGGTTAATATAGGGGGGATGCCTGTCCCACGGTTTCTTCAGTTCTTACACCCCTCTCTTTTTAGGGGTGGGTTCTTATTGCTGGTTTTTATCTGTTTTATTTGTTTTTATCTGTTTTTACCCACTGTTGTGAACCACCCGAAGTCAGCTTTGGTTGAGTGGGCGGTATAAAAATTTAACAATAAATAAATAAACTTACATATGCCTCAAGTTACATTAAAGTTGACTTACATAATGATTTTGTGCTAAAACCATGTTCCGATTTACACGATTTCCTATGGGTTTGCTTCGAGTAACATAAAGATTCTTTTTCCTATGGGTTTGCTTCGATTTACGTAAAAATTTATTTCCCTATGGGTTTGCTTTGATTTACATAAAAATTTCATTTTTCCTATGGGTTTTCTTTGTGTTACGTAAAAATAATAATTTTTCCTACGGGTTTGCTTCAAGTTACATAAAAATCCGATTTAAGCAAAAGCCTATGGAATGGACTTGTTTTTGTAAGTAGGGGGTTTACTGTAGTTCTAAATTCAGGAGCAACACAGGGCTTTCCCCCTGGCCATGCCCAACATACCATGCCCATAGTATGGTAGTAAATTTTTTTGGAGCCCACCACTGAGTGCAATCCTACAGTCCCCTTAGGCTAGGGCAAAGTCTCAGAGGCCACAAGACAGCAAAGATTTTAGAGCAATGGTTCCCAATGTGGGGCCCATGCCCCACAGGGGGACTTTAATTCCCAGAAGCCTAAGTCAGTACATTGGCAGCTGATCAGTGCTTTGGGGAATTGAAGTCCAAAAACCAAAGGTTGGGAAACACTTGCTCTACAACCTTCAATTCTTCAGCTTCAGAGCCATGATCTCTGGTGTAGTAAAACAAGGGTTGAAGCAGAGGTATGATAAGGATGAACATGCATCATCTTAGATCTTTAGACCTGAACTCTCCCAATTAAGACAATGACAGAGAAATAATTAAAAACCAACTGGAGGCACAGAGCTTCTGCGAAGCAGGAGCTCAGCAGGGCTTTAGATATGTTCCTCTTCAAAGGCAGCCCCGCAAAGAATGCATTGTAGTAAATACAGGGAACTTATATCACTGCACCAAATTTAAACACCTTGAGCACGTACGACAAGAATCCTTTAGGGCTGCTCAGTTATTTTCCTCTGGAGCCTTGCCAGTTTTTGGTCTGCTTCTGGAAGCACCACAAGATGTTTCTAGTCGGACTGATTTTTTTTTATTTTTTATTTTGGTTGCCAGAGCAAAGTTTTACACACGATGTAATGTTCTAAGTACTGCAATTTTAAATATCTTGTTGCATTTGCCTTCATTTACATATTATTCAGTAAGTCTCAATTTTACACCAGCAGAAGTCTACTCGCACAACAGGACTTTCTCTTTGCTTCCTCTGTGCTGTAGGGTCTGCTCCAGGAGGCTTCCTATCTATCCAAATCAGAATTTGAGGACTCCAGAGGGGAATGGATTTGAAATTCAACAACAGAAGCCTTGATGACAGCAGAATAACAGTATTGGACTCAGCCCTCCATGTGTGTTTCATACTGTCACCTGCCCCCTAGGTCTCTTGGGTATACACAAATCAAATAAATGAAACTGCCTACTTAACCAAGGTTATAGCTGAATATGAGCTCCCGCCTATACTACTGTTTCTTTCCCTGCTATTTTAAGCTGTCTTATAAAAATCCATCATTAATGATAACTATTTTCTTGCCGGTTCTCTGTTCTGTGTCTGAAAGACAAGTCTGGACCAATTTCTCCATCCTGCCTCTGGCAGTAGAGTGGAGCTAGCATTTCAGATCTTCTACCAAATCCCAGCTGCTTCAAAGGGAAAACTCGACTTTCTTCCGTTAAGATCATAAGAAATATAGAGGAGGGGGGGTCAGCTCTGTTTGGACATAATTACACTTCATCAAAAGAAGCTTTCTTCATCTTCCATGCGTGAAAAGTCTGCAAGCAGTTAAGTCTGTCTTTTCTCCCTCTTTCTTGCTCTCTCTCTTTTTTTAATACAAAAATTGCTATTTGGGAAAGGAGCCAAAACTTGGAAAGCCAATATAGTAAAACTGTGCACACACCCTTTGTTTTCCTTTGAAGTTTCTTAAATATATATGTTGGGAGTTTATAAAGTACACTATCACTTTTCATGGATTTTACTCATATTGATCAGAGCAAACCTCTCATCTATGGTGGGGGAGAACCAGTGATTCTTTAAACACTCATTTTACCTTCTACTGTATACACAGAGAGACACAAGCATGTGTTTCTCTCTATGAAACATACTACCTGCATCTGAGATTTTATATACAAATCATGTTTCAAATGAAATTTGGAGCACACACGTGCTACGTTGTATTTCTAAATTTCTGTTCTTCTTCAGCATTAGTCATGGGCTACAGCTACTGCACTTCTACCATAAACTGTGACAGACAGCTAGCTTTCAACTGTAATCAAACAACACAAAAAAAACAACAGAGCAGACATTGACTTTAGAAGTATTATTTTAAAATGTAGTCAAAAAGGATAAATAGCTTTACCCCTTATCCTCCAGGGCAGGAGTTCTCAACCTTTTAAAGCCAGGGGCCGGGTCACACTCCCTCAGACAGCTTCGGGGACCAGACAGGCATTTTGCCCTTCCTCCACCACATGGCATTTCTTGGTGTGGTGGAGGTGGTGGAGGGCCACATGAAATGGTGCCGTGGACCGCATGCAGCCCACAGGTTGAGAATGCCTGCTCCAGGGCATGGAACCCCATTATTTTGTATCAGTTTACCTCTGCATTGAAATTGCTTTTTTACTAAGCATAAAAATGACTTCAAATGTATTCATTGTTGGCCACATTCCCAAAATAAAACCCATTCTCTGGGAACAGCCCTTTCTGAATATCGTTTAGAAAATGATTAGGATAATAATAATGAGAGTGTCTGGCTGAAACAATTAAGGCATTCGTCAGGATTCTGATTCTGGCCTTTCTCACAAACTCAGTGGCATAGCCTTCAGTTTTCAGACATGTTAATTGCATACCCCAAAGTGCTGTTTTCTATTTTTCCATGCTGCCATGAGGAAGTAAGTTTAGCACTTGTTCTCTGCAAAACAGAGAACAGGATAAGGACTAGAGCTCTCTACACTCTGATGTTGACCACACACACACACTGTGATGAAGCAGGCCCCTTTGTCATTTCCCTAAGTCCTGTGAACCTGTTTACAACTGCTAATTCTAGAAGAGCAGGAGAAAACTTAGCAAGGAGTTTTTCCCCACTCTTGCCTTGAGACAGACGTTGGATGCAACTGGTCCATTCCAACAATTATAAAAATGTTAATCAGAATTTGTTTCTGTTTTAGTATTGCAACAGAACAGTCTTATGCTTACTACTGTAGTTAGATTTTAATTTACACAATGCTTTTAAAAAGGCAGCAGCAATGTCAAAGCTGAATCTTCTGGGAGCAAATATGCAATTATCTTCCATTCTTTGGCAAACATTTAACTCTTCCTCACATAGCAACTATGCCTTATACAGAACTGGATCCAAAGTTTGCCGAAAACCCCAATACCTTTCCATTTTTCTCAGTACAGTGATACCTCATACAATGTCCAAACTTGGTTCCACAAGTTTGGACTTTATATGGATTTGGACTTTGTATGAGACATGAAAAATCCTAGCCGCGATGCCTCATACAACGTCCAGATCCTTGCCGCGATGCCTCATACAACGTCATTTCCATAGAGATACATTGTACTGTAACAGCACAGACTACAAGGCAAGGTCAAGGAAACAGACAGGAAACTGACAGAACTTTAAGAAATCATTGTCTAAAGGCTAAATACACTGCAAAAACATGTCAAACAACCCTGATTGTCCAAGAACCTGAAGAATGCTGCAAAAATCCCAGGAATGCTTCTAAAAAGTATGACGAAAAAATTCAAAAAAAATCCAAAATCGTGCTCAAAACCACTACTAAACACCCTTTGCCTCGTGCAAAACCCACAAGAGCAATGCACGCATGTGTCCTTCCTTTTATACTGCCCAGGCACAATGCAACCTGGGAAAACCCCAATGCCTCATACAAAGTCGCACAACTTTGTATGAGGCAACATTTTTCAAGGAATTAGGCAATGTTGTATGAATCCGATGTTGTATGAAGCGGACTTTGTATGAGGTATTACTGTAAATATGAAATCATAACACACATAGCAAGCTATCCCTTGTTGTATGAAAGTAACAATACTACAGATGGGCTAAGCCTCCTTATTTTGATTTTGAAGTGATTAGAAGCAACTCAAGTCTTTTCTCTAAGTTTTCTGAAATCTTGTGAAAGTCTAGCCTAGGGGTCGGCAACCTTTTTAAGTTGGGGACCGGGTCACACTGCCTCAGACAGTTGTGGGGCTGGACTGATGCCCTCCCCCCTGGTAAACGCTGCCATAAATGCAGTCTCAGCTGCTTCCACTGCTGCCACTGCCGGCGGCAGATGGAGTGAGGGCAGGGGACTGCTGATTTGGCACCATGGGCCAAATTCAGCCCATGGGCTATAGGTTACTGACTCCTGGTCTAGCCGTTTCCAAATGTACAGAGAGTGCCAAAATGTATGCACATTTTAAGATATGTTATATATGTCTTACTTTTAGAAGTTGAATTGAATTACGGTAGCAATGTGTAATATGACGTTTGCTCAAAAGAATTAATGCTAGTGTCACCATGTGACAGGCAGGACAGTCAAAGAAAAGGGCAGAATCATGGTTCCTGTTCAAGGAATACAGGACCATTTTGAAGTGGTATTTGAAAATTGGAGAAAAATTGTGGACATATAACTACAATGGGGGCATGAGTATGCAACAAAAGTGATGTACTGTAGAAAACTGGCTATACTGGTGGCATTTTGGGAAAGAATTGAAATGGCATATACAGCAATACAAGTGGCCAACATTGCTCAAGCAGTAGTTCTCCATAATCAGAAATGCCTGGCTGCTGCTGATAACCACTGTGAGCACTTCTTGTAATTGTAGAAATCAAACAAGACTTGTATTCATCTTTTGTTATCGGTATATATTGCGTACTGTATTACAATTTAAATGCAGTGTTTTCTTAAAAGGTGTATAATGCCCTCTGTATAATGCCCGTATGTCCCCAAATGCCTGTATAGTTCTTCATCTTCCATGTCTAGGCCAGAGAGGAAACTGCCAAAATGAAGGCACCGTTTGGTGAGTCCATTCTTCAGTTCCCTTCGCCGTTCCAACATCCTAACCACTGCTCCAAGCAAACAACAGTTCCTATCTTTGACTTCGGGGAATACTTTATTCAGTTTTGGGTTTTTTGATCCTCTCTCTCTCTCTCTCTCTCTCTCTCTCTCTCTCTGTATTTTACTAGAACAGCTGTTGTTCAAGGTTCATCTCCTTTTCCATGTCAACAATTGATAGTCAACAATTCTAAACTAGAGTAGACTGGGGCCGAGATCTTGCCTCCATTGCAACTGGATGTAACTGCACACACTTAACGTGTAAGACATTAATGGAACAGTACTATTTTACACAGAGAAGATCACCATTGATACATGAAGCCTGTAGCAATTGATCATGGGGACAGGTAAAGCCCTAGATTATCGACTTCATTATGAGAAAACAATGTTGAGTGTGTAGCCCTATTTTCACTTGCAAGATGTCTCTGCTAACTCCCACCATTTCAATTTTCTGTCATTTGCCTTCCCTATTAAGCACTTTCCTCTTCCTAGGCCCCTCTATACAGATGAGGAAGCAATTAATTTGTTTCTTTGTTTCTTTCCTTTTTTCTTTTCTTCCTTTTCTTTCTTTCCTTCCTTCTTCCTTTCTTCTTCCCTCCTTCTTTTGTTTCTTTCCTCCTTTCCTTCCTTCCTTCTTCCCTCTCTCCTTCCTTCCTTTCCTTCTTCCCTCCCTCCTTCTTTTTTCCTTCCACCTTTCTTTCTTTCTTCCTTTCCTCCTTCCTTCCCCCTTCCTTTCCTCCTTTCCCTCCCTCCCTTCCAGCCTATCTTCCCTCTCTTCTTCCCTTTCTTTTAATTTCTGGTTTGGTTTGTCTTTTGTGTTTGTCTTTGGAAGAGGGGGAGGAGGCAGCGGCTGAGGCAGTGGTGAGGGTGAGTAGTGGTGAGGCTGGGCGGTTGGAGGTACCACTGGGGAAAAAAGTCCGTCCTCCAGAGCTTCTGAGAAACTGTGATCAGGCCCCTGGCGTGACATTTTTGGGCCCCCCTGATTTACATAGTAATCAATACTTCAGTTTGGAATCAGATTTAGGCTTAAGACTTTTTTTATCAGTTTGTTTGACATTAACAACTATATAACATGAAGATATACCTCTTCCACTTCTGCCCACGAATCTCAGGTCATTAAACCGTGCCACTTGATTCTTCATTACAGCAGAGGCATTCCTCAGCTCTGCAGAATAATTTTCATCATTTCCAGCCATGACTGTAACCACTGTCCCATCAGGGACTTCTCCTAATGCCACCACCTGAAATAGTAAAGACACAAAAATATCTTAGAATTATGTGGCTCTCAGTCTTAAACCTATCACTGAACTTTGAGAAAGTTTCAAACGTGCAAATTACACAAGCAACAATCAAACAAACCGGAGAGTGGGGCCATGCCACTGACTGTACCATGGAACCCCTTTTTTTTCTGAATTCTAGTCATCCATGTGTGGAAGCCATGTTTGTTTAGGGGCACCTATACACATATACACTACCCCCACCCATCTAGTAATATGGAATCCTTGTGAGTGTAGGCCAGAGGTTCCCAACCTTCTCAAGCTGGGGGCTGGGTCATGCTCTCTCAGTCAGCTTTGAGGTGCCAGATAGCCATTTTGCCCTGCCTGCACAATGACGGCAGCCATTTTGTCACAACAGCATCAAAGGGTGTGGCCATTTTGTTTCTCAAATGCCCTTGGAGGGGTGGGTGGCACATGAAATGGCACCGTGGGCCGGATCTGGCCTTCAGGCCTTAGGTTGGGAATCCCTGGTGTAGGTGAAGGCAAATGTTGATGTATAGAGAAGGACCCCCAATGGCCAAGGATCAAAGAAGTAGAAACTGAGGCTCACAGTGAGACAGTAGCAAACATGAATGTTCTTCCATTCCACACAAGTGCTGTCGGCATCATTTGCATGCCCAAACAAAACTAAAGAAAAGCTCTGTTTTTCTATTACCTTGCTGCAGTATTGCACTCTGGCAACATGTTTATCAAAGAATACATGGAACAGCTCCAGGATCTTGTTGTTTCCTATGCCAGTAACACTGGCACTCAAGTAGAGACTTCCATGACAGGATTCTCTTCTACATCTAACCAAGATCACTAAATCCTAGCATTTCATCTAGATTTCTACACTTACTATCTTAAAAACATACTAGGCTTACAGCTTTAAAAATAAAATAAGTCAACTAATGGGGCCACTTATGATTGTGGTGTGTGTGTGGGGGGGGGGGAGGAGGAATGGTCAAAGATGTATACTTGGAGCAATTCTTAATTTGGCCTATTACCCCAGTATTATTTCAGGCTCCACCTTTATGAAAGGAAAAATTATATTATAAATTAATTGACTATATACGCTGTATGCTTTCAGTATATAGAACTGAGTTTGATGAGCCTAGAATTGAAAATTGTGGCCAGAGGCCTATTGGTATTTGCTCAAAACTTGTTTGTCCCAGTTAACTGCAGCTAGTTGCGTGATCCATCCATTATCAAACACTTCATTGTGCAACAAAGATGTGCCACACAACATATCAATTAGCCATGATAAGTAATGGAAACCTTACACAAAGAATAGAATTCTGCTTGTTATAGCACAATTTTGAACTTATCTGCAGCAATGCCACTTTTTAGTTCTCAAAAAAGATATATTTTACTCAAGACAAAATATAGCATTAAATTGAAGTCAGGTATCAACTATCTAACAGACTGCAGTGGCTTAGTGGTTAAGATGCTAAAATTGATGACTGGAAGGGGGACAGATCAGCAGTTCAAGACCCGAGTATTGCATGACGGCATGAGCTCCCATCTCTGTACCAGCTCCTGCCAAACTAGCAGTTCGAAAGCAAGAAATTGCAAGTAGATAAATAGGTACCACTTCGGTGGGAAGGTAGTTAGTGTTCCATGCACTCCAGTCATGCCTGCCACATGCCCATGGAAGCTCTGGCTCTTTGGCCCTAAACAGAGATGAGCAATGAACCCTAGAGTCAGGTACGACTGTCTTTCGAGCAAGGGTGACCAATCAAGTTATCTAATGTGAATTATTCAATATTACCCATTTTATCACACGATTGCATCTTTCTGATCTCCTACAATCACTCTTTAACACTCCAGAATATACAGATCACCCTCTATTCCCACTTATTACTATAAAGACCAACCCACTGTTGCTATACGTATTACAAGGAATGAATCTAAGAAAAAGGTCTTGATACATATGGACTCAAGACTACAGTATAACAAAAAATAAGGGTAAACTACAAAATATCAAATCAGTTCCAAATATGAATGTAGCATTTCCACTGAAACTTGTAGAACTAAAAATATTTCATTTTGCCTGAAATGTACCTGTTGCATTCTCTAGCATCAAAAAGTGTCAGAGGAAATAGAAATGGGATTATAAATAAACCAATGGGGTATAGTGGCTTCAGTGCTAGACTGGGTCTTAGGAGATCTACATTTTAGTGCAGTGTTTCCCAATCTTTGTTTTTTGGACTTCAGTTCCCAGCAGCCTAAGTCAGTACATTGACTGATCAGTGCTTTTGGGGAATTGACTTAAGCTTCTGGGATTTGAAGTCCAAAAACCAAAGGGTGGAAATCATTGTTTTAATGCAAACATGAAAACCTACAGAGTGACTTTGGGGCAGCCGGCAAGTCACTCACTCACCCTCTCTTGCTTTCTCCCAGTCTCTTTCTTTTTATATATGACTAGCAGGGGTACCCGGCTTTGCCTAGGCGGGGTTTTGGGGAGGCACTGTCCTACTTCCAGGGTTGCATTGCTTGGGTGGTCCTTCTACTGGGCTGACCTCTGTCAACTGGACTCCTGCCTGCCCTGCCAGCTAGCCTACCTGGCCAAGGGATGGGCCCCTGTGATGTCACATTGGCTGACCACTCCCAAGGGCTGACCACTTCCAAGGGCTGACCAGGTCTGGGCAAGACAGTACAAAGGGCATGACATCACGAAGGCCCAGACCTGATCAGCCCTTGTGATTGGTTGAGGACTAAAGGATCAATTTGGGGGGACATAACCCCCCCATGGGCTTTGGGACCCGACAGTGACCTGCTCACATGCACAAGGTATGTGTGTGCCAAATTTCACAGGGTTTTGTCAAGGGGTGTGGCAGCCCATTCCGGATACCACACTCACACCTCTGCTTTAAAAATATATAAATAGATAGATAAAACTGTGGGATAAAGTAGATAGGAAGAAACTAAGATGCATCTCTTTGAGCTCATGGGTATAAATGTACAACAAACAGAACAGAAAAAAATTGAAAAAAAATCTGAAGGAGTAAAATAAATTTAACTTTATCCCAACCCTTTAGGATAAAAAAAATTAAATCAGAAAGAAATGTACAAAGAGAGATGGCCAATTAACAAGAGAGATGGAATGGGAGAGGGAAAAAACATGTGGTTTTGCAGAGCTATGGAAAAGATCAGGAATCACATGCTCTCTAGCTGCAATACACCTGAAGAGTCAATCTGTAATTTTTAGAGAGAGATGGTTTGACTTTAACTTACTTGAGAGACATTTCTTCAATTACTCTATAAGCCTACTTTTCAATTATATTCAGATGTATTCAATTTATATTTTATTCAGTTGTACAGCAGTAAAATAGAAAAACATGTTCAGATGCACTCAGTTATTTCTAAGAATTGTGCTCCATGGATTCACTGACTGATGTCAGACCAGCAATTTATTGCCGTCTCACTACTTTGCAGCTGTGACATGGAACTAACATAAGCCATTTGCATACATGCATGCTATATATTGTAGATATATTGACTTGCTATGTTTTCAGTGTCTTTCGTCACTTCTTCGGTTACCTACTGCCATTTTTAACCATGTGGGTTACGTTCCAACTTCTGCTTGTAATGCATATAAATCCAGATTATTTTGGTCCCACTATTGTCAATCTCACCATGCCACTAAACCAGTGGTGGCAGACCTATGGCATGTGTGCCTGAGGGGGCATTCAGAGCCCTTTCTGCGGGCATGTGCACTGTTGCTCCAGCACAGAGTTCACCCTGTCCCTCTGCCCAGCAGCCCAATGGAAGCACTCCCTCCCTCACCCCAGCACAGAGTTCACCCCTCCCCTCTGCCCAGCAGCCCAATGGGAGTGCTTCCTCCCCCTTCCCCCAGCACAGAGTTCATTCCACTCCTCTGTGGCATGGAAGGCAGCCTGTTGAGTTTGGGCACTTGGTCTCTAAAAGGTTCGCCATCGCTGCCCTAAACTGTTAGATGCCCTTACATGTGTGTGAGATACTGTCACTGATGCTCATGGGAATTGTAGGCCAAACACATAGATGCTACAAGTCCCCGCTTCAATTTTAGCCAAACCATGCTATGGCAGTTGGGACACTCATTCAGGCTTAACTATTCTATCTTCTTGCACAGTCACAATTTCCCTCCCTTGTTGCTGTGGCCCCTGAAACTATGATACAGAAGAGTGACCTTACTTTCTCTGTGAAATTATGGGGGGGGATGGGATTATTCTGGCAATGCAAAGTACAAATAAACTAGCTAGTGATTGGGCAAGCAGAGATCTTAATAATTATATTGTTTGTGTAAGGTTTGCATAACTTGTCATGGCTAATTGTACAATTGTAGGAGAACTATACATTCACCTAATTGCCCTCACTCCAGCTACCGTGCATAATTCTGCACTGCACATAATTTAGTAAGGTAAAGGTCACCCTTACACAAAAGCCAGTCGTATCTGACTCTAGGGTTCAGTGCTCATCTCTATTTATGTGCAAAGAGCCAGTGCTGTCTGCGTTTGCAGATGTTTCAATGGACATGTGGCAGGCATGCCTCAACACCTGAGTGCACAGAATGCTGTTTACCTTTCCACCAAAGTGGTCCTATTTATCTACTTGCAATTTCTTGCTTTCGAACTGCTAGGTTGGCAGAGGACAACGCAAACCAAAACAGGAAAGAAAAGAAGAAAGAAAAGGGGAGGGAGAAAGAAAGAACATAAGAACAGCCTTGCTGGAACAGGCCACAGCCCATCCAGTCCAGCATTCTGTCTCACACAGAGGCTCACCATTTCTTTCAGGGTATTCCCAAGGAGATGCCTTCACCTGCTTAGGATTCCCTGGAAATGGCATTGAGAGATATCCTGCCTATCTCTCCAACCTGGAGGTTGTCCTTAAGTATCCATAATTATAGTCATTGATACCCTTGTCCTCCATGAACTTGTCTAATCCTTTCTTGAAGCTGTCAAGACTGACAGCTGTCACCACTTCTTCTGGCAGGGAGTTCCATAGACCAGTAATCCTCTGGGTGAAAAAGTACTTTCTCTTATTTGTTTGAGAACTAGTACCCAAAAGTTTCATCGAGTGTCCCCTAGTTCTACTGTTGTGCGATAGGGAAAACAGTTTTTCCTTATCTACTTTGTCCACACCGTGCATGATTTTATAAACGTCAATCAGGTCACCTCTTAGACGTCGTCATTCAAGAGTGAAAAGGCCCAACCGTTGCAGCCTCAGATAGTAAGGAAGGTGTTCCAGTCCCCTAATAATTCTGGTTGCCCTCCTCTGGACTTTTTCCAACTCCATAATATTCTTCTGGAGGTATGGCGACCAGAACTGTACACAGTATTCCAGATGGGGCCTCACCATAGATTTATAAAGAGGCAAAATGACACTTGCTGACTTATTTTCTATACCCTTCCTAATGATCCCTAACATTGAGTTTGCTTTTTTCACTGCTGAGGCACACTGGGTTGACACCTTCATTGAGTTGTCCACCAGGACACCAAGGTCACTTTCCTGGTTTGTCGCAGAGAGTTCAGACCCCATTAGTTTATAAATGTAATTTGGGTTCTTTGCCCCAACATGCATCACTCTGCACTTACTAATGTTGAAGCTCATTTGCCACTGTTTTGCCCACTCCCCCAGTGTCAAGAGATCCCTCTGGAGCTCCTCACAATCTCTCACAGTTTTCACTACCCTGTATACTTTAGTGTCGTCAGCAAATTTGGCTACCTTGCTTTTTACTCCTACCTCTAGATCATTTATGAAGAGGTTGAAAAGCAGGGGTCCCAGTACTGAACCTTGGGGGACCCCACTCTTTACTTCCCTCCACTTGGAGAAGTGTCCATTTAGTGCTACCCTCTGTTTCCTGTCCCTTAGCCAGTTGCTGATCCAGGACAAGACCTGTCCCTTTATTCCATGACTGGTAAATTTATTCAAGAGCCTTTGGTGTGGGACCTTGTCAAAAGCCTTCTGAAAGTCCAGATAAACAATGTCAACTGGATCCCCCTTATCCACATGCTTGTTGACACTCTCAAAAAATTCTAATAGATTAGTGAGGCATGATTTGCCCTTGCAAAAGCCATGTTGGCTCTCCTTTAGCAGCGCCTTCTCTTCTATGTGCCTATTAATTCTATCTTTTAGGATGGTTTCCGTCACTTTACCTGGGACACATGTCAAACTGACAGGTCAGTAATTTCCTGGATCACCCCTGGATCCTTTTTTGAAAATTGGTGTTACATTCGCTACCTTCCAGTCATCAGGCACAAAGCCTGATTTGAGGGAAAGATTATATATTTTGGCTAGGAGATCAGCAATTTCATCTGAGAAATAAAGAAGAGTTCCCAGGAGGGAACCCGAATCCTGGAGTTGCTATACTTTTGGGACTCCTACAATCTCCCCTTTCTGCCCACTGCGACGACAGCTGCAGCGCTAGCAGGGGAGGACTGGCTGTTGTGCAACGTTGCTGTGGCTTCTTGCTGTCCATTCTTTGCCTCCCAGCCTCTTACTAAAGCCAACCTTTGCTTCCTCCCCATCACCTCCCCACTCCAAGTTTTACTTCTGCTTCTGGAAGCGACGAGGGCGGCACAGGCCAGATGAACTGGTGTCGGGGGCCGGATCTGGCCCATGGGCCATAGTTTGGGCACCACTGGTTTAAGCAGAGAAAATGGTAGCTAAAGTCTGTCTCATCCTGTTGCAAAACATAACTGTTGCAAAACAGATCACAAGATGTGTTTTACTTCCACTTCTGGTGGGAGGAGCGACAGGACCGCCCCAATGAACCATGGGACCGGCCTGCGGCCTGAAAAGTTTGGGCAACCTGAATTAGAGTTTGTCAAAATTAGCCTAAATACTCATTTTCCAATATAACATTCAACTCAGTTTATAGCACAGCTCAAAAACACAATTGGAATTACCATAGGTCAGACACATCATCAACAACAATATGTGGTTCATTTGTTTGAAACCATGCTACTGTCTACAGTCCAGGAAACACAGATTACTTAATTCAGTGTACTTTCCACCTTTATTCTATAATCACAAAATAACTTACAACCATTTGTCTCTTAACTCTTTGCTCAAAAGCACATCACCACTACTACTGCAACATTTCTCCAGCAGCAAATGTAGACAGGGGAAAGCGGGCACCCAACATGCAAAGCAAACCAGCTGCTCAAGATGCTACAGTACACATCATCTCCTCAACAATCAGGACCCAGGGTAGAAAGAACCACCTTCTGTATCTCCCTATAAACATTTTAAGACCAGCAGGACAAAGCCTAGGAAAACTCTGACAATTTCCTAGGGGTAGGTGAGCAAGAAGACTTCAGGAGCAGTAACGTAAAGGTTGCCCTTGCTTGAAAGCCAGTCGTATCTGACTCTAGGGTTCAGTGCTCATCTCTTTTTACAGCCAAAGAGCCAGCCCTGCTTGTGTTTGCAGACATTTCCATGCACATGTGGCAGGCATGACTAGACACCAAAGTGCATGGAACACTGTTTACCTTCCCACCAAAGTGGTCCCTATTTATCTACTTGCAATTTCTTGCTTTGGAACTGCTAGGTTGGCAGACGTTGGGCCAGAAACAAGAGCTCACTCTGTCGTGCAGTGCTTGGGTCTCAAACTGCTGACCTGCCAACCTTCCAGTTGTCAAGTTCAGCATCTTAACCACTAAACCACTGAAGTCCCTCAGGAGCAGTAGAGCAGAGTAAAACCTGGTTTCACCACAGCATCCTGCAAACTGATAACCACTCTCAAATCCCAGAACATCCCAAACACACACTTCAGAAGTGGGAGAAGATAACATAACAGACATAATTCACTACATGTTTTTTTTACCAAAGTAGCTTAAATATCTTGAGTAGAATACATTCTTTGACTTAAGCTCCACTGGTTTCAGTGGATCCAATCTAGATCTGGATCCATCCTCTTGCAAGAAATATATCACAAATATTTTGTTTTGTATAAAATAATTAGTAAACGCTATGAATTAATACTGGAGACACTGAAGCTACATTCTTTTTTAGAGTCCCCTCCCCCAAGTATCTGTTTTCCAAATATGCCATTTCTTTAATAGCTGTATTTCTGCACACAAAGCAAAAAGAAGGGTTTAACATTACAGTTAAGAGAATGGACACGCGCTGGCAGGCCTCTCTGCCGGACATGCGCTTTGCGGGCACCTCCCCCAAGAGACAGGAGCAAGCCAATTTCCCACTGGTCGGGTGGGGAGGAGCCAGCACCCCTTTATAAGGGGTGGCTCCTCCCCACCCCGCCATTCAACTCACCTGCTCCGGAGAAGCTTCTCCCACCCTCCCTCCCTGTGAACAGTGTGTACTCAGTCGCTTCGGGGCCGGGTGGGAATTTTTGCCTCGATGCCCTATTGGCCTGGGTATCGTGGGTGTTTTTGCCCACCCCGCACTGTTTGCTAGGTTGAGCCCTTCTTGGAGGTAATTTTCTTGGTTATGGCCACTTTTGGCGGTCAGCGCAGGTGTATCCTACCCTAGAACATAAGAACATAAGAACAGCCTTGCTGGAACAGGCCACAGCCCTTCCAGTCCAGCATTCTGTCTCACACAGTGGCTCACCATTTGCTTCAGGGTATTATTCCCAAGCAGATGCCTTCACCTTCTTAGGATTCCCTGGAAAAGGCCTTGAGAGCTATTCTGCCTATCTCTCCAACCCAGAGGTTGTCTTTAGGTATCCATAATTATAGCCATTGATACTCTTGTCCTCCATGAACTTGTCTAATCCTTTCTTAAAGCTGTCAAGACTGACAGCTGTCACCACTTCTTCTGGCAGGGAGTTCCATAGACCAGTAATCCTCTGGGTGAAAAAGTACTTTCTCTTATTTGTTTGAGAACTAGTACCCAAAAGTTTCATGGAGTGTCCCCTAGTTCTAGTGTTATGCGATAGGGAAAACAGTTTTTCCTTATCTACTTTGTCCACACCGTGCATGATTTTATAAACTTCAATCAGGTCACCTCTTAGACGTCGTCGTTCAAGAGTGAAGAGGCCCAACCGTTGCAGCCTCAGATGGTAAGGAAGGTGTTCCAGTCCCCTAATCATTCTGGTTGCCCTCCTCTGCACTTTTTCCAACTCCATAATATCCTTCTGGAGGTATGGCGACCAGAACTGTACACAGTATTCCAGATGGGGCCTCACCATAGATTTATAAAGAGGCAAAATGACACTTGCTGACTTATTTTCTATACCCTTCCTAATGATCCCTAGCATTGAGTTTGCTTTTTTCACTGCTGAGGCACACTGGGTTGACACCTTCATTGAGTTGTCCACCAGGACACCAAGGTCCCTTTCCTGGTTTGTCGCAGAGTTCAGACCCCATCAGTTTATAAATGTAATTTGGGTTCTTTGCCCCAACATGCATCACTCTGCACTTACTAATGTTGAAACTCATTTGCCACTGTTTTGCCCACTCCCCCAGTGTCAAGAGATCCCTCTGGAGCTCCTCACAATCTCTCACAGTTTTCACTACCCTGTATAATTTAGTGTCGTCAGCAAATTTGGCTACCTTGCTTTTTACTCCTACCTCTAGATCATTTATGAAGAGGTTGAAAAGCAGGGGTCCCAGTACTGAACCTTGGGGGACCCCACTCTTTACTTCCCTCCACTTGGAGAAGTATCCATTTAGTGCTACCCTCTGTTTCCTGTCCCTTAGCCAGTTGCTGATCCAGGACAAGACCTGGCTCTTTATTCCATAACTGGTAAGTTTATTCAAGAGCCTTTGGTGTGGGACCTTGTCAAAAGCCTTCTGAAAGTCCAGATAAACAATGTCAACTGGATCCCCCTTATCCACATGCTTGTTGACACTACCCTAAATTATTCATTTGCATCAGGTATGGGCTGGGGTTTCTGCAGGAGCTGGAATGGTATCATCTAGGGGCGTGCAACAAGGCTCCTGTAGTAACTTTCCACCCGGGCTGGCTTATTGGTAAGCTTTTCCGTCTCCGCCACCCTGCATGGCATGCTGTTGGACTCCGGTGTGTCTGGCCCATAGTCTTTTCTCCCGATGATATTGTTACTCTCATCCCTTCCATCGCGCCCTCACTACTAGCCCCAGTGCTCTGTTTGGCTTTGATTAATAAACTGGCCCATTATTTAACCCAATTACTGTATATGTCTCTTCACTGGGGGGGATGCATCTGCAAAATATAGGACAAAGCTGTAATCTTCTTAATATTTGCAAATATCCCTTAAAAGAACTGCTTTTAGTTTTTCTAGTGAGGTGTCCCCCCCCCCCAATTCAATCTAATTATTTTTGAAGCGACAAAATAGCATTTACCAAGGACAAGATTTATAAACATGAAATTAAAGTACTATGTCATAATATTAGCGAACAGTACTCTATATCATAGAGATATTATACAAAGTATAATTTTAATAAGTTTGTTTGTTGTATGAGGAATGTTATTGCTGTTAGCCGCCTCATGTAGGGATTCATTTTTCCCTAGAGGGGCGGGGTATAACTAATAAATAAATAAATAAATACAAACAAGTATTTTTGATATATAACAACTTTTTAAAGGTCTTGACTGTGGCACTGCTGGAATACGCTTTTATAAAAAGCAACACCCATATTCACTGTAAATACTATAAAATCGTACGTATTGAAAGTACCTGCTGTTACTTAGCTATTGTCAAAAATATATTAAATATACAGTATTCTCTTTAATATATAATGTTTCCTTGAAAGTTGAAAAAATAGCTAATTTGTCATATTTAAAGAGAAAGAAAAAACCCTTCTCTATTTTTGCCATCTATACACTATAGTATAGTCTGGAGCTATTTAAAACATCTGCATTATTAACTCTGGAAACTGACTTTACCTGGAAATACCGACTGGTCCTTAACAACTGCAATGGTCCTGAAGAACTTCACTATTTCACAGTGATTTGTTAATTACTGTAATTTATTTGTTTCTTTTCATTGCCACTATTGGCACGATCAGTGTTTGCATAGACAGCAAAAACTTTAGAGGGCTTGTTTACCAAATCTGACAACCATCCTTCAAACACTTACTTTGGCACAGTCCCACTGACTCCCATAAGGCTTCTCTGGAGCAAGTGATTTGATGACTGGATGCAGTGTCTTTGTGAAAACAATATTAGTACCCCTAAAAGAAACATTAATACATTACCAGTGGGTTAAATGCTGGATTCCTACTCCAGCCCCACCATACAGAATAATTCAGAGGAATCTGATGAAAGAATTTAGCTTCAGGTTCATTGTGTCATATTCCTTCATTTAAAACCATTACCAATTAAAATAATATGTCAATAAGTATACGTCTTAATCTAACAGACATAGTTGATGAAGTAAAGTATGATGTTCATGGCATTTGACTAGTAAATTAATTTGTAAATTTAAAAAAAAAACCACGTGGTATGCTGTCTTGTTTCTTATTCTTAGCCTCATCAGATTTTCACCCCTCAATGCCAGCAGTTTTTTCTTCTAGTGAATATGAAGAAAATATTCTATAGTGTCATTTTAATACTTCCCATCAAAAACAGAACTATGTATATATAATTTATATCTTTATATACATTATGTATCTTTTTGTATGTGGTAAGCAAGCATAGCTTTCAATACGTAATGGTTTTTCAGGGCAGAAGAACCCAACAGTACAAACAAAATTGCTTACATGAAGTATTTGTAAATAAATCTTGGTGACCTTGGAGAATGTAAAATATCCATTTCTAAAGACATTCAGAGCCTTTTAACAATGGGGAAACTTCTACCAGTTTTTTTTAAAAAGCACATAGTATTATCATTACCACTCTTATGATTCTTTAGTTGTAACAGCACATGGTATTAGCAAAATCCACTGCCTTGTCAATTACTGTATATAAGTGAGATCTGACTTTCATGCTATAAATAGGACATAAAAAGAGTTTAAGGTACATACCAGTATTGTTTGACACTTCAATAATTTTTGTCTGTATTTTACAGGTACGTAAACAAACTTTTTAGGGACTGCAGTGGCTCAAGTGGTTAAGACACTGATTGGAAGGCAGTAGGTCAGCAGTTTGATACCTGAGTACTGCACGACAGAATGAGTTCCTTCCAACCTAGCAGTTCAAAAGCAAGAAATTGCAAATAGATAAGTAGAGACCACTTTGGTGGGAAGGTAAACAGTGTTCTGTGCCTGCCACATGTCCACAGAAACATCTGCAGATGCAGACAGCTCTGGCTCTTCAGCTTTAAACTGAGATGAGCACTGAATGCTAGAGTCAGATATGACTGGTTTTCAACCATGGGTGACTTTTATCTTTACCTTTACACAAACTTTTTACAAAACAAATGCACAGATGCAGAATGGAAAGGTTGCCTTTTTTAGGGTCACTCAAAAAAATAAAACACTGCAAGCTTCCGTACAGGAGGAAAGCTCTCAGCTTCAAAGAGGGCCATTTTGGGGAGCAGAACGTGCAAGTCTCTGACTTCCCCATGTAACATCCAAGCAAACCAGCCTGGCTTGAACACCAAGCCACCAGAATCTGCTTGAAGAAGCTGTGAGTTACGAAAGCTTGCAATGTTTTTTTAAGTGACCCTATAAAAGGTATTGCCTCCGTTCTGCATTTGTGCATTTGTTTTGATTTAATGGATGGGTCACATGGCTAAATCTTGCTAATTAAACTTTTTAAAGTAATATTTTGCTGATGTTAATAAAGTCAGCCAATGGAGTTGTTACAAAACCAAATACATACACAGAGATATACATGGTTTATTAGTTAAAAATCATTGCATTTTTAACACAGTATCACAAGATACGACTCTTGTTGTGTAATTGAATATCTGGTTTAGAGGCCACCTTGCTTGTTGTCACTACACCACTTAGCTAGAAGGTACACATCAACTGCAGCAGCATATAAACTGAAATCCTATTGCTTAATGCAGTAAATTCCAACCATCATTGGAAGTTTCAGAGACAGTAACTTCCCTAATCCACACTGATTCAATGAGGCTGGGTATAATTTTGTTAAAACTGTTTTTGAACTACAGTTCCCAGGAAATCTCAGTCAACATGGCAAGATACTCTAGGAAATTGCATTCAAAAATGCAAATTATCCCATCTCCATCTGACTATCGCTACCATTTATGATTTCAAATTTCATTAGAAATATCACCTATAGCTACTATATCACCTATAGCTACTAACCACTATTCAAGTGTTGAAAATATATCTGAGAGTAAATAAAACAGAACAGCAAAAAAAGACAAAAAATGTTGTGGCCCCTTAAAGACTAACTCCTATATTTGAATCTAAGCTTTCGTCGACCAAGTCTACTTCATCAGAATGATGAAGTGGACCTGGTCCACGAAAACTTATGTTTAAATACAGGAATTAGTCCTTAAGGTGCCACAACATTTCTCTCTTTTTTTTCCTGTTCTATTTTATTTACTCTCAGATATGCTTGCACAGACTAACACAGCTACCACTTCAAACATTTCAAGTGTTGAAAATGCTCCACACCTGAAAACTAACAGATCTTGAACACAATTATTTAACAAGAAAAAAGAGCACATGCATTCATGTACATACAGGCCACTCTTTCAAACATTTATGTCAGCTTGCTATCTGGAAGCTAAATCAAGCAGAACACAGAGAATTATAGGAATCAGAATGAAGGCTGGCATCTCTTTCACAAAAAGAAAAAAAACCAACCCGTTGCGGCACTTTAAAGACCAACTGCTATATTTTTAATGTGAGCTTTCGTGGATCAAATCCACTGCATCGGACAAGTCCACTTCATTACTCCTATGTCTGATGGAGTGGACTTGTTCCATGAAAGTACACATTAAAAGTATAGCAGTGGGTCTTTAAAGTGCCACGTTTTTGTTTTTTGGTTTTCTGATATGCCTGAAACACAGACTAACACGGCTACTATTCCGAAAAAACTCTTTCACAGTTTTTCTAGAGATGAGTCCAAATTACATTAGCAAGCTATTAATGCATTCAAATAGAGTCCATATTAATCCCTCACAAAAGGTACTTGCAATAGCTGTTAGAATTATGTAACGGATGCCCACTGAAATCAGATTGCCTGAAAGAATCCAAAGCTTTTTCAGCCTAGCTTTAAACAAACTACAACTCTTACTTCATTGAAACTCTACTTTGCAAAACAGCAATAATGGCATGCATGCCATCTCAGAACAAAAATTTAACACTTATATTCCAGGAATCCGCAACTTAAAAAGCCATTGCTGATTTGTAAAAGCAAACACAAAGTCAGGAGCTTCTTATTGAAGGAGCTTAAATCCGCCTATGAAATTGAAAACCAGTGCTTACAATTTCCCCTTAATTCAAAATGTTTTACTGTATAAGATGTCAATGACTAGAGCTTTATAATGTCTCATTTTCTATTTCCTAACACAACATCTCCCCTTTAGCAAAAAAAAATTCCATTCTTTACAGAATGCTGATTTCTAAATTATTCAGTATAGGATCTGCAATTCAGGACTAGGTGTAATCATGGTTATAATACTAGACAAAAAGACTATAGCCTTGGGAAAGTGTAGAATAGAATCAGTTGACATGTTTTGCATATATATCAGCAAATACACAAACACACAGACACACATATGAGACATTTAGATTTTTAAAGTCATCCACAAATGGGCGACATCTGCCTTGCAGCATCTTACTACTGAAGGTATCTGGAGTGGATGTTTGGTGAGGAGTATTAAAATATCCACAAGAGAGGGGGGGAGAGAGAGAGAAGTGCTCTATCTTTCCTTAATAATAACTTTCCTGACTGAAATCTGGGTGGTATTTCACCAATGGGTGATCCTTCTAATAACCATGCCTCTGTTCTCCCTGGCAAAACAATCATCTGCTTGGCAAACATTCCTTAATTTGTCCAGCAGGAGTCCAGCACAACATACCACTGGAAAAGGAAATACATTATCTCCATACCCTTCTTTTTTTTAAAAAAAAAAAAACACAACACCACCTCTGAGCCAATCTACAGCCCATCCTTTCTGTCACTGGTTTTAAAAGATCTTTCATTCCTGTTGCTCAGTGAGTCAACACAACACCTGATGTGAAATACCTCGGTCTTGACAGTTTCCAAACAAAACTTTAAATCTATCACCTTGGGGAGACACACCCAATCACACAAACAAAACTTCCTACAATAGCTCTGGAAACCCGTACTGAATTTCTTTCTTTAGATTAGCACTAGAGTACAAAAAGTAACACTACGAAACAGCCGTATTTCTATGTGTGCCACTATAGAAATTAAATAGAAATTGTGGGTAAGTGAACTATAGAAAATTGGCAACATTGGGACAGGGGGGAGCTTTAGCTGACTTTATTTTGGGAAAGGATGACTCCCCCCCCCCCCCGCCACACACACACACACCTAATATCGTGGGAGTCTAGCTGAACCTCCAGTCAAGTATATTAAAGCTACCTTTGTGGTTAAACTGGTTATTAAAAAAAAGAATTAAAAATATTACATTGCAAGGCTCAAGGTTATTTTATTAAAGGCATTTGTGGTATTGTCTTTAAAGTATAAGAAACTTCACCATCGGCTGAGTATTGGGCTGCCTCCAGTAAAATGAGCACATATGCTATTCGGGAAAGCTTAAGACTTGCAAGTGGTAGTGACGTCTTATGGCGCATAATAGTTCTAAAAGTGCAGCAGAGGGGGCATGATGGAACAGTAGGAAATATCAACCTTTAAAATCCCCTAAAAATGGAAGTGCCAATGATTTCCATCAAATTTGTTTGTGAACCAATGAATTTGGAACACAGTCATTATATCAGATGCCTCTTTCAAATCCTCCAGGAAGGTTATGAAATAGGAAGAGGGCTTCTTCGTGTGAGATAAATATTAAACAACACTACCTGTACAAATCCATAAGGATTCATAGCTGTTAGGTATGCGCTTGAGCAAAAAAAAAAAAAGATGAATAACAACCAGGGATTTTCTGTTATTTGCCATTGTAGAAAGCTACAATGTTACTTTTCTGTTAGGTTGGCCAACCATTGTGCTACTCTGTACCAGATGTGTATAAATTGATGTCACAAGGTCTCATTCTTCTGTCTGACAAAGTGGACTTGATCCACAAAAGCACACATTTAAATACAGGAGTTAGTCTTTAAGGTGCCACAATGTGTTTTTTTCCTTTTGTTGTTGTTTTGTTTTATTTATTCTCTGATATGCTTGCACAGACTAATGCAGCTACCACTTCAAAAATTTCAATTTATACAGAGTTCATGAAGTTGATTGTGTTGACACAAAAAGGAACCAGCCAGCCACAAAGGTCATTTATAGCTGATGGAAAGGAGGCTGAAATAAACGGTAGGACAAGCCGAATGGGGTTTACGCAGAGGCCGAAGTTACACGACACCCTGAACACCATGGGAAGGGTGAAACCATCTGCCTTCTGGAGTCGTTGTAAAGGGCTTTTCAGCCAACCCAAAACAAACCGGGGTTCTTCCAGCTTAGAGAGAGAAGACATCCTGCCGCTGAGGAAAGGAATGGCCTATCTCCATGGGCAAGAAATTTACCTCTGCCTTGAAGTTTCTCACACTGCACCCACCACTACCAGTACTGCCACACACAGTCTCCTCTCTCCAGGTGGGACACCAGGCAAGCAGCAGAAACAGGGTCATAACCAGGGGGTGGCCAGGGCTGGCATTGCCCACCCTGAGTTAGCAGCTTGCCCATCCTCAAACTCCTGGCTGCTTATATATATTACATTGTTGCCCACCCTGGAAAAATATTCACCCACCCACATCTAGAATACTGGCTACGGCCCTGAGCAGAAAAGTTCTTTACCCTGAAGTTCCATCTGGCTAACTTAACTGGCGGCAGACAGGGGCGGCAAAAAGAGTGTGTGTGCTCCCCAGGGCCATAGCCAGGATTCTATATGTGGGTGGGTGAATATTTTTCCAGGAGGGGCAACAATGTCTCATATATGTATATATATGTATATTATTGCCCTCCTGGAAAAATATTCACCCACCCACACCTAGAATCCTGGCTATGACCCTGGGGAGCACACGCACTCCTTTATATATATATACAGGTGAAACTCGGCAAATCAGAATATCGTGCAAATGTTCATTCATTTCACTTAAAAGGTGAAACAAATATATGAGATATACTGAGACAGACTCACTACATGCAAAGCGAGATATGTCATGCTTTAATTTGTTATAATTGTGATAATCATGGTGTACAATGTACATGAGATTATATGATGATTATGGGATACATGAGATTGTTTTTTTTTCATAAGCTGTACGCCATAAGCATCAATATTATAATAAAGTAAGGCTTGAACTATCTCGCTTTGCATGTAATGAGTCTATCTCATATATTTGTTTCACCTTTTAAGTTGCATTACTGGACTGAATGAACATTTGCACGATATTCTAATTTTCCGAGTTTCACCTGTATGTCATAAATACAAGCAGCCAGGAGTTTGAGGGGTGGGCAAACTGCTAGCACCAGGGCTGTAGCCAGGATTCTAGATGGGGGGAGATGAATTTTTTTTCAGGAGGGGCAACAATGTCATACATACATACATACATACATACATACATACATACATACATACATACATACATACATACATACAGACAGACAGACAGACAGACAGACAGATAGATAGATAGATAGATAGATAGATAGATAGATAGATAGATAGATAGATAGATAGATAGATAGATGTAAAGGTTTCCCTTGCTCAAAAGCCAGTCCTATCCGACTCTAGGGTTTAGTGCTCATCTCTGTTTCCAAGCCAAAGAGCCAGCGCTGTCTGCTTCTGCAGACGTTTCCATGGTCATGTGGCAGGCATGTCTTTGTTAACTGGGGGGGGCTGATCTCTCCCCACCACCCCCTGGCTACGTCTCTCTCTCTCACACACACACACACACACACACACACACACACACACACTGCACGCACGCACGCACGCACGCACGCACACATGTGAGCAGCATGGAAGCGTAGGCGCCCTCCACCAAAGTAACGGGGCTTCATGAGCACTCGAACCCAATCCTGCGCAGAAAGTACATGGATCCCCCCCCCCCTTCCAGGCACTCGGACCCCAAGGGGCACCTCTCTGGGGGTGGGGGAGTCTGTGGGACAGGAGGGCCCACATCCTGACCGTCCGGGAGGGAGAGGGCGCCCACGGCTCTGGTGTGGAGGGTTGTGGATCGGGAGGGGGGCGCAAGGGGGAGAAGGGGGGGCAGAAGGCAGGAAAGGCGACCAGCGGGAAGCCCAGAGAGTGTCCCGGGGGGCGACGGGGAGAAAGGCGTGTTGGTGGTGTGGGGCGGACTGGAAGGGAGGTTTCCCCACTGTGGTTGTTTCGACGGCGCGCCCGGCTTGGCTTACCTTGAACGCCACCGGGAGGGTCTTGTTGCAGCGCCAGTGCGAGGGCAGGACGGAGCACAAGAAGTTGGGGCTGTCGGTGCGGACCAGCTCGGCCGGGTGGTCGGCGATGATCTCCACCATGGTGCGGTTGTCGTGGGGGCGAAGCCTGGGCACGCCGGCCGCCACCTCCTGCGGGTGCTGCTGGTGCTGCTGTGGGTGGTGCTGTTGGTGCTGGTGCTGCTGCTGCTGAGCGGCTGCTGCCACCACCACCGGGCTCACGTCGCTCATCTTCCCGGGCTGGAGGCTGCTGGAAGGGGGGCTGAACCTCCGGCTCGTGCTGGGATCTACGGGAATACGCATCACAACAGCCACAAGTTAGCGAGTTTGGCGCGGGGGGGGGGAGTGGAGAGAGAGAGAGATCAAGGGGGGGGGGGTCGCTGGAGAAGGCGCTGGACCAGGTCAGAAAAACTTTTTTTTTGGGGGGGGGAGGATTGAGAAGGAATGGATGGAAGAGGCTGCAGAGAAGGCAAGGGAGACGGGGGGGCGGCGAATCCAGGATCTGATTTAGGAAGGGGTGAATGGGTAGAGGTGGGTGGGTAGGGGGATTTTTTAAAAAGGTTCAGTCGAAAATAAAAAGTGTGGCTTGGGCGGTTCGTTTTCCCCCCCTGGGCCACTGCCTCGGGCTTTCCGCGGCTGCATAAAAGTCTCCCAGCTGTGCAGCGCCTGCTTGGCTCGCTTCCTCTTTGCTTTCTTGCTCCAAGTCTCTGCTGCTGCTCTCTCTCTCTCTTTCTCTCTCCCTCCCCCCCCCCGCCTCTTTCCTCCCGTCTTTCCACCAAGGCGTCTTCCTCCGATTGCTACACGCCGGTTTGTGTTTTCTCCTTCTTCTCCTTCTTTCCCGGTGAAGGCGGGGGGAGAGGGTGTTAGCCAAAGCGCCGGGAAAGGTGAGCACAGGGGCAAGCGCGCGCTTCCGGAGCGATTCTGCCGCTGCAGCGGGTTGGGAACCAAGCACAGAGGAAAAGGGGATTGAAGTGTCCCCTCTCTCCCGGGGTGGGTGGGTGGTCGCGGAGAGAGTTGTCTTCCAACCCGAGCCCAAAAGTCTCTCGAATCCGGATCGGGGCAGCAGATTGCATGCGGATGCGTGCAAAGCGATCTCGTGCGAAAGCGCCTTCTGCGTGCGCAGCCCCAAGGAGCGCAAGTTGTCCGGGGTGGGAGTTTATTGAGGCAAGAGACCAGGCAGACGGAGGAAGAATCAGGAGGGGAGAGACAGAGCCACTTTATTAGGCAGCTGCCGAGGAGGGAAGGATCAAGGAATATTGTTCCAGTATGAACTTCCGACTCTCAGGGAAATGGGAAAGCTTGGGGGAGGAAGAGAGGAATGGGCGAACTGGTTTCGAAAATGCGCTCCAGAGGGCAGCGGCGGTGCAATCCTGGCTCTTTTAAATTAAGTAGATGCTGATCTAGAGAATTTATTATTATTATTATTATTATTATTATTATTATTATTATTATTATTATTATTATTATTATTATTATTATTATTATTATTATTTTAAAAAGAAAACTTAATAAGAAGGGACGGGGGGGAGCTTTAAAAAAGTTTTCATCAAAGGAGATGTTTGGGGAGAGAGAGAGAGAGGAATCAGAGCCGTATTTTTTTAAAATCCTCCTAAAATGTGTGCGGGTGGGGCGTGGATGGGACGTTGGGGTTTCTAATGATTAGCTTTTTGTGGTTTATATATATATACACAGTTCTCTCTCGGACGAGAGTGATCATTATGCTGATGAGACCCGGTAGCACGTGGTGGCTCCACCCCACCTCCACCAACACCACCAACCCCACCACCAAAACTCCTGCAGCCTTCAAAACAAATACAGCGATGAGCCCCCCTCTCCTTTCTTCGGCCACCAAGACTTCCTGGCCCAGATCCCAAGTTCCCTCTTGACAGTGAATTGGGAGTAAGGGGGGGGGGGATTCCGGCCCCATCGATGTACCGTACAGTACTTTGCTTTTGTTTTGTGTGTGTGTGTTTGTGACAAAACAACAACAAAAATAGCATTAAAAAGTAGAGGTCACCCTTGCTCGTAAACCAGTCGTATCCGACTCTAGGGCTCGGTGCTCATCTCTGCTTCATAGAGCCAGCGCTGTCTGCGTCTGCAGACGTTTCCGTGGTCATGTGGCAGGCATGACTAGACACCGGAGCGCACGGAGCGCTGTTTACCTTTCCCACCGAAGTGGTCCTTACTTGCCATTTCTTGCTTTCGAACTGCTGGGTTGGCAGGAGCTGGGACAAAGACGGGTGCTCATTCCGTCCTGCAGTACTCGGCAATCGAACTACTGAACCACCACCACCACCCCGCCTCCCAGTCAGCGTCTTAACCACTAAGCCACTGCAGCTTTACGCTTGCTAATAAGTTTACGCTTAGCATCTTTTGATCTGATGTGTTATATAAATGGGTGCCATGAAGTTATGCCTGACGACGTGGACCTGATCCACTAAAGCTGGCATTTGAAATCCAGGAGTTAGTCTTTCAGGTGCCACAACGGTTTTTTATTTTGTTGTTTTGTTGACTTTCTGGTGTGTGTGTGATTCTCTCAACTATCGCAAAAAAAAGTTAAGACGGATCTTCTCATTGGAACGTGTTAGTCGGACTCCAAGCAATGCCCAAAATTGGTGGGTGGACAAAGCATCTCTCCACCATCCCACCACCCCCGCCCCATTGGTGCATCGCACGCCTAACATGTCCTGGGTCAGTGACAGTGACGTTCCCTTTCCGAGAGAGACAAGAGGCGCCCGCTTCACACACGCACACACAAGGCAGATCCTATTGAAAACCATCTACACACCCAATAGTAAAGTAAGGCGTAGATAACAACCTATTCACATCCTTCCCTCGTCCCTTCTAAAGTCTAAGGCTGGCGTTTGCCCTGGGGTGGGATGGGTGGGTGGGTTCAGCCGCCCACCCAAAACACGATCTGTTTTTTTCGGGGGTTGGGGGGACGCGAGCCGCTGGAGAAACAAGCCCGCACACGTCGCTCCGTCCCATTGCCGCACAAGGAGGAAAGTCCGCGTTGCAGCGGAGATCTGCCGCCAAGGTGAACAAGAGAGAACAACCCCCACCCCTGCTCTGCCTTGATCCTTGTAGGGGGGCATGCCCCACCCCATTGTCCCCTTAGTCAATTTTAGATTCTCCCCCCCCCCTCTTATTAAAATCAAAACCTAAGTACTGCACGACGGAATGAACTCCCGCCTCTGCCCCAGCTTCTGCCAACCTAGCAGTTCGAAAGCAAGAAATTGCAGGTAGATACATAGGCACCGCTTCGGTGGGAAAGGTAAACAGTGTTCCGTGCTCTTCGGTGTCTACACATGCCTGCCACATATCCACAGAAACGTCTGCAAACACAGACAGCGCTGGCTCTTTGGCTATAAACAGATATGAGCACTGAACTCTAGAGTCAGATACGACTGGCTTTCGAGCAAGAGTGACCTTTACCTATTTAAAAAAAGAAGAAGGAGTTCCAGAAAGGAGCATTTAGTTTTGGCTTTTAGAATCTAGTTTTGGCTTTTAAGATCTACCTGTTCTTTCCCCCACTGTCTAGCCTACTGCCCCATTGTTCTTTTAAAGTTGTGAGCCTGGCCGCGGTATCCAGCTCTGGTAATGGTGTCGACCAGTGATGGCGAACCTTGGCACTCCAGGTGTTCTTGGACTTCAATTCCCAGAAGCCCAAGCCAGCACTCCTGTTGATCAGGGCTTCTGGGAATTAAAGTTCAAGAACACCTGGAGTGCCAAGGTTCGTCATCACTGGAGTAGACCCTACAGCCAGTGACTCAATGGCAATCGTCAGGCAGTGGTTAACTAACCTGACCACTGTGAGGACTAACAGCCTTGGGTGACAAAGTCCACAGGGAAGGGTGATGGTTTCCAAGTGGATTAAATCCCATTTGGATCCATCTTGATGGAGGGCCGCAGCTTCATCAATACTGGTCTGGGGCTGAAGAGGACTTTGTGTGCCAAAAGGGCTCAGAACCAGAAAGTGACTCAGGGAACTGGATCAGTGGGATGGGTGTCATGGTGCAATGCGGAAGGCAGATGAAAGGCCCCTGTATCAGGTGAACCTTGGAAAATTAGAATATCGTGCAAATGTTCATTCATTTCACTTAAAAGGTGAAACAAATATATGAGATAGACTCACTACATGCAAAGCGATGTAGAGATGTCATGCCTTAATTCATTATAATTGTGATGATCATGGTGTACAGCGTACATGAGATTATGTGGTATATGAGATTGGGGGTTGGGGTTTTCATAAACTGTAAGCCATAAGCATCGATATTATAACAAAGTAAGGCTTGAACTATCTCGCTTTGCATGTCATGAGTCTATCTCATATAGAAGAGGAGAAGAGCAGAAGAGGAGCTGTTGGGCTCCTATGTATATCTTATGAAATATAAACTGCCTTGAGTTGCCCCAGGGCAAGGAAGGCGGTAAATAAATAAATAAATAAATAAATAAATAAATAAATAAATAAATAAATAAAATATTTGTTTCACCTTTTAAGTTGCATTACTGAACTGAACTGAATGAACATTTGCACGATATTCTAATTTTTTGAGTTTCACCTGTATTATTATTCCCAGGACCATCTTCCATGGCTGATTGCAATGAGAAGATTCAAGATCTGGATTCAGATAGGGCGCAAGAAGAAGCGGATGTTCGTATCTTCTGCACGTAGGTTTACTCATGTGTGCTTGTAAACCTGGGAACTAATTACAGTACTCTCGTATTGGCCCCTCCCAGGTCTAGAGCGGGGAAGCACATGAATATGATCATCCTCTCCAATACTGGTCTGTGGGCCATTGGCTGGTTTGGAAAGAGAGCATCGAAAAACGAGACTGCTCTTTCTCAGGCTACTGAGAAAAACCCAAGACCAGTTAGGATTAGTTTACTTGGACGAGCAAAAGTCAACCTTTCCCTACTATATGAAAATAAAATACTGTAATAGATGTTTAAGGGAGCTACAGGAAAGTGCCAGTGTAGAGCTACTTAAAATAGAGTGCAATTTATAATGTGGACATATAATGCCTCCATAAGTTTTAGTTTTTTGGCAAAACTGATCTTCACCCTTCTTGGAGAACATTTTGCATAGTTTACAGGATCTTGCTGAATCTTGGAAGGGGACACAACTCTGTGTTAATATTTTAAATCCATCCATGAAGATAAAACATGTAGTTGTAGACTCACGCCTAACCAATTTTACTTGGAAGTAAGTGGGATTTATCTGTATGTTAACAATGTGTAGGGCTGGAACTGTAATAGTCCTGAAAGAATGAGGGCTGTATGAGTTTTGCTGATATTGTGTGCTATCATTTATGTTAGCTGAAAGGGCACACAGGATAACTGTTAATCCCTGTTTTGTTTATCTAGACAGTATATATTTGTTTAAATATTGCAAATAAGTAAATGAAATTTTGCCATAAAAATAAAAATAAATATACAAGGTAATATAAACAAACCATATGTTCTTTTTGGTTCACTTGTTGAACAGAAAATTCTGATCATCTAATAGGTTCCAGATTCTTTTAATGGTTCATATTTTAAAATTAACGGAAAATATAAAATGTTCAAGAGTGAAAGTGTATAATGGGAACCCAAGTGAAGCACTTGTAAATCCTGTTATTTCCACGCAGGAATGAAGTTTCTGCATAACTCTTCCGTTGAAATGAAGTAGATTAAAAATACTTCACTATGGCTAGATGCTATCCTAAATTGGTAACCCTCTGTTTCTAAAATGAAATACTGTGTTTTTAGCTAATGTAATATCATTTTAAACAAAGTATTTCATTCAACAAGGACTGCAGTGTCTCAAGTGGCTAAGACGCTGACTGGGAGGTGGAAGGTCAGCAGTTCAATTCCAGAGTACTGCAGGATGGAGTGAGCTCCCGTCTTCATCCCAGCTCCTGCCAACCTAGCAGTTCGAAAGCAAGAAATTCCAAGTAGATAAATAGGGACCATTTCGGTGGGAAGGTAACAGCATTCCGTGCACTCCGGTGTCTAGTCATGCCTGCCGCATGACTACAGAAACGCCTGTTCTGCAGACAACGCTGGCTCTTTGGGCTTGAAACAGAGATGAGCACTGAACCCTAGAGTCGGATACGACTGGCTTTCAAGTAAGGGAAACCTTTACCTATTTCATTCAACAAACATTTATTTAATATTTGCTAATACATACTTGATTTTTAAATCTTTGTTTGAATATATTTCCCTATAATTTTATTAATTTGTTAGGCAGAATTTTTAAAAGTCATAAATTTCTGCAGTAGTTGCCAGTGGTTTAAAGGTTTAAAATGGTTTAAGGTAAGGGAAAGGTGGCCTTTGCTCAAAAGCCAGTCGTATCTGACTCTAGGGCTCAATGCTCATCTCTGTTTATAGCCAAAGAGCCAGCGTTATCTGCATCTACAGACGTTTCCATGAACATGTGGCAGGCATGCCTCAACACCGGAGTGCACAGAACACTGTTTCCTTTCCCACCGAAGTGGCACCTATTTATCTACTTGCAATTTCTTGCTTTCAAACTGCTAGGCTGGCAGGAGCTGGGACAAAGACGGAGACAGAAGCTTACTGCATCATGCAGTACCCTGGAATCGAACTCCGACCTTCCAGTCACCGAGTTCAGCGTCTTAACCATTGAGCCGCTGCCGTCTTTCTATAACCAGAGGGGGGGGGGAGGCCACCATTGTTATATGTTGTGCAATTCGATGCAATACAGAAGGAATACAGAGCCTTCCAGATTTGGCTAGACTGCACCTTCATCAGCTCTAGCCAGGGGAGCCACAGTCCACTGTCATGGGAGCAACAGTCCACAGATGTTTGAAGTCAGAGGACCACTCATTTCCCATCCCTACACTGGATTTAATATCTTCAATGCAAAATTTCACATTCAGAATGTGACTTAAGAACATAAGAACAGCCTTGCCGGAACAGGCCACAGCCCACCCAGTCCATCCTTCTGCCTCACACAGTGGCTCACCATTTGCTTCAGGGTATTATTCCCAAGCAGATGCCTTCACCTGCTTAGGATTCCCTGGAAATGGCATTGAGAGATATCCTGCCTATCTCAACAACTCGGAGGTTGTCCTTAGGTATCCATAATTATAGCCATTAATACCCTTGTCCTCCATGAACTTGTCTAATCAACTTGACTTAACAACCATGTATTAGTCTAGTAGCTGCTATGCATATATTGAATCTCAGATATATCTGATTCCTCACTAATGTAAGTTTAAATGGAAAATCAATTTAACTTTATGTGTGCATTTTTTTCCCATTTGCAATTTTCACCATCTTGGCTGTGCCATACATTGCTGTGTTAATGAAATGCTGTGATTAAATGTTTGTTATACAAAATATATGTGTCAAGCATTGTCATTCAATAACAATTTTACTCAATGATAAAATCTGTTAATACTGTATGCATTTAGGTTGACTTTGCCTGGCATTAAGTCAAGTGAAATCACTAATTTCTGTTACAGTGGTATTGCCAGAACCACACTGGTATGGTAAATCATGAATTGTCAACTTGCCTGTCTAAATCTTAACATTTCTCCAATTCAGACAATTATTTGAAATTACAAAATTCAATATTTGATAGAAATTGTAGAATTCCATTGACCGTGCCATTGCCGTCATTGTATAATGATCCTCATTACTGTGCACAATGGCCCATGGTATACTGTAATAGGAGTCAGATTAAATACATATTTGAATTTACCAGTATGCTTTATCCTCTAAGCAAATTTAAATTTTGTTTGCCTTTTGTCTTTTAACATCACACAACGGGCAGGGATGCCCATATGCAAAATACTGCCTATATGATATGACTAGTTATTAATCGTATTACTGATGTTTGAAATGGTTTCACAGGCTTTCTAATAAAAGGGCTGGATGGAGCATTGGTCCATTGCCAGGGAGTGTTAGGCTTAGTTCAGGCAGATGAAAATGCAGATTCCCTTTTGGCCTTGATGCCTTTTGGGTGACAAAGGGCTAGTCGTCCACTCTCAGCCTAACCAATGTAGAAGGCTTGTTGTGTGAACAAACTCCATGCAAGGACAGACTCATATGTAATATATGGTAGAATTCCTTGCAAGTTGAAAGGAACACATACAACTTTGCAGAGCTGATTGTATTCATGGTGTTTTTTTTTTAAAAAAAACACCACAATTAGTGGCTTCCATGCCGTGCAATTCTGATCTCTGTAGCAATGCTCACTGGCACCCCCTACCTTCACACACAGAAGCATTTACTTCACATGGGGGTCCATAACTAGAGCATACAAGGATAAACAAGTTGCAGGGCAGAAACTCTATTTAAAATTAGAGCCCTATAAATATTTAGTACCAGAATCAAGAACATATGGTCCTCCAGATGTTTCTGGACTGCAACTCCCATGACACTGCACAGTTAGCTATGCCGATGAGTGTTTGTGAGAGAGTTGCAGTCCAGCGCATGTGAAATGTTCACATTTGCACCTCTGATTTAATAGGATTGTTTAAGTTTCATCTTGCTGCTGAGTAGCCATTGTGATTACTAGACTGATGCCTGTTGGGAAGATGTATCTCCTCCCCGCCACCCCCAAACTGGCATCTCTGTGACTAACACAGAAACTCAATATGTTTTCTGCAGCATGATTTATAATACTAATAAACTGGACACAAGTTGTCCTGAAGATGTTCACAGTTGTGTGTGTATGTGTGCATGTGGGTGTGGGGTGGTGGTGAGTAACAGAACCTTCCTATGAATGCACTCCTTCCAAATGCATCTCATACATTTCCCACAATATTTCAAGAAACCTAGCAGTTCGAAAGCAAGAAATTGCAAGTAGATAAATAGGGACCACTTTGGTGGGAAGGTAACAGCGTTCCGTGCGCTCCGGTGTCTAGTCATGCCTGCCACATGACCACGGAAACGTCTGCAGAAGCAGACAGCGCTGGCTCTTCGGCTTAGAAACAGAGATGAGCACTGCACCCTAGAGTCGGATACGACTGGCTTTCGAGCAAGGGAAACCTTTACCTTTACCTTTACTGTATATATAATGCAATTTCATCTACATGTTTAAATCTCAGAACTTAACATTTCTCTTGAGGATGTTCAGATGAGTTGGAGGCTGCAATTAAGCAATACGGTATCAACTTTATTTTTTAAAAAAAGTGCAGTTTCTTAGCTGATTGAGCCTTTCTTGGGTACAATGTATATTTCTTATGAGCTGAGATCTGGAGTTCCCACAAGCACAACTCCATTCATAGGATGCTTCTACTAGACAAGTGAGGATGATTTTTACCAATCTCTCCTCCCCTGCCGTTTCCTCCGAAATCTTGCTGCAGGTTTAGAAGGGTTCTCTGTGTTGCAGTTGCTGAAGAGGGAAATGCAGTTTTTCAACAATCACTCTTTTCTAATAATGAATCCTCCACTAGACTGCTGTAGAGTGCATCTTGAATCACAGATTCATGCTTAAATATTCATGCTCAAGTCTGCCAATTTCACTTATACTGTTTGTGTCACTCAAGATGAAATCACCTCTTCAAGCTTGTTCTCATTTGGTTATAACTACTGTTGGTGCAGTGGTTAAACTGCTGTCATCATTGATTGCAATTCATATCCGAGAACGCATTTTCTCCCTGAAGCAGGAAAAATGCCATTGGCGTGAATTTGTTTAAGGTGGATCCTAGCTTGCCATGAAGTGAACCACACACTACGATCACAGAGCCATCTCCTGCGGCACACACAAAATGAGACATGCAAGATTTAACACTAAGACTGCAATGGACTGCCGCAGCTTTGAGGATATTATCAAGACATGCCCTCACAGCCAGTCCATCTGGTATGGCCTTTTCTGTCTCCATAACCATTGGGAAATAAAGTTCCTCCTCTGCTCATTTTTCTGTTCGCCCAATATGATGGTTTCCAGTGGCATTTCCTCCACTGAGGGCAACCATCACCCCACCTAACAGGGCTCATCTGCCTGTAGCTGTTGGCCCCTTTAGGGAGTCAGGTTAGTTAACCACTCCTTGGCACTCAGCGTTGAGTCACTGGCTGTATGGTCTATTCCATTATCGTAGCAGGATGTCCGGCCAGAAATTTAAACTGTTGTATTGCAACCAAAAGGTTGTCCATTCGATCCTGGCCAGGGCTCAAGATTGATCCATCCTTCCATCCTTCCGAGGTTAGTAAAATAAGTATCCAGCATGTTGGGGGCAAAATGCTAATTACCTTGAGAACCACCCAGAGAGTGCGTTAAGTGCTTTGAGGTGGTATATAAGTGTGATTGCTTTGCTTTTGCTTTTATATGCAAAGAAGTTAAGAACAATGAGCATGGGTTATGTTAGGGCACAAGCAGACAAACATCCCAGGTTGACATAAACTTCTCTATACCACACCCTGGAATTTTATATCACTGCCTCCGCTCACAATGAATTGTTTATTTTTCTCAGAAGGTGCATTTCATGTGTCTATCACTCATCACACTGTCCTTTCTCCTTCAGTGCAGTTGCCATTATCACCACCTACTTGCCCACTCCTTTTGCTGGCATTCGTATCTTTCCTTTATTTTATTTTTTAAAAAAACCATTTAACAAGTGAAGCAGCACTGAGCTGACAAGACTTGGCAAATATTTGAATTAGTGTTATGTCAGTTTGGTGCTGTATTAGTTCAAAAATGCAATTTACCAATTGCATTGCAGTTGTCGTCCTTACCAGTGTGGGTGGAACACAGGCAAAAGGAGTAGGGTTCACTTCCACACCATGACCCACTCTGTGCATCATCAGGGACCGTCATCTGAACATGTTCAGAAACAGCTCAAAGGCTGCTGATAAAGGTGATCACACAAGCTAAAAGCAAGACAAAATAATGAAGTTCAAAAGCTACAAAGAAAGCCCTGTCAGCCAAATAAAACATACCATATACGCATGCCAAAAGGTTGGATCTACTCATGACTAGTGCTAACACTGTGCAGTTGAGAGAACAAATATAGAAAGGAATAATGAGAAACACAATAAAACGGTGGGAAAAATACCTGTCTAGTCGCTATCTTTGAATAATACTTGAGAAACAATAAAGGTTCATATAATGCTTGCAACCATTATAAGATACTGTATCATACTGTACTCTTATAGGAGGTGAATAATTCCTCCAGATAGACACTATATTGCAGAAATAAAGTATGGTCATATGAGGAAATATTTTTATGTATATTCACTGAACAGCAGCTCAGCACATCAGTGGTCTTGCTTATCTCAGAGGCTCCCAAATGCCTTCCGGACACAATCTTAAGTGGTAGGTTTTACTTGTAAAAACACACTGTATGTGCCATTCCACCAGCTGAAAATGTCCACTTGAATGTGCACTAGATCCAAATGTGGTGACTGTTTCTAAAAGAACAAAATGCAACTATGTGGCCTCTCAAAGCAATTGAATGGTATTTCTCCTAGGCAGGCCTGTACTTCTTTTTATCCACCAAGAATACATGGAGCCCATTAGCAATGAACAATAACACCAGTACGACCTGGTGAAAAAAAATATTGCTGAGTCCATCTACTGAAATTTATAGCTCCTACAATGCACAGGATTGTTTTTATGTTAAGCATAATTTAAACAGCAGCTACTAGTCATTCTTCAGTGTCAGAGAAGCCAAGTACTGTATAGCCTGCTGACACATGAAGTAAACAAAGGGATGACACCTGGCCAAGGACCCCTTAAGTGGCGCTGTGCAGAAGCATGATGGAGGGAAGGAGTAGGACTGAGAATCCTAAAAACTCTGACTGCATCTCTATCCCCACTGATGGCATTACCAGGAAAATAGGATTATGATGGTACTGTCAGATGGGGACCAAAATAAGATCAGTGCTAGGATTTTGACTATCTCGTAGCCAATCAAGGAATACCAGGACTGCCAGACCAGACCCCCCCACAAATGGAATGTGTGGCCCAGCAGGACTAGCAGGGTCACCTCATGTCAAATGGGGTACCCTGGTAGGAATCTATTGGTAAAGGCACTGCTGGTGGAAGCACTCCTTCAGGAAGCAGAACACCACCCTCTGCCCCCTCTCCTCCCCAAAAGACAGCCCTGAAAACCTACAGCTGGCTGACAAGCAACTGCACCATGAAGGCAGGGCCGTAGCCAGAGGGAGAGCAGGGGTGGCAAAAACCCTCCTAACAGCCCACCCCTCCAGCCCACCCCGGGATGCCAATGTTATATATGTGTGTGACATTGTTGCCCCTCCTGAAAAAAAATCACCACCACCACGCCCAATCTAGAATCCTGGCTATGGCCCTGCATGAAGGGCAGGCAGCAATTCAAGAAAGCACTAGCTATTGGTCAGGTGTCGTTGAGAGTAACAATGTGGGTAACAACAACAGCTCTGCAACCTGCCAGCTCTACCAGGCATTCCGGTCAACAGACATGGCCTCTTAACATACCTGTCAACCTCGGCTCCGGAAAATCCGGGACCTGCGCAGAATGGTTCTGTGCAGGCCGCTTTTTACGCATGCATAAAAGCCTTCTACACATGCGTAAAAGCGACTTGAGCAGAACCATTCTGCGCAGCTCACTTCTACGCATGCGTAGAAGGCTTTTACGCATATGTAGAAGGTTTCTACGATCCCCTTCTGCACAGAAGCCTTCTATGCATGCGTAGAAGGGTTCTATGCAAGCGTAGAAGGGTTCTACGCATGCGTAGAAGGGTTCTACGCATGCGTAGAAGGGTTCTACGCATGCATAAAATCCTTCTACGCATGTGTAAAAGCGAGCTGCGCATGCGTAAAAGTGAGCTGCGCAGAAGGAATGCGCAGTAACGCCTTTCCCCCCGCTGCCAAATTCTGGGTTTTCGGCAGCTCCGAGCGGGAAATGGCGAAAATCGGCTCCGAAAGACGGGAAATTCCAGCCAATCCGGGAAGGTTGACAGGTATGCCTCTTAAAGGTAACACTGCACAAACAGGCTGTTCTAATAAATATGGGAGCGCCATCTTGGTAATCCTGAGTCATGTCTGTCTCTCCCCTACACACAGTCTAGACAAGCTTTGGAGATTCAGAGGCAAATTTCCTGCTCTAGGAGGGGACATATGACATCCCAAGGTGGCCAAAAACAGACCACCCTAATGACAAATGTCTGGAAGTCTACCTCTGTTTTTTGAAAAACATTTTCAGAAACAAATTTTGAAAAGTTGCCGGGGTGCACCCTGTTTCAAAAGAGAATTGCTGATCTGCCCATGTGGTGAGATATCCATATATACAGTGATACCTCATACAATGTCCAAACTTGGTTCCACAAATTTGAACTTTATACGGATTTGGACTTTGTATGAGGTATGCAAAATCCTAGCCACGATGCCTCATACAACGTCCAAATCTTTGCCGTGATGCCTCGTACAACATCGTTTCAATAGAGATACATTGTACTGTAACAGCACAGACTTCAGGGCAAAGTCAAGGAAACAGACAGAACTTTAAGAAATCATTGTCTAAAGGCTAAATACATTACAAAGACATGTCAAATAACCCTGATTGTCCAAGTACCTGAACAATGCTGCAAAAATCCCAGGAATGCTTCTAAAAAGTCTGTCGAAAAAATTCAAAAAAAATCTAAAATCGCGCTCAAAACCACTCCTAAACACTCTTCACCTCATGCAAAACCCACAAGAGCAATGCACGTGTGTGTCCTGCCTTTTATACTGCCCACGCACAATGCAGCCTGGGAAAAACCCCAATGCATCATACAAAGTCACAGCGACTTTGTATGAGGCAACATTTTTCATGGAATTAGGTGATGTTATATGAATCCAATGTTGTACGAAGTGGACTTTGTATGAGGTATTACTGTATCTGGATAGTATAGCTAGCAACAATATCGATAGAAGAGGGAGAAATTCAGAACCAGGGACTCCTGCCTCAAAGAGCAATAACTAGTAGGCTCCTAGCTTTCACAGAATTAGATGCGGAAATTCAGTTTGGTGGAATAATACCGGTTCATCATACAAAAGGCCCCATTTTTGAACCCTTGTTACAGTCTCCTTGATCAGAAAGGAAATTGTGTACAAACACCCAACACTACCTGTGTGAGAAACACAAGACTGAAAGGTTCATTCTGGCTGTTCTCTTGTAAGTTGATGGCCAAAGAGACATTGAATGTTACCCAGTAACTTCAGTCCAGCCAACCAGCTCTCCAAAATGTCTAGTTAATCTTTTGGTTAGTTCCATAGCATAATTTTGTCCTGGGCCAGCATCATATCATACATGAGAGTAGTACATTACACAGAAAAAGAATCTCTTTCTTCTTGTGAGTGCTGAGCTGCTACCAGTAATTTACTTTTAGTAAAGGTAAAGGTCACCCTTGCTCAAAAGCCAGTAATATCCGACTCTAGGGCTCAGTGCTCATCTCTGTTTCAAAGCCAAAGAGCCAGTGCTGTCTGCTTCTGCAAACATTAGGCGTTCAATTATCTACGGTACCTCCAGAAAGAAGAACTGGCCTGTGTGACCTTCAAAAAGCTACGCAGCCCCAGAGCACCACTAGAAGAAGGAAATTTGAAAAAAGGATGTCTTTGATCAGAGGCAATGTGCTGCTTGCCCAACAAGATTTCAGCCATTGTTCCAGATAATGATAAGTAAATATAGTTTTCCTACAGATTGATCAAGATTGCCAGTCACAGTGACAAGCAATTTATAATATCACAACCTTTCCTCTCATACAGAGCACAAACTGGCTGCTAAAGAAAGTGCTTCAAATAGTTATAAGCTGACTTTTGTATAAAATCCCAGAAGGTCTAAAAATAGAAATATAGAGAGACATATTGTACAATTGGAGGCCCTTTCTGTATTTTCAAAATATTTTACTGTAGATAATGTGTATATTATTTACTTAAGTCATACCTCATTGTTTTGCCAGAAAACTGCACTTAAAGAAGTGGCTAGTAAAGGTCACCCTTGCTCGAAAGCCAGTTATGCCCAACTTTAGGGTTCAGTGCTCATCTCTGTGGCTAGTAGTTTCAGATAAAACACAAACAATTAACACATTAGAGCAGTGATGGCAAACCTTGGCCAGTGGTGGGCATTAAAAAAATTCCTACCACACTGTGGGTGTGGCCATGTGACTGGGTGGGCGTGGCTTGTTGGCCATGTGACTGCTCTTTGCTAGAGCTATGAAAATAAAAGCCTCTTCTATTTTCATCACTCTATAGCCAACCTCTGAAGCCATTTCCCCCTTCATCCAAGGCTTTTCCTGGGCTCTGTTTCACCCCAAAGCGCCTCCCCAGCCACTCCGGAGTGGCTGGAGATGCACTTTGGGGTGAAACGGAGCCCAGGAAAAGCCTTGGATGAAGGTAGAAATGGAGGCAGCACCCTCCGAAGCCTCTTCTAGGAGGAGGAGGTGGGCGGGGTGGGGAGGTAGGCGGAGCCAGCCATTTTTACTACCAATACGCACGTACTGGTGTGAACCTGCAGATGCCCACCACTGACCTTGGCGCACCAGCTGTTGTTGAACTTCAACTCCCAGAAGCCCTGATCAGCAGGAGTGTTGTCTTAGGCTTCTGGTAATTGAAGTCCAAGAACACCTAGAATGCCAAGGTTTGCCATCGCAGCATTAGGGTAAAGGTAAAGGTTGCACTTGCATGAAAGCCAGTTGTATCCAACTCTAAGGTTCAGTCCTCATTTCTGTTTATAGCCAAAGAGCCAGCGCTGTCTGTGTCTGCACATTTCTGTGAACATGTGGCAGGCATGACTAAACAACATAGTAGTGCACGGAACACGGTTTACCTTCCCACCAAAGTGGTATCTATTTATCTACTTGCAATTTCTTGCTTTCAAACTGCTAGGTTGAAAGGAACTGGGACAGAGATGGAGGCTCACTCTGTCATGCAGTACTCGAGTCTTGAATAGAGATGTGAAGGCCCGGGGGGAAACCGAAAAAGTTTGAAAAAACCCTGTTTTTTTTCTGAAGCCTTTTTTGTTGCCCCCCGGAAAATTGAAAAAAATAAAAAATATATTATGGAATGTTTTATTTTAACATGATGAATAAAATATTTTAAGATAAGGCTGAGTTTAAATATTTTATAAATCATTTCTTAAAAAATATGTATGGTATCAGATTCTTTTCAATTTTTCCGAAAATTTCCGTTTCCCCCTGAAAAAAAACCAGGTATTTTTCCAAGCTTCAAAATTTTTGGAAATTTTACATCTCTAGTCTTGAACAGCTAACCTGCCAACCTTCCAGTCATCAAGTTCAGTGCCTTAACCACTAAGTCACCACAGCCTCAAATAACATATTGAAATAGATTTTAAAATACAAATGAAAGTTGTAAATGAGAAGAAAGAAACTGTCCAGCTAGTTGAAACCCCTTGAATAACGTAATGTTCTGACTTAAAGGGCCTTCATCTGCTCAGGGAAAGGCAACACACACTTTCAATCACAAGATGAGGCTGATTTGACAGTACGATAATCAGTAATCTTGTTGTGATTTAAAAATAACAAGTTTAATGTAATATATAGTGTAGTAAATTCAGGTTTTAAACTGCAGAGCTTAAAAACTAGTTGCGCTATTCAGTCTAAGTACTGTAATTTGGTTGGATAATATATCAGGACAGGACATCCTCTTATAAATCTGTAGGACTTGCTCAATTGAAACAAATGGGGCTTGGTTTTAACTTATATGGACAGTATTGAACATAAGTCACAGATGATAAAAATAAAATCTGGCAGCTTTTACTGAACCTATGAGCAAAGTTGTCAAATACAATTAACATCTGAGCCTGTGTTCACATTCAGTGGATTTATGAAATTTGACTTTGTTAACAGATATTCCATTTCTGCTCTAATTATACTACTATACACTGATGCTGGCAGAACCAAAAGTAAAAATAGTTACAGTTTAGGACTTAAGCTATTCTGGTGCCGCAGAAGTGTTTGTATTCAGCATGGAGGCTGGTTCCACAAGTTTGGACTTTATACGGATTTGGACTTTGTATGAGGCATGCAAAATCCTAGCCACGATGCTTCATACAATGTCCAAATCCTTGCCACGATGCCTCGTACAACGTCATTTCCATAGAGATACATTGTACTGTAACAGCACAGACTTCAGGGCAAAGTCAAGGAAACTGACAGAACTTTAAGAAATCATTGTCTAAAGGCTAAAAACATTACAAAAACTTGTCAAACAACCCTGATTGTCCAAGAACCTGAAGAATGCTGCAGAAATCCCAGGAATGCTTCTAAAAATTCTGATGAAAAAAATTCAAAAAAATCCAAAATCATGCTCAAAACCACTCCTAAACACTCTTCGCCTCATGCAAATTTTATTTATTTATTTATTATTTAGATTTGTATCCCGCTCAACTCGGCACAGGCCAACTCAGAGCGGCTAACAGCAAGTTAATATAAGTACAATGTAACAGTGAGATAATGCAAAAATAAATAATCAATACACTTACAATACAATTACAATAAATTCCACAATACAATATATCAGTACAACAAGTCAAGATATCAACAATCAGTATATCAAAAGGACATATCCAAAAACATATCAATAAGCATATCAACAAAACAGTGAAGCCACAGAACATATCAAAAACAATCTAACCAGTAATAGAAAAAGAGACTTGGAAAATCCAGCTGCAGATGAGGAAGTGGCAGCTCCAGCATCTTTTGAGCTCCCCGCCTGGTGGGGGCCAGAGGAATGGGCGCAGAGCGCAGCAGCCTCCCATCCCGGGACCAATGGAATAGACCCTGGGAGAGGCTCAAGATAGATAGATAGATAGGGGCTCTGGGGCGATGGCTGGGGCGCTTTTGAAGGCGCACTCTGGACGCCCAGGTGCCGGTGGTTGGGCTGCAGTCCGTTCCCCTCCTCCAGCCAGGGTGGCGAGGCAGGCTCTGGGGCGATGGCTGGGGCACTTTTGAAGGCGCGCTCTGGACGCCCAGGTGCCGGTGGTTGGGCTGCAGTCCGTTCCCCTCCTCCAGCCAGGGTGGCGAGGCAGGCTCTGGGGAGATGGCTGGGGTGCTTTTGAAGGCGTGCTCTGGACGCCCAGGTGCCGGTGGTTGGGCTGCAGTCTGTTCCCCTCCTCCAACCAGGGTGGCGAGGCAGGCTCTGGGGCGATGGCTGGGGCGCTTTTGAAGGAGCGCTCTGGACGCCCAGGTGCCGGTGGTTGGGCTGCAGTCCGTTCCCCTCCTCCAACCAGGGTGGCGAGGCAGGCTCTGGGGAGATGGCTGGGGTGCTTTTGAAGGCGTGCTCTGGACGCCCAGGTGCCGGTGGTTGGGCTGCAGTCTGTTCCCCTCCTCCAACCAGGGTGGCGAGGCAGGCTCTGGGGCGATGGCTGGGGCGCTTTTGAAGGAGCGCTCTGGACGCCCAGGTGCCGGTGGTTGGGCTGCAGTCCGTTCCCCTCCTCCAGCCAGGGTGGCGAGGCAGGCTCTGGGGAGATGGCTGGGGTGCTTTTGAAGGCGTGCTCTGGACGCCCAGGTGCCGGTGGTTGGGCTGCAGTCTGTTCCCCTCCTCCAGCCAGGGTGGCGAGGCAGGCTCTGGGGCGATGGCTGGGGCGCTTTTGAAGGCATGCTCTGGACGCCCAGGTGCCGGTGGTTGGGCTGCAGTCCGTTCCCCTCCTCCAACCAGGGTGGCGAGGCAGGCTCTGGGGCAATGGCTGGGGCGCTTTTGAAGGAGCGCTCTGGACGCCCAGGTGCCGGTGGTTGGGCTGCAGTCCGTTCCCCTCCTCCAACCAGGGTGGCGAGGCAGGCTCTGGGGCAATGGCTGGGGCGCTTTTGAAGGAGCGCTCTGGACGCCCAGGTGCCGGTGGTTGGGCTGCAGTCCGTTCCCCTCCTCCAGCCAGGGTGGCGAGGCAGGCTCTGGGGCGATGGCTGGGGCACTTTTGAAGGCGGGCTCTGGACGCCCAGGTGCCGGTGGTTGGGCTGCAGTCCGTTCCCCTCCTCCAGCCAGGGTGGTGAGGCAGCCCACAAGAGCAATGCATGCATGTGTCCTGCCTTCTATACTGCCCAGGCACAATGCAACTTGGGAAAAACCCAATGCCTCATACAAAGTCAAGCGACTTTGTATGAGGCAACTTTTTTCAAAAAATTAGGCGATGTTGTATGAATTTGATGTTGTATGAAGCGGACTTTGTATGAGGTATTACTGCACTTCTGATCCTTATAAACCTTTGCCCTTGCTTTGGCACCTTCTTCATGTTAGTAATTCAGGGTGTTTTGGAATAGGTGCTTGTTTAGACAGCAGGGCATGCCTCTGATCAGCTTTGTTCCTTCTTAATCAGTAGCCCTGAAAGCATGGTGGACCAAACTCCAGTTCCTTGAGGTTTCATTTATTTACATTTGTCTCCCCTTTTGCTTTGATTAGCTCTGAAGTACACATGACACAAGTGTCCATCCTTATGAAATAATATGTTCAATTGTGCAGAAGTCCTTTGCCCTGAAGTCTGTACTGTTACAGTACAATGTATCTCTATGGAAACAACGTTGTACGAGGCATCGCAGCAAGGATTTGGACGCTGTATGAGGCATCGCGGCTAGGATTTTGCATGCCTCATACAAAGTCCAAATCCGTATAAAGTCCAAACTTGTGGAACCAAGTTTGGACATTGTATGAGGTATCACTGTACTGCAAATTCTTCTGTACACACACGGCAAAACTATACAATACAGATGAAAGAATTTCTTTACTGCTAAACAGCAAGAACTTTTCTCCCCTCCTGTAATTCATAAATGTTTGTCATTTGGAAATGTTTTGTGATTAATTTTCTGGAGCTGAACACAGATTTTATTTGCCAAATGCCAAGTCTGATTTCTCAGCCATTGATTCCTCGGCTTAAGTCATGGATTAAGTGTAGCACATAGTCTGGGCCAGACAGGGTGGGGCGCTGGATTTGTGCATTTATGTTGAGAAGCGTAAATATACCTCAAATTTTTGGAACAAATTGCACTATAGGTTTTATAGCAGGTTTTATCCTAGACCAGGCTATACAAAGAGGTGTGCGGTTATGCTTTGGACCATATTTGGTCACAAAGCATTGGTGTAAAAACCTTTGGTTTTTGGATTTCAATTCCCAGAAGCCTAAGTCAATTTCCTAAAGCACTTATCAGCCAATGTACTGACTTAGGCTTCTGGGAATTGAAGGTCCCCTGTGGGGCATGAGCACCATTTTGGGAACTACTGGTAAATGCTAACTCATTCTTTAGCTGTGCTTCCACAGTTTATATGAGGCCATCACTATTTGTCTTTATAATCCTGACAGTTCAGTAAGGAACAGAAATATGTGCAGAGCCATGGATCCAATCCACAATTCCATCTACAGATTATGCAACATATCACAAAACATATGAATTCTGGCGCAAGTCCTATACCCGTGATCGCTAACCTTGGCACTCCAGCTGTTTTTGAACTTCAATTCCCAGAAGCCCTGATCAGCAGGAGGGCTGACTTGGGCTTCTGGTAATTGAACTCCAAGAACACCTGGAGTGCCAAGGTTCGACACCACTGTCTATACTCTTAATATTCATATTAATGAAATCTTGTGAATAAATATAGTGTTAGCTTTCCCATCCACTATCTTTTATCATCATGCCTTTTAAAACAAACTGTATATAATTTCTGTTTGCAAGTTTTAGTAACAACTGACATGAATATTATTTTTTATAATTTTTATTTGTAGTGCCCTGAAGCAAAACCTTTTCAACAGGTGTTTTGTTTCTCTCTCCTTTTTTTTTACCTTTCAGCTCCATTTATGAGACATTGTCTCATTGGTACCAGGGCCTTTCTTCCCTCTTTTTGACTGAAAGATTGAAATCTAACCTTGGTGATACTTTTGGATATAAATGTAAGTTTACCACTGACTGAAATCAGAGATTCTGAATTAACATGAACAATTTTAAGGGGGAAAATCCACACAAATAATGCATTAAAACATAATGGATTGTCCACAGATAGTAATAAAGGGATGGTGGAGGGGGGAAGACTGGCTTAAGGATCCCTTAAAAGTGAATTGGCCATGTTCACATTTGCTATGACTTTTGGTGGGAGCAAATAATGTACTGACAGATTAGACATGTTGTAGACTCCCTCTAAGGCAGCAGGACCACTTTTCAAAGCTCTGTTTGTCCCACAGGAGATGGCTTTACAATTGCTGTGGTTTTTATAGAGGATCTGGCTGTTCAGAGTATGGAGGATTACTTGTTATTATGAAGTCAGAATACCTTTTTCTTAACATGATTGGTAATAATGGGAGCTGCCTTATTCAAGGTGCGTAAAATTTCTGGCTATCATTGCTTTGCTGGTATATGCCCAGACTACAAGCATCTTGAGTAACGATGGCTCATGTTCCTTTAATGACCCTGTTGACAGGATACAGACATTTTTGTGGTGTGATGAATTTACTCAGGCTCCCATTGTGTTTTCCACAAACACGTTGGAAATGCTATCTCAGAACATGTAGTCTTCTTTCAGACAGGAGCTTCATTTCCGTATAATTTATGTGCTTTAAGTGACACACCAGCAGGACTGAAATTCTGATATGATTGATGTAAATTACACATTATACAGCTGTAAAATGAAACCTCCTTTTTTCCACTTTTTAATGTTCTGAACAGCAATATAAGTAAAAACAAATGACAGGGAAAACAAGGCCAATCCTAATGTGAAATTTGGTATACATTATGGCTTGAACCCCTTCCAGAGCATGGAAATGCTGAGAGGCCTCATAATGACCTAAGTATCTTAAAGGTGACCTAGACAAGGAGAAGAATTTTGTGGCCTTTTTTTTTTTGGTATATTATGATGAGTTGTGAATGCCTGATATTATTAAAAGATGGGAAAAAATCCTATGCAGCTTCGAAAGCCCTAAGGAGATTTGGTCAGACAGCAGACACAGCTGAATATGCCTGCAGAAGCATTTGGATCAGAGGTAAATAAATACTGCTTTACTGGATTTGATTAGGCTACAGTCCTATGCATTGCCCATTTAGACTCCACAGGACTTCCACAATGAATTGAAAAGTGTAACATCCATATTTCTTGTGGCTGAGAGTGTGGACATGCACAATCTGGGGAAGAACATAATGGCTGTCCCTGAGTGATTGACCCACCTTTCCTACAAGTAAGAGCAATGGAGGTTTTATTTAGCTATCATGATTAATAAAAATCCTATATGAATTTGTCTAAAAACACTAGTGACTATCTATCACTCCAGCTAGGGTTGCCATATGTCCTGGTTTTCCAGGATTTTCCTGGAAACAACCTGTCCCGGCCGATTCAAGAAAAAACATGTAAAAGTCCCGGATTTTTAAATTTGAACAAAGGAAGCAAGATCACCCCTCACAAAGGGATTTTTTGCAAAGAGCTAACTCACTGCCTCCCTGCCTTTCTTTCAATTATCCTGCTTGAAATGGGCGAAGGCAAAACAGCACCCTGAGAAGCCCGCCAAGGAGGGGAGACACTTGCAAATGAGATGTAATTGAAAGAAAGGCACGGAGGAATTGAAATAACTCTTTGCAAAAATCCCTTGGCTCACCTTGAAGTTTGGGGGACAAGTTTGAGTCATCCTCAGCCCCTTTCCTCGAAAGCTGGGAGACAACAAGAAAGACCCATATCTAAGAAGCCAAACATCCACCTTCTTCACGTGACCGCAAAGGATTAATTGTATAGGGTCGGTATTCTTAGAGAGGAAGGGAACAGGGTGGACAGAAAGTGAAATGTCCTCCATTGCAAAGGTCGTCCACCAAAATAAGTCCCTTCATGTCTCCTGCTTTTCTCCTTCCAGAGGGAAACGGAGGCGCTATGGACTGCATTGCCGTTCTGGGCCCTTCTTTAGAACTTTCTTCCTAGGGATCCTCATGTGGCGTTTGAGGGTGAGTCTATTTCAGTTTTGTGTGTGTGAAGGGGAAAGTGGGGTGACCTTAGGGGGAGGAAGGGTGGTTTCAAGAGTGGTCCAAGACATTTTATTTTTTAAAAAATAGAACCATCAAGAATAGACTTTTGCAAGAAGAATCACATGGGAAAAAACCTCTTGACTACAGTTTATTTTAAACTGACAAAGGCTGACCGCCCTGGATGGGGATACCACAGGGTCTTAGAGCCATGGTCTCCCTGACAGCCCCATCCGATGCATGCACAGTTTGAAGAATGCAAGGATGTCATGTGGCTGTCTCGGTTTGGCGGGAGAGTATTATAGCAACCCTAACTCCAGCTGTGGCACATATACTTGTGCTAGGTAGTATGCATTTCCTTCTGTACTCCTCAGACCTGTTATGAATAGATTTCTCTGCCCAATGTGTTCTCAGGGACTGCGGTGGCTCAAATGGTTAAGATGCTGAACTCACTGATTGGAAGGTCGGAGTTTGATTCCCAAGTACTGCAGGATGGAGTGAGCTCCCATCTCTGTCCCATCTCCTGCCAACCTAGCAGTTCAAAAGCAAGAAATTGCAAGTAGATAAATAGCAACCACTTCAGTGGGAAGGTAAACAGCGTTCCGTGTACTCTGGTGTTGAGGCATACCTGCCACATGTCCACGGAAACATCTGCAGTGATAAGCACTGAACCCTAGATTTGGATACGACTGGCTTTCAAGCAAGGGTGATCTATATGTTCTCATAAGAACAATCCACTGTCACAATTGTGTTTTATTCCCTCCACAAGCATTTCTACATTTTTCTAGCCTCTTAAATTTTGGGCTGTCCTTTTTCTAACCTTTTCTATTGATATCATTGTAATATGGAATGACTAGAACTTGGCTATTATCAGTGATGCACTCCAAATTTTTTTTACTACAACCTCTGTGGGCGGGGCCAAATCTGTGGGAGGGGCCAAATCTGTTGGCATGGCCAACACAATGGGGTATGGAGGTGGCCGTGGTCATCCAGGTGGGCATGGCATGGGGGAATTTCCACTACCGGTTCTCCCGAACAGGACAGAACCTGCTTCAGTGCATTACTGGCTATTATCTTAAGAGTAACACATAGGCATACTTTGTTTCATTTGCAATCTTTTAAACAAGTAAATGAATTTTCACATGTCTTAGCCTGATACACTGGGGGCGGGGGATCTGACACATACACCAATCACAGTATATGTGAATGGATGCCCACATAACAGCACAAAGGGAGAATTCTTATTCTTCCATGTTTAGCCCAGGCGTGAAACTGTCAAAATGAAGGCACCTTTTGGTGAGTTTATTCTGTAGTTCCTTTCACCTGACCCAGTGTAAGAAAGATTAGCTGGCAACACAAGGTTGCCGTTACCAGGGTACGACTGCTTCTGAGAATTCACTGCAGTCATCTCTAATATCTGGAAACTCCAAGGGAATAACACCCTCCCCCCGCCCCAGCCTGAAAAGATCATGCCACCCCCCACCCCCAGACTCCAACCCAAAAGACCCAGCAGAAAATCAACTAGAGTAAAACACCGACTTACATATGCCTCGAGTTACATAAAATCCGACTTACATAATGCTTTTTGCACTAAAACCATGTCCTGATTTACATAACACAATTTCCTGTGGGTTTGTTTCGAGTTATGTAAAAAAATTCATTTTTTCCTATGGGGTTGCTTCGATTTACATAAATATCATTTTCCTATGGGTTTGCCTCAAGTTAAGTAAAAAAATCACTTTTCCTATGAGTTTGCTTCGAGTTATGTAAAAATTCATTTTTCCTATGGGTTTGCTTCGAGTTAAATAAAAAATTGATTCACACAAAAGCCTACGGAACAGATTTTTTTTACGTAAGTAGGACTTTTACTGTATTGTAGTTGTTCAGAAAGCCATCAGACTCTTGACAGGGATATAGAACACACGAGGCCAGTTTCTCCTGTATATTTTTAAGTATTCTTCTATGCACTGCTTGTCTTCTATTTTTGAATATTGTTTTAAATACTAGTTAATGGTTAGATTTCAGGTACAGAAAAAAGCCACCACTATAGTTTTAAAAAGACAGTTGTGCATCCTTTGCTGCTCTTAATTATTGCTGTCACCTATGTGGAGAGGTGTTTCATGAGCTGGAATATACTGTGTATATGTGTTGATCTTCTGGTACAATTATACACACCTGCTACTAAAGGCCTTCTTGATGGACTCCAGCAGTGTTTCATGAGAAGGCAACAGACAGAATTACAGTATTGTGCAAAAGACTTAGGGAAAAATTCGGTGAATGATTTGGGGGGCACAGTTCAACCCCTGCGCCACCAAGATACACTAAAGTTGTAGAGATTCTTCTGCTGACCCTCCTTTCAACCTTCTCCAAGTCTGGAGTTAGGATGTCCAAGTTACGGCCGCCCAGCTCACTCAGTTGTATTTTCCCCAAACTAACTGGTGGCTGCCCAAAACTTTTGCACAGCACTGTATATCAGATTTTGAAAGCCTTGAGCAAACGTTGTCTTCTATAGTTTTTCATTTTTGAAGGAGACATTTGTGCCCCCCCATATTCCCCCCCCCCCCCCCCGTGTATGAAATTCTCCAAAAACTTAGTAAAAGGCCAAAGGAAACTTCCATGTCTTCTGATAAATGCTTGTCCATTTAATACTGAATCACATATTAATATGCTACTGCATATTAATGTATTGTTACATAAATTACTAACTGCTGAATCACACTGTCACTTTACAAGGTAGAGGAAAGAAGTAATGGGCTAAAGGTTAGTTCAGAAGGAGTGACAGCAACGGACCATGTTCCTTCAAAAAGATTAAAATATTACATTTCAAAAGTAGATCCAAGGTTGCTGATGATATTCCTACACTATGTGGAAGTGGTCAAAAATGGAAGAGGGAGTTTTGTTACACATCTCTGAATGAAACTATCCCAACAACTCAGTGGATGGCTAGAATACCATTTCTCTCCTAACTGTTTTGGCCCAGCTGTATATTGGATTCCCCCCTTTTCTTGCTGTAACATCATCAGTGAAGTGGACTGCAACCAGTGGTACGAATTTGCAACAGCTTGAGTTCCCAGTGTGCAGTGAATGAGCAGATTTCACTGGCTCATCTAGTGGCAATGATTTCATGTTGATACCAAGGCAGTCCCATGGCTGCTCAGTTCCTAGCCCATTAAGTCATCCATCAGTGACCCCCAAGCGTGAGCAACCTGTAGGGTCATGGCAAAAGCCTTGCTATGAGGAGAGCCAATATTCGGAATCGGATATGGCACTTGAAGAAGAGTAGAACACATCTGTAAAACATGGCAGCCCATGGTTCGTCTGCAAAAGATCCTAAATCGCAGTCCCGTTGCTTCTCCTTAAGACAGTTCTCAACCTTTTAAAGCCGGGGGCCGGGTCACGCTCCCTCAGACAGCTTCGGGGGCCGGACGGCCATTTTGCCCTTCCTCCACATGGCACTTCCTGGTGTAGTGTAGGTGGTGGGGCCTCACATGAAATGGTGCCGTGGCATACCTGTCAAGTATCCCGGATTGGCCGGGATTTCCCGTAATTCAGTGCCGCAAACTCTACTTTCCCGTAATTTGACGGCGGGGGAAAGTAGTTACTGCACTTCCCCTTCTGCGCAGAACCCTTCGACGCATGCCTCGAAGACTTCTGCGCACGTGTAAAAGGGTTCTGCGCAGAAGGCTACCACCCAGGTCCCGTATTCTCCGGAGCCGCGCTTGATAGGCATGTGCCGTGGGCTGCATTCACAGGTTGACAATCCCTGCCATAAGAGTTTACCCACATTAGAGATTAGAACACGAGTCCTGCCAACCTAAGCACACAGGAGTGGGGGGGAGAGGGTGCGGGGGCTCAGCAGCCTTCCTACTTAAGTGGCACTTTCTACAGCTCGAGGAAAAGCACCCACCGCACAAGGGGTGGGGGGGTGGGGGGGTGGGGTGAAGCAGCAGCCAGGCAAGGGTCCCGCATGTAACCCCTTCCCCAGGGGCCAAACCATGCCCAGCCGAGCTGCTGCTCGCTTGCTTTCTGTTTTGGAGGCACATCGACGGCAATGCACTCTCTATAACCTCCCGCTCTGAAACCAAGGACTCTCTCCCTGAGCCCCCCCGTACACCAAAGCAGGGCATGGGGGGGGGCGGATCCCCCGCACAGACGCGGGGGGGGGGCACCGCCGTCCGACCAGTCCCATCTCCTCTCCCCACGTGTTTACCGCAGAGCCCCCGCCTCCAACACACGGCAGCAGCAGAAGGTGTGCTTGTGTGCAAATGACTGTCGAGGTAAACGCCGGGATGGGGGGACGGGGGGGGGGGGACGGACGGGCCGCCGGCGTCTCAGCACAGCCTATTCACTAAACACCCCCGCCACCACCCTTCCAGGGGAGGTTGGACGGGCGGCGGCGCACGGCACGCTCGTTCCTCCCCGGTGGTGCCACACGCAAGATGGCCACCCCGGCTATGGCCCTGGAGTGTGTGGCGGAACCGCTGGAGCCTTAGTTTCCGTCTGCCTGGCGTGTTTTTTCCTGGGCCGTGACGTCACGCGGTGCGGTGGGGGGAGCGGGGGGGAAAGAGGGAGGAAGTCGTTTCGTAACCGGCCCGTAACCTCGCCCCCGCGCTCTGGATGTCCCGCAGCACCTTGGCGTCCACTGAGTATCCGAGGACGCTGGCTGGCCCGGCAGTGGATGCTTTCCTCCTGTGGGTGCACCTCCCCTCTCTCGTGTGTGTGTGTGTGTGTGTGTGTGTGTGTGCGTGCGTGCGTGTGTGTGTGTGTGAACCTAGTGAGTGAGTCACGGGCAGCCGCAGCCGCGAGCAAGCAAAGGAAAAGCGCCTTTATGGTGCCAGTGCCGCTTAAGAGCTCAGTGTGATTGCTTTGCTTTGGCTTAACTAGCTGAGGATGGGCGAGGTTAGTGGGGAAAGTAAGGACTAACCAGCATTTCCTGCTTAGAGGAGGAAGGGATGGGGGAAAAAAGGAGGGAAAAAAAATTCTGGGTTGCACTGAATTAATAATAATAATAATAATAATAATAATAATAATAATAATAATAATAATAATAATAATAATAATAATAATAATAATAATAATAATAATAATAATAATAATAATAATAATAATAATAATAATATAGCTCCCTAAGTGTCTGGAGTGAAAAGCAATATGGTTAGCAAGGATGCCTGCTTTATCCCTCGCCGGCGCCACCTTGCTGTGCGGGCTCATCTTTCTCACGCTTTTGTTGTTCAGTCTCACAGTCGATTCTGACCCTTTGTGACCCTATGGACCGTTGCCCTGCAGGCGCCCCGGTCCTCCACCATCCTTCTCAGCCCACCCAGGTCTGTGTCCATTGTGTCTAAAATACCATCTAGCTATCTCATCTTTGGCCGCCCCCTTCTTCTTTTGCCCTCCACCTTTCCCAGCGTCAAGGCCTTCTCAAGCGAATCCTCCCTTCTCATTTTGATGTCCAAAGTACTTTAGCTTCATCTTCACTATTTGTCCCGCCAATGAACAGTCAGGGTTGATTTCTTCTGATAGTGACCTATTTGTTCTTTTTGCTGTCCAGGGGACTCTTATGACTCTCCTCCAACACCACATCTCAAAGGCTAGGTCAGGCGAAAAGAAGTGCGGAATGAATTCCCCCGAAGGTGGCTTTGTTTTGACAGCTTAAAGCAGGGATTCTCAACCTGCGGCCTGTGGGCCGGATGTGGCCCGCTGCACCATTTCATGTGGCCCCGCACCGCCTCTGCCACACCAGGAAGTGCCATGTGGTGGAGGAAGGGCATAATGGCTATCCGGCCCGCAAAGCTGTCTGTGGGAGCGTGACCTGGCACCCAGCTTAAAAAGGTTGAGAACTCTTGGTTTAAAGTCTGACCTAGACACGGAAGAAATATATCTGTGCATCAGGTGTGATGTGATGCTGAATTTTAGGAATAACTTTCAGAGGTGGTTCTAATAGGTTTTTTTTAAAAGTGAGGGGCTATAGGAAGCAGGTATATAAATATCCATGACTATATCTGACACACTACCAGTGTCTTCTTTATCAATAAAGAACCTGATGTAGCTCCCAATGTGATTTTGTAACGTGTTTGTCATGCAATAGATATAACAATAGCATTCTGCTTTATTCATTTGCTTTAGCATTCCCGAAATGTATGATCCAGATTGCACTGTGAAAGATGGGCAAGTCTCCATGTCTTAACACTAATTAACTTCATAACATATATTTCTCAACAAGCTAAAGGTTGATTTCTACTACTAGGTAACAAGAGTCAGAAATTGAAAGTTAGAAGGAGAACGATGGTGTTCGTTTTCTATTTCAGAGATGTTAGATTTACAGGTGAAACTTGGAAAATTAGAATATCGTGCAAATGTGCATTCATTTCACTTAAAAGGTGAAACAAATATATGAGATAGACTCACTACATGCAAAGCGAGAGATGTCATGCCTTAATTCGTTATAATTGTGATGATCATGGCATACAGCGTAGATGAGATTATGTAATGATTATGGGGTATGTGAGATGGTTTTTTTCATAAGATGTAAGCCATAAGCATCAATATTATAACAAAGTAAGGCTTGAACTATCTCGCTTTGCATGCAATGAGGTATTGTTTCACCTTTTAAGTTGCATTACTTAACTAAATGAACATTTGCACAATATTCTAATTTTCCAAGTTTCACCTGTATTCTTGGTGGGAGTTGGTATGATCTAGGAAACAAAGTGTTAGGTTTTTCTCATACAGAATATGAAAATCATCTTAAGTCATTTCTAGCCTCTTTAATTTGAATGAAAAATCTTTGATGTTTGAAATCTACATAGCCTCTTTAAAAAGTTTCTTGTTTCTCTTCTCACAATGCCAATATTCATTTTATTAGTAATATGCCATTTTGCCAAAGTGTACGAAACACTGGTTAAATAAATTATAGAAACAGCCAAAAATACTGAGATGAGGACATAGATAACAATGAAAGAGGCTGAAAGTTTCCTTTAGTGTCCTATGCGCACTGTAAGTTGCTAGATTTGCCTCAGAGAGAGTGGGTTTCAAATGCTAGTGTTGTCTTGGGTTCTGAAGATGGCCTTGGGTCTGTCAGCCTCCATGCGAAATGAGAACATAAGGGTGTGATAGAGAATGAAAAATATTTTGAACAAATGTGTATTAGAATTTGTACATAGTAACATGGTGGTGTTACTTTTGTAAAAAAAAGGTTACTTGGTACCAAAATAGTTGCATAAACACTTCTGGTTCCTTACAGTCAACAGAAAGATTACAACCACTGAAGAGATAGCAAACTATCTCCATTACAGATAGTATAGGGTAATTCAGAAAGTTATGTCCCCTCTCCTTCATCCCCTGTTCCTTGGACTTCTACGAGTAGCTTGTATTTAAAAAATAAACTACTGAAGTTATATAAACTTGGTTTACAATAACAAAATTACAATATATATATGTAAAGTATTATGCATTTCTCAAGGAAATGTCTGAGAATGTGTTAAAGCCAAATGTTGATACTGTATATTAAAGGCGCATTGTTGAAAGCATGGATTTCTGAATGTTTCCAAGATTGAACCAACTTGGTGGTTTATAGTTTGAGTTTAATGGAAATGGGCAATGAATGTAGTTGATGAAGTGTTTTATGGAATACCTTGTTTGAAATCTCCTTGCAAAGCTACAAGGTTCGCCTGCTCCCTGTTTTGAGCACTGTCTTGTTTCTCATAGTCTAACCTTAAAAACCAAGATGGAGGGCATTTCCCCCCCCCCCCCAGTGTTTTTTACTTTTCATCTTGCATTGGAGTTTATTTCATGCTATTCTCATTTCTCAACCATGGAGCTGACTCATTGAATCGTTCTTTGCATTTGTTTTGTTGAGATTTTGACTAAGCCAAATGATAAGACTTTTTGCTTTTAAAGGTTTGTAAAGATATGTAGAACCTTGTTTTAAGTTCAGTGTCAAAATGAGAAGAATCACTTTTGTGAGTTTATAAAAACATAGGAAATGTCTGAAATGGAATTAGGCAATTAGTTGCATGTCATCCTGCAGCTATGTGTAATTTAGTAAACTTACATATGTTTTAGCAATTATATTTGCATAATAATCTTATGAAGAGTTTGTGCTAATGGTGTTTCTGCATGATCTCTTAGAGCAATAAGACATGCTACGCACAGCATTCTTGGTGATTATATGCACCCCAAGGGACCTATTAAGGCATAAGGCCAAACCCAAGAAGTGTGATAATCCCCCAGAAATTAATTGGGTGGAATGTTGGTTGCTATTGAGAAATGGTGAAGAAAACTAATTAGACATGTGCTTTCACTTGTGCTTTGTTTTGTTGATGTATACCTGTCAAGTTTCGGGAAATTTCTGTCAAACCTCTATATTTTACACTCTTTCCCGCCGTCATCCCATATTAGTTAGACTGGAATTAGACTGGAGTTAGACTGGAGGCCAGCACAGGATAAGCATAGCTGTCCAGTTTCCTGTTTTGGCCAGGAAATTTCCCTTATTTGACAGAAATTTCCCGAAACTTGACAGGCATAGCTGCCAAGTATCCCTTATTGGCCGGGAAAACCCCTTATTTTACCCTCTTTCCCACTGTCATCCCATTAATTAGACTGCAATGCCCTATTGCCGCCATTGGAGGGCAGCACAGGATAAGCATAGCTGTCAAGTATCCCTTATTTGCCAGGAAATTTCCCTTATTTCCAAATACAAAACTTGACAGGTATGTTGACACGTATGTGTTGATGTGAGAGTGATGGTCTCAGCATACCTGTCAAGTATCCTGGATTGGCCGGGATTTCCCGTATTTTCGCCATTTCCCACCCGGAGCTGCCGCTACCTTGTAATTTGGCAGTGGGGGGAAAGGAGTTACTGCGCATCCCTTCTGCGCAGGTCCTTTCTACGCATGCATAGAACTCTTCTACGCATGCGTAGAAGGCTTCTGTGCAGAAGGGGATGCGTAGAAGTGAGCTGCGCAGAACAGTTCTGCACAGGTCCATTCTATGCATGCATAGAAGTGAGCTGCGCAGAATGTTTCTGCGCAGGTCCATTCTATGCATGTGTAAAAGCTTTCTACGCATGCGTAGAACGAACTTGCACAGAAACGTTCTGCGCAGGTCCCGTAATCTCCGGAGCTGCGCTTGACATGTATGGGTCTCAGTGGAATGTATAGTGAAGAAGCTTAAGTTAATAATTTGTGTAACATTGTATTTCACAAAATGATTACAAAAGCATCATGACTTCTTGTGCTTTTCTTATTACCCTAAGATTGTACATCATTTGTTTGGAGCTGGGTTTTTGACTAGTCAAATAATAGTTTATCAACTATTATAAACTATCATAAAGTAATGTCAACTGCTTTGAAAGCATGTACATTATGAGAATAATGACAACAAAAAGCATCAACTGGATGCCAGTAGTTATGCTGCCTGAAACAGCACCTTAGATTGTTATAGCTATTTAAAGTAATCGATCATTGGAATCAGTGTCATTAATTTAAAAGTACAAACATGTTTAATCCCACAGCACGTTTAATTCATCCTTCTCTGACCTCTGGAAAATATGTGATCCCTGATTTGGCAATACATGTGCACATATGAAAACATTTTGATTTATCTTGGGGTGAAATAGAGTATTGTCAATCAACGGAACAGCCACCATTTCCAGTATGGGTTACTCTTTAACACTTGTTTGCTTCCTGAAACTACTCTGGATAGTTGGAGTACTCCCTAGAACACATTTGGGGGGAGCTGGAGATACAAGAGGAGGAGAAGGTTCAAGTCTGTAGCTTGAATATAATGAAAAGATGCTAGTAATTATTCATGATGAGAAAAATGCAAACCATAATTCATCCCAAACTATGAATATGCTCAATCCCCCCTGTGTGTGTGTTTGTGTGTGTGTGTAAAGTAAAAAGGCAACACAAGATCTTCTATGTGAAGTAGCGTACCTTTCCCACTTGTTAGGCACACTAATGGTTTATGATGGCTGCAATTTCAACAAGGCTTTATATTTTTGTGCGTTTGTCTCTGGCTTGCTTCTATTTTGAATATCTCAGGTATTACATTTTAGGGCACTTTGTGTTATTATTTATTTATTTATTTATATTTATTTATAAGTCACATTTGTATATGCCGCCCACTCAGGCAAAACCCGACTCAGGGCGGCATTACAACACTTCTAAAAATACATAAAAACATTATAAAAACCTATAAAAACCCACATCCACCCCTTTTAAAAACCCATATCCCACCCACCCATCCCACCTATCATACAAGAAGAGAGAGTTCTTATACAAGCCAGCCGGCGGGAACCATAGTCCCGTTCGGGCCCCACACCTGCCCTGCCAGCCAGCTCTTTACTCCTTTCCTGAAGGGCAGCAGTTCACTTTGAAGTCTTAGATCTGTTGGTAGGAGGTTCCAGAGGGTTGGTGCGGACACGGAGAAGGCCCTCCTTCGGGTGCTAGACAAATGTGCACCCCTCGTTGACGGCACCATTAGAGAGCCCCTCCGGTCCGCTCTGGTTGGACGGGCAATCACTCTTGGGACGATGCGGTCTCTAAGGTATCCTGGCCCCCTGCCATATAGGGCTTTAAAGGTCAAAACCAGCACCTTAAATTGCACCCGGAGACAAACTGGTAACCAGTGCAGCTCCCGAAGCAGCGGTGAGGCATGGGCATATCGCCCACACCTCATCACCACCCGGGCCGCCGCATTCTGGACCAGCTGCAGCCTCCGAATGGTCGTCAAGGGCAGCCCCATGTAGAGCGCATTACAATAATCTAGTCGGGAAGTAACCAGAGCATGAGTGACCATAAGCAAGGAGCCCCGGTCCAGGAGCGTGCGCAATTGGCAAATCACCCGAAGTTGGGCAAAAGCCCTTCTGGCCACAGCCGCCACTTGTTCTTCCAGCCACAGCCGTGAGTCCAGAAGGACCCCCAAGTTGCGCACTGGGTCTGTCTGGGGCAAAACAGCCCCATCCAGTACCAAAGATGGTAACTCCTTGGATAACATGGGGCCCCTTATCCACAGCCACTCTGTCTTGCTGGGATTCAGTCGAAGCCCATTGGCCCCCATCCAGACCCCAATGGCCTCCAGGCATCCGGATAGGATTTCAACAGCATCACTGGGGTCCCCACGGGCCGAGATGTACAGCTGAGTGTCATCCGCGTACTGATGGTACCGCACCCCGTGGGAACGAATGATCTCACCCAGTGGCTTCATGTAGATGTTAAATAAGAGAGGAGAGAGCACCGAGCCCTGAGGAACCCCATACTTGAGGGGCCTAGGGCTGGACCTCTCACTCTCTAACCACACCGACTGGGTACGGCCCTCCAGAAAAGAGGAAAACCAGGACAACACAGTGCCCTGGATCCCCAGTCCTTCGAGCCGTTCCAGCAGGATACCGTGGTCGACGGTATCGAAGGCCGCTGAGAGATCAAGAAGAGCAAGGACGGATGGACAACCTAGAATACTGGGCTATGCTGCTTCCACATAACCTATTGCAGGTTTGGGTAACCAGCGACAGCCCAGATACTCTTGGGTTCCAGTGATCACAATCAGTGACCTTGACCCATGCTGAGCACGGAAGCGGAAAGGGTTTTTAAAGGTCTTATGGGCTAGTAGGGAATTTTTGGAAGATTTAGCACTTTAACAAAAGGTCTTCAAGCTTATGTGCAAATAATGAACCTCTACCCACTCTTTAGGGATTTTTGTTCTTTTTCATGCTCGCTCACACACACACACACACACACACACACACACACACACACACACACACACACACACACACACACACACACACACACACACACACACACACACCCCTCTACCTTTCAGGAGTAGGGAATGGTAGACCACTTCTGAGTGCTCTGAGCCTAGAAAACCCTGAAAACCACCACCACCATTATAAGTCAGGATTTACTTCACAACACAGCATACACAATGTCACCAGAAAGAGAGGGAGGTGTGCCATCATAGGAGACCTGGTAACAGAGTTGGGCAACATAGTTTTAGCCCTGCCTAATAGGGTTGCAAGAGCTTCCTGACTTTGTACATCTCATCCCATCATCCTGAGAAGCACACCATGTCTAGACTTATGAAATTCTGTTTTGTCAGTTGTGCCATGTAAGGTAGCGATTTTTTTTGGAAATGAAAAATTCCTTTCCACACTCACACTGCAGCTCTCCATGGCTTCTATATGGTGAAAGAGAGTCTGTGGGATTTTCAGTGGTGTTGGGGGAATAATTTTTTTTAATTCTGAAAAATTGCCATTGATTGATTTAATTTAAAATATTGCACCTTTCTCTTATAAAAGGAAAAAAAGACAATATGAAAACTAAAACCAATTATTACAATATTGAAAGAGAATTAAACATATTGAATTAAAAATAGTAAGTAAAAGCAATAGTAAAAATATTTAAAAGAAACTACGGGGCAAGCAATATCATTTTAAGAAATCCCTCTTAGCCAGTTACTAAGGCAGGAGTTCTCAACCTTTTAAAGCCAGGGGCTGGGTCACACTCCCTCAGACAGCTTTGTGGGGCTGGATGGCCATTTTGCCCTTCCTCCACCACATGGTACTTCCGGGTGTGGTGGAGCTGGTGGTTTTTTTGTTGGTAAGTCATACAGTCAATTCTGACCCTTTGTGACCCTATGGACCATTGCCCACCAGGCACCTCTGTCATCCACCATCCTCCTCAACCCACCCAGCTCTGTGCCCATTGCATCTACAATGCCATCTAGACATCTCATTTTTTGGCCACCCCCTTCTTCTTTTGCCCAGCATCAAGGCTTTCTCAAGTGAATTCTCTCTTCTCATTTGATGTCCAAAGTACTTTAGCTTCATCTTTACTATTTGACCTTCTAATGAGCAGTCAGGGTTGATTTCTTCTAGGATCGACCCATTTTGTTCTCCTCGCTGTCTAGGGTACTGTCAAAACTCTCCTCCAACACCACATTTCAAAGGCGTCTATTCTTCTGTGCTCAGTTTCCTAATGGTCCAGCTCTCACAACCATACATTACCACTGGGAATACCATTGCTTTGATTATGTGAATTTTAGTTTGCAAGGTGATGTCTCTACTTTTAACTATGTTCCCTAGGTTTCTCATAGCTTGTCTCCCAAGCATCAGTCTCCTTTTTATTTCATGACTGCAGTCCCCATCTGCAGTGATCATAGATCCTAAGAAAGAAAAATCTGTCACTGCTTCTACTTCTTCCCCATCTATTTTCCAGGGACTGATAGGGCCTGTTGCCATTATCTTGGTTTTCTTAATGTTGAGTCTCAAGTCAGCTTTTGCACTCTCTTCTTTCAACCTAAGCAGCAGCTACATGAAATGGTGCCGTGGGCCGCATCCAGCCCATGGGCCACAGGTTGAGAATCCATGTACTAAGGAGAAAGCCTACCCAAAAAGAAAGAACAGCAATGACCAATAATATCATTATTTTTACATGGTGAAGCTCTGTGAACAGGATTTCATCCATATCCTACTGTGTTTGTGCCATATACCCATCTCTCCTGCATGCTCAAAATCAGCTGATGCATTATGCAGTGAACAATGTATCAGATATGGATATAGAGACAAAGTGAGTGAATGTATGTATTCTCCCATTTGATTCCTGACACTTTTAAAAACTTCTAACAGAAGACACCTGCACAATATATACCACAGAACACAGCTAAGTACGAGAATTTTTAGGAGAAGACGGGCAAACAAATTTTAATATTGAGTAGTGTTGATTCTGCCCTTACCCTAGTGTTCAAATTTTCATCTTTGCACAAAATTGGAATTTAACAATGTGCTATTTGAAAAGGAAGAGTATTAATGTTGCTAATAATTCAAGTTTCTCTTTGCCACATGCTATGGTCAGTATGAACCCAAGAAAATTTAGGACAGACTTCATTCTCAATTATAAGCACGCATAGCTCTACTTTATTAGAAACTGCCTGAGGTTGAGTGCAAAAGGTAGACCACACACGCAAATATATATAGCTGTTGATGATTCTTATTTATAAAGCTTCTACAAACACATGTTTGAAAAGTTGACAGATCTGGAATTCAGGGAATGTTTGGTGATTTTGGTTAACTGACTTTTGTGTGTGTGTGTGTTTTTAATGCCACACACAGACATTTTCATACAAGTATCATGCATTTCATAGTCTGAGCTATAAGCTATGGCGGCATTTCTTGCTAGGTAGGATGAACAATTTTTGAAATATTCTGGTTACCATTTTCAGTGATATTTAGCAAGAAAGACTTCTCATTAAAGTAAGTTCTGTTTGCAATGAGTGAAAAAGGAAAGCAGAAGAGTGGTTTTATAGTGGCAAGACAACTCGATGATGATATGAAATGATTCAATGCTTTTAAGACAGTGTAGGTGAACCTATGACATGCGTGCCAGAGGTGGCTTGCGGAGCCCTTTCTGTCGGCAAGCCCCACTCCACCCCGTGCCACCCCATGCCATCAGTGCAAATGGCAGCAGCACTTCCCCACCCATCCCTCTGCCAATAGAGAGGCGAGAGGGGAGGCTGAAATCCTGCCCGGGAGGAGGAGGAGGAGGGGACAAAGTGAGGTGACCAGACACTGCCACCTCCCCCTCCTAGGAGGAGGAGGCGGCAGTGGCACAACCACACAGGGGAAAGGTGTGCACACCCGCAGGCATGTGTGCACACATGTGGTTTGTGTGTGTGTGTGTGTGCGCGCACACATCCATGGGGGGTGCTCACGAACCAATGTGGTGTCATCAGAGGTGAACCAGGAACATCATATGGTTGCATGGGCATGTGTGGTGCCTGCCTGTGTGCCGCCTCCTCTTTGGGCACTTGGTCTCTAAAAAGTTCACCATTACTGTTCTAAGAGAATATAAGCATCTGGTGGAAAGTATGTTTGAACCTCCCTTCAACACATCTTGAAGATAATAGATGTTTGAGCTAACACAATGCATAAACAAATACAGTGCCGGTAGTGCCTATTGTGCTTGTTTCCTAACTAGCTGGGGGATGTGAAGAAATTCCAAGGAGGCTGTGATAGTTTGGGATTTTTTTAATACATTTTTAAATTGGCCTAAACAGATTTCTGTGATAAATATAATTCCTGGAACTAAGCATTTCTGTAGAGAAAATGATTTGTGCTTATTTGTGATTTAAAATATTCTTTATTTAGTTTTTTTATTTAAAATTTTTAAATTATAGATTGAAAATTTTATTACAGACAAATTGCACAATGACAAGGGAGAGGAGGAAAGGGTATTTCAGAGGTGGGCAAGGGGGCATGATGCCGAAAGGTTTGGGAACTACTGCACTGGTGGGAGATGGAAAGAATTGTGTTCCACCTCCAGTACTTACTGACTGAAATCCTGTTGCATAGTATGATGCAGCCTACTTTAGTTGACATAATAAATGGCAACTAGGATAAGTCCATTTAAATTAGTTGCAACTTAAGGAGTTGCAAGCTCTACTCAAGAGTGATATACTACACTAAGTAAGTACTTTAATAGGATTCCAGCCAGTGAGACCTTGGTACACAGTAGCTACTCTTGATTCCTTAGCTGCCTTAAATATGAATATTTTGCCTCTGCAAATATCCTTTCACATATTACAGTATATGCTTTAAATTGCTCTGTATGGGTGATTTATTTGCTTTCAATGTCTTATCATAGGAACTGTGCTGGACATTCATGATAAGGTGCAGAAGCTCTTTAAAGGGATGCAGTTGAAATTACAGTAATACCTCATACAAAGTCCGCTTCGTACAACATCGAATTCATACAACATCACCTAATTCCTTGAAAAATGTTGCCTCATACAAAGTCGCTGTGACTTTGTTTGAGGCATTGGGGTTTTTCCCAGGTTGCATTGTGCCTGGGCAGTATAAAAGGCAGGACGCATGTGTGCATTGCTCTTGTGGGTTTTGCACGAGGCAAAGAGTGTTTAGGAGTGGTTTTGAGCGTGACTTTGGATTTTTTTGAATTTTCTCGTCAGAATTTTTAGAAGCATTCATGTGTTTTTTGCAGCATTCTTGAGGTACTTGGACAATCTGGGTTGTTTGACATGTTTTTGTAATGTATTTAGCCTTTAGACAATGATTTCTTAAAGTTCTGTCAGTTTCCTGTCTGTTTCCTTGACTTTGCCCTGAAGTTTGTGCAGTTACAGTACAATGAATCTCTATGGAAACGACGTTGTAAGAGGCATCGTGGCAAGGATTTGGATGTTGTATGAGGCATTGCGGCTAGGATTTTGCATGCCTCATACAAAGTCCAAATCCGTATAAAGTCCAAACTTGTGGAATCAAGTTTGAACATTTCCATATAACAACAGTCTCATCGCAGTGAGTGTGGGGTTTGGTTAACCTTCACATACCTAAGATGAGAACAGCTTTTTATGACCACCTAAATAAGTGGCTCTGTCAAAATAAGCTGTTTTAATGGGTGTTTTAGAAGTTATTTGTCATAGCAAGGTTCCTCTTCTTTTTTATTATTTAACCTTGGTAACTCTTCTTCTTTACAAAAATAGAAATTTACACAGTAGGGCTTCTTTGTTTCCTTCCTACAGAGGAGGGGGGCTCAGAACAGGCTCATATACAGTAAAGCCTCGTATAAAGAGTGCCTTGCTTAGAGACTAACTCCCTTAAAGAGCAGAGTTTTCTTTGAATGGTCGCCTCGCTTAACAACTAAAACCAATCAAAAACTCAGTTAACAACTAAATTGGAGTTTGCAATCCCCCCCCCTCCCCGAAGTAACAATCGGTCACTTACAATGGTGTGTCGCTTAAAGAGCAATCCAGGGGAACGCATTATGCTCTTTAAGCGAGGTACCACTGTACTTCCTTAGTGGGGTGATGGAGGAGAAGCAAGAACAAAAATGAGAATTAAACTGTTTGGCACCATTTCCTTGGCTTCTGGAACCATAAGGGGTATGATATGTCTTATGATTAGGAGAGATAATACACTCTTAGTTTTGTATAACTTAGTCAGGGATCAGCTGGGAGTGAGACAACATTCTTTTTAGGACACATTTTAGTGCTGTCATATGGTTTGCTGTATGGCACTTCCAAGTTAATTGGCAAGAGCTCATAAAGTTAGTGATATCCTCTGACATCGTTGCCTACCTTGAAATTGTGAATAAAGATTGTGAATTTTATGTGTGTTAAATCTAAATGCTAATTTTTCTTTGGTGTCTAGAACTGACGTGAAACTGCCAAAATGAATTGGTGAGTTCATTCTGCAGTTCCCTTCATGCCAGATAATTTGCTTTGGATACTGAAAGTAAGCAGCTTTTATGTTACTAACATTTTGTATTCTAATTAATTTTTATCCATAGGAAGTTAGTAACTTGGGGTAGAGTTTTTCGCTACTTCAGGGACTACTTTGCATCAGTGGCATCACTGTGGTTGAAGATTTTAAGATAATGAAGTGGCAATATGACGTTCCCACTAGGGCTCTGGATACTAGTTGAGAAACACCAGTTTTGAAGCATTTACTGGTCAAATTCATGAATATCATTTTTTAAAATTATGATTAGAGAAAATCCAGTTGTAGTCACTCTGGAATTGAAATACAGAATCTAGCTCATTTACTGGTCTGCTGATTGTTGCTAGAGGCATGCACCAATGAGGACTTGGGTTTGGGCAACGACAATAATATAATTGCTATAATTATGGATACCTAAGGACAAACTCCACGTTGGAGAGATAGGCAGGATATCTCTCAATGCCATTTCCAGGGAACCCTAAGCAGGTGAAGGCATCTGCTTGGGAATAATACCCTGAAGCAAATGGTGAGCCACTGTGTGAGACTGAATGCTGGACTGGATGGGCTCCTGTGGCCTGTTCCAGCAAGGCTGTTCTTATGTTCTTATGTATGCATTCTGATTTGATCCACGGATGAAACCTGTGAGTGTTCACTGTGCAAAGTGGCATATGGTGGATTGCTGAGAACGTGTTATTTTTTGTGTGGATTGTATAAATAATTTTTGAAAAAATAAAAGGAGATGTTTTCCTTTACTTTTAAAATTATTTTATCAATACCAGACTTTCTTCAGTAGAAAAGAATTTGGCAAATATCACGTAGGTTTAGTTAGAACCTCATAATTACTAGTTTTAAATAGTGTTAATCAAATATCATCTTCTTGCAGGGGGTTCATGTATAAACTAAAACATATTGAAATAATCTGCAATCCCATCTCAACATCTGAATTCATTTTGCAGAATATGGCATGCAGCTGCATTCAAATTCAAAGCGAGAACAACTATAGTACATTGACCCACTGAATATTACAGTTGGTTTCGAGTTTCATGTTAGTTGGATTTATTGAAGAAAATTGATTTGAGTGCTTCTGCTTTTGGCTGAGTTTTTTTATAAATGTCCGGAAGAAAGGAAGTAGGACGTGCATGTGACAGGACTTTGATGTATAAAGACATTAATTATCTAAACCATCTAACAAATCTTAGTTGAGAAAATCATTATTTTAAAGGTTATGGTGTGGTCTGATAGGTTCCTTTGTCCATCTAAATAAAATGCTACCCAACTACTTGACTTTGTAAGTTAAATAACTTGTCCATAGAAGAAAGTTGCTAGCTAGTAATAAACATTTCAGTTTCTGGTTGTCTTTTGTTTGTCTTTGGGCTAGTGTGTACCTGCAGAGGTGGCTTGGTCCATGTTACATGACTATTTTGTTATATTTGTATGATAGAGTTGATGTATAGAACAGAGCGTAGCCCAGGGGTGCCCAGACTTTTCAGGCCAAGGGCCTGACCATGCCCCCGGAACAGCTGAGCGGGCTAGACCACGCCCCCGGAACATGATGTGTTTGCACATGTGTGTCACAGACACTTCTGCGCATGCATTAAAGTGGCCATTTTGTGACCCACTTTGGTGCAGGAAACAAAATGGCCACTTTTGCACATGCGCAGAAGCGTCCGCGCCAAACCAAAAAATAAAATGGCTACTTACACGCATGCATGAAAGCAGTCATTTTTGTGTCCTATGCCAAACCAGGACACAAAATGACCACTTTTCATGCATGCGCAGAAGTGTCTGTACTTACTTCCTGGTTTGGCGAGGGTGTCAGGGGTGAAATGCCACGGGCCGTAGTTTGGGAATGCCTGGCATTGCCCTTCAGTGCTGACCAGTGCCAGCAGAGCCTATCCTTGTGGGGGTGGTCTAGGGTGGGGAATGTTAAGCTAAATCTTAAGGGAGGTGTTTGTTCACTCAGATCAGCCTTCAACAATTCCAGATTGCAAGATACAGAAGTGAAGGAAATCATGGCCCATGAAAGACAGACATTTTCCACCACTTGACAGGAGTATCATTTCTCATGACATTCTAACCTTATCTAGTTTCACCCATTATTATTGTGACCTCATTCTAATTAGCAAAGTTACACAATTTGAACAGTTTGCCATTGGGGGTAGGGGTGTTTCTGCTACAGGAGAAAAACTGCCCTTCACCTCCTTAGTTCCCTATGAGCTCTGGTGGCGCAGTGGTTAAACTGCTGTACCACAGCCAAAATGTGAGTTTGATCCTGACGGCGAACAAGGTTGACTTAGTCTTCCATCCTCTCGAGGTTGGTAAAATAAGTACCCAGCATGTTGGGAGCAAAATGCTGGTTACAGTACCTGTAAACCATGTGGAGAGTGCTCTAAATGCTATTAAGTGTTGCTGTTTCTATTGCTTTGGGGCCATTCAACAATTACGTGATCCTCAGGGGGGGTGTCTGCCATCTGAATTACGGAAAATTACATGGAGGCGGGGTGGGGGTAGGTCAGTTCAAAGAATCCATTTGGAGCTGTTGTGGTTTTGAAACAAGACACTTTTTTAGGTTTAAAAATGATCTCTGGGAATTTTGATCTGATTTGAGATTATTGAATTGTTTGTGCAGTCTGCATTAGGCACCAATAGTGAAAAGCTCTAAAAATTAGAGTTTCGATACAAAAGCTCTGGATTACATAATTCTAAAGTTGGGGGGGGGGGGTTCGAAGTAAAAATTACAGTCAGATTACATGGGGGGAGGGGGTCAATTTCCCCCAAAAAATGGATCACGTAATTGTGGAATGGCCCCTTTCTGTCTTGGTGCTGGAACTTTTTCCATTCTCTGTTCTCTTTCTTTCTTATAACCTTCAAGGGGACATAGGAAAGGAACAGAAAAAAGGGCAGAAAACAGGGAGGACTAACAGCTGGAGCAATGGGTCTGCCCAGTTTCTAAGTGAAAACAGGCTCTTTATTGTAATTGCTCTGGGTTGTCAAAAAGGTTTGTTCTTGTTACTACTTAGAAACAATCCAGAACTTACCTGTTAATGAAAGAACCATTGCTGGTGGTAAGAGTTAGGCCCTAGCCTAGTTCATTGGATTGCTGCTGTCATTGATGGCATGAGTTTTTGCTATATATTTTGTTTTATGTTGGAAGCTGCTTTGAGGGGTGGGAGGGATATGAGTATTTTAATAGCTTTTGCCTCCACACATTTTTGCCTATGTTGGCTGAGTTCCTTCCCACATCCAAATGAGGGTATCATGGAGGAAGACGACTGATTTCCCCATTTGTTCCAAACAAAATGTGGGGAAATTCACTACTCACCCCATTTTGTGTGTGTGCATATACAGTACTGTATTCTATTTTGAGTGAGAGTAGAGGGTTGCTGAATGAGGATGGATAGCAATGCTAAAATGTCATGTGGCTGAACAAAATAAGGTGTGTAAAGAAATGTCCTTGCTGTGGTTGCTTGGTGAGTGTATGCCTTTTAGTTACAGGGTAACAACTTGTGAAATCAGGAAGATGGTTATTGATACTGTGGTTCATTTCTTTCAGAACTGAACCAAATAGACCCGTGGTTCTCAACCTTTTAAAGCCACGGGCTGGACCACGGCCCCTCAAATAGTTGAGCAGACCAGACTGGTGGTTCCCCCCGCCATAAATGCTGCCGTAAAACCCATCCACAGCTGTCGTAAATGCGGGCACATTTATGGCTGTCGTAAATATGTTCACTTCTGGTGGTGGCGGTGGTGGTGACACAGGCCACATGAAATGGTGCCGTGGGCCGCACTGGGCCCACGGGCCGTCAGTTGAGAACCCCTTGAAATAGACTGACCTTTCTGTTTACCTGTTGTTTTGACATTTCTCCTTACCATTGTGCTGTTTGCAATTAAATATAGATAAAATAAAATTTCAATTAAATTGTGAAAAAGAAGCTGGAGTATCTTCTCTAGAACCTTTACCAACTGAGAGAGAAACTATTTTAATTGGAAGTCTAAAGTGGATAAAATTACGGAAAACTATAGAGATGCTATCACTGAAATTCTACAGTCCAACACATATATGCCTGGAAATGGGACTCCATGTGCACAGAATCACAATCTTAATCTATCAGAGAGTAAAGCAAAACAAAACAAAAACATTGCAGCACTTTTAAAGACTAACTGCTGTTTTTTTAATGTTAGCTTTTGTGGATCAAGTCCACTCATCACACATACCTGTCAATCTTCCCGGATTGGCCGGGATTTCCCTTTTTTCTGGCACCGATTTTCGCCATTTCCCGCCTGGAGCTGTCGAAACCCCGGAATTTGGCAGCGGGGGGAAACGCATTACTGCACATCCCTTCTGCGCAGCTCGCTTCTATGCATGCATAGAAGGCTTTTATGCATGCGTAGAACCCTTCTATGCATGCGTAGAAGGCTTTTATGCATGCGTAGAACCCTTCTATGCATGCGTAGAAAGCTTTTATGCATGCGTAGAACCCTTCTATGCAAGCGTAGAAGGCTTTTATGCATGCGTAGAACCCTTCTATGCATGCGTAGAAGGCTTTTACGCATGCGTAGAAGGCTTCTGTGCAGAAGGGGATCATAGAAGCCTTCTACGCATGTGCAAAAGTCGCTTTTACGCATGCATAAAAAGCAACCTGCGCAGAACCGTTCTGCGCAGGTCCCCAATTGTCTGGAGCCGCGGTTGACAGGTATGATCAGACATAGGAATGAGACTTCATGGCATCAATTTATACACAACAGATACAGAGTGGCTGGTTAACATAACAGAGTAGTATACAAATCAGTATTCCTTTTTACAACTGGCAATAGCAGATGATCTCTGGTTGTTCTTCGTATTGGTTGTAAATTCTCACCATGTTGAATTACAAATAGGAGGGTACAAGACAAACGCCTGGCAAATTCATGCCATGAAGTCTCACAGTCTTTAAAGTGCTACAATGTTTTTGTTTTGTTTTGCTTTACTCTCTGATATGCTTGAAACACAAACTGACAGGGCTACAATTCCAAAAATTCTTAATCTAGTTCTAGCAGTGGTTTATTTTGTACCGAAGGCATTTTCTCCTCTTAAAGTTTGCAAGACCTTTTTCTTATTCTGATATGTTGACTAGATGACTAGTCAAACAGGTTGATTATCAGCTTGCGGATTTGTCTTGCAGTGTATCGTGTGATTGTCATGTAAGTTTCCCAGGAACAGTAGAACTGGAAAATTTTCTAGATGTCTAATTTTGCATGTTTGCTTAGTCATTTAAGAATGTTAAGCGGTAAAGGGCAAATACACAATTTGTAAGCCTGTTCAAGACCAAACTAGAAGCCAACTGAGGAGGTTGTCTTTGCCTCTAACAACTTTTATTTTAAAAGCTTAGTGGCAACAATAATAAATAAACATGAAAATTAGCTTCTTTGGTGACGCCCCACTCCCTTAGCCATGTGCTGTGCTGCTGGAGAATATGAAAAATGCTGCTTTAAAGGATATTGGAGAATACACAAAACAAAAATGCTGTAGCACTTTAAAAACTAACTGCTGTGTTTTAACATTAGCTTCCGTGGATTATGTCCACTATCAGACATTAAAGGACTGTAACAGCTTTGTGAATAATGTGATTTACTTGCTTGAAACTCTTTCATTATCTCAGAAGTTTGGAAATTTGTTGAACTCTTGGCATAGAAGGAAAATCATGTGTGCATTTAATTTCACAAGGTCTGCTATTGACAATGTTTTACAGTAGGGATTCTCAATCTGTGGCCTGTGACACCATTTCATGTGCCCCCCTACCGCCTCCACCACACCAGGAAGTGCCATGTGGTGTAAGAAGGGCAAAATGCCCGTCCGGCCCCTGAAGCTGTCTGAGGGAGCGTGACCTGGCCCCCTGCTTAAAAAGGTTGAGAACTCCTGCTTTACAGTACAGTAGAACCTCGGATAAAGTCCAAACTCCATTCCATAAGTTTGGACTTTATCCGATTTTGGACTTTATCCGAATCAAATGGGCGATGCATCGGATACCGTCCAAAAATGGACTTTATCCAAGGTTCCTATACCAAATACCTCAGATAATGTCCATTTTTAGCAGTTTTAGACTTTATGCGATGCATCACGTGTGCATGAAAACCACGCCTTTATCTGAATCGGACTTTATCTGAATTGGACTTTATCTGAGGTACCACTGTATAGTCATAATTATTTTCTATTTTGTGTTTTGCATAAAATATATTGCACACTATAGCCTCATTTGATTAATTATTCTGTTACTCCTTGTCCAGTTGTCCTAAAATTTGGGTAAAATAGTAGCAAGAAACATACAACCAACAGCAAAATGGCAGTGAAGGTGCAGTGAAGGGCGATAATGCAGAAGCTTCACCGTTCCAGTATTCCAAATATTTGTTCGCACATATAAATGCAGACTTGTTAAGAAATACAGTATGAAATGTGATGTTTGTTTTTGAGTTGGAAAGTCTTGTGTAGTTTACAATGAATTTGATGATTTAAGAATGCAGTGGTAAGGTAAAACAATAATTGGCAAATTCATGATTGCTTATATGTTACCTTTGCTGACTGAGAGCAAGTCGTACCAACATCTGCTTTTCATTCTGAAAGCTACTGCTGTTAATAATGTAAGAAAAGAACAGACGTTGTATACTGTAAATGATGATTTACCAGTTCTTTGCAAGTTAGATTGTCAAATGGAGAAAGCCAGCATTCATAATTCTGGGTCATATCATTCTATATAAAATTTTCTCAAAAGCCTTTTGAGCTATTACATCGCTGTAATGAAGTTTGCATCAATCTTGCTGACAAACTGCAGCAAAGTTAAGACATTAACTCAGGTATTGCTGTTGTGTGCTGAGTTTACACAACTCAGCTCACAACAGCAAATGCCTACTTCTGGTAATTTGTCAGTGACTGAAATACCAATTGAACCATGACAGCAGGCACAACTAGTCAGATTTTGGCCATTATTTGAGCGCAATTAAATACCAAAAGATAATACATTTTATATATAGGCATTCACCTGTAAATTAACTGAATATGTTGACAGTTTGTTTTGTTGGAAGTATGCGGGCTATGAACATATATTGGGTGTTATTTGTTGAACACATGCCGTGTAGTGCATGATCCCTACAATTTTATTGGCACTAGATATATAAACAGTATACATGTATGCGTGTGCATGCACACAAGCTGCATAATCCCAGGGATGAAAAGTTTGATGAGAAGTTTAAGAAGGAAATGTTAAACTACTTCTGTTTATTCTTTGCTTAGAACACCATGGAAAAGTTGCCAAAAGTTGAGTTGAAGTGTGCCGTAGTAGTAGTATACACACATACATCTGCATGCACAAACACATATACATATGTAGAAATAGTACTGAGTTACATAGTTTGTGACCTTTCTTTTCCCCAGAAAATATGAGTGGCGTTCCTAATTGTGACCATAAGTATTATGATTCGTATGATAATACTAGGCATTATAAAATCTCATAATCAATGGAAACAAGTGACAGTCACTTCGTCTCATTTTGAGGAGCTGTACCTCTGAGTGTGGAGTTTCCTTTGCTTTACATTTGATTTGAAGAGCAACAGCAGGAGTGCCCAAACTATGGCCCAGGGGCCGGATCCGGCCCCCAATGCCAATTAAATTGGCCCACAAAGCCCTCTTCGTTCTCGGAAGCAGAAGTAAAATGCGCCTGTACTGGAGCATTTTACCTCCACTTCCGGGAGTGATGAGGGCTTTGTGGGCCGGATGAATTGGCATCGGGGCCGGATCCAGCCCCGTGCCAGGCCCGTGGACCAAAAGGTTTGGGCACCATTGGCCTAAATAATCACAGTGCCTTTCTCATTTAGGGTAATGGTTGTCATTGGTGTGTGATTTTTTTTCTTCCCCTTGAAGTGATAGTGTTTATGAAAATATGTATAAATGGCTCAAGTGGCTAAGACGCTGACTGGGAAGCAGAAGGTCAGCAGTTTGATTCCCGAGTACTGTGGGACGGAATGAGCTCCCGTCTTTGTCCCAGCTCCTGCCAACCTAGCAGTTCGAAAGCAAGAAATTGCAAGTAGATAAGTAGTGACCGCTTCAGTAGGAAGGTAACAGCGTTCTGTGCACTCCGGTGTCTAGTCATGCCTGCCACATGACCACGGAAACGTCTGCAGAAGCATACAGCACTGGCTCTTCGGCTTTGAAACAGATGAGCACTGCACCCTAGAGTCGGATATGACTGGCTTTCGAGCAAGGGAAGCCTTTACCTTTACAGACTCACGGTGAAAGTGCTTAAGGTTGGGGATGTCCTTTGTGGAAGGAAAGAACTAGGTGGACACATGTTTGTTTCTTGCATGTAGTTTGCCATAAATAATCACTATGTAAATGGAATGTGCTCACTGTTATTCCCTAGGGAGCACTAAATAGAGATATGAGTGTACATAGCAGAAGATACAGAAAACAACAACAACAACAACAACAAAACTATTGAATTGCTTATTTCATTCTTTGGTATTTTAAGTAAACTATCATTAATTGAGAATTTAGAAATTAATATTGAGAGTTTGTGGTCCAATGTATTGAAGTCAGTAGAATATTTGTACAGTATTACAGAAGTCTAGCATGTTCAGTACTGTACACTATTAAGACAAGGAGGAAGGGTAGTATAAATTGTCAACAGAGAGGAAAGTGATGCAATTTTGAGGGTTGAGAAAATTTATGTGGATTGATGGATCCTTGACAAAGAAAAGGAACACAGGGGATATAAGTTAAATTTGAATTCTGCGTAGCCTTACTTGGAGCATTTCTGAACACAGAGCAAATATCCATTTTGCATACCTCTGCTTAACCAATGATTTACCATACTTGTGTTTTCTGTTTTGTAAATGACATTTATTACATTCCCTGACCTGTCAAAAAAAATGTACACAAAAGCAGAATGTACAGGATGTGAGAGCAAATTTGCTGTTGTTGTTACATGCTGTCAAGTGGTTTTTGACCTATGACAACCCTATGAATGAACAAACCCTAAAACGTCTTGTCTTCAACATCCCTATTAGCTATTGCAAACGTCAGCCTATAGTTACAGCGATGTCAAATCTTGGCACTCCAGATGTTCTTGGACTTCAATTGCCAGAAGCCTGATTAGCAGGAGTGCTGACTTGCTTTTCTTTCTTTCAACTGGAAGAATTCAGCTTACTACATGTGATGTAGAGGCAAATGGGTGGCTCTACGTTGCCCACCCCTTTTCTTGGGAATGAATATTAAATGCTCTGTACCTCTAGGTATTTGATTCATTAGAAGTAATTATAGTGTACAGATAAATGTAATGGCTTGAGCAAATCATATCAGCATCATCAGCCTCCTTTAGAAAGGCCAAAGAGGGGAGAGAATGGTATGCAGTCTGTGAGTGATAAGAGAGAAAAACATTCTTCCAAAAGTAATACAGTATTAGATTCTAATGCAGCAGTGTGTGGTGACTTTTCTATAACGTTGAAGGCATAAATAGCTATTATAATGTCATTTGTCAAGTGTTACCAGCTTTACCTAAATTAAAAAGTAAAATTAGTAATTCAGCTGAAGGGAATGTCAGCAGTGCTTTGAAAAGTAGGATTTCATTAAGCCTGAGCCAAAATTGTAATGTGCTGAGTTCCTTTAATTTGTGTGCAGCACTCATTTGACTCAAAACATATTTTCTATGAGAGTTCAAAAGGGCGCAAGTGACTTTATAACACAGGAGTTCTCAACCTTTTTAAGGGGCCCGGGTCACACTCGGACAGCTTCGGGGGCTGGACGGCCATTTTCCCCTTCCTCCACCACATGGCATTTCTTGGTGTGGTGAAGACAAGGGGGAGGGCACATGAAATGGTGCTGCAGGCCACATCTGGCCCATGGGCTGCAGGTTGATGATCCCTGAATCTAACATATCTTGAGGTCCCTTTGCAGCTTGGCCAAAAAGCTAATCAGTTCACAGTATCATGTGCTACGTCTGGTTTCTACAAGGTACAACCTCTTTGGAGATTCTTCTTACGTGCAAACAACTGAATGAGTTGTTTGTAATTTTTCTTTATCTTGCAGATGGTTGCTGACTATAAAGATCTTTCTTTAGCATTATTTGATGTTACATATTGATTGCCATATACCAGTGATGGCCAACCTTGGCACTCCAGCTCTTCTTGAACTTCAATTCGCAGAAGCCTTGATCAGCAGGAGTGCTGACTTGGCTTCTGGCAATTGAAGTCCAAGAACACCCGGAGTGCAAAGGTTTGTCTTCACTGCCATATACTCTGTGATTTGAAGTTCTTCCTTTGCACAGAGCTCCATTTCATTTCCTTGTTTTAATGTCTGTTTTTAAGAATGGCAGTAGAAAAACATAAAAACCATTAAGTTGGAAAACAACAGGAAAAGTGAGTACCTGATGTCAAAGATGTCATTAGCAAAAATTTAGAGCACTGCACTACTTCGTTATTTAAGTCCATGAAACTTTTAGGTACTAGTTCTCAAACAAATAAGAGAAAGTACTTTTTCACCCAGAGGATCCTTGGTCTATGGAACTCCCTGCCAGAAGAAGTGGTGACAGCTGTCGGTCTTGACAGCTTTAAGAAAGGATTAGACAAGTTCATGGAGGACAAGAGTATCAATGGCTATAATTATGGATACTTAAGGACAACCTCCGGGTTGGAGAGATAGGCAGGATATCTCTCAATATCATTTCCAGGGAATCCTAAGAAGGTGAAGGCATCTCCTTGGGAATAATACCCTGAAGGAAATGGTGAGCCACTGTGTGAGACAGAAGGCTGGACTGGATGGGCTTCTGTGGCCTGTTCCAGCAAGGCTGTTCTTATGTTCTTAAATCTTGTTAAGCTGTCAGCCTTAGTTTCTAATTTACTATTTCTGTGGAGGCTGAACCAGGATGAGATAGCCTTAACAATGGCCTCACATCAGCAGGGTTTCCTCATTCAGTTCTATTTGATTTTATTTCAATATTTAAAAAATCTACATAACATCCTATATTTAGTGATTTTTGGGACAGTTTGCAATAACATGAAAGCAGTTATAAATAGTAACAATAAAGTACTGTTGGTTTCAGCATATGACAGCCCTTTATAGAGTTTTCCAGATATAAAATAATCACAAGTGATTTATAAATTCCTTGTTCTACTTCTGCTTTGGCACTATGCAGCTTGAGAGAAACTGCTTAATCTGGCTCTCCTTCTGCCAGATACAGCGGGGAATTAAACTTGACTCCTACTGCTCCAGCTCATAGTTATTTTACCTGAAAATAATTTCAATTGATGGTTAAATCCAGTTGTTAGTCCCAACTAGATTAGATTCATTGAATGAATTTTGTAGCAACACCCATCTAAATCCCACAAATTGTTGGGTCTAATCTAGTTGTAACTAATTGGCTATAGTCCTAACACTTCCTTTGTGGTTACAGCCCTATACAAATTTTCTGTTAAATTCGGTATACATTACATCTGAGCAGAACATATAATGTCATTCTTCAATTTGAATAAAATAGAATAGAGAAGCCAAGTTAAAAATCAAGCATTATTAAAAGCATATTACCTTGTTGCCTAGATCATAATTGTTAGAATTTACTAGAGTGATGTCTACAAATGGTATCACCATTAAGGGATGCTCTCCAGTTGCCATCTGCTGTATGGTGGAGGCATGCAGGGAGTATCATGGGCAGGTTGTTATGTCGGCAGATATATTTTTACTTGGATGCTAAGCCACTTAAGTCTTTTAATATTACAAGTATTCTAGACTTTTTTATTAACAAGAAATGCTTCTTTGACACTTTGGTGCTTAATATTGGCTGGAAATTCTTTGATTGCACAACTCCAGTGATGTTATCAGCTGCAACCGTCTCAGAAAAATTAGAAACATGCCAAGTTCCAGGGATCTTTGGGGTTTTCTTCATTCTAGGAAGCCTTTGGTAGTCATGGAATGGAGTAGGGCAGTGATGGTGAACCTTTTAGAGACTGAGTGCCCAAACCTCAACACAAAACCCACTTATTTATCGTAAAGTGCCAACACAGCAGTAGGGGAGGAAGGAAAAGCTCCCCTAGGGTTGCTGGGCAGAGGGGCGGGGTGAGCTCTGTACTGGGGGGAGGGAGAAGAAGCTCCCATTGGGTTCCTGGGCAGAGGGGTGGGTGAATTCTGTGCTGGGGGAGAGAGGAAGCACTCCCATTGGGCTGCTGGGCAGAGGGGCGGGGCAAACTGTACTTGGGTGACTGCACAGGTGCCCACAGAGAGGGCTCTGAGTGCCACCTCTGGCACGCGTGTCCTAGGTTCGCCACCACTGGAATAGAGGATGATTTAAAGCCAGAAAATTGCTGTCACAAGTCTCACAACTGATGATATCGCCAGAGTTGTGCTGTGTAACTTATGCCAACAGGAGTCGGGCTGTAAATATTAAAAATAAAATTATGAGAGTTAGCTTTTTTTCTTGGAATTGTTTCAGAATAATCAAAAAAAAGTAAAAAAATAATAATACTTCTATAAGTTCCCCTTAATAATTGCTGTTGTTAATAACTGCTTTTGCATAGCTATTTCCTGCAATATGTAGTGCAGTATTGCTATGATTACCCATCAAAGAGAGAAAATAATTTTAATTGATGTTGAACAGTGAAATATTGACTTCATAATGAAACAAAGCTAATCTTGATAATTTTGAAGTATGCTTCTGATCATGGAGAGTGGTTTTCATTAGTTTGCTTTTTGCTGTGTATGTTTATGTTTTTCCCCCTGATTTACACATGTTTTCAAATGTATGTCTGCAAATATATTTTTTCTCTTTTGCTTACTCAGATGAGCAGTACTGGAACTAGCCCAATGTCAAGTGTTCCATCAAGCAGTGGAAGAGGGAGTGGGAAGTCAACAAACTTTACTCCTGAACTGCAAAGTATGATGTAAGTGTAATTCACTTTCCATATTTTATGATACACAGAAGGCACAAGACTGGGGGAAAGTATCAATAGAAGAAGGAGATACTATGTCTGTTGCGTGTTCATGACTAAGCATGGAAAAAGTAATCTGGAAGTGGTTTTCAAGAAAGATTGTATGTCTTAGCATGGATTTTTCTGGTTGGAGTTGGAAATACATGCACTTGCAGAAAGCATATTGATAAAGGAAATATGCTATTTTTGGCCATACATTTCATAAAATTAAACTATTGCTCTTAGAATCTGAAAAAAATGATTGTTAGTTATTAAATGTACTTATTTTTTGCATACTATCCTTGAAGTTGCCTTCTTCCTCTTATGCAAAATGATATGCTGCGATTGAATTAACATGTGTAGACCATTTGGAACTGATTACTGCTGCCCTTGACAATAAGAATAATCATTACTAAGAATAGGGATATATTAATAATGACATAGGAATTTATTTCTGCTTTGTGATAAGACTAGAAAGCTTTTCTGTGTGTTTTGAAATGTAGATTTTCTTAAAGCCATAGGATTCATCTTTTGAAAATGGCTTAATTTGGAGGATGCTGTACTTAAATTTTGATTAGTTGCCTTCTAAAATGGGCCAGGCTACAAATCTTGATTTGGTGGAAGGTAGCCTATTAATCAGAGAAGTTAACCTGCCAGCATAGGACATATTCTCTTTTATGTAGGTCCAAGATACACTGGTCTGCAGATAGTTGGGGAAACCCAAGCTAATGTGTACTTTCTCCATGGACCATTATTTCTGATTTGTCAATTTTCAACCAAAAATTAAGATTTTACCTCTTGCTAAGGAATTGGCTGATACATTTTTACATTGCGTTTGAATTCTTATGAATAGAATAGATTGGCATATGCCTGTATATCTTAAAACTGGCAGAAATGTTGCAAGTTCTGTTTTATTTTAGGAATGAAGGGATAGGTCTAGAAATCTTTGTTCATACCTGCAAAGGGAATTATATATCCTTTTAAACATCTTGAATAATGCGTTTTTGTATCCCTAAGCAAGAGAATCCTCCTTTTAATAAATGAACCAAATCATCTTGTGCCATTAAGCTGGTATAACTCATACAGTATTAATTTGGGCCATACATTGTTTAATGCTAATAAATTGACATTGATGTTGTCTCTGGTACACTGAGTTATTTGACTCAATACACAACAGATAATGTCTATGGTGATTTTGTAACTTGAGGCTATTTGTCTCTGAAAATTGCAACGTTAGCATTACATGGGTGTAACTGCACAAGGATTTTTTTGCCAATATTGAATGTAGTTTTACTGAATCAGAGCCTATACATACTCCAATTAATTATCCATTATGTCAGAATAACAGGTTTTCAATGTGAACAGCTTGATTACTATTGAGCAGAACAAGACTCGCTGTAGTGGAATTGGTGTAAATTGCATGGGGATGGTCTACCTCAAAACCTGTCTCCAGAGGATTAGGAAGTCCTCTAGAACCAGTTTTTAGACAGCTCAGAGGGCTGCAGGGATTAGGGAAGAGAATGTTGTTCTGCCAAAATGGCAGAGCCAGCAACACATTGGATTTAGTCTACTGCTATGTCCAAACTATGTGATACAGTATCTGCAAATGGTGCTTTTTGCAAGTAAACAGGAAACACTGGCTAGTATCCTACTGCTAGTCCCAACCAACAGTAGATCCACTGAATTAATTCTTCCATATAAGTCAACATGTATTGTTGAGTCAGTTGGTCTACCTTCTTGGGATTATGAGTCGGAAAATGGCCATTGTCATACTTAAAATATTTCCTTCAAACACAGAAAATACAATGATTTTGTTGTTGTTTCACCCTTAACCCTGACACTGATCTCGTCCAGTGCTCCAATGTGTATTTACTGAGTTTATGGCAGATAATCTCATTCACTGCTAGTTGAGGAAATACTTTAATGCGTATAGTGGTAATATGTGTGTCGTACTGATATATTTGTGGAAATATTCTCCAAATCTACCCTTTCATATGCACGTAACATCTGCATTCATATTTCTTCTTGTTTGGGTGTTTGCATATGAGAGTCTTCATGATTTATGCAATCTGAAATTTATACAATCTGATGACAGATTGTATAAAAACCTCACAGTAGTAGCAATAGCCACAATAGAAGCAATTGTTTAAGTGATCATACTTCCAAACACTGTATGTTAAGGACTATATTCAAGACAGCCATTTGTTCAGATATTTGGTAGTGTGCGTATAATTGTTCCTTTATATCAAAAACCCCACTAAGATGTGCAAATAAAACTGAATTATACCATTTTGTGTTCTAACATAGAGCAGTAAAAGATGACAGTGAAAAACACTAACACTTGAGGGATGGAATATTGGTTTCTTGGCCCATATACCCCATAATTCTCCATTCTGGAAGTTCCACCTGACCTAGACACATTCTTACAGAATCTAGATCTAGCTCACTTGGAGAAAAGACCTAAACTGGAAACTTCAAGGCTTAGATAAGCATGGCTCTGCTTATCTTCCTATTCAGAAAGAAAGCTTCCAGCTAGTACCACATAGGAACAGTCAACTTGGGTGGAGCTAGGCTTAGCTCAGTCTTAGAGCCTTCTAATTTAGGTCTTCTCTCCTAGGTGAACCAGATTTAGGTGTCTGGGTGTCTGTACGTGAGGTGCAGCCCCCAGAGAGGAGAATTATGGGATATGTAGATCAAGAAAAGAAAAGGAAACAATCCCATTCCTACTTGTGGATTCATCCATACCATTTCTGTGATCTAGGGGCTGTGGTGGCTCAGAGGTTAACTGGAAGGCTGGCAAGTTGGCAGTTCAAGACCCGGGTACTGCATGACAGACTGAGTGCCCGTATCTGTCCCAGCTCTTGGGGACATGAAAGGAGCCTCATTTGGGCGTTCCCTGAGAAAAGTTTATTCCGCAAAAATTCTTTCAACCTAGAATAATTTCTGACATGAAATTATTATTATTCTGTGATTTAGTGAGATTACAGTTTTATTTTGAAATAATTCTACTGCATTTCCTTCAAAATGCATATTTATATTCTGTTTCCTTTCTCTTGGCAGTTCTTAGATATTTAAAATGATTGTTTTCCCAAATCTAAATTATCTAAATAGAATAATGCTTTTTTATTATTCAGGCAGAGAGAAGGTATAATGGAAGATTCCTTGGAGTTGGAAATCAAAGAAGGGAATGAGTTGGGGAGTGATGGAAGGACAGACTGACCCTTTGGAAGTAGCTGAGCAGTCTCTATTTTTATATAATTGTTGGCTTCCTGATTAAGCAGTTTTGAAACTCCCCTCACTGCCAGTATACACACAGTTCCTGTCAATGTAGAAGTTATTGTTGGCTATAAAAGTGAAAGGCCTAGACGTCTTCATACTGTTTTAGACTTTGTGCAATGTGTAAGTTTTTGCTTTAAAGGCTATCCAAATAAGTAGACTTTGATTCAGAGATACTTTTCACCAACTGTTCTATTGACTTCATTGGAGCTGATGGAATTCTTCCAGTAGATTTATGTTGCATTTCTTTTTGGAAAAAATATTGTTATTAGCAGAAAAATAATTATACGACAGTAATAGACTGAGGAATGAAATGCTAAAATTGTTTCATTTGGCTTCTGATTTATAATATGTTGCCACTTTAAAATAGCCGTTCTAGATCCCTTCAGGGGTTTAAAAATGTGTAATTTACATTCTTGTGCTCAAACACGTTAATTTGAAATAAGAGATATTGATTTCAATGAACTCTTCCTTCATCTTACAGCCCTTAAGAAGTACTGTATTGTAATGTTGTAGAAATATTATTTAAAAAATCTTTCTAGCATAGCATTGCTTTACTTTTGCATCATTTAGGCATGTTGCACGTCAGCCAACAATCACCAGTACAGATGCACTGGAAAGTGTAACATTTTATAAGCTAATATAGTTTTAAAATGTGTCTCCATGTCGTAAGGGTGCAACAAAACATGACAGCAGGAGATCTGGAACTAGATTACCTGTCATTTTTAGAAGGTTTAATAGCAGTTTTGGATTCCGTTACTGAGGGAAGTACTTTTTAAACCTATCCTTACATTGTTTCTTTTTGTCGGGCAATGTAAAACATAACACTGAGTGAATTTAGATGACTTCTTATTTCTTTTTTCTTTTGCGATACTGTCATAAACATAGTTAAAAATAGAGACATCACCTTGCAAACTAAAATTCGCAAAGTCAAAGCAATGGTATTCCTGGTGGTAATGTATGGTTGTGAGAGCTGGACCATAAGGAAAGCTGAGTGCAGAAGAATAAATGCTTTTGAAATGTGGTGTTGGAGGAGAGTCTTGAGAGTACCCTGGACAGTGATGAAAACAAATAGGTCTATCTTAGAAGAAATCAACCCTGACTGCTCCTTAGAAGGTTAAATAGCGAAGATGAAGCTAAAGTACATTGGACATCAAATGAGAAGATTGGGTTCACTTGAGAAAGCCTTGATGTTGTGAAATGTGGAGGGCAAAAGAAGAAGAGGGCGGCCAAAAATGAGATTGATAGAGGGTATTGTGGATGCAATGGGCACAGCTGGGCGGGTTGAGGAGGATGGTGGAGGACAGAGGTGCCTGGAGGGCAATGGTCCATGGGGTCGTAAAGAGTCAGAATCGACTGTGTGACTGAACAACAACAACATAAACATTTGATTGACAATTGGTACAAGGGCAAGATAATAGTTAGTCTGATTGTCAAAATAGTATTCCAAATAGACAAGATGTCTCGATATTGGGAAATGACAACTGAAACCAGATTTTACTCAAGTATTTTACAAGACTTCAGGATTTTGAGTCCCATTTCAAATCATCATCCCATATTGAATTTTCACATCAAAGAATTGGCAAATCTGTTGAAGCTATGTTGGTCATTCTGTACACCTAATGTAGTTAATATTGCCACAGTATTAAACATTGGATCCACTGCAGGAGCCTCAGTGCCTAGTTATATTTAAGGTCTGGGAGTTAAAAGGTCTGGGAATTAGGTCAGTACATGTGTTCCTTTATACCAGGGGTGCACAAACTATGGCCTGGGGGCTGCATCCGGCCCCCAGGCCATAGTGATTGGTTCCCTGAACCACGTGACCGGCCCACAGCCTGAAAAGTTTGGGCACCCCTATATTATACACATGGAACCACTTCTTTTATTGGAATGAGTTATGAAACCCTTTTAAGTCAAATAGTTCCATGTCGTCGTTAGAACTTCTGCATGCAAACTGACCAGGACATGTGTCTGTTGAACCATCTTTTCAATTAAATTGGAGCAATGATGGCAGGGGGGGAGGGAGAGAGAGGAGTTCTCAACCTTTTTAGTCGGGTGCCAGATCACGCTCCCTCACAGCTTCAGGGGCCAGATGGCCATTTTGTCCTTCCTCCACCACATGGGACTTCCTGGTGTGGTGGAGGCAGTGGGGGGGGTGTGTGTCATGAAATGGTGTCATGGGCCACCATCGGCCCACGGGCCACAGTATCCCTGTGCAGCCATCTACTGTTTATAATAGTTGCAATATTTGTGTCATCTGGGTTTTGCATTATGAAAAATTGGAAATCCAGATGTAATGTACTGTACTTTTTAAGCACTAGAAAACATATACTTTGCACACTAGAAATGATTAAAAAAGCAGTTCTTTCCTCATATATGTGGAGAAAGTTCCTGTTTTGTCAAAAGGAATAAAGTAGTTTGAAAAAGGAGGGTTTTAAGTTTCAGTAATTTGTTTTGGGGAATTATACCAGGAGAGGTAATAATATCCAAAACAGAAGAAACCTTATCAACTGCTAGAACAGTCTGAAATGCCAAAGAATGCACAAATACAAGAACAAACATTATACTAACACATCCAAGACATCCTAAGCTGAAGAAAAATAGCAAGATAAATTACATTGAGTGATACTTGTGCAAGTTTATGATTGTGTTATTTCAAATTGTTGCATAATAATATTTGTTTATAGCAACTTCTGCTTTTTGTCTTGCAGTCTTTTATGTTCTTTAGTTTCTTCTATTGTTTCAAAGATGTATTCTCTTCTGTGAATCATGTTGTGTTTTAAACAGAGTGGTGAACCGTATTTATTCGTGTATAACGCGCAAAATTTTATACCAAAAAAAGAACTCAAAGTTTGGGTGCGCGTTATAAACGAGGACTGGTCTTTTACTTCCTTTTTAGAATTGGGTCGGCTGTCTATTGCTGCGGTGGGTGAAGGGGAGGCGGGGGCGTGGCTTTGAAGAAATTGACGGGATCTGATTGGGTGGCGTGGGAGACGAGGCGTGGCCCGGAGGTAGCTCGCGCCGCCCCCACCCAGGAGCGCGCAGCAGCGGCGCGCGCTTCCTTAGGGCAGTTCGAGCGAGGCTCCTGGGGGTCGGAAGTGCTCGTTTTGGATTGCATTTTCTTCACCCTGCAACAGGTGGGTCTGATTTTCCCCCACTCCCTCAATGTTTTAAGGCGTGCTCTTATGAACAATTTTATACCGAGGTTTCATGGAAAATTAGGGGTCCGCGTTATACACGAGTGCGCGTTATACACGAATAAATACGGTAAGTCCTTCAACATAAGTGTCCCAGTACTTTAACTTTGAAAAACCAAACCAAATTGAGCTTGAATGAAGATTCTGCTCTTCCCTTTGCTAAGTTTCTCTTTTCTGCAGATGTGGGGGTGGGGCGGGGGCATCGAACATGAACATTTCAGGAACATTTAACATAACTTGTTTCATGTAGATATGGCATTAAAGGTGGTTCCAGCCTCTACAACTATTTTCTGTGTTTTATTTATTTATTTATTAGTCATATTTATATATGCTGCCCACTCAGGTAGAACTCGACTCAGGGCGGCATTACAACAAGTTCTAAAACAGATAAAAATACTTTAAAAAAACATATCCCACCCACTTTAAAAGGCCCACCCATCCCACCCACTTTAAAAAGAAGAGAGAGTTTTGACACTTAGGTTTTGTTCAAATAGTAATTAAAATTTTGGCTCACTTTTACTTATAAACAAAACCCTCTACTTTGTCCTCAATCAGTTGGACTAACCCCACAAGATCAATGGAATTTAATATAAGTGTCAACCCATCACTCACCAGTTTATGGACAGTGAATTGACAGGAATGTTGGGACTATGGCTTAGAAGGTCTGACTTCAAGTCCCTCCTAGGCATGCAAACTCATTGGGGGCATGGAGTGGTGAACTATCCCCGGAACATCTCACATTCTTTGGAAACCTTGTCAGGTTGTTGTAAGTTGGAAGAAACTTGACAGCCTCCATAAGAACCACAATAATTCTAGCTGAAATGGGCAGTTAGATACAGGCCTGAAGCTCTGAAAATATGGTCAGTCCCATTCCAGGCCACAGGAATTCTATCTTCTAGCCCGGTTGTGACCTTCTGTACGTTGACATTGCCACTTCTCCGTTACATTTCCTAAATTTTCAGGCATTCAAATTTGCTTGTCATTTTGGTCCATCCATCAGTAAAATCATGTCTTGCTCTAGAGAGTTAATTTTGGATAACATTGGAAGGAAATGGCAGTAATGATCATTCCCATGGGAATGCTGGTAGACCAAACTGTAATTTGAGGTTGTACAGGATTTCTCCATTCCACTCAGTTCTTGTTTACCGTATTTGAACCCAGAAGCTTTGCTGAGACTGCATTATACAAAAATAACCAGTTTTTCTACTTAAAGTCCAAATGGGTTGTTTATGATTTGAATCTTAAGATTTTTTTAAAAAAGTTCTGGGATGACAGAAAAAATTGCTCAGAGTCTATATAGTCTTCAAGAATATTGCCCCCACCCTTTCAAAGATATGTCAGAATAGGTAAGAAGTCATTTTGTAACCAGATTCACACAAGTTCACCCTTGGATTGCATTTTATAATGCTTGTAGTCATACTCTGCTCAGTCGCTAAGTGAAGATGCGTTTTACTAGAAGGGAACATAAAAATTGGAAACTACTACTCTGCTACTGTTTAGCATTTATATACCACATTTCAAGTATTCAAATTCATATACATACATTATCTCACTATTCTGTAGAAGGCCTTTAAGGTTGCCCCAAGGTTACTAGCACCATATTGCAGGGAAAGGAGAAGACTAGAGGACCTGAGGGACTGCCTGATCTGCTTCTGACTCTCACTCTAGTCATATCGTACCACTCTAAGTCCCAAATAAAATGCAAGTGATATCAGTATGACACTGTGTTTTAATATAGCCTTTGCATGTATATGCCTGGGTCAGAGAGATTTTCTGTAGGGAATCCCCTCTTAAATTATGGATTGCCATACTGGTCAATGCTGAAGCATGGCAGATAAAGGCTACTGGAAATTTCATCAGGAATGCCATTTAAGGAGTATGGACAAGGGCTTCTGTAACCTTTTCAGAATGGTTATTCATGGAAGTTATGTATTTTTCTGGTGGATGCTCAACATGGTGTTCTAGATGCAGAGTGAATACACTTATAAACAAATGGGCTTCTGTACTCCTCTACAAGCTAAGGTGCACATCCCTTTACCTTAAAGGACTGTTTCGTCTGCATTGCTGTTGCTGTCGGTGTTGTGAGGCATAAAGAAATCCTCTTTTGAATCCTTTTGTCGTGCATCTCTTTCATCAGAGCTACAATGATCACCTACAAAGGAGAGGGCTTTCTTAACAAGTGTACAGCAGTAGTGACAGGCCCTCATAACTTCCCTGGTGCCAACATGGCTGTTATGTAGGTGATAGGCAGAAACATTTTTTTCTAGATTTTATAAATTTAATGAAGCAAAGCTTAGTCTGCCATAAGATTTTACTATATATTTTTTGCTTATATATTTGTGTTAACCTGTAGAAGGCATTAAGATCTATGATGAAGGATGCTAACAGAAAGTTCCAAATACTGTACATGATTTTTAAAAAAATCTCACCAGATGCTTTCATACTATTTTCTCATAATATGAGCCACACTATATAGAAAAGTGGACCTTTAAAACCATGTGGAATATTACCCCCTTTAAAACTGCACCATTTATTTTCAAGAGAATAATTTAAGAGAACGGGTGTCCCCTTCCCTAGTAAGGGAATGCTAGATTTTTCATGTCAGTCTATAGAAAGGTCTATCTTGCTTTCAGCTCTTACGATAATATTGTGCCATGCTAAAATGGTTGCGTCTGAGTTTGGAGATTTAGATTGATGACAGCTGAAATAATGATGGTAGTTTGTGTTCTTTTCTGCCTATTTACATCATTGGTTTTATCTTCCTTTGTTTTGGAAATGTCTGATGTGACAGTAGAAAGAGTTCTGTTTCAGTACTATGCTGTTGTAGAACATTTATTTTAAAAGACAGAACAGGAACACGATAGCCTCTGATTAGGCATTACACAGTTCTGTACAGTATATACTTTAATGAAAATTGGAGGGGGGCGATTCAGGGATGGATTGCTGCACATTGTGTTCAAGCTGTCAGAATCTTGTGGCAAAGGAATGTTAACTAGTAAAGACTGAGAAGAGAAGAGATGGAAGGACAGATAGATGTTTCTTAAAGAAATCCCCAGTCAAAACTATGCCTTAGCTTAATTTTGTGTGATGAGCAGAATAAGAAGCGATAGAGCGTTTACAGCAACATTCCCTAAAGAAGGCTTACAGCAGGAAACAGCAAATAAATGTGTCTTCTTTGAACAGTATGTGACCAACTTTGAAAGGATTCTGCCGCTTCTCAAGGGCCATCTTGCTGATAATATTTTTAGGCATGCTGTTGACCAGGCTTGATGCCTAGATAATTAAGATTTTATTTATTTATTTTTCATACTTCTATCGCCACCCAACTCGACAACGACTCTGGGCAGCTTACAGAAATAGGCAATAACAAAACCACTAAAAACACATAAAACCCATTAAAACACATAAAACCCCATTAAAACCCCACCCATGCACATAAAAAGAGAGAGAATTCTCAACTGTTAAACCAGCCAGCAGGCGGGGGTCACTCCTCTGTCGGCGCCCCACACCTGCCCTGCCAGGTTTTTATAGGTAATTCTAGGTAAGATTATAGGTAATTGATAATGAAGAGCATTTGTTTTTGGCTGTTGTGCTAACAGTTGCATTTAAGAGCCAAATTGTAATTTAGCAAACAAAAGCAATCATAACCACACTTAGCGCTTTGTGCACTTTTTGGGCATTTCACAGAGTCTTTTTGCACCAACATGCTGGGTATTCATTCTGCTGACCTCAGAAAGATGGAAGGCTGAGTCAACCTTGCGCTCTAGGCAGGATTGAACTCGCAACCTTTTGGTTACATTACAGCCATTTAACCACTGTGCAACCAGGGCTCCTAAAGCAATCACACTTATATACTGCTTAGTGCACTCTCTGGGTTGGTTCACAAGTTAAAGCATAATTTGACAAATAGACTGGCTACTGAAATTGAAAGGCTACTGTAGCGCTTCTGCTCCTTTTGGGATGGTGTAGTGCAGTGGTGGCAAACCTATGGCTCGTGTGCCAGCGGTGGCACTCAGAGCCCTCTCTGCGGGCACCCGTGTGGTTGCCTCAGCACAGAGCTTGTCCCGCCCTTCTGCCCAGCAGTCCAATGGGAGTGCTTCCTCCCTCCCCTCAGCACAGAGTTCATCCCCACCCCCGTTGCTGTGTTGGCTCTTTGTGATAAATAAGTCGGTTTGGGGTTGCCGTTTGGGCACTCGGTCTTTAAAAGTTTCGCCATCATGGTGTAGTGATAGTAGAACTTGAAACTCATTTTACAGATACAGTTCCCAAAAAGAACAATAATAAAAACTCTAAAAGCAAATAGTTTTTTCCTATCATATATAGTTACTTTTTAGAGTAATATTTTTGTTTCTGTTTCTTAAAAGTGATTGCAATAATTATCTGCAGTTTCTTTCCCCAAAACACAATTTAATGCTACAACACCATGCTTACTGTATGAGCATAACTAAATATGGTGCATCAGGCACCACAACCCAGTTCTGTTGGCTTGATTAACCCCGACCGAGGTTTTCAAAAAGGGGTCAGGGATATTTTTATGGATGTTTTAAATGCTTTATAGTTTTATTTGGTTTTATTGTATGGGGAAGGGCTTTTTAACCAATGTGAGCCACCTTGGGTCGCTGAGGCGAGAAAGGCGGCTGTACAAATCCAAAATAAATAAATAAATAAATATCTTAAATTAGCATCAGAAAATGCATGTGCTTATGTGTGCTTGTGCGGACAAGCATACATACACACAAGTTTTTTTATTTTATTTTAAAAATGTGCACTTGCTAAGAAAATGGGCAAATCCTGTTGTGTAACTTTGGGCTGGCATAATTTGAATCAGGCACTGGAAGCATTTAGTTTAAAGCTGTGGTTCTAGTGGTGGGCATCAACAAGTTCGCACCAGTTCGCCAGAACCAGTAGCAGAAATTGTGGCTGGCCCCACCCATCCAAGTTTTGAAATAAAGTACTGTAGTCCTAATTTGGGTGCAATGCAGGGCTTTCCCCCTGGCCATGCCCACCATGCCATGCCCACAGTGTGGTAGTAAATTTTTTTGGAGCCCACCACTGAGTGGTTCTCATTGTGGACATGTGCCTCACAGGGGGGCAAACTGATTTTTAAGGGGGGCAATTCAAGAATGAGTTATTAACAGTGAATGGCCTTTTAGGGTTCCTCCACGTGAATAGGAGTTCACTTTTTGAATAATAAGAATTATATGTCACAGGGTGGGGCGGGGGTGTGAATCAGGATCTTAGAGTTGCTCCAACATTGGGAGCCATGGGTTTAAAGTAATTAAAACCATCCTATCCACTTTCACTGAAGTTCTGAGGCTCTTCTTTTGCACTGGGAAAGCCTTAGGGAACTTTGTGGGATGGGCCACCGTAAAGACTAATGTTAGCTTTCGTGGCTCAAGTTCACTTCGCACGTGTTAGCAGTTCCTTGGGATATATCCTCTCCCCCACATGATTTGCATGCTGTATCCCAGTTTCAAACCCCACTCATTCATGAAGCTCAGTTGCTGTCAGTGGAAAATAAGTGGAGAATACTGTGGGCTTGGGCTAAGCTTAGAGGGAGGGCAGGCTATTACTGTTATGAATACTTTGTTAATTACAATATATGTAACAACTTTTTAAAAACCATGGTTAGAAAATTTCGAGCTCCCTATGCAAGGAGAAAGATTTGGTTACAAATAAAAATAAGTAAATATTTCCTCTTACCATTTTAAAAAAATAAAGTGGAAGCAGAGAGATCTAGCTATAGCATTCAGTTGCATATGCTTATCTGGTGTTCTCTGTATTTTCTGAGTGAAACTGTTTTTCTGACTTAGTCAGTACAGGCTGTTTTTCTTCCGAATGTAATTTTTTTTTACAGCCTTAAAAATTTGTATAGTCATCATTTTCAGTTATTCTGCCACCTTCCCAGACTGAGTGGTGGGGAACTGCTGGCTTTTGGGTTCTAAAAATAGTTCTCCAAGGGAAAATACTGCTGACCTATAATCTTCAAAGGTCATTTATGGAAAGGGACCCATAAATAATTACTCTGTTGTTGAACCATTCCTCCATTGTTAACAAATGTCTCATTGTCGTCTCCGAAGTATGATTCAGAGTCATCAGTTAAAACACTTTGACGTGCCCCGTGAAACAGAGCAAGAGTACTGAATCTTCTTGTCACTTAATTAGCTATGATTCAGTCTGCAGCTGTTAAATACTGTGTTGAATATGCCGCCAGAAGTGTGCGTAAGAAAATCATGCGTCTTTGTGTTTCTGAGCAACAAGCTGCCTTTGGTTTCAGATACAATGTGCTTCTCAAGTTTTAAATAGCTGGCTCTACGAATTAATAATTATAGTAAATGCCAAAATGCTACACCCCTTCTGGTGTCTTATCTAAATGTATTGCGTCATGGCTCCATGAAGATCATTTACTGTTTCCATTCAGCAGTTGGGAAACTGAAGCAGAGGTCTGGTGATGTGACAGAATTTTCTGCTGAATAGGAAGCTAAGGCAAGGATCTAACCCCGTGATGGTGAACCTTGGCACTCCAGATGTTCTTGGACTTCAATTCCCAGAAGCCCAATTACCCTGTCAATCCACACAAATGGATTTACTGTGATTCATCCAGCCCGCGCTGCCTTCGTCGCTCCCGGAAGCGGAAGTAAAATGCTTCCGGGAACGACGAGGGCAGCGCGGGCCGGATGAATCACAGTAAATCCATTCGTGTGGATTCACAGGATGCTTGGGCTTCTGGGAATTGAAGTCCAAGAACATCTGGAGTGCCAAGGTGCGCCTTCACGGATATAATCTCTCATACACATTTTGACATTTTTGTTGGCTGGTTGGCCATGTGTACTAGTGTGGATACTGGTTACTCCCATGCTTAACACGGAGCATGAGATTTTTGGATTTTTTCACTACACGTACCACAGTTTACCTCCCATAGCTAGCACTCTGGCAGCTGTAACCAACAAAAATCCAAGTCATTAGAAGAGTTTCTTTGCACACATGTAAGACCCAGCATGTTCTTTTTCTGCAGCCATTACATAGGGTGAGATTAGGTGGGATTTACTCATCTCTTTAGAAAACTAAAGGGATTGTGGGATTGGTAGTTTTTTGAAAGCTATTTATTTATTTATTTATATTCAAATTTATATGCCGCCCAATCAGGTAAACCCTACTCTGGGCGGCTCACAACAAGTTAAAACACACATAAAACAGTACAACCAATTAAAACCCAACATACCCACCCACCTACCCCATTCCTCTTAAAACCCACATAAACCCACATAAAAAAGACAATTAAAAGAAATGGGGGCTTAATTTATAAGCCAACAGGCAGGGGCCACTCTTCCATCTGGGCCCCACACCTGCCCTGCCAACCAGATTTTTAGGTCTTTTCTGAAAGGTAGCAGCTCCATCTGCTCCCGCAACTCTACAGGCAGGAGGTTCCACAAGGCCGGTGCGGACACGGAAAAGGCCCTCCTTCGTGTGCCAGTACCTTCCCCTCTGGCAGATGGAACAATCAGGGAACCTCTCCGATCCGCTCTGGTTGGACGGGCGGACACTCTTGGGATGATGCGGTCTCTAAGGTATCCTGGCCCACTACCATGAAGGGCTTTAAAGGTCAAAACCAGCACCTTGAACTGCACCCGGAGGCAAACTGGTAGCCAGTGCAGGTCCCGAAGTAATGGTGAGGCACGAGCATAACGCCCGTGCCCAATCACCATCCGGGCTGCCGCATTCTGGACCAATTGCAGCCTCCGAATGGTTGACAAGGGCAGCCCCATGTAGAGCGCATTGCAATAATCTAGCCTGGAGGTGACCAGAGCATGTGTGACCATGAGCAGGGAGTCCCGGTCCAGGAGCGAACGCAACTGACGGATGACGCGAAGCTGTGAGAAAGCCCTCCTGGCCACAGCTGCCACTTGATCTGCTAGTAGCAGCCCCGAATCCAGTTGCGTACCGGGTCTGTCTGGGGCAAAGCAGCCCCATCCAAGACCAAAGTTGGCAGCTCCCTGGATAACACGGGACCCCCTATCCAAAGCCAGTCAGTCTTGGAGGGATTCAATTGTAGCCCGTTGTCCCCCATCCAGACCCCAACCGCTTCCGGACATTTGGATAGGACATTGACTGCATCACTGGGGTCCCCATGGGTATCATCAGCATACTGATGGTACCTTACCCCATGGGAACGGATAACCTCACCCACCCAACGGCTTCATGTATATGTTAAATAGGAGAGGAGAGAGCACCGAGCCCTGAGGCACCCCATACTGTAGGGGCCTAGCGCTGGACCTCTCACTCTCCAACCACACCGACTGGGTACGACCCTCCAGAAATGAGGAAAACCAGGACAGCACAGTGCCCTGGATCCCCAAACCTTTGAGCCGTTCCAGAAGGATACCGTGGTCAACGGTATCAAAGGCCGCTGAGAGATCCAGAAGAGCCAGGACAGATGGATGACCCCGTCCCGCTCCCGCAAGAGGTCATCAACCAGTGCGACCAATGCAGTCTCAGTATCATATCCAGGCCTGAAACCCGATTGATAGGGGTCCAGATAATCCGCTTCATCCAGGACCCCCTGCAACTGCCGCATCACCACCTTCTCCAGTACCTTCCCTAAGAAAGGGAGGTTGGACACCGGCCTATAATTAGCTGGAACTGCTGGGTCGAGAGATTGTTTCTTCAGGAGGGGGCGCACCAGAGCATGTTTTAAAGGTGCAGGAAACACCCCCTCCCGCAATGAAGCATTTATTATAGCCCCGACCCAGCCTCCCGTTACCCCCTTGGAGGCTTTCACCAACCAAGTGGGACAGGGATCCAAAGGGCAGGAGGTGGTGCGAACAGCTGCAAGAAGCCTGTCCACTTCCTCAGGGACAACTGGATCGAACCGATCCCAGATAACACTGCCAGACTGAGCTCTGATCCCCTCCGGACCCTCCCCATCCACGCTGGGATTAAACCCCGAGCGAATCCGAGCGATTTTCTCCACCAGATAGTCTGCAAAAAGCTCAGCCGAACCCTGCCAACCGGGCACCGGCCCCTTCCGGCCAAGGAGAGACCTGGTAACCCGGAACAGAGTGGCTAGGCGATTATCCGCGGAGGCAATGAGGGCGGTAAAGTATTGTTGCTTCACCACCCCCATCGCCACCAGGTAGGTCTTAATAGCAGCCCTAGCCAGTGTCCAGTCGGAATCACTCCGGGTCTTCACCTAGCGGCGCTCTCGGCGTCTCTTTGCCCGTTTAAGCTCCCGCAGTTCTTCTGTGAACCACGGGGAAGATCGAACCCCACGGGCTTGGAGAGGCCGTAGTGGTGCGATTTCATCCAAGGCAGCCGTAGTCATCCTGTACCACAGGTCAATGAGTGCCTCGGATGAATCGTGTAGCCGATCCAGAGGAAAATCCCCCAGTTCCCTCTGGAATTCGTCAGAATCCATCAGTCACCGGGGGCGGGCCAATTTAATAGGCCCTGCCTCCCTGCGGTGAACCGCCGCCCCCAGGAAGTCCAGAGTCACCAGATAGTGATCTGACCATGGCACAGGTATAGTTTCTAATTTCTGTAGTCTCAGATCACTCTGCCACCGCTCCGACAAAAAAAACTAGGTCCGGTGTGTGACCACTGCCCCTGGTCGGGCCATGAATTACCTGAGTCATGTTCTCAAACTCCTCTGAGGAGTTGGATATTTTGGCTACAAGTGTCAGAATGCTGGCTGGGGTAATTTTTAGTAAATTGTAATTATAGTGGGGGGAAATCCAAAAATACCATGCCTGCTTAATAGTTCTATTTGGAAAGTAATTTGAAATGACAACTATCTCCAATCACTCAAATGTATTCCTTCCTTCCTTCTGCTCACTACAGCACTTATGCTTAATGGGTTCATGGAAACCACCCAAAACCAGAATAGGAATAAGTTTTTGTTTATGTGATATTGTCCTGATAAATACTATGTCATAGTTGGGTTCTCCCCTTGCTAAACCCTGTATTTTATCCCCGCAATATAACAATTGCATGCTATCAAGTCAATTTTGACTAGTGGCAACCCTTTCTATGGTAGCCTAGGTATAAAGTACTGTACTCAGAAGTGGCGTACATTCTCTTCTTTTTGGGTGACCTGGGGTTGTGCAGCATTTCCATGACTACATAAGCTGATTCTTCTTCCACCTCTAGGAGGCACAATAGGAAATTAAGCTCCTGACCTCTGGCTAACACAAAGTTCCAAACTAAGCACCCCTCATCAAAACATAACAGAATGCCAAGTTCTTAGAACCAGGAAGAAACACAGGCAGTACTATCCCCAGAGAATCAAATGATCTTGTGAAAAGGTACCTCTAAACCATGGTTTCTCAACCTTGGGTCCCCAGCATACCTGTCAACCTTCCCGGATTGGCCGGGATTTCCCGATTTTCGGCACCAATTTGCGCCATTTCCCGCCCGCAGCTGCCAAAACCCTGGAATTGGCAGCGGGGGAAAAGAGGTACTGTGTATCCCTTCTGCGCAAGTTGTGTTCTACACATGCATAGAAGGCTTTTACACTTGCGTAGAACGCGACTTGTGCAGAACCGTTGTGCGCAGGTCCCGGATTGTCCGGAGCCGCGGTTGACAGGTATGGTCCCCAGGTGTTCTTGGACTTCAATCCCCAGAAGTCCAAGCCAGTGTTTCTGCTAATCAGGGCTTCTGGGAATTGAAGTCCAAGAACACCTGGGGACTCAAGGTTGAGAAGCCCTGCTCTAAACTCTAGAAAAGCAAGTGATCAAAACTGCCCTGAAAAGATAGACAAGCAGGTACGCTTACTTGCCAAACAATAAAAACTGTAAAAAGACAGGCATAGCTACCTACCCAAATGAAACAGACATTTTTTAAAAAAAACCATCCACAGTTTACAACACACAGCATTCCAAGGAGAAGAAACCCCACAGTGAATGCTCTTCACCTGGGCCTCTGTGTAGTCCAAGAGCCATGCTGGAGAAAGAAGAGGAAACGGGTGGAGCAGCACCAGTATATCATTTGCTTTGTAGGACTTGAAACTTAAAAAAAAAAGATTTCAAATTCAAACTTATTGCTTTTAATCAGCAAAAAAGGGGGTGCCTAGAGGACTATTGAATGCCCAAGTACTGTGTTGACATCTACAGGTATATTGTAAATGGATTTTTTTTAACCTTAAGGCATTTATAACTTTTGTGTCATTAGGATTTCCAAGGCAGATAAATTATAATATCAAACTCTGTCACAATTTTCAATAAAAGAACAATAAATTAATTAGAAATGCCAAGTGATTATTAATAGCCTAGAATCAGTCAAAGAGGAAGCTGCACTCAATAACTTCCACATAGAAGCTACTTAAGTTTCCAGGCACCAGGCAGGAAATGGGTTACTGCGCATGCGTGGCTGTCAGGCAGCGGGGCGCATGCACAGAAACCTCTACACGTGTGCAGAAACTTCTGTGCACATGCGCTGAAACCCCTTTAGCCAGGAAATGGGTTACTGTGCATGCGCGGAGCTGCCTCTGACTGCCACGCAAGTGCAGTAGCTACTTTCCCCGCCATTGAAAATACAGGATGGCGGCAGGAAAGGGGCCGAACCAGTGTGGAAATACGGGAAATCCCGGCCAATCCGGGATACTTGACAGGTATGGACTGATAATTCATTTCTATCTCTTTTCCCGCAAGGGAATCAGAATGCTAATGGCTACAGCAATGTAATAAACTACATTTAGGACCATGAAGCTAATTCTAGTCATAGGAATGTTGTTTTCAAGCAAATTATTTTGGTGTTACACATCTGAGATATAAAAAAGTAATTCCTAGTTTTTATACTTGCTTTTAATTAAAAATACTTGATCATTTTTTTAAAAAAAACTACAATGTATGCTTATAACATATTGCAAATGAAAATTTACAAAATATTGCATGTATTTATATTTTCTCAGCTCACCTTGAAATATGAATTAATTAGTACAAGTCATTAATATATTCAATATGTTTAGTTCTAGCATGCATAAACAATGAATTGTCCATCTTTTATACAAACAAAATAGGACCATTGTCAAAAACAGTGCGTATTATACTAGCCTATATAATTAATTATGCAATTTATTTATTAATTTAACATATATAAATGCTAAATAGAGTCAAATATTTACATGATTCTCATTACATAATGTAAAATTTACTAATATATGAGATTATATTATGAGATTAGTGTATTGTCCATAAAATACAATGCACACCATGCCCCTCAATGTGCACTGTGGAAGACTTTATGTTGGCAAGAGGTAATGCTGTTGATGTGGCCTGATATTGGGCAGATGTCATCTAATTCCTGTTTGTTTTAGATATGTTAATCTTAGCTTTGCATGTTACTATATACATGTGGTGCCTCTGACACGAATAAAGAAAGAATGTATGAGATTACAGAGTCCTGTTGGCACAGAGGTTAAATTGTTGTACTGTAGTCAAAACTGCTGACGTTCTTAGTTCAATTCTGACAGGGATCAAGGTTGACAACCTTCCATCCTTCTTTGGTCGGTAAAATGAGTACCCAATGTTGAGGGCAAAATGCTACGTACCTTGTGAACTGCCAGAGAGTGCTCTAAGTAAGCACTATGGTACAGTATATAAGTTTAATTGCTATTGCTATTATATTTTATATTTGATCCATATATTCTTTTGTTCTCAAGAATTGCCATTTATCAATAAAACATCCTTGCTGAACAATCTCCTCTTAATGCCATCAATTGAGTTAATTTTTACTGGGCTTGTAACATTGCAAAAATATTTTATGTTCTTCTCTGATAATAATAGTCATGTAGTAGATCATGTAGTCATGTAGTTGAGCCAGTGGCTCAAGTGGCTAAGATGCTGACTGGGAGGCGGGAGGTCAGCAGTTCGATTCCCGAGTATTGCAGGATGGAATGAGCTCCCGTCTTTGTCCCAGCTCCTGCCAAACTAGCAGTTTGAAAGCAAGAAATTGCAAGTATTATTTATTTAGTATATTTTTATACCGCTTTCCTCACCTGTTGGTGACCCAAAGAGGTTTACAGACAAACAAAGATGGTAAATTACATAAAACTTGAAATACAATTAAACATTGTGGCTGTACATCCGAGGGAGCCTAAGAGATGGCATCCAGGCTCAATGTCAGTGACGGAGCCTGGTACACAAGTGGGAAGGTAACAGCGGGCCGTGCGCTCCGGTGTCTAGTCATGCCTGCCACATGACCTCGGAAACGTCTGCAGAAGCAGACAACACTGGCTGTTCGGCTTTGAAACAGAGATGAGCACTGGCTTTCGAGCAAGGGAAACCTTTACCTTTACTTTAGTAGATCATGACTTATTGTGTTGCCCTTTCGTCCAGGAGGCACAATGGGAGATTTGAATTCCCAGTCCCTGGCTCTTCGTTTGGAAGCACAAAGCCACACATGTGTTAATGTGTGCAAAGTATTGGTAATTTATCTGATGAGATGATACATGGATAATTGTTTAAATGATTAGTACGGTAGCTTTAGCTGTTTTGACTGGAACACCTTTCTTACCATCTGAGGCTGCAACGGTTGGGCCTCTTCACTCTTGAGGTGACGTCTAAGAGGTGACCTGATTGAAATTTATAAAATCATGCATGGTGTGGACAAAGTAGATAAGGAAAAACTGTTTTCCCTATCGCACAACACTAGAACCAGGGGGCACTCCATGAGACTTTTGGGTACTAGTTCTCAAACAAACAAGAGGAAGTATTATTTTACCCAGAGGATCACTGGTCTATGGAACTCCCTGCCAGAAGAAGTGGTGACAGCTGTCAGTCTTGACAGCTTTAAGGAAGGATTAGACAAGTTCATGGAGGACAAGGGGATCAATGGCTATAATTATGGATACTTAAGGACAACCTCCCGGTTGGAGAGATAGGCAGGATATCTCTCAATGCCATTTCCAGGGAATCCTAAGCAGGTAAAGGCATCTGCTTGAGAATACCCTGAAGGCTAAAGCAAATGGTGACCCAGAATGCTGGACTGGATGGGCTGTGGCCTGTTCCAGTAAGGCTGTTCTTATGTTCTTATGACTGAATTTGGGAAAGGTGTTGGCTCTTTGAAAGTCTTTAACTATGCCATTGTTTAAATGTACCCACCTTCCTTTAAAAAGAGATTAGTTGGGGAAATGCAGCCAAAACACCCTTAGACACAACCATTTGCTCTATTTGTATTTCCAGGGCATAGGCATAATTTTGGATTACTGAGGTTAGGATCCTAAAGGCAATATGCTTGGGACTGGCCACAAGGTTGCAGGGCCCATCCGGACCCTGGAGAGTCTCAAGCAGCAGAAAGCCCACCAAAGGGAAGATAGGGTAGATGGTGCAAAGACCCTCCAGATTGCAGTCATAGTCTGCATATCAAATTGAGGGTGGTAAAGGTAAAGGTCATCCTTGCTCGAAAGCTAGTCATATCTAACTCTAGGTTTTGGTGCTCATTTCCGTTTACAGCCAAAGAGCCAGCGCTGTCAGCATCTGCAGATGTTTCCATGGACATGTGGCAGGCATGACTAGACACTGGAGTGCATGGAACACTGTTTACCTTCACACTAAAGTGGTACCTATTTATCTACTTGCAATTTCTTGCTTTTGAACTGCTAGGTTGGCAGGAGCTGGGACAAAGACAGGAGCTCATTCCGTCCTGCAGTACTCGGGAATCGAACTGCTGACCTTCCACCTCCCAGTCAGCGTCTTAGCCACTTGAGCCACTGCAGTCCCATTGAGGGTGGAGTATGATATTATTTTTCTTCACTTCTCAATGATCTTATAAATTCATCAGCCTTTGCCAAAATAGGTGGCCTAAACATTGCTAGAGTGCACCTTTCAGAATTCCTGAGAGTTTACCATGCTAGTTGGGCCTTCCGGGAGAAAAAATGCAACAATATTTGAGTCTTGTGTTTGGGAGCCACTAGTTTAAACCCATGTACATTTCTTCTGTATTCATGACATAAAATGTCTCAAATTGTTAAAATGCAAAAAAGTAAAATTGTGAGCCATAACTCTGAAATGTTTTTGAAAAAGAACAATGTGTATTCATATTGATTAAAGTTAAGTTTCTTTATTCTGTTCTCTGTTCCTGTGATTCTTTGATGCACTGCTAACAAACATATTCTTTTCCTGTATGGTATGTGCATGGAGATAGTTTACATAAAACTCTCTGTTGCACCTGGCATTTTGCTAGGTCACCTTGTAACTGCGATGTTTTAAAGAAATGCAAATAGACAGGTATCAAGAACACTTAGTATCTTCTTACACTTCTTACAGTTCAATATGGCTGATCACTGTAATAGTTTTACTTCTTTGGCATTTGTCATATAGTGGTAATTTCCTTACTGTCTTAGAGAATCTGGGATTATATTTCTAGTTCACAGTGAAGTCGTAAAACTTCAGATAGTCTCTGTGGAGTAAAAACATTTGTAAGCCACCCCACCTGTTCCATCTAGAATTGTAGAAAGTATACTTCAGGTGGTCTTTAATTTGAAAAGATGAAACAAGACCAGTGGGAATTAGTGCATGGATTTGAGGATAAGACATAAGTCATTTTCATTAAACTTTAAAGCTCTATAGAAGTTTTTAAAAAAATATCACTGTGTGATATAGCAATCTGTTCCCCCATTGCGAATAGATTTTGCATTTTATTTTCATTTCTTGTAGATTAATGGATAAATCATGACTGCTTTTGTATTATGGAACATTAACTCATGTGCCTCCCCTTCTCCCCGTGCAAGCTTGGCTAAACCAGAACTTGATCTGATGTCTTTTTATGGACTTTATTAGACTAGCATGGGTAGAGGTGGTTACTCCCCAGTTACTCTCTTGTTTTAGTGGGGTGCCTCTCACCTATTTTTGGAATCTTGGTTGTACCAATTACATTAATAGAGGAAATAAAAACCAGTTACCCTTGTAACTGAAACAGCACCTTCGTATTAATTTTCGCTGATTCAGCTGCATTGTATATCAAGCAGGCTTTAAACAAACACATCTTCCATTGGGAGTTAAATTTGTCAGTATACAGTTAGACTGAGTGCCCAAACTCAACAGGCTGCTGTCCTGGAGTGAAAAATATTCTTTCATGCGTGTTTGTATGTAATGTTTGTACACATCCATTTCTATTCAACATTCACTGGTAGTAAACTAAAACCTTTGGGTTTTGGACTTCAATTTCCAGAAGCCTAAGTCAGTACACTGGTTTGGGACCACTGCATTAGAGAAAGGACTTTTTCAATGGTGGCAGCTAGGTTGTGGAATGCTACATGCAGAGAGGCTCACCTAGTACAGTGATGGCAAACCTTTTGGAGACTGAGTGCCCAAACTCAACAGGCTGCTGTCCTGGAGTGAAAAATATTCTTTCATGCGTGTTTGTATGTAATGTTTGTACACATCCATTTCTATTCAACATTCACTGGTAGTAAACTAAATGGCCATGGTGTATATACCTAAGGACTAACCATGCTGTGTGTTTCTGTACTCAAGTCTAGGATGCAAACAGAGCTTATATATTACTCTCTTTGCTAATTCTTTTTCACTTTACATAATTGTCTTTCATTGGAAGTGTGTAAATGAGTATTTCTGCAAAAGAGGGAGAACAAGAGGATTGGATTGCATGTTAGAAATAAACAGTCATGGTAAATAACTATCCAATGAATAAATGCATAATTGGACTATGCCACTGCTGAATACCATCAATTGTTATTGTTTGTATATTTTTGGTTGCAACTATTGTAAACCACCCAGAGTGGGAAAATATCTCAGATGGGTGGTATAGAAATCAATCAATCAATCAATCAGTCAGTCAGTCAGTCAATGTATATAGACGAAGCCATTTTGAATGAAACATTTATTAGGAACTTTGTACAATTATAGTATCCTCCAGAAACACCTTGGAACAATAAAAAGCCTACTAAGAATAGATGCTAACAATGTTGGGAGGAGGAACGACAACATAGTAGAAGACCCAAAATTAACCATACTGCAATATTTTCAGATCCAACTCTTATTTTCAGATCCAACCATACTGCAATATTTTCAGATCCAACTCTTACTTTTGCTGTGAGACCTCTCAACTCTTTGTCGGCTCTCTAGGTTAATTTCTTGCTTTTTGCTGGAGGAAGAAGACTCAACATCTTTGTGGATATGGCAAGTTGATTGGATAATCTTTCAGCATGATGTGAAATTATGCTTGCCCATCTATTATACTACAATATAATAACTGCTCATTCAACATCAACTGTAGCCAAATTTAAACCCGCTCTACCATCAGAAAAAGAAACATGATCAGCTAAGAGCCAAATCAAATGTGCAGGATGGCATACTCGGAGTGTACAAGTTGAAACTGATGGAGTAATAACTGCCTGGAATGATCTCTTGTGTAAAAGCAGTGTTGGAAGGCTGGCATATTGAAAAGAACTTTCTGTTGACATTCTGTTGCTGCAAATACTGTAGGTGTATTTTTTTACACAAGGATTTCAAAGCATTCCTTTTAATTGTGCTCTGGAGTCTTTAACCTGAAGGATTGTCTTATTCTGTTACAAGATGCTTGTTTGGAGCTGCTGAGTATGTCTTTAACTTGGCATACTGGGTTTCTAGGCACTCCCATTACTCCACCCCTCCCAATCTTAATTTCTATTGCAAATCTATCTTTAACATGTTGCCTCCAGATCTCTTCTTCCACCACCATGATCTTTGTGGTCATTTTTTGGCAATTCAGGAAATCCCGATAGATGGACAACTTCTCTATTTTATGAGCTGATGGGCTTCTGCGCTGGCTTCTTATTTTTGGCTGATTTCACTCTCGTCTTATTTGGTCAGGCTTGCAAGCATCATAAATACAGTGCTAGTAGATTTGATGCATTTAGTTTTATTTTCTGGGGTCAGAGTTAACGTCTCATAGCTGTCAGTACTGAAGTGTGACTTCCAGCTTTTGAGAACATAAACACAATAGTGTGAGGGGTATTATCAAAACTGAATTCTAAATAACTAGTTCAGTTGGAATAATCCAGGATACCATTTTAAAATCCATTTTTGTAACAGGAACACTTTGAGTACCAAGATTTATGGACATAGCACTTCCAGAATTTTGGGATGAACTGCAATTTCCTGGTTATAAACTGATATGCAGCTTTGTTCTCTTCTGTCTTTCCAATCTTAACTATGAAATCTATTTTTTGCGATATTTTATTTATTTATTTATATAGTATTGAGGTACAAATTAAGGATCTAACATGCACATATAAAAACAATCCTATTTTTTCTACCATCTATTTTCATCTAATTCTTATGCTTGTTTGTGATTTTCACTGTAATGTTAGGGATGTATATCAGGGAGCATTGCAGCTTCTATTAGACCTGCACAACCTGTATCCAGAAAAGATCTATGCAGCTTGCACCAAGCCTTCAGCTTGTGGGTTCTCAACCTACGGCCCACAGGATGAATCCATCCCGTGGCGCCTTTTCACGTGGCCCGCTGCCCTCACTCCTGCCACTATCGGCCATGGTTGTCTTAATCCACTCTTTTAAAAAGCAAATTAAAATCTACTATAAAATTATAGCCACAACTCCAGTTTATGCACCCATCTGGCAACATTGGTACTATTTCCTGGTTGCTTCCTATCTTGGGAGTGCAAAGGGGCAGAGTTGAGCAAAAGGCTACAGAATCACTTCCTTCAGGCTGGTAAGCAGGGATGTGTTGTGGAGGGGCTGGTGGGGGCTCAGGGTGTGGGGTCTCACCCAGCACTGGCAGTGGTGTGGAGGGAATGGTGGGGGCCTCGGGGGGGTCCCACCACCGCCCCTCCCCACACACTGCCACCACCAGTCCGGCCTGCTAACTGTCTGAGTGGGCATGAACTCACCCTCGGCTTAAAAAGGTTGAGAACCCCTGCTTGCTAGGTAGTAGAAGAACAGGAGAGATGAAAATGTATTGCCAGAATGCCTTATCTTATAACCTGTATTATGAGTTTAGTGATAACAAATTCTAACTGTATACTGATGTCTGACTACAGGTGAAACTCGGAAAATTAGAATATCGTGCAAATGTCCATTCATTTCACTTAAAAGGTGAAACAAATACTGTATATGAGATAGACTCACTACATGCAAAACAAGATATGCCATGCTTTAATTTGTTATAATTGTGATGATCAGCATACATGAGATCATGTGATGATTATGGGGTACATGAGATTTGAGGGTTAGGGTTTTCATAAACTGTAAGCCATAAGAATCAATATTATAACAAAGTAAGGCTTGAACTATCTTGCTTTGCATGTAATGAGACTATCTCATATATTTGTTTCACCTTAATTTGCATTACTGGACTGAATGAACATTTGCACAATATTCTAATTTTCCGAGTTTCACCTGTATATGCATAGGCCAAAATGCTATTAGTAATTTATGCTAGGGTTGTGTACTTGTGTTAATTGCACTGGCAGTTTGCTGCTTGTATGTATGGCAACTTGCCATTCTTGAAACTTGACAAGTCCCAAGAATGTGAGTAGCAGGTCATTAATTAACAGTAATCAACAATTTATGCAATTACACTTAGGTTGGCTAAATTCCTATTAGGATTCTGGCTGTAATCTACAAGCCTGTGCTCTTACATTTATTGCATGTGTGCTGTATAGGAATAGCATTTGGCGGATTGCTTTTCTGTGTCCCTCCAGTGTAATTAAACGGAGGCTAAAAACAATGAATGCTTGTTAATCATCATCCTGGAAAAATGAACATAATCTTAAAAGGTGAGGGAGACTGTCTTCCTCCATAAGCGCTCTCTCTCTCTCTCTACACACACACACACACACACACACACACACACACACACACACACACACATACACACATTTATATATATATATATAAATGTAGACTTCTTGGGGATGTATAGTATTATAAATACATTAGAAATGTTTTGCTCTGAGGATATGTAACATTCCAGTAAAGGTTAAATCAATAAAAGTGATTTGGCCACATTCCTAAGCATGGCTAGAACAGGTAGCCTGTTGTTTAAGGTACCCTCGAGTTTTTGGATCAGATCATTATGGTGCAGCAGAAAGGGTTTGCTCAAGGCGTGTTACACTATACAGAGACTCTGTATTTCTTCTAGGAGGCATCATCAGCCTGAAAATGTCACATCATGCATGTATCTAAAACATTATCTTCTGATCTTGCACATACATAAGAATATTGTACTGTGCTTGCTGTCATTTGTATAGCTCTTTAAGTGCCCAAGAGGAGGAAGATGCTTCAGTAATTGATAAGACTCAGGTATGTGAAGGACTGCATTCAGCAGAGAAAAAGGCCGGGAGCTGGGTGGGAGAGTGTTGAGACAAATCAAAATCAGCATCTTAAAAAGCGTTTTGGAAGTGGCAAGAATCTTAAAAGCTAGGAGATTTTGTTGCACTCTTTGAGACCCTCCCCCCTCAATTTTTTTTTACAAAAACCCTATCCATTTGGTCTAAGCATTTTCCTTTTCATATGTATAACTGCCAATGAGTAGCATTTGTCTAGTAAAGCTCAGGAATTCTTTAAATAATGTGCCCATTTTGGCAGAATATTTCTCTATAATATAGTCACGCTTTGTCTCACGTTAATTGGTGCAGTATTTCTGTGTTATCGTAGAGTTGTTATACTTGCAGTGCAATTTGGTAGGTTTTTACTAAGAGATTAGCCTCTCTGAACTCAGCGGAACTTACTCTCAAAAAAGATGTACAGGTTTCCAGCCCTTTTCTACACCGTATATTAATGGCAACTCATAATTGATTTTTTAGTTCCCAGGGTTGTACTGATTTTTTAAACTTGATTTCCTCCTAGCGTCTGTTTAAACCATTCTCCTGCCTTACAGTTTAAACATTTTTAACTGCCGTATTTTAAAGCAGAAAAAAATTGGTGTGAATTGCTTTTTGGATGCTTATGAAGATACGATGGTTAAGAAAAGACAGTTGCTCATTATAAATATAAATAATGTAGGTTTTGATAATCTACTGAGATACTTGCTTCTACCGATTGTTGAAGCACAGCATTTTTGTTAAAACTGGAGTAGCCTATATCTAGGAGGATCACTTATACAGTATATGTATGGATGTTGGTGCATTCCAGATTTGCTTTAAACCAATTAGCAAATTATTTTTTATTGAAGCCCTTTGTAAGTTTACTCAGAAGTAACAAGTTATGAGGAATTCATTGGAATTTATCCCAAATTAAGAATAGAATGGAAATACAGTCCAATATGAATTTGCTAAATACTTGTTAATCCTTCTCTGCTTCTGCTTAAGGAATTGTGTGCTCTAAAAACAAAGTGTTTGAGGCATATCCCCACTGATACAACACACTCATTGTGTAGAAGTGTCAGAAAAAAATCTGTCTTGTAACAGACACAGTGACTGAGTATGCAGCTAATATTTAATAATTCATACACCCAAGATTTGCAAGTAAATGTACCCAATCTTTAAAAATAAACCAGATTAATTGGTTGTTTTAATTTGAAACCCTTCATGAATTTTATAGGTTAAAATTCAGCACAATCTTTTGCCTAGTATTCCGTTGTATTAACACAAAGGAAAACTGTGTGAAGTATGTTACTCACCCCTTGCCATTTTTTAAAAATAATATCAATAAACATGTGTCCTTATCTTGAATTTTAACGCTTCTAGAGTTTTTTCATTTCTAGTTTTGCAGGAAACATGGTGGAATCAATGAAATATCTTAAGTGGAGTGCTAAGTAACAAAAAAAAATGTTGGTTCCTAGTATGGGAGTGGTTTGGAAAGGAAGTGACGTGAATACCATTAATGCTGGAAATATTTCAGGACAAAAATACTGATACATGCTAGACTCACGATGGCGAACTTAGGCACTCCAGCTGTTCTTGGACTTTAATTCCCAGAAACCCAAAGTCCCTGTGAATCCACATGAATGGGTTTATGTATGCACAGTAAACCCATTCGTGTGGATTCACAGGGTCTTGGGCTTCTGGGAATTGAAGTCCAAAAACAGCTGGAGTGCCAAGGTTTGCCACCACTGTGCTAGGCTATGCTCCCCGAGTAAACGCCACTCCTTGGAGACTTTGCCATTTTACACCTCTTGATGCAAAAGAACATTTTAATGTTACATGTTGTAAAATTGAGAAGTTATCCTTTGGTAAAGGATAGTTCTGTGAACTTTTACTTCATGGCAGCAAGAAGAGTTGATTGCTTTGGGCAGTCTATAAAGCATGAACATCTACTATTTTTATTATGGTAGTTTGTTTGCACTCCATGTTTTTTATCATTGAATATACAACTACGCTTGAAATCTCATTACTGCACTGTGAACCTTATTTGATATGCTAAAGATGCAATATCCCAGTTCTCTGATACTGTTTATAAAATGAAAATCAGCTCCATAATAGAAGTAAACGTTGATAATTGTTCAAAAAGTGACATCAATAATTACATAAATAAACTGTAATTTTGACTATTATTTTCTGAGGAATATTTGTAACTTATTTCATAGGTCTTTATATGATTCTAACAGAGTGCTTTTCAGTTACATGCCGAATAACTTGTACCCTTTGAGATTGTTACTCAATACCCTTAGACTTTTAAAACATTCTACTTCAGTTAAGTTTGTCCTGTTATGACTCTTTGATTTATATTGCAACCTTTATATTCACTTAAAGGTTTTACTGGCTTTTCAAATGTTTTCTGTAACAGTGTTCCTTTTATGGGTGAAGAAGATGTACGATAGGCTTATTTTAAATGAACAGGTTTACTTTCCTGTTTTGGACTGCAGTTGATCTCAGCTTAATTGGGCTGTTTTATCGTCTTTTTGGGAAACAACCCTCTGTTATAGTTATGAAACATTAGAGCAATATTATGATGAGAATAATCAAGACTAGGGCATGATGTGAAAGCATATAATGTAACAAGCTTGCTGAAGCCATGCCTATGTTCAACTACAGTTTTGTCTCACGTTTTATTCTTTTCTAAAGAGTACCCCTCTCTCTCACTGGAAGGAGAGACGTTATAGAAATAAATAATAATAATTTAATGTTGATAAATATAGGCTACTAGTCATATATAAAAATGTTCTAGTTATATTTAGGATTATACCAAATGTGCCCATTGTACCTTCTAGTGTTCTACCTTTGTTATCACATTTCTTGATGTCTTGCAGCCCAGTTAGATCTGGGAGGTTTCTATATAAGTGCACAAGTTTATGTGTGCATTTTTCTTGAAAAGCATCCCACCTGTCATATATGGACAGCATGGGTTTTTACGTTATTTCTATACACACAAGATTCACAATGCTTAATGTTTGTATTAGTAAATAAGAACTATTCCATTGTGTTCTTGAGTCAACTCTAGTACATGTGCCAGAATTTCATTCCTATTTTAAACAATGCATCTGTTTTTTTGCATATTTATCATCTATTCATCTATTTTACTGAAATGAATTAGGTTCAGAATATTTTATCATCTAAATAAGCTAACACTATTTTTCATTTTGCATAACTTCAAAACATTTCTGGAAAGCTATCGTATGCTTTTTCAATTAATGTAATTTTCTTTGGAACACAATAGTCTTTTAACGGCAATGGTTAAAATCCTGTTGCTTAGCACAGTAAACTGCACTAGAGTAGGCCTATTTAACATTGTATTAACTTCAGCATAATACTTTGGCATAATATTACAATTAGAGTAGGCCCATTTGAATCGATGGAGCTTACAAAGGAGTAGCGTCAACAAATCCCTAATGATTCAGTGTACTACTCTAGTGCACTTTATTCACTAAGTAACAAGAATTTGGGCATTGGTTTCCAAATAATTTTTGAAATTATTGTATAGAAAAAAGCCATTTGTAGAGTACAGTAATCCTAAATACATTCATTATCAATACCATTGAAGTGTAAACTTGTTCTATCAGTCACTGCTAAAAAACTAAGCATACATTTCTCAAATAATGCCTTTTACATTATGATCTGGATGCTTCCAAACAATGCATTTTAGATTGAGGGATGCAAATACTTTTGATATAGCTATAAATTGCCCAGAAATGTACGCTTACTGCAGTCTGTGTCTATAAATTATATGCAATAAAATTCATTTCATTCAATTTTTATCTTTCTTAAAGTATTCTTAGGAGTAACATATTAAATTCTGAAAGCTATTATTAATTTCTAAAAGTCTCTGATCTTAATGGATGTACTGTGTCTCAAATGAGACAGTGTAGGAAGTAATGGTTTTAAAGTTCATTTTTATCATCTCAATTATTTTTATAGGAATTATAGATAATATTTTGAATGTATGCTGTTGACAGTCCTGGAAAAATGATATGAAACATAAATGTAGATATTTAATGTTTCCAAATACATGTTTGTGTAAAAATGCATAGTATTTGCTTTTTTTAAAAGTTTATCTGATATTGCTTTGCTGGGTCTGTGTGATTCAGTATCTACTGAAAGGAGGTGCACACACTTGTTGTTAAACCCATTTCTACATGATGAAGTTAGCTTTGGAAAGTGCAAACTGATAACACAAAAGTTAAATTGGCAAACCCAGATTTTATTGCATAGCAGATACATTTTGTGTTGAAATCATGTTGGGTAGGATTCTTCTGCACAACAGAGATGATGTCACCAGCAATGGCAGATTGCCCTCAATTAAGAGCTTCCTTTGTGAATTCAGAGTGCATGCATCTCTGCCGCATTGGGTGTAATTGACAAAAGGAAGTCTTTAGTCAGGGATAATCTGCTGAGGAGAGGTCTGGAAAGCTCAGTGGTTTAGGTAGAGCCAGAGCCTATGAGTTTGATCCCCTGTCTGGAAAGCTCAGTGGTTTAGGTAGAGCCAGAGCCTAGATGGCGTTTGATTTCCCACTTATGCCTCCATGAAGAAATGCCAGCCTGTGCAGTCATGAGCAAACTGCACAGTCTCAGGATGCCTTCAGAAGAAGGAAAGGGGATGACAAACCATTTCTGTGTATTTCTCTACCTGGAAAACCTTGGGAAAGATCACCATAAGTCAGAATTGACTTGAGGACACACAATGTTCTATTATTAATAGTGATACCAGTCCTTTTGCAGAAGCAGAGATGAGCAACAGGATTGGAGCCAATTTATATTATCTAGTGCAAATAAATATTAATATTTTAAACCAAAACTAATGTACATTTTTAAAAAAAGAACAAAGTTTGCTCATTCCACATTAACTAAATTTCAGAAGTCACTACACAATTCCAGTTTTCTTTGTTACGTTCTCTGTCAGGGCAAGTTTAAAATGAAATATGTTTGTTGCCTACATGTTGAAGCCTAGAGTGATGAGTTGAACACTAAGATGTAGGATTTATAGAGGGTGTGTTGCTGTAGTCATGAACATTGCGGATTTGTATGTAAGGGAGAGAGAGAAGTATGATTAAGCAGTAAATTTACCGAAAGTGTTAAAACAGGTTTAGGTGAAGTATAAAGTATTTTTGCCTGATGCGGATCTTGAAAACGAGTACAGTATAATTTAGCACAATACTGCATATGTGTAAGATAAATGGCTTTAATGGGTTTAAGAATGCTGAACTCCCTATGTTTATTTGCCTTTTTTGGTTAGGTTACAAAGTTACTGTTCTATTTTATTTTGAACATTTCCCCCTTATTTTCATGTGATTCTCCTGCTTTTGTATGTTTATTGTGTTACAGTTTTGTTGAACTGAATCGCTTCTTATGATCTGAAAAGGAGAAATCAGAATCAAATTAATTAATAATTTGAGTTCACTCAGCAGTAATCTTTATATTTTTTATATATTGTTGTTGAGTGGTTGCAAAGAATAAGTAAGAGCAACGTCATGTAGAATGGCAGCATGGAAAAAGAAACTTAGGGCTGCAGTGTTGCAGACAGCTACTCTACTTAAATGTTAAACTTTAAATCTTATTGCAGTCAATGGGAATTAAGCTGATTAATATATGATAATGGTAGCTATTGTCAGTGAGTATAATTAGATTATGACAAATCTATTCATAGTAATCCTTTCCTGTTGGTTTATATGCATGATGTGGCTGTCTGCTATCGATGGAATTGCAAAACCGAGTTGAACTATGGCCAGTGGAACTTCCAAGCAAACTAGCATAGGATTCTGTACTGAGATGTACTTTTATAAAAGTATAATTTGGAGGCATCTTTGAAACCTTTCTCTTGAGAAAATCAAGATGCATATTTAAAATATGAGCAAGATACTTGGCAGTTTTGCTTTTTAAATTGCGGGAGAAGGGATTTCTGTATACTGTATCTTGAATAGCAAACTTAATAAGCAACAGGATTAACCTTTCTCACTTTGCTGGTTCTTTGTACCACCTCTGTTCCACCTTTTTTGTACACTGTGTGTTATAGTTGTAGTGGCCTTGAGTGTCTTCAAGGTAAATGAAATATTTAAGAAGTTGTTTCACCAATGCCACGCCCCTGTGGATATCAATGGCTAAACATGAGTTTGAACTCAAGTCACCTGAGTTTGGATCATTACTTTATCTACTACACCACATGGATATCTCTTATACAATAAAGTATATTAAATAGCCAGTTTATTTAATGATAAATATTTGAAACCCATTCATCTCCTACAAAACAGTGTAGGAAATTCACTGGTTATCTCTAGTGAGATTATTATTTGTATGCTTTTATCTCTAATTTAATGGAGAAACTTGGGAATACAGTGCCTGTAAAGGCTGGACCTGAACAGACCATGTTTTACTTTCTTGTTACTTTTTCCCCCTGATGGACAAAATGCCTATCTGGACACTTTAAAGTAGGGATAGGGAACCTCTAACCTCTGGGTTCAATGTGACCTGCCAGTCTGGCCTTTCCAGCCTTTGGGGCCTCTGGAAGGCCCCATCTCCACCCAGAGTTTTAAAGCAATATTATTTACTAAGCTCATGTCTTCTCTGTTATTCAGCTTCCAGGCAAAATATTTTAAGTGGGACTGGCCTTTTTAGGTTGCAGGTCACAATACCAAAGAAAACAAATTTAAAATGTTCAGATTAAAATTCATTCTAAGGCCATTATTAGACCACCTCTGAAGAAATCACAGTACATGGGAGGATTGTCAGCAGTGCTCTAGCATATTAAGTTGGGGTGGCAGTGTATTTTAGTACTTCTGGTAGACTATTTAATGCAGCTTACCATATTTGACATTTGTCCAGTTTATAAAGGAATTTGAGGTGTTACTCCGATTTTGACTGTAGTTTTCAAGTATGCACTGGTGCATCATTAATCATAGGAAATGCAAAAATAAATAATATAGTTCCCTTGGATTTTTCATGTGAATACTTAACTTTTCCTCTCTTTTTTGTATATACAGTTGAGGTATTTTGATAACCCTTAACCTTTACTTCAACAAGGAGGTACAGTATAAAAATATTACCACAAACTTCATATGAGCAGCTCTCTCTAAGAAAACTTCTAGATGAATATTTATTGGGAAAAAGCAAAAATTTCTATACAGACTGACTTAACTTAGCCTCATTTCTATATTTTAGACCACCAATGTATAAAATTAAAAGCACATGGGTTTTGAATCACTAGAAAAGGTTTGTAATTGATTAGTGCTGTATGAAAGTACTGAAGTAGAGTAAGTTTTGATTTGTGAATGGTCCTATTCAATAAAGATTAATCCTCTATGCCTGATAAAATCTTAGCCTTTCCTATGAATTAGCTTTTTTCACTTACTTGTTTGTTTAACTGTCAGTTATTTTGGTGTTCTTTTAACTAACTGGAACATTTCCTTTCTCCGAGAATTTTACATCAGATTGTGAGGTCTGAATAATAAGAGAAATATCAGGATCGATAAACAGACCAATATATCTTGTTGTCTGTGTAGCTCTTCAAAAGCTTTTGAATGTGAATGACATAAAACAACAGTATTATATTAGAAAGGAATGAGCCTTTATTGTGACTAGAAACCCAGTCCCCACTCAGAAACATTTCAAAGAATTTAAAAATGTTTAAATGGGAATGTTTTAACTATATTACTTCATTTTTGCATCTGAAATTAGCAATGGAACCAACTCACTATGACAGGAATGCTTTGGTGTAAATAAAATAGATTAGGAAGTCATATGGATAATATAGTTACATGAGAATTCTGATTAACAGATGATATATTTAGATTTGTATAATCAGCATGATGCACACATTACACACTCTTAGAAAGAGAAAGAAAGCACAGTGTTCAGATTTCTAAAAAGGCAACCAACCCTTTCAGTTTGTATCTTGGGCAATGTTTGTTAAAAACATTGCAGAAAGGACAAAACAAAGGTTTACTGCCTATTCTTTTCCTGCATATATATATTTATACTTGAAGATCAGGTGTAAACTGTGGGCATGATCTTACTCTTCACATGGCTCACTGAAAGTAATAGGGCTATGTAAGAGTTCCAGTCATCTGAGTTCCATTCCATCCATTTAGCTGGAAGGCTGGCAATTCGGCAGTTCGAGACCCGGGTACCGCATGATGGATTGAGCACCCGTCTCTGCCCCAGCTCTTGGGGACATGAAAGGAGCCTCATTTGGGCATTCCCTGAGTGGAGTTTCTCCTGCAAAAATCCTTTCAAACCAGAATAATTTCTTACACCAATTTATTATATCTGAATGAATCTAGAGTAGATCATCATCAGACTAACTTTATGTTTTATTATACATTTAGAATACGCTTACTGTTGTTGCGACTGTATGTGCAATAAATTAACAAACTGTATTATAAGTAGGAAAGGTATAAACATTGATTTTGCAATTGATATTACATGGAGAATTAGATGTATAAATTGCAACTACTGATGTTTTATATCTTTTCCCCATCTTATGAGGATTTTTAAAAAAAGGTTGCATAAACATCTATCCGTTTCAAATGGAGGAAATTAGATATTTCCTTTCCGTCCCCCAATATCAGTTTTTGTTATTTCCTGATAGTTGATAATTAGACTGATAAAGTCTAATTATGGGAGCCCCAGCTGGACAGGTTGCCAAACTAAATGCAAATTGACTAATACAGGTCCACATGATAATGTGAATGAAACATTCCCTGCGGCATAAATCGAAACACTTCTTCATTACATGTCACCTTTAAATTATTTAAGTCTGGGTGACTGAACTAATTCTCTTCTGTTAAAAGACATCAATTACACAGTGGACAATTCATTTAACTCTGTCTAAATAGTGCCACCATCAAATTGTCAGGAGCTAATAATATTCTTTCTCTGAAAAATTCATTATTGTTTGTTTGTAATGATATATTTGTTTAACCAGTTTTATTTTAAGCATGGTAGATTTGGAAGGATGCTATGCCCCAGTCCAGAACCTTTCAGGTAGTTTAAAATTGCATCCCAAAATAAACAAATTTAGGTGGTCAGCACTGCATGGTTTTTAATTTTAGGTAGTTACATTTCTTGTGATCTCTTTTTGGATGTTAAAAGCAAAAGAAGGCCCATATAAATGTAAACTGTATTTACCATTGTAAACACTGGGATAATGTGGTCTGGCTACATTTTATGCTGTGCTTCATTAAAGCACAAGTTGGACAGAGGAAAAAAAATTACCTGCCACTTTAAAAAAGCCTTGTTTTTCTGTGCCATATTTTAGCACGCTAGCTGCCTAATTACAGTGTAACTCAGTGTGACTAACTTGCAGAGAGCATGTTTTGAAGCACCGGCCTATGTGATGCATTGGGTGTCTTTGTATATCAGAAATTAAAGAGGTCTCTCTGTTCCATGAATCCAAGCCTTGCTTCATATCTAATTGTGCTTCTAGATTGCTGTGGATTCATATGCTTCAACAAGAGCCAGTGGAAATGTGTGAAGTAGGAGGGGTAAAGGGAACTCTGACCATCAGCTAGAGAGAATCCAAGTCAATGTAGGTGCATGCTCTCTAAAAGCATTTCAAGCATGGATCAGGTTTTCCCCCTTATTGGAAGAAAAAGGAAAATTCATTGTTTTACAGCCCCAGTATAATCTCAAACCAGATGGACCACATTAAGAAAATATTGTAAGTGTTCTGAATTTTGTATTTTTTGTATATATAAAACTGTTTTGATAACATCGTTCAGATACTTTTAAACAGTTGTTTTTGTAGCGTTTCTGTGGGAGGAAAGTCTCTTACCACTGATTTAAAGTAGTCATGAATAGTTTTGGGGTTTAAGCAGGTTTTTGGTTTTTTTTTCAAACTACATCTTGAGAAACTATATATCAAAAACATTGCAAGCTCCGCAGAGGTTAGTGAAGCTATTTAGTAATATTGTATATTCTTAAACAAAATTTGGCAATCTTTTATTTCATGTGGTATTAATATATATGCTGACATAATTTCAGAAACAGATCGTAGATGGGAAGGATCAAAGGGATGTTAGAGGTGCTGGTTTACAGTTTGGGAACTTTCCTTGTGCACAAGACATTGAAAAAAGGGGGGGGAAATATCTGCTGAGTTTACCTGTTATCCCATGATGATATTTTAAGACATCTGTTTTAAAGGGCTTCTTTAAACACGTTACTACATGTGAAGAATTATATTGATCTGCGTCTTTATTCTGTGTTACTGATTCCTAGTTTTGATACCAAAAGGTTTCTTAGTTTGTATCTAGAGTTGTTTTGAACAGCATGACTAAGTCCTTGCAACTGTTGATGCATTTGTAAAAGAATTTAATATTTATGCAGTGAGTAAAAACAAAATGAAAAAAATAAGTTTAGTATACAGAGAGGTAAGAAAGACAGTGACCTTAAATATACCTGCTTTGAAATAAGTTTCAAATTAAATTATTAAGACCGGTTTGTGTAGAAAACAAGAGAATAATAGTTTCACGGCATTATGGAAAACCTCATGGGAATTATGGCTGTACGTTTTTCTCAATACTGTAATGTCAGTTTTTTTTTGGAGCTGTATAAATCAGTTCCATTTGTCTTCTCCAGTAGTTTTTACTGTTTAGTGATGATCAAAGCCTGATGCATCTTACTTGCAAGTCTTTCATACAGTAGGCTTAATGGTGATGACCAACGCAGCAAATCTAAATTTTGTACGCAGATCTTGATTGCTACACTTTTTCAATATAAGTTTATAATTACAATAAGAATTGTGAAGAATACACCTGCTGCCCGGGCAGTTGTGTACTCTGTAACCTTTGACTCAACTTATAGTGTCTGTAAAATTGACAATGTTAGGATCTGTACTACCTTTTCTATGCTCTAGCGTGAAGTAACCCCCCCAATATAATTATATAAATAACAAACAGTTTTTGACAATGAGCAATATTTCGTAGTATTTGAAAACACAAACTTACCCCAGAAGAAGTTTTGTTGACAAGGTGCCACTGAGCTGAAGAGACTGTTCGATGCCATAGCTTTCCCCTGGTTGTCACACAGTGTGTGTGTGTCTTCTGGTGCAAAGACTGCTTGAAGCCTTAAACTGAAAGCACAAACCATAGCCAAGCTTTATTTTAGTTTTACAACAACTCTGGTGTGCACAAAACTCTATATGTTTTCTTCTCTGCCCAAAAGATTCTGAAGCCCTAGTAACATGGGAACAGCAAGAAAACAAAATCACCAACAATACACCCCCCCACCCCCAAAGGGAGAGATGCAAAATGAATAAATATTAAATAGGACATAGATCTATTATTACTGAATAGACTGTGGTTTGAGATCACTTACTGACTGTGTTGGTCTCGGTGGCTCCTGGTGACCTGTTGAGATTAACCATTTAAAAACCAAAGGCTTCTTGCTCTGTCCTTTTGGAGAAAGTTTGCACCGCACTTGTGGTTCTGTGGTTGTTTGTGAGGCGAATGAAGCATTCACACAATCCAAAAAAGCAAAAGCTTTTAAAACTCCTTTTTTTTGCAAGCACTGTTACTGGAGAGACAGAATCATGTGAGTTTGTGACATCATAGTAGTCAAGTAAAGTGGGACTGCCCAACACTGTGGCTTTTCCTTCCTCCCTCTTTTTAAAAGTTTGACAAAAGGCCCCGTGGTAAGGTCCTCCTTGGTATCCAAAAGGCTTTTTAATTTTTCTGACTCATGAGGATTTGGAGAGCATACAAAAGCTAGCAGAGCCTAAACTCCTCTGCCTTTAAAGCATATGGACAGCAGAAGGCTATTTATGCTCTCCCGGTTTCTTTTCCTTTTTCTCTCGTCTCCCCTCCCCACTCCCCCAACTTTTTAACTTTCTTATTGTGTCTGTGAAGGAGTATACCAGAATTGGCAGAAATGTCTGTGTGAAATTCAGAACAACAGTGATGATTTACAATAATTTACATCTTTGGATTGTATCACGATCTTGGGGTCTGCTTCACATTTGCCAAGTAGCTGGATTCTTTCTGTTTTTCTTTTTTCTTCTTGTCTTTCTCTGCTTGTGAATCTGTAACTCATTGAAAGAAACTTTACCTTTCCACAAGTTTTGCTAGCAGACTGCTTACTGGGGTTGTGTTTTTGGGGGCTATAATTGGCTGTCACTGAAGTGTTAGTCTGGGGATTCCTTTGCAAACCTTAAATCATGTCTGTCTAGTTTACGTGCTCCCAAGGCTAGATGGCAGGCTTTATGTAATGAACATTAAGTGCAATTATGTGTCAGCATTTTCTGTTTCGTAGAGAACCTGTCATCTGCATATTGTGACTTGCAGATTTTTATATACAGACTGAGTGGATGCAAAATACAGGATATTTTATATTATTTGTGATAGTTAATCTTGAATGGCAAATGGTTTAAAATGCTTAGTTCATTTTAGAATAAAAAAACAAAACAAAACAAAAACCCAGTGTACTTATTGAAGTTTTCAGGGAGGTCTGTAAACATTTTCATGAACAATGTGAATGCTTGGTTTGGAATGAATGCAAATCTGATTCAGAAGCCCTGCCTGTGCTTCACATATATATCTGTGTTCATATGGTGTCAAAATGTGATTTTCTGCTAAAGGCTTTAACTACATTATAATTTGCCCATTTGGATAAAATTGGAAATGACTGTATGGTTCCTTTCCTCCTCCATAACATGTTATCATGTTTAAGATGCATTATTTTGTTAACATCATCCTAGAACATTGATATTTGATATCTATAGTTTCAGGGGTTTTTGGACAGTGGGATTCAGCTAAGTTTAGCAAAATACCTGAGAAACCACATTTAAAACAATTTCCCTACCATTTGTACATCACTTTTATGAGATTTATTTGCATGCTGACCTTTTACTTGAGCTCAGATAAGGCAGTGTGTGCAAATGGTAAATATGATAATGACTGGAAATGGTGTTTATATCTGGACTTGTAAAGCATGTGAGAATGAATATGTTAGTAGATAAGGAAAAATCTATTGAGAAAAAAATATATTTAATTTTTTCTAAAAGGCTGTAACCCTGATATTTACATCTTCTTTTTAAAGATTTCACACACACATACCCATTCCCTTGGTAATAAACAATTTTTAAAAACTTTTCACATCCTGCTCACCACTTAAGAGCAACATCAGGTAAAATTCCATATAATATCAATTACAGTGGAACCTTATACAACAATCACCCTGTATAACAACGAAATCACATAACAATTAGGTTTTGGGGGGAAATGGCATCCTGCATAACAATTTTCCCTATGGAGAAAAAACGTACAACAATTTTTCACTTAGCAAAAAAAAATATCGTTGTACGATGCATCCCATAGGGAAAATCGCTATACGATGTATGTATTGTATAGCAATTATTTCGTACAACAACGAGCCCCGTGGAACGGATTAAAATCGTTGTATGAGGTACCCCTGTACTTTGAATGATAACACCTATGTAAATAGATAATGAATTGAAAATTATCCTAGTTATCCCTATTACACATACATAGTACTTCCATTGGATGTTGTTCAATATTAATGTAACAGCAGGTTAGATTTTTGGTTGCTGGTAGTTTACACCTATGCATGATGCCTTGAAAATAGCCCCATTCAGTCTGCAGAATTTTCAGCTTGCTGTGCAACCTTGTGCATGTCTACTTTGAAGTAAATCTCACTGTGTTCAGGAGGATGTTCATCTTGGTAAGTGCATATATGATTTCAGGCTTAATAAACGGTGACTATCACCATAACTGTCACTGTTGTTTTTCTTTGACTTGAAAACCTCACTAAGCAAATCTGTTTTCAGAAAGTACTTTGAAACTTGGAATAAGATGTTAGTATTTTAGTTACTTTTAAGGCCTCTCAATTTAATTTATAAAAGAAAGTTAAGCTGTCTCTTGACTTACTACTGAAATCTGCAATTCTTGCAGCAACATGACTGTGAGATTTTGAAGTAATGTCTTCAGTTTGAGAGGATTAATGTTTTGAAATGGTTAGTGTATTTCATTATTTTTTCTTTTATAAAATTTTCAAGCTGTTAGGGTTTTAGCAGCCACTGCTTTAATGTTGAAGTTCACTTTGTCTAGATTCCATGCCGAAGGAAGCAAAATGTTTCTGAGTACTGAAAATTTGCAGCTTTGGTACGGTGTAGTTGAAAATATAACATTACACATACTGTTTACAGCTGCACATTGCATTTATTTGTTGTGCTTGTACTTTTTGTTAAATCTTATATTAGTAAATATTGGATATTTATAAAGTGAGGACCATTTCTTATGAGAGTTTAAACAAACATGGTACTTCATGATTTGTCTTCTGTATAATTGTATGTGGTAGAAAAAAGATAGAAAGGAGAAGGATCATTTTGTCTTGTTTGTTTTAAGAACAACTGGACAGAGGTAAAGATAATGTGATTTTATTTGTAAAGAGATACAAAAAGGTACATAGAAAGATCCTCCTCGAAGATTGTGGTATTTTTGAACCATAATCGGGCATACCCTGGTAACAGCAACCTTGTGTTGCTGGCTATTCTTTTTCACACTAGGACAGGCGATGGGAACTGCAGAATGAACTCACCCAAAGGTGCCTTCGTTTTGGCAGTCACAGTCATTTCTTTAAACAAATGACATCTTTGGTGTCGGGACATTGGTGTCGGGACATTTCTGTTATGGTCACAGCAACACCAAATATGGACTTCTTGGTCTTATATTTTTGTTGACTAAAATTTTTAAACTCTGAATTGAATTTTCTATGACTGTGTTTGGCCATGTATTCAGAAAGAATTAGAATAAGGGACCTGTTGACTTTGCATCGTAGCTGGTTTTGATGGACGCTGTCCACCACCTGATATTAAATACAAAAGCAAAGAAGTAATTAGTAGTGTTGGATTTATTTGGCTGTAGAATGGTGAACAGGGTGACTTTTTCTTGTTTATGTAGCTTGTATAGTCAATTGAACTATACTACTGTACAACACTTTTAATCTACTGGGAAGATCTTTAATCTTGAACGTGTGTTTGGCATTTATTTCTTTTGTCTGTGTTCCCTTTAAACAGCATGTATGTTACATAAAAATATTTGTACTGAAATTGTTTTTACAACACATTTAAATAGTCTATCAATTATTTGAAGTGACTGTCTTGTTTTCATAGTGTTTAGATATTTTGCTACAGTGTATTACTACAATTGTATAGTATGTCTTCTTTCATCAATTTGCAGCATTTTTTTTTAACTTTGACTTCATTAGAATCAAATGCATAAGTTAAATGCATCAAATGTTTCACCGTGACTTTTAAAAGGGAATGATTTATGTATAAATCATACATAAATCATTCCCTTTTATTTTCTAGTATTTTTGACAGATTTTATCTTATATTTGTTTCCTCTTAATTTATCTTGAATATTATTCAAACATGTAGTATATAATTACGGTATCTCAGCATTTTGAATCAACATGTTTCAGCATGGATTTGGACTTCCAGTTTTGAAATAGATTAAATATTACTAAGGGTTTTATCTTAAGGTTTTACCAAATGGCCAACCAATTTGAATGGCTTTGCTTTATGTATTTTCCCAAAGCAGTGGTGTTCTTTAAGATCTCTCGACACTTGTCTGACTGTCTCTCTTTAGTGTTGAAGAAGGTGGTACCTTTTTTGGATCACTAAATTTAAAAAAATCATTACGAGCTTTCGTGATTCATGATCACTTCAGGTATGCAACAGTACATTTATTTCCTGCTTTTCTTTATTTATTTTTTTTAAAAAAACTGGATGGTGTGAGCTGTTTGACAGTAGAACAGACTACCTTGAAGGGTGATCCCATACTATGCTGGAAGCTTTTATACCAAGGGTAATGACCATTCACCAGAAGTGTTCTAGTTGTGGATTTCCTACTTTACCGGGAGAAGTGGATTGATTTTATCCTTGGTGTACTTTCCAACTTTATGGTTGTTTTATTCTTTATTTTAGCCTCACAACAACCTTGTGGGGAAGTCCACATTGGAAGACTACCTGAACAACTACCTAAAAACAAACAAGCAACAAATAAATAATGAGATTGATAGCTTTGTGCAGACTTGAGCCTGGATCTCTCAAGCCCCTGTCAAACATTCTAAATGACATTGACCCACTCCAGCACCATGTTAGAAAAACGTGAAGCTAGAAGTTCAAGAAATACTATGAATCTCTCTCCCCCACCCCCAGAAAGAACCATTTTTGAATTTTGAATTTGAATTTATTTTTATATACCGCTTTCCTTGTTTTGCAACAACCCAAAGCGGTTCACAGCATTCAAAAATATAAAAAAATACGGTAATACAAAGAAATACAATAATACAAAGTTACAAGGCAATGATTATAAAGTTACCAAACAAAAATGCAAATTTGCAGATATGAAATTACATAGCAATACAGTAAAATGAATCAAAAACAATTTACAGTTTACAAAATAATCCAGGGCTGCGAGGGCAGCAGCGTCCAGCCAACCCCCCACCTTTTAAGTCCGGGGGGGCGGAGCCCAAGCGTCCCGGCAGGTGGAGTGGCCGGGAGAGCCTCTTCGCCCCAGCTGGGGCCAGGAACCATGGCGGCGGGGCAGCAGCGTCCAGCCTACCCCCCACCATTTGAATTTTGTAGTACTTTTGTGCACAGCCAGAAAAGGAAGGAGAAATAACTTCATTTGACTGCAGACCAATCAGGCAGAATGCATCTTCTTGAATTATCACCTGTGTTTTCAATCAGTCCATTAGAAGGCTGACTGAAAACATGGGTATGCCTGCTGTTCAGGACCGGACCTTATCACATTGTGCAGAATATGAAGACAGGCTGTAAGTAGAAATGCACAACTGCAGAAACACATGTCTCCCAAGATGTAGAGCTCTAAGAAGGGGTCAGAGGATGCATCTAGGACAGGAGCTCTCAACCTTTTTAAGCCAGGGGCCAGGTCATGTTACCTCAGACAGCTTTGGGGGCCGGATAGCCTTTTTGTCCTTCATCCGCCACATGGCATTTCCTGGTGTGGTAGAGGTGGTGGTGGGCCACATGTAATGGTGCCACAGGCTGCATCTGGCCAATTGGCCACAGGTTGAGAATCCCTGATCTAGGATGTGGGGATTACAGTCCTGATATCTTCAGGTGTTGAATGAATGTGTGGGTGAGACTTCTCTTGTTGTTGGTTTCTTCAGCTGGAACTCAGGTAAAAGTGAGTAAAGTTGAGAAGACTCCCAACTTGTTTCTCTATTGCTTGGCTGGGGCACAAGTGGTATATTCTCCTACACAGCACCTTGGAAAGCAGAGGAACTATCTCCATGCGTTTTCTGCTTACTAGAAAAGAGTGGAACTTGGCTTCAGGGCATTGCAAGCATTGCAGGAGTTGTTTCCTTAATCTGCAGTAGGTGTTTGGTTCTTTGGCTGTGAGGTTTCGATGTCAGAGTCTATCATTAGACAGTAAATGTTTTAACCTTATAACCTGACCTGGAAGAGGTGACTCCACCCCATTGTGTGGTTGTGGTGAAGCCATTTCTCATCACCCTCATTACTAAATGTCTATTCATGGAGTATATTAATGACGCTACATCAGAGGATAACTAGGGAAATGAATAAGGTTATTATTCACTTTGCATTATAAATATGCTATAGAAATAAGGATAATCAAATCAGTATAGAAATATGTAATAGTAACAGAAGGGGATGGAAACAGTATCTCCTGTTACTAAACATTTTATCTGTGCCATTGATTTTCTGAATCTGTGGAGTATGTTGCTGTGTGTTTTTACTTAAGTGTAGCCATAGCACAGGACGCAAGTTAGTTTAGACTGGATCATCTTTTCTCCTTTTCTTCTTATGCGTTTGAAAAAGCCTCCAGTCTTGTTTTCCTTACAAGGGGAAAAAAAGTCAGCTTGCTCAAAATATGGGAAATGTGTCTCGTATAACAGCTGAGGATGTGGCTAGGTTAAAGCAGGAAACAGCTACCCACAATGCAATGTTACTTACACTACCACTTAATAAAATTTATTTCAAACATGCTACTGACAAAACCAAAGAAAAATAATATCCAAACTATGCTAGTTAGTACTCTAAAAATATCTTGGGGAAAGTGAAAATAATCCTTCTAGAGCCTTTTTACACAGAGGATAGACTACTGCCAATACAGGCATTTTCTTAGTAACTGGTGGACCAAACTATTTTTAGATAACATTCACATTTTTAAAAAAGAAATTGTTGCAATCTTTTAACAAAAAATCAGCAGCACTCTTGGGTATATAATTGAAACACCAAATTGCTGTTTCTGAAGAGGTAGATTGGTGGTATGGATTATGAATATCTGTATATTATTAAGACAGGCTATATTTCAAAACACCCGGTGATTGTATAATTTGGATTACTTTATTTTACTGTGTTCTTAACATCCTCTCTTATTTTTGTCCGTTTAATGCAGTGGTTCCCAACCTTTTTTTTTGGCCATGCCCCACCTAAGCATCTCTAAAATCCCGATGCCCCCCTCCCTGTGACATAACATTCTCATTATTCAAAAAATAAAACAAAAATGAACTGTTATTCACGTAGAGGAAGCGCAAAAGGCCATTACCTTGGTCTAAACAAGCTTCCCAAGAATTTACTGTTAATAACTGATTCTCGAATTGCCCCTCTTAAAAATCAAATTGCCACCCTGTGGGGCGTGTGTCCTATGTTGTGAACCACAGGTTTAATGGAAAACATTTTAACCACTTTGTGTACAGATATGGAATAGGTTAATTTAGAGGGAAGAAGAAAACATGACTGAATAGCTCAGTGGTCTATGTATCTGGCTGCGGAACCAGAGGCTGGGAGTTGGATTCTCCATTGTGTCTCCTGGGAGAAGAGCCAGCTTGTGTAGTCACGTTCAAGTCGCTCACTCCCAGGGTGCCCCCAGAAGAAGAGAATGGTAAACCACTTCTGCGTACGCTCTACCTAGAACGTCCTACAGAAGCTCACCATAAGTCAGAATTGACTTGACGGTACATTATTATTATTGTCTAGCACTAACATCCTATTTTTCTACAGTCAAATGATTTTAAGAACATAGTGGAAAGAATTGTCTTTAAATGCTAGGCCTGTTTCTAAAGTTCTGCTATGATGGGGGTTCTCAACCTATGGCCTGGGGGCCGGATGTGGCCTGTGACCATTTCATGTGGCCCACCACCACCTCTGCTACACCCAGAAGTGCCATGTGTGGCAGGCAGGGCAAAATGGCCTTCTGGCCCCCAAAGTCATCTGAGGGACCATGACCGGGCCCTCGGCTTGAAAAGGTTGAGAACCCCTGTGCTATGAGATCAGCAAATGGATTTTGTAGATATTTGAATAAATTGTGATTAAAGAAACAGCATAGCTATGTGTGCACATGGTAAAGAACATGCATGTTAAGGATAATTCTCATACAGAAGAAGTGTTTTCTCTGACGTTAAAGAAGTCTTATCAAGAACAGCTGCTGTAGTGCTGTGGATCCCATCCATGGACTCATGGTGGTCTGCCGAACAACGTTCTTCAGCTTTGACAGGTGAAACAGAGACTCTCCAGTGCCACTGCTTTGGATGACTCTATCTGTGGTTGGAGAAAGTGCATCTTGCCAAAATATATGGGTAAGACCACACACAGTCTTTAAAATAGACATTGTAAGCTTATTTTCTAGGCAGTATGGTTTTTGGGAGGGTTTTTTTTTTTTTACGTTACATGCCAGTTTCACTGCTGCTTATAGATTTCCCCTTTATTTTAGTAATTGCAATTGCAGATTTCGATCTACATTTGTAAATCTATCTCAGAGCATATACCCAAGGGGAAAATACAACTAATTCTCTTAAAGCCTCAATACAGACTCAGGTTGAAATACTGAAGCCAAATATGTTTGTTATCCAAACTGTAGTGTCAGGGATTTAATATTCCAGCCCTTCATTGCAAAGATGTAGTTAAGCAATACACATGTACATGTTCCAGAAGTAAAAGAAATCGGTTTAAAATTTTATAAATGGTAGACATCAAAGTGACCATGGAAGCTACTTTTTTGGTGTAAGTATTTGGGACTATTTTAGGATATCCCAGCTGACAGACAGTTTTATTATTTATTCCTCAAATTTCTATTGTTGCCCAACTCAGCAATGACTCTGGGTGGCTAACAACAATTAAAAGCAACATCAAACTAATTAAAAGCCCTTAAAACCCCCCCCATTAAAAATTCTAAATAATTTACCCACTCACCCCATCCATTAAAAGAGAGAGAGAAATCTTAATTATATAAGCCAGCAGGCAGGTGCCCTACACCTGCCCTGCCAGTCAGGTTTTCAGTTCTTTCCTAAAGGGCAGCAATTCCATCTGCATCCATAAGTCTGTTGGCAGGAGTTTCCATAGGGCCAGTACGGACACAGAGAAGGCCCTCCTTCTTGTGCTAGAGAGATGAGCCCCTCTAGCAGATGGTACAATCAGAGAGCCCCTCCGGTCTGCTCTGGTTGGATGGACAGATGCTCTTGGGGTGGGGTGGTCTCCTAGATTTCCTGGCCCACTACATTTAGGGCTTTAAAGGTAACCAGTGCAGCTCCCGGAGCAGTGGAGAAGCCTATACATAACGCCCGCACCCCATCACTACCGGGGCAGCTGCATTCTGGACCAGTTGCAGTCTCCGAATGGTCATCAAGGGCACCCCCATGAAGAGCGCATTACAGTAATCTAGTCTAGAGGTGACCAGAGCATGCATGACCATGAGCAAGGAGTCCAGGAGCGGGCGCAACTGGCGGATCACACGAAGTTGTGCAAAAGCCCTTTCATGCCCTTTCTTATAAGCATTCCTTATAGTAGATGTTGTTGTTGGGAGTGTTTTATACAGGGCTGTAGCCAGGATTCTAGATGTGGGTGGGTGAATATTTTTTTCAGGATGGGCAACAATGTCATATACATGTGTCATATATATAAGCAGCTGGGAATTGAGGGTGGGCAACACCCACCCTGTCTATCCCCTGGCTACGGCCCTGGTTTTATATGTTTCTATGTTTTAGATTTTACACAATACATTCAATCCAGTTTTGAGATGTGACATGTTGTTTAGAATATAGGGGATTTAATTGTCAGTATGCAGCTAAAGACTTGACTTCTTTTCTGTTTTTGTGCACATCAGATGAATAATAGTCCTGCAACATCCTTCAGTCAGATAAATTGCACTGATGCTGCTTTGAAGGGCTATAAACCTAAGGTAGAGCAACCTGGGCTTTGCCCCAGGGTGCCAACAATTAGAGAGCACCAAAATTTAGTGGTAAATCTGCTGAGAAATATCAGGGGAATGAATGGCCAATGCATCCTCTCCAGCGGTGGGCTAAATTTTTTTTTTACTACCACACTGTGGCCGTGGTATGGTGGGCATGTCCAGGGGGAAATCCCTGAGTTGCACCCAAATTAGGACTACTTTATTTCAAAACTTGGATGGGCAGGGCCAGCTGGAATTTCTGCTACCAATTCTGGTGAACTGGTGCGAATCTGCTGATGCCCACCACTGATCCTCTCTTTACTCTTTACTCAAACTTTTATTTTTCAGGGCATATAATTCTCTTTTATTTTGGTGGAGAGACCACATTATTTTCCTCCATTTCTTGGTGGGCTTTTGCTAATAGCCAGGACATAGTGAGTGGGAGATTGTTCTGCATGTTAAAATTCATAGTTATGGGTCAGACTGTCTTAGTAACATAATACCGAGAAACGGCCTCCAAATATCAGCGATTTTTATTTTTGCAAAATTTTATTTGTTTGTTTGTTTGCTAGATTTATTCTCTTCCCACTCGGCCAAGGCTGACTCAGGGCGGTTTACAATCATATATAAAAATGACATAGTTAAAACTAATTAAAACCACACACACCCTAAAAAAGGGTGCAGGGACCGAAAGTACCGAAGGGGGAGGTTTTCCACTAAACCAACCACCCAACGGAGGCAACCCTTCCACCTGCACCTCATACTTGGCCTGCCAGCCAGGTTTTGAGTACTTCTCTGAAGGGAAGCAGTTCCCAGTTATTGGTTTGGATTTTTTCTGGTGTTCTAAATTGGAGCAGGATCTGATTGATCATGCCCTTTCACTTATCATATTTGCCAGCATATAAAACGCACCAGAGTATAGAGACACACCCTGTTTTTTATACAAATTTAAAGGAAAAAAATAATTTTCTATTTTTCCCCAATGAATTTCCAAAATTAACTCCAGGAGCCAGGGAGGATGGAGCCGGGTGGGGAAATGAGGGCTCCATTGAAGCCTGTTTCCCCATCATCCCATCACTGCTGGTCACCAGAAGCCATGGAGAGTGGGATAAGGGGAGGGGGGCGGGAGAAAGATCATTTAAGCCTGTTTCCCCATCCCCCAATCCCAGCACCAGCTGGAGAGTGGGATGGAGGGGGGGGGAAGGATCCTTTAAGCCTGTTTCCACCCCATCCCACTGCTGCTGATCATCAGGAGGCGGGGGAGAGCGGGATCAGCTGGGTGTTGGTCTATTGCTACCGACACATGTTGGGTCCTGCCTTTTCTCTCAATTACTTCTCTTAAAAGGTTGTGTTTTTTTTTTACCTTGGGAGGAGGTTAGACTAGATAACCTCATAGTCCCTTCCAGCTGTTATCATTCTGTGGGGATGATATTGAGCATTAATTGAGTGATTGTAATGTGGAATGGTAATTTCAGTTGTGAAGATTCCATGTGCCACTTCCAGCTCACATAAACCTGGAGCCCGGCTTCACCCCTCTGCCATTAAACCATCCAACTCCAATGCAGTAATGAAGAAAGAACTCACTACACTTTATGGCAGGGATTCTCAACCTGTGGCCTGTGGGCTGAATGTGGCCCACAGCACCATTTCACTGCCTCCACCACTCCAGAAAGTGCCTTGTGGTGCCATCTGGCCCCTGTAGCTGTCTGAGGGAGTGCGACCCAGCCCCCAGCTTAAAAAGGTTGACAACTCCTGCTGTATGGTATCGCACTGTCAGGGTCCAGGGCTTGGGTGGCTGGCAGGCAACACAAACACCAGGACCCGAGAACTACCAGGGCTCCCTGAACCATGTGACTGGCCCACGGCCCAAAAGGTTTGGGCACCCTGACCTAGGGGAAAAGTTTCTGTGTCAAATAATACACAGTTATGAAACACAGGCATACCTCTGCTGATGTTAGTTGGAGCAGAGAAGATTGGCGACTAAGTCATTAAAAAACTGGGGAGAGGAAACCAGAAACTAGTATTTTTTCTTTAAAACAAATTCTTGATTAGGCAGTGGAATGAAGAAGTGGGAAGGTGGAGCATCAGAGAATGAACATTACAGAATGTAGGAGTGTGCACAGGCTGTCTTTAGTGCTAAGGATGGATAGAGGCACAAGTTTCTGTATAAGATCTTAGGGGTTGGGAAGGATGGCATGGGAGGGAACAATCCTTTAGGTAACCCGAGCCCCCTTTTTTTGGGAAGTTTTAGAGGTAATCTCCAGTGCCTTGATTTGTATCTCAAAGTTAATAGGTAACCCAGTGCAACAGTTGTGAAGTGAGTGTAATATTTTCCCACAACTTAGTATCCACTATACTTCCTTGCTGCCTTGTTCTGACCAACTGAAGTTTCTAGTGGTTTTTCAAGGGCAGCTGCCATGTTGTAGAGAATGCTGAAATTTTCTCTTCTAGATGTCATAAAGGTACTGTATTTGCTGGTGTGTAAGACACATTGGAGTATAAGATGCACCCCATTATTACCAAAATAGCCCCTATAGGCTCGCACAATAAAAAGGTTTTGAAGAAAAAAATGGTGCCTTACATAATGAAAATTTGTGCTATGCAAAAATAGTGCACTCTATGGAGAAAATCTCATAATAAAATTTTTTGTTATGCAATACGGCGTCTCGATGGGGACAAATTGTATAACAAAGATTTCAATGGGAAAAATCACTTAGCGATTTTTCTTTTGTTATACGATTTTTTCCATAGGGATTTTCATTATACAAGTTTTTCTAGAGATTTTTGTTAGTATTGCATGGGTGGAAAAGTGTATAACAAAAAAAATCGCATAGCAAAAAGCCTCGTAGAATGAATTATTTTCGTTATACGAGGTTTCACGTATAAACAATACAAGACACACCCCATTTTTCCAGTGTAATTTAAGAGGAAAAAAGTACGTCTTATACGCCAGCGAATAGGGTATATGCCACTCATTTGCTTTTCAGAAACTTTAATTAGAAGTTGCATTGTCCTTTTTCGGAATAATATGTTAATGCTGAGTGTAGTAGAATATATTTGGGTATATTTTAAAAGTTGTTTGCAATGTTTAATGGGATAATGTGTTGTTTCTTGTTCCTTTGTTGATTTATGTGATCTTTTGCTTATTAAAGAAAGCTAAATATTACTTTGTTATTTTGTGGTACCCAATTTTGTTTAGGGTGGGTTTGCTGTAATTCTGTTGCAGTATTGTTTATAGCTCAGTTTCAAGAAAAATGATGCCAGACTTTGAAAAACGAAACACTTGTAAAAGTTTGTGGCATATCTACAAGTTAAACATGTATTGATGAAAGAGCTGTAAAGAATACCTAATTTGGACCTACTTCACACAAATTACAAAGAATCGTTGAGGGTTTGGAACTGCAGGCAGAGAGAGAAAAGGCTGGTGGTAGTTTACCATTCTCTTGTATTGACACACAGCCTACAAAACTTAGCAATTGACTTCTGTTTATAAGTCTTACTCTTTCTGGCATTTGTGGAAGATGATTTTCTACATGCTTGTACTGTATATAAAAATGCAATTGTTTGTTTTTTGAACTGTTTTTATGATACTTTTATTTTATTTTTATTTTATATTCAAATTTATATGCCTCCCAATCAGGTAAACCTGACTCTGGGTGGCTCACAACAAGTTAAAACACACATAAAAGAATACAACCAATTAAAACCCAACATACCCACCCACCTACCCCATTCCTCTTAAAAACCCACATTAAAAAACTGCCTTCATTAACAATTAAAAGAAATGGGGGCTTAATTTATAAGCCAACAGGCGGGGGCCACTCTTCCATCTGGGCCCCAAACCTGCCCCGCCAACCAGGTTTTTAGGTCTTTTCTGAAACGTAGCAGCTCCATCTGCACTCGCAACTCTACAGGCAGGAGGTTCCACAAGGCCGGTGCGGACACGGAAAAGGCCCTCCTTCGTGTACCAGAGAGACAGGCCCCTCTGGCAGATGGAACAATTAGGGAGCCCCTCTGATCTGCTCTGGTTGGATGGGCGGACACTCTTGGGATGATGCGGTCTCTAAGGTATACTGGCCCACTACCATGAAGGGCTTTAAAGGTCAATACCAGCACCTTGAACTGCACCTGGAGGCAAACTGGTAGCCAGTGCAGCTCCTGAAGTAATGGTGAGGCATGAGCATAATGTCCGTGCCCCATCACCACCCGGGCTGCCGCATTCTGGACCAACTGCAGCCTCCGAATGGTTGATAAGGGCAGCCCCATGCAGAGCGCATTGCAATAATCTATCCTGGAGGTGACCAGAGCATGTGTGACCCTAAGCAGGGAGTCCCGGTCCAGGAGCGAACGCAGCTGACGGATGACGCGAAGCCGCAAGAAAGCCCTCCTGGCCACAGCCACCACCTGACTTGCTAGTAGCAGCCCCGAATCCAGGAAGACCCCTAAGTTGCATACCGGGTCTGTCTGGGGCAAAACAGCCCCATCCAAGACCAAAGTTGGCAGCTCCCTGGATAACTTGGGACCCCCTATCCAAAGCCACTCAGTCGTGGAGGGATTCAATTGTAGCCCATTGTCCCCCATCCAGACCCCAACTGCTTCCAGACATCTGGATAGGACATTGACTGCATCACTGGGGTCCCCATGGGCCGAGATATATAACTGGGTATCATCAGCATACTGATGATACCTTACCCCATGGGAACGGATAACCTCACCCAACGGCTTCATGTATATGTTAAATAGGAGAGGAGAGAGCACCGAGCCCTGAGGCACCCCATACTGTAGGGGCGTAGCGCTGGACCTTTCACTCTCCAACCACACCGACTGGGTACGACCCTCCAGAAATGAGGAAAACCAGGACAGCACAGTGCCTTGGATCCCCAAACCGTTGAGCCATTCCAGAAGGATACCATGGTCAATGGTATCGAAGGCCGCTGATAGATCCAGAGGAGCCAGGACAGATGGATGACCCCTGTCCCGCTCCCGCAAGAGGTCGTCAACCAGTATGACCAATGCAGTCTCAGTACCATATCCAGGCCTGAAACCCAATTGATAGGGGTCCAGATAATCTGCTTCATCCAGGACCCCCTGCAACTGCCGCATCACCATCTTCTGCAGTACCTTCCCTAAGAAAGGGAGGTTGGACACCGGCCTATAATTAGCTGGAACCGCTGGGTTGAGAGATTGTTTCTTCAGGAGGGGGCGCACCAGAGCATGTTTTAAAGGTGCAGGAAACACCCCCTCCCACAGTGAAGCATTTATTATAGCCCCGACCCAGCCTCCCGTCACCCCCTTGGAGGCTTTCACCAACCAAGTGGGACAGGGATCCAAAGGGCAGGAGGTGGAGCGACAGCTGCAAGAAGCCTGTCCACTTCCTCAGGGACAACTGGATCAAACCGATCACAGATAACACTGCCAGACTGAGCCCTGATCCCCTCCGGACCCTCCCCATCCATGCCGGGATTAAACCGCGAGCGAATCCGAGCGATTTTCTCCACCAGATAGTCTGCAAAAACCTCGGCCGAACTCTGCCAACCAGGCACCGGCTCCTCCCGGCCAAGGAGAGACCTGGTAACCCGGAACAGAACGGCTGGGCGATTATCCGTGGAGGCAATGAGGGCGGTGAAGTATTGTTGCTTCACCACCCCCATCGCCACCAGGTAGGTCTTACTAGCAGCCCTAGCCAGTGTCCAGTTGGAATCACTTTGGGTCTTCACCCAGCGGCGCTCTCGGCCTCTCTTTGCCTGTTTAAGCTCCCGCAGTTCTTCTGTGAACCATGGGGAAGATCTATCCGTGTGGCCTCGAAGAGGCCTTAGTGGTGCGATTTCATCCAAGGCAGCGGTAGTCATCCTGTACCACAGGTCAACGAGTGCCTCGGGTGAATGGTGTAGCCGATCCAGAGGAAAATCCCCCAGTTCCCTCTGGAATTCGTCAGAATCCATCAGTCGCCGGGGGCGGGCCAATTTAATAGGCCCTGCCTCCCTGCGGTGAGCCGCCCCCCCCAGGAAGTCCAGAGTCACCAGATAGTGATCTGACCATGGCACAGGTATAGTGTCTAATTTCTGTAGTCTCAGATCACTCTGCCACTGCTCCAACAAAAAAACTAGGTCCGGTGTGTGACCACTGCCCCTGGTCGGGCCATAAATTACCTGAGTCAGGTCCATGGCTGCCATGGAAGCCATGAACTCCTGAGCAACCTCTGAACCAGTCCCCAGCGAAGGCAAATTGAAGTCACCCAGAACCATCAGCCTAGGGAACTCCAATGCCAACGCAGAGATGGCCTCGATGAACTCAGGCAGGGAGTCTCTTACCCTGCAAGGAGGCAGGTACAGGAGTAAGACTCCCAACTGACCCTTAGGGCCCAACTGCAGGAGCAGGGCCTCACAACCCGGGACTTGTGGAGCCGTGGCCCTGGAGACTCCCAAGGACTCCCTGGCTACAATGGCGACACCACCGCCCCTTCCCTCATCCCTTGGCTGGTGCCAGATACCAAAACCAGCTGGACACATTTCTGACAGAGGTACACCATCCTCTGGTCTCAGCCAGGTTTTGGTGATGCATGCCAGGTCGGCCCACCCCTCCTGAATAGAATCTTGAATCAGGGGGGCCTTGTTGCAGACCGACCTGGCATTCATCAGTATCACCCTGGATCAGCTGCTCAGGACCCAGAGATGTACCTGGGGGCTGGAATGAGGGACAGATACCAACCATCAGTCCCGTGTTCCCCATGTGCGGCCTGCCACTCAGTACCCGCCATATCGTCCCATGCCCGTCACAACCCCAATTTGAGCCCTGGGAACCTCCCCGCCCATCTCAGATGGAGTGCTACTCCTCCTACCCAGCTTTCAAGGCCATGTCTCCCACCCTCCCCTCCAGACCCAGAACCCACCCCCACACTCCCCCCTACCCTCCTTGGGGCATTTCCAAGTGCCCCTTATCAGAGGTGGGGGGTGCCGGCCATCCCTCCCCAAACCCAATCCCATTCCCTTCCAACCCCTCCAACCCCTACAATTACTCAAAAAAAGGGGGGGGGGGTAAGGTACCTGAAACGTTAGTATTAATTCTGTTACATGAATTGTCAAAATTATAGTCCTGCATTATAGTTTTGGTTTCAAAGAACGCTTCAATGTACCCCAGTGTGTTTTTGTGAATACGGACTGTAATTTCATAGTGCAGACAGTAAAAGCTGAACCAGGTTTTTAGGACTGTGCCACCTCCGATAGTGAGAGTGGAAACAAATTAGCCTCTGAAAGAAAAAAAAAGGCTTTAACTTCGCATTCTTGCCATCCTGTTTTCCCTCTACATGAGGATGCTTCTCTGGTGTGGAAAAATTCCAGCCTGCAGCTGCAACCTAAATACATATATTCTAGAACAGTTACCTTTGCTCATTTTGTGAGCTGAAAAAAGTGATTTGTGGTTGTTTGTTTCTTACACAACTATTTTTCTTCCCCTCAATGTTCTTGTAGTTGAAAGCATATTATATATTATATATTATTTGGGGGGGATAGCCTCCAAGAATGGGGTGACAACAGATGGAGCTCTCACCCTATTGTCTACTAAAGGGTTTGAGCCTGTGGTTGTGGCCACTTGATTGCCTCTTCTCTGCCATAGAGTTTGCATTTGATGCAGATTCTTCTTGCTACTTGATAAGTAGTAGTAATTAGCCAAGTTGCCAAGATTTAAAAGAACTCACTTTGAACTAGTCTCATTATCCTTAGATGTTCTGACAGCCAAAGTGGTGTAGTGGATAGAGTGTCAGATGAGGATTAAGGAGGTTTTTTTTGTTCAAGTCTCTGCTTGCCTATGGAAACTCCCTAGGGAGATCGAAAATGGTAAACCATACCTTAAAAATCTTAGATACCTTGAAAATGCTGTTAGGGATACCAAGAGTGGAAATTACTTGACAGCACACAACAATACAACAGCTCTTTAGAGAGTTTGGGATGGCCTAAATTAGAGGGATTTTGTGAGTGTGCGTGCGTGCGTACATGTGTGTTGTTTTAAAAGATTGTCTTAAGCAATTTTTAATTTAGACTAGAAGCTACATCCTTCTTACCATGATGATTTTTTTTTTAAAAAAAACACCTTACATTCCCTATCCCCCCCCCCCCTGCCACATTCCTTTTATAATAATTTACATATCAAGAGTAAAAGTACTCAAGTTACTCTTAAAGATCACCAGACTCTTTTCCTCTCTCTTCCAGGACTATGTCCTGCGGACTTTAAAGATGATGTATTACTTGATATGAAGTGTAACTTTAATTCAGTTTACTCAGCATTACTGAAAGACCTCTTTGTAAGTGTTGTTACAGATCTACTTTTGTACTGTGCATTCGTTTCAGTTTATTGTCCTATAAGAAGCACTGCTTTGAAAAGTACTTAGAAATCTTTCTGAAAACAAGAGCATTTAATTGTTTTCAACATTTTGTTGTTAAGAGTAACAGCCGTGACTTTGTAAGTTACTGTAAGTGGTTTCTGGAAACTAATTTGTCAGCTAGCTGGCACACTGAGCTCATTTGCCAAAATAAGTTGATGTCATCTGCCCAACAGTTCTTTTTGAATAAATAGGATCTTCTTTCAATGAATCTGAAACTTAATACCTAATATAGGGCTTTCTTACTCTCATTCTGCTATATGTGTTTCAAATATAGTTCAGGTGTTATATTAGTGTAGTTAAACTCACAGCTCTCTGAGGATTAAAATTACAACATATCAGATTAGTATATTTTCTTGAGAAAATATACAATGAATCATACAGATGGGTTCCTTTGGCACCTTTGTGAACATCTTTGGATCTTTCTAGAGCAGTAGTGACCAACCTTGGTGCCACTAATGGTTTGGGAATATAGCTCCTAGTAGCCTTCACCATTGGCTGTACTCGCCAAGATTTCTTTATTATTATTATTTTTTATTAATTTTTGCAAAATAAACATATAAAACAATACACACAACATAAGTATAAAATGAAAAATACAAAAAAAAAACCCGTATAAGACATATAACCTCATCCAGACAGTTATTAACCACGTTATAGTATTACTATATTTTTTCTCATTAGGGAAGGGAAATAAAAAAAAAGATTCTAATATAATACACTCAACCTCGCTATATTAACTTCCCCATTTTAAAAATAATATATTTTAAACTTTATACAATATATCTATAAAACTTTATACAATATATCTTGAAGTATATATCTTTTATAGCAAAACATATCATCACAATTAACTCCACCCTGTGATATATACAAAGCCCTAGGGGGATACGGCACATCCCAGACATACTTTATTGCATCCAAAACTGCCTTTTATCTGGTACTGGATAGCTACCACCTCCTTTTCTAAGCGCATACTCCACAAACGGTTGCCAGATTTTCCAAAATCTATTCTCTTTAATTAACCCTTTCTTCTCCTTCATTTCCCATGTTAATTTATCATTGAGAGCCAATTGCCACATTTCCTTGTACCATTCCTCTAACTTAATGCTCTCATCATTCTTCCACTTCCTTGCAATGCACAACCTCCCTATTGTCATCATATTTGATAGCAAATCATTTTTATCTTTATCCAGATTAACTTCCTCCATATTTATTAACATGATGGTACTCGATCCCAACTTGATTTCTTCTTCAATTATTCCCGCCAATTCTTTTTCAATATCATCCCAAAACCCCTTTATTACCTCGCAATGCCACCACATATGTAAATAAGTCCCTACACTTTTCTTACATCTCCAACATAAATTATTCTTAGTTCTATCAATTTGGTTCAATCTCACCGGAGTCAAATACCACCTCCACAACACCTTGTAATTATGTTCCTTAATTCTAACGGATATTGTTTTCATAATTCTTCTCTTCCATATTGATTTCTAATTTATACCTAAACATTTTATATTTAAATCTTGCTCCCACTTTATCCTTAATTTATCTTGTGCATCACATTCAGTATTTAATAATTTATAAATCTCTCGCCGAGATTTCTGGCAGCTGTAGTCCAAGAACATTTGGCCCAAGTTTGGTAACCTTTGTGCAAGAACCTACAGAGAACGTAAATCCACACCCTCTCCACTGCATGTGCTCTCTGCACTGTAGCTAATCCTCAGTTCCCTTTTTGCTTCCACTGAAGTAATAACTTGGGAGCTTCTCTAGAGTCTATTCCTCATGGTCAAAGTTTTTATATAGTTCTCCCCCCCCCTTAATTTTCTCTCTTTTGTCTCTTTGTTGTCTTCTGGAAAAATAAATATATATTTGTGGTGTCATTGTTGTGGCCTTTCTGCTTTTGAATGACCCCAGCAGGCCCTTTAAATAAATGTATCACTTGCACCAAGAAAATGTACCTGACTGATGAACACTCTTATGTGCCTTTAATGCCTAGGTGAGGGAGCATCAAACACAGAACCTCCAGATCTGTCATTTTTTAAAAATGTAGTTATAAGAACAGGGAGTCATGTTTGAAATTCTATCTCTGGGAGGAATCCCTTCAAGCAGTTGACACAATTGGCAAGGAAACTACCTTGATATCAATAGTTTCTCTTTGTAGTACCCTTTCCAAGTAGGTATTGATGGAGGCAATTCAGACTAAATAAACCTTAGCCATAATTGATGACCCCCCGTCTCAGGCTCTAACCCAGGGTTTCCCAACCTTTGGTTTTTGGACTTCAATTCCCAGAAGCTTAAACCAGTTCCCCAAAGCACTGATCAGCCAACGAACTGACTTTGGCTTCTGGGAATTTAAGCCCCCTTGTGGGGGGTGGGCCCGATATTGGAAAACACTGCTCTTACCTAATCAGGAGACATCAACCTGACATTGAAGATGTGCCTTCAGTGTTGTAAACAACATTGATCCCTAAGCAGATAATAGGTTAAAAGTGAAAAAGGAAAGTGCAGCCCACCAACTGGAACACTTAAAAAAAAAGAACAAAATTAAATCTAAAAAAAATTAGAGGCCCTCAAACTCTAGCCTCTTAAGTCATCAGAATCACAACTCTCTCCTAGCTAACATTTGCCTTGGGAAAAGGACTCTGATGATCTGAGTGACTCAGGTTCTCTCACATTCAGCAGGTTGGCTGATGCTTAAAGAAAACATCAGCAATATATCTAGTACTTCAAAATTTTAAAGCAGCAATCATCCTAATTTTGGGAAAGATTACTATATGCTGATGGAATGGCACTTCTGCTTTTTGCTGAGTTTGGGCTTTGAAGAATATTGGCTAGACAAACTGATTACTGTGAAAAGGAAATGCTGAGGATTGGCTGTGACAGAACAAAACTTGTGCTATTTGGTAACAGTGGAAGCAAACACAAGTGAACAGTCAATGTATGGTAAATGTAACCCCCCCCCCCAAAAAAAAAGTACTTGGTTATCTCATTCTGATAATCTTCCTAGTGAAACACATATTTTAATGCATATGCCAAATGGACTGTGAGGGCAATTTTTTTAAAAAAAACTTCATTTGAGAATAGCTAGTTAATTATGATGATGTTAATGTGCTGTCAAGTTAGAACCAACTTATAGCAACCCTGATAGGATTTTCAGCATTAAGTGAGATTGTGAGAAGTTGCAAGTTGGACTGTACCCTTAGCCCGGGAGCACCAGAATTCTGTACAGTTCTCTCTTCCGTGGACCTTGGGATAGATGTAGTGCCTGACGGCACTCCTGGAGGACTGGGCTACCCAGATCCAGAAGCCCTAGAGGAGAGCCCACTGGAGGGGGTGCCAGAAGGGAGTATGGAAGGTTTTTTTAGCATTGGCTGACAGTTCAACATTGTTGCTATTTTCACCATGGAAGAAAGTGATTGTTGCTATTCTCACTGTGGGTGGGTGGCCTCCAGGTATATCTTTTTTTAAAAAAATATTTTTATTGATTTTTTAACATATAAAAAACAACAACAAAGGATATATATGAAGAAGAAAAAAACAAAAACAAAATATATATACATTAGACAAAAAGGAGATCGACATATATAGAAAGAGAAAAAAATCAACACTAACATACTCATAAAGTAAGAATAAAGTTGCACTGGATTAAGTATAGACAGTCAAATTCATCCTAAGTCATTTAATAGATGTCTACTTGATTAAGAATTTCTATAATTAAACTAATTTGTTTTTCAAGCAATCATTAGAGATCTTTTCCTTGAAGCAAAGATACAGACTTTCCAGTAAAGTACAATAAAATGGCCTCCAGGTATATCTAATAAGTAGTTTTTACCAGTTTTATGCCCCCAGTGAGTTTCCATGGCTGAGTGGAAATTCAAAACCTGGCCTACTGAGTCCTAATCTATTACTGTAGCCACTATACCACACAGGGTCTCCAACTAGTTAATAGTTTATGCATTTAAACTACATTAGGGCCAAGTAAATACACAACTTCTGTATTGGGCTGTAGGCTGGAGATTAATTCCTTGGGGCATCTTTGCAGCATGTTTTGCTTCACCGCACCTCCCCCTGTGCCCACGCCAACGGCCGGGGGAAGAAGAAGCCAGGGCAGGCTGAGGACTTCACCAGCCTTCCCCCTGAGCCCCCATCAACATATTGTACTGTACTGTACTGTATTGTATTGTATTGTTTGTAAGCCGCCCTGAGTCGCTACGGTGAGTGGGCAGCCATATAAATTTGAACTAATAAATAAATAATAAATAAATGCTAGAGCTGTAAAAAGGGACAAGACTCCCCTGCACTGCCTAACAGAGAGCCATTTATTATAGTCTCAAGGCAGGCATAAACCAACCCTGCACTGTGGCCTGTCTACGACCTTTTGGCCTAAAAAGGGCTGTTTCTTCTTCAGAGGTTTTACTGCTTTTGCAGACAGCATTTTGAGATGCGCTGACCTCTCTTCTTCCAGAAATATCTGGCAATTAAAATGGTGGTGCTGGACTTATAGGAATGTACAGTATTCCCAAATAACTGTTAATGCCTCCTCCCTTTTTATGACACTTTCAGAGTCCAGCTAGCCAGGGGTTAGATAAAAATTACCTCACCAGGAAGAGACTCCAGCAAAACTTGACTACGCTCCTTTGCAAAGAACGAAACCTTTAATGAACTCTTCTTCTCTTCTCTGGAATTCACTCTTCCTGACAAAGACCTAATTTATGGCCTCCCTCTCCCTTGGTTTTTGTATGCTGTATTCTAAGAATTCCCCTCTTTAAGGTTTGAGAAGAATAAAAGTACGCTACTGAAATTCTTCAAATATAGCAGCTTTTTATTGGTATAAAAATGAAGTAAAATAGCATATGGATAAAGGCAGTTCAAATACAAACATAAAACATAAAAATAATAGAAATGGCTAAGCTAGCTAAGTAGATAAAAAGTTGGGCCCCGATGAGCCCCCATAAATATTAGACCAGCAGTCTAACATTTAAGGCATATTGAAAAAGAAAATGGGCAGAGTCACCCCAGGCCATGGGGTGTTTGCTGCTGAGGTGCTAAAACTCTCAGTTTATATATGTTTTTCCCCACTCACACCTCCCCTCTCAAGTATGTGGAAATTCCCCAAATATGACGTGAGGAGACAAATGGCTGGACACCTGGACATCCAGCTGCGTGTTATGCACCTGGATCTTACGTGAGATGGTTATCTTAGATTCCATCTTGGTATCTTCATGTGATAGATCAAACTGTCAAATTCCCAGACTAAGTATCCTTGGAACTGGCGTCCATGAGAATGTGGAGCATGGGGCTCTAACTAACACCTGGGCATGCAGCAATCTACAATTGGCATTACATCATAAGCACTAATTGGCTAAACATTCCTTTACTTCACACAGAAATAAATGAAAATTAATGGCATCCTTTGAATTCCCATTACAAGAGCGGCCATCAATTTCTGTATGACTCTGACAGTGTTGAAATATTTTAAGAAGTTTGAAAGCCTCCCGAATAATATAACCCTCTTACTACTGGGAAGAAAACCAGTAGGCAGACATTTTGTTCTTTATATTGTATGTATTCCCTGCCTTCACTGAAGGATGCTAAGTCCTGGGACATGAAAAAGATCAGTGGTTGGCTCCTCACTAGGGATGCCAGTCAAGATGCTAGTTTGATTCAGCATTCAAAGTTCTCTCTATGTTACCCCCAGTTAAAGAAAAATGGATTTACCACATGGTAACTAATGAGCACTACTAGTACAACTTTACAGAAGGTATTGGCCAGCTAATGCTTTCAAGCCATGTTGCCAGCGTAAATTGAGGGTAGATTCCACAAAGTTCCTGTAGAACAGCTTCTTTGCTGCTATGAGCAGGAAAAAGTTGAGGATCTCAGACATCATATCTTGCACTATTTTACAAAACAACAACAAGAACTTTGGGTCAGTTTATTGACAATGTTACAAGTTCAGAAATGATGCCCCTTAATTACTGCCTGGCAGATGCCTTCCCTTATGTCAGCTACCACATGGTCTTTTTTACTTTGTCACCTCTTAAAATGCCAGTGTTATATCTGCTAGGCCTGTTAGACATCTGGCCAAATTGTAGCACATGTAGTAGTAGTAGTAGTAGTAGTAGTAGTAGTAGTAGTAGTAGTAGTAGTAGTAGTAGTAGTAGTAAATTTCCTATTTTATAGTTTCATTTGTACTACAGTATTTACATTCATTTTGTTTTATTTTTAACTTTTTATTTGTTGTGACCTGTGCTTATCGCAATAAACTTGTTTACATACCTTTATAACAATAATGATACAAAGCAATTATTTGTTCCTTACCTCTTACTTAGCCAGTTCTTGCACACTAAGCAAGTTTCCAATTCCTTTTCCCTTTCTAATTATTTTGATAGCAAAAGGGGAAACTTCAGAAAATTTGAACTTGGATTTTTCCCCTATGACACACACATTCCTTGTGTTGGCAAAATGAGAAAATATTCTAATTCACAAGAACCTAATGGTATTAGTTTGAAAAGAAACTGGTGAGTTGTTCTGGCATTTTCCACATTATTTTTATGCCGGCATAGTGATTTTTATATGTATAGGTTTCTCCTATACCAGTGATGGTGAACCTATGGCACATGTGCCAGAGGTGGCACTTGGAGCCGTCTCTGTGGACACCCGTGCAGTCACCCCAGCACAGAGTTTGCCCCGTCCCAGAGTTTTAAGCTCCCTGCCAGAAGAAGTGGTGACAGCTGTCAGTCTCGACAGCTTCAAGAAAGGATTAGACAAGTTCATGGAGGACAAGGGTATCAATGGCTATAATTATGGATACCTAAGGACAACCTCCGGGTTGGAGAGATAGGCAGGATATCTCTCAATGCCATTTCCAGGGAATCTTAAGCAGGTGAAGGCATCTGCTTGGGAATACCCTGAAGGAAATGGTGAGCCACTGTGTGTGACATAATGCTGGACTGGATGGGCTGTGTCCTGTTCCAGCAAGGCTGTTCTTATGTTCTTATGTCCCTCTGCCCATTAGCCCAATAGGAGCGCTTACTCCCCCCCAGCACAGAGTTCATTCCACCCCTCTGCCCAACAGTCCAATGGGAGCGCTTCCTCACTCCCCCAGCACAGAGTTTGCCCCACCCCTCTGTCCAGCAGCCCAATCGGAGTGTTTCCTTTCTCCCCTGTTGCTGTGTTGCACAGTGCTGGACTGGATGGGCTGTGGCCTGTTCCAGCAAGGCTGTTCTTATGTTCTTATGTCCCTCTGCCCATTAGCCCAATAGGAGCGCTTACTCCCCCCCAGCACAGAGTTCATCCCTCCCCTCTGCCCAACAGCCCTATGGGAGCACTCCCTCCCTCCCCCAGCACAGAGTTTGCCCCACCCCTCTGCCCAGCAGCCCAATGGGAGTGCTTCCTCCCTCAGCCCAGCACAGAGTTAGCCCAGCCCCTCTGTCGAGCACCCCAACGGGAGCGTTTCCTTCCTCCCCTGTTGCTAGGTTGGCACTTTGTGATAAATAAATGGGTTTGGGGTCGCAGTTTGGGCACTCGGTCTCTAAAAGGTTCGCCATCACTGTCCTATACTTTCTACCGCCTGCCTAAATTCACTGTCTTTAGTAACATTTGCAGGGAGAATGATGTTAAAAATTATCTAAAAATGTAATTGCACATAACTCACTGTTTACAGGGATTGCAGTGGCTCAAGTGGCTAAGACGCTGACTGGGAGGTGGAAGGTCAGCAGTTCGATTCCTGAGTACTGCAGGACGGAATGAGCTCCTGTCTTTGTCCCAGCTCCTGCCAACCTAGCAGTTTGAAAGCAAGAAATTGCAAGTAGATAAATAGGTACCACTTAGGTGGGAGGGTAACAGCGTTCCGTGCACTCCAGTGTCTAGAACTGCCTGCCACATGACCACGGAAATGTTTGCAGAAGCAGACAGCGCTGGCTCTTCGGCTTTGAAACAGAGATGAACACTGAACCCTAGAGTCGGATATGACTGGCCTTCGAGCAAGGGAAACCTTTACCTTTTACAATAGGTACAGTGTTTAGTATAGATATGAATCAGTAACACATTTATAAATTCTCTTAGGATTTTTTAAGCAATTTATAGAAAGTTGTATTTAAGCACTAGGTCATTTGAGGCTAAACGAAACAAATAAATGGTCTTGTGCCTTGAAAGAAATGTTAAATAGCTAGAAATCTATATATACTGTATTATATATTAGTTTAATCTCTAATAAAAGTTATAGATGCCATTCCATTCCATTCAGTAGAAAGGCTCAATGGATTTATTCTTGTCCAACCAAAGCTGAGAATGTACAGCCGAATGTGCAGGCCTGTCTTTACAAATTGAGTCTGTGGATTCTCCCCCTCCCTCCCCATTTTAATGGAAGTTCATGTGGACTGAATTCCCATCTACAAAATGGGCATGCTTCCCAGTGAAAACATGATACTACTTTGCTAATCAGGATGGAGTCTTATCCTGCAATGGGACCTACATTTTGGTCTTTTCACCACATCATTTCTGTTTTCTATGTAGACAAAAATAGACATAGAATAAACCAACCCCAGAAGTCAATTACAGGGTTTTATACTGATGTACTGTGAAAAATTTGGTCATGTTTTTCATTATACAGAATGTTCTTTCCGAAGGCATAAACAGAAAAAATGCACATACGTTTGATTTTTTTAAAAAAACAAACCAATCTTGCCTATTTTAAAAAATATGGAAGAAGATTTTGGACAGTTATGAATAATCAGCCTTTAGTTATATGATAAAGCTTTTATATAATGATAGATATGAGTTATGATTATTTTTCCATTATATTTTTGCTTCCCCAAATCTATGTGGAATCCTCCGCCATATGAATGGATAACACCCCTCTACCCATCCCGCATTTTCTTGTTAACATTGGAAAATCATACCACAATGGAGGGTGCCTATGGGTCCATCAACACCAACCCCCTGCTCACTGTGGGAATTAAATGAAAGTATAATCTGTCAGACAGTTGTCTAATTTTTTCTTGAATCCCTCTAGCAATGGAGCCCTAACCACCTCCCAAGGTAGTTGACTTTGTTCTTTTATTTCTCTTTTATATATATATCACCCATCTAATGAAAATTCACTATCGTGGGTTGAAAGTACAATAGTAAAAACAAACCTACTGACTGAAAGACCAATATAAATAAAACAATATGTATATACAGTAGACCCTCACATAACGACGTTACTTGGTTCCCCAAGTAGCGTCGCTATAGGGGAAACGTCGTTGTGCAGTTTTCAATGGCAGCTGTGCCATCTAGCGGCAAAAAACTGTCATTATCCGCACAACGATGTTAAAAAACGTTGTTAATCCACACAATGACGGTTTTTTGTCGTGCGGATAGTCACGTGGTGAGTGACGACACGTCGGTAAGCTGAAATGACACTATTCGAACGCATCATTAATCGGGTCCACTGTACATCGACATTAAGGCAGCAGTACAAACATAACAAGATGGATTACTCTCTGACGGGATGTTAACAAATACTTCCCTGAACATCTCTGTTTTGAAAAGTATTTTTAGAGCTGTCTTGTGCCCTGGGATGGTCAGAACAGATCCTGCCGCTCCTCTTTATGACTATCTTTCAAGTACAGTATTTGACAAGTGCTACCATATCCTCCCATAGTCTTCCCTTCTCAAGACTAAATATGTCCAATTCTTTCTGTCTTTCCTCACAGGGCTTGGTTTCCAATCCCCTGATCATCCTTGTTGCCCTCCTCTGAACATATACCAGTTTGTCAGCATGGGGTGGCTTAGTGGTTAAGACACTGAACTTCATGACCGGAAGGTCGGCAGTTTGAGACCTGAGTGCTGCATGATGGAGTGAGCTTACATCTCTGTCCCAGCTCCTGCCAACCTAGCTGTTCGAAAGCAAGAAATTGCAAGTAGATAAATAGGTACCACTTTGGAGGGAAGGTAGACAGTGTTCTGTACATTCTGGTGTCTAGTCATGCCTGCCACATGTCCATAGAAATGTCTGCAGATGCAGACAGCGCTGGCTCTTTGGCTGTAAACAGAGATGAGTAATGAACCCTAGAGTCTGATATGACTGGCATTTGACCAAGGGCAACCTTACCTCACATTACCCTTTTAAAAGTACGGTTTCCAGACCTGGAGACAGTATTCAAGATAAGCTAACCAGTGCCGAATGGAGCAGAAATAGAACTTTCTAGGTTTTAGAAGCTACTGTTAACGCAGCCTATTTTTAACTTGTGATCTACAACAATTCCAGTATCCTTCTTGCTCATAGTATTGCTGAGCCAAGTATCCCATATGTTATAACTATGTACGTGTTTTTGCCTCATAGATATAGAACTTGGCACTTTTCTCTGTTAAATTTCATTCTTTTGTTTCTTTTTTCTAGTGATCAAGCCTATCAACATCTTGTTTCTGTCTTCCGAGGTATTAGCTATTCAATCTAATTTTGTGTCATTTGCAAATTTGATAGCTATCCCTCCACATCCTCATCCAAGACATTAATAAAAATGTTGAACCGCAGTGAGCCCAAGACTGAGATGTGTGGTACCATACTTGTTACCATCTCCCAGTTTGAGGAGTATTGAAAATTACTCTCTGAGCATTATTGTATAACCGACTGTGTATCCACGTGACATTTGTTCAGTCCAGCTCACTGCTAATTAGCTTGCTGATCAGAATAACTTGGAGCACTTTGTCAAAAGCTTTGCTGAAGTCAAGGTATATTAAATATAGAGCATTCCCACTATCTACAAGAGATGTTACCCAATTCAAGAGTAAGAAGATTAGTCTGGCAGGATTTATTATGTTTAATAGCTAGCTATATTCAGTGGTGGGCTCTAAAAAAATTACTACCACACTGTGGGCATGGTATGGTGGGCGTGGCCAGGGGAAAAGCCCTGCGTTGAACCTGAATTAGGACTACTTTATTTCAAAACTTGGATGGGCGGGGCCAGCCAGAATTTCTGCTACCAGTCTGGTGAACTGGTGCGAACCTGCTGATGCCCACCACTGGCTATATTAGTTATTTATCATTATTGAATTATTTTCAAGGTGCTTGCAAAATGACCACTTTATAATTTGCTCCAGTATTTTCCTTGAAATTGATATCAGGCTGACTGATCTCTAATTCCCAAATTTGTCTTTGTTCTCCTTTTTTGAAAATAGGGAAAAGATTAGCTCTCTTCCAGTATCAGAGGAGCCCTGAAGAGTCAGCAGCACCTCATCCAGCCCAAACTTTTAACTTTCCAATAGGCTGGGGAATGCAGAGATGGAAAGATGGTGCCAAATGAGGTGGAAATGAGGTTTTGTGTGCATTCTTAATTTACGGAAACCTCAGAAATACATTTCCCTGTTTGTACACATTTCCAGATTTTAATAGGGTATATTTTTCAGAAATATGCACAGATTTATATGCATTTCTGAATCATCAAAATTGCAGATATGAGTGTCTTTCTGAACCCAAAATGTGGTTTTACCTGTACCAGTCCTGAATAAAATATATTTTCATAGAGAAATAAAAATATAAAATATAGGTTCTCTGACCCTAGAATGGTTATTGAAGGACAGTGGTGGCTGCTTATAATTATCTCCTGAAGTTTCGTTCCCATTAATGAGACCATTGTGGCCCTAAGTGGTTTCTCTCACCACATCTCTACTCGTGAGCAAGCACCAGTGATGATAGAACATCTTAGCAATGCAAATTGGGGGGAAAATCCGATATTGTTTTGTGGGAATAATAAATAAATTAATAAATATATCAAAGTGGTGAGCAAGAGAGATAACCTTGAACAGCATCTTATTTTTTGTGATCGCATAACACTTTGATCACAGTTTGTGCAAGGCAGAATCCATTCAAGTATGTGTATGTTTAAATGAGATGATCCCTTTTCTCTTGTATGTCAGAAGTTAACATCATGTTGACATAATAATAATAATAATAATAATAATAATAATAATAATAATAATAATAATAATAATAATAATAATAATAATAATAATAATAATAATAATAATAATAATAATAATAATAATAATAATAATAAAATTAATTTATATCCCACACTTTCTCAACCGAAGCCGATTCAAGGTGGCCATTACAACATGTAGATATCATACAATTACAATACAATAATAAAGAAGCATGAAAAGTAAATTCGATACAATAATTAATAGTCAATAATAAACATAAATTAATCAATACACTATAACACAGTACAATTCAAAAAGCAGTGCAGTACAATTCGAAAGGTCAAATTTGAATACCAAATATCACATCAAGAAATAAAGCCATTAACAATAATAAACAAGAAATATCCAAGACCACTCACGAAATCCCCCACACACACACCTTTAGAGTCTTTTGAGTCTGAGGGGGAGGGCGGGGCCCAAAAATGGCAGTGAGGTGGGGTGGCTGGTGGAGTGGCCTCTCCACCCCCACTGGGGCCAGGATGGTCGGCCGTGCCGGCAGCTTGCCCGACGCCCCCTCACCTTTTGAGTCCGAGGGCGAGGGGGATGGCGGGGCCCAAAAAATGATGCAACCTAGATTGAGTTGAATTTGCATGATCGAAAGTTAGTGTGTTCCACCATTGCCAACCAGAACACAAACATCCCTTTGACAACAAAGTACAAATTTCAGCATAATATGTAGGTCCTTTTAAAAAAAGCTAATCAGTACAAATTTGTACAAATTGTATGCCAATTTCCACTAGTTGTACATACTGTAGGGCAGTGATGGCGAACCTTTTAGAGACCAAGTGCCCAAACACACAGGTGGGGTGAACTCTGTGCTGGGGGATGGAGGAAGTGATGGCGTGTGTGCCAACAGAGAGGGTTCGGAGTGCCCTCTGGCATGCGTGCCATAGGTTCGCCACCACTGCTATAGGGTACTATTTGTATTTCCATATCATATTCTGGCCTTTTGCTACTGATGACTTTTATCTATGTGGAGGGACCTTCCACTCACAGAATATTTTCCAGATATTCTTCTGGTGACTCGCTGTCATGCTTTGCTGTCTTAACATTTCAGTCTTGATGGTATAAGAGGTTAGTGGGCCCTGTAGTGCTTACACATTAAAGTCTTTTCAAAACCCAGTATTGTTTGTATGTGTTCATAACCCCATCAGTTATTGAAATGTATTCAGTTGCTTCAGAATTTATTGCATGTCATTAAATATAACATTCCTGGTCCTTTTTCTTGGCAGTCTCTCTGTGTGTTGTAAAATGATGAAAGGTGATAGGAAATTGAGAGGTCTCCGTGTTTTCACCTTTATAAATTCTTTTACATTTGGAAGCCCTGCTGCTTTTGCTTTTGAAAAGTCTCAATTTCTAGGTTGGATACAGAGGCTAATCAGAACAGGCCAGTCTTCATACTTCTGTTCTTTCAATCTGGGATCAGAATACCGTACTGTACTTATATAATTGTTCACCTCTAACGAACATTTATAAATCACTAGTTATTGTGAAGTAGTGTGCAGATATGGAGTGCAAGGAAAGAGGAGAAAGGAATTGTTAGGCGAAGGTTAAAATCGCTGTTTTGATGAAGCTGCATTCACAAATAGCTAGAGATAGTCTGACCCACTGCCTTGACAGACAGGAATAACACCCTAATTTCTTGCAGATCACACTTTGCATGTCCTGGTAAAAACCTAATAAATCACAAACCTTTTTTTGTTTTGATATATGAAATTACAAGTAGCAGCTAATTTAAATTGGAGTTTTGACTGCATCGAGGGATTGGGTCCTTAGAGACAGTGTAGGGGAGTATAATGATTCAAATATAAGTTCTCTCACTCATTGAAGTGGTTATACTTTTGTGCCTGTGTCTTGTCTCTACATCCCCCCCCCCGCCAACAAGGAAGGCACCCATATATATCTTCTCATGAGAGCTTGCTCTGTCCATGAGATCCACAACTGTCCATGAGATCCTCAACATTGACATTTCAGATATTTCTGAACTAAAACCCTCAGGAATCCTAGCATAAAAATATTAGTGGGGGTGCAATAAAATGTGTGTTTTGTTATTCTTTTGCCCCCCCCCCCAAACAGTTTTACTTCCAAATGTGAAAAATGCAACAAACCAGAAGAAAATAAAAACACTCTGGCAAACTCATCAGTGGGAAAAGTAAGATACCCACCCATTTGCACCCCTAAAAATGAAGTAACCGAAATGTGTACATGAGAGCTGGTCTTACCATGAACAGAGTGAAGTGCTAGGAGTGGCATGTTCACCACAAATTCTTCATTCCTCCTGCTGCTATTACAAGAGCTCTCCAGACTAGCTGTTTCCTAAATGTCTGGCTGTGAGTTGTGGACTAGGAAATAACCTTTGAGAGATAGATAGCCTGTGATGTTTCTCAGAAGACTTTCCATAATGTGGAACATTCCCCAGTTGTTTAAGAAATATCAGACTCTGCCTTATGGGAAGGGGCATCTTCCACTGGTGTCTTATTGTCTAGGTGCGGCTGATGACCACTATGGATATATCTTTTGGATTTTTTTTATGCCAACGGTGGTCTTTCCCCTGTTACAAGGCTCTTCAGATACTCCTTTGCCTTATTGATCTCTTTTTATTCTGATAGGTCACTTTCAGGGAAGATGTAGTGGTAGGGTCTATATCTAGTCTCGGGAGGATCATTTTCTTGCACATTCCTGAACAATCCAGCTTACAGGGGTCTGGCAGTGTCACCAGGGAATTTAGGTGAAAAATATTCACTGCCATAAAATACAAAGTTCTTCACCTCAATGTGAACTCGATAGCTAGGTGAGGTAAGTAACTTGATTTAGTATCAGAATTTCTTTACGAAAAATCCCACAAACAGGAATGGATTTTATACATTTTATTAAAAAGAAAAGAAACACACAGAAGCGGTAAAAAAAACAACAGGAAAATAAAGCAACACCAAACTGCTTGTTGAACTGTTACTCTTAATCTATAGCACAGTAAATTTCTTCAAAAAATAATATTTTTTTTCTAAAAAAATTACTTTTTAAAATTGTATTTATATATTGCCCATCTGGGAGACACTCCTACTCTGGGCAGTGCACTTCATTAAAAAAACCAAGATAAAATAATATAACATTTTACAGAAGTAAGAAATATGTGGCGTTTTCACACATAAAACAACAAATCCTTCCTACTGCAGTGGCTCAAGTGGCTAAGACACTGACTGGGAGGCAGAAGGTCAGCAGTTCAATTCCTGAGTACTGCAGGACGGAATGAACTCCTGTCTTTGTCCCAGCTCCTGCCAACCTAGCAGTTCAAAAGAAAGAAATTGCAAGTAGATAAATAAGGACCTCTTCATTGGGAAGGTAACAGCATTCCATGTGCTCCGGTATCATCATGCCTGCCACATGACCATGGAAACATCTGCAGAAGCAGACAGCGCTCGCTCTTCGGCTGTTAAATAGAGATGAACACGGAACCCTTGAGTTGGATATGACTGGCTTTCGAGCAAGGGAAACCTACCTACCTACCTACTCTATTTCTTAAATTTACAACAGTATGGTTTTAAAATGCCAGCGCTGGGGCCGCCCCCCACCGGATTGCTCCTCCGCCCACCGGTTCGCTCCCCAGTGCGGTCTCGGCTTGAGGGAGCCAAGGAACACTTGGGAGTGGCCGGTGTGGCTTTAAAACACCAGCGTTGGGGCCGCCCACCCCCCCACCGGACTGCTCCTCTGCCTGCCGGTTCGCTCCCCAGCCCGGTTGTGGCTCGAGGGAGCCAAGGAACACCGGGAGTGGCTGGCGTGGCTTTTTTGGAGGGATAAAGGGCCGTCACTGGCCACAGGGCCAAAGACCGCTGCAGCTGCTGGGGCTCCCCACCCTCCTTTCTCCTTGTGGGGAGGGATAAAGCTGATGACATTGAGCCTTGGGCCCTGCTATAGACATTGACAGCTGTTCCCAGGGCCGCCTCCCCCACTCAGTCTGGGAGGGAAGAAGAAGCCGACGGGTTTCAGACGGCCGAAGACCTGCCGCTACTGCCGCCACAGCTGCTCCCGGGCTGGGGCTGCCCCTCCTCTTGTCAGGGACACTGATCCTCAGGCTCTGTGGAGTGTAGAACATGGGCTCTGTCAGGTACGTTGAGCCTTGGGCTCCGTTCATGGACATCGAGCCCTGGGTTCCGCTCCCTGGGCCCTATGGATGGGCAAGGGTGCTTTGTTCTGTTCTGTGGCCTGTTTGTACTTATTTTATTATGGTGCTTTTATTATGTATAATTTTATTGTATTTGATGTTTTGATACTTTGCTTATTATATTTTGGTGTATTTATTATGTATTATGTAAAATTTCATTATATTTTTTCTCTGATTTGCATTTGAATTGTTTTGTATTGTATTGTATATTTTTATTGGATCTGTTATGCTGTATATGTATATACTGCTTATTGTATTATTGTATTTATATTGATATTGTATTGTTTAGCTGCTCTCTGCTGATATGCTTTTTATATTTTGGTTTTGTTATATTGTATATTTAATTATATTGGAAGCCACCCTGAGTCGGCCTACAAGCTGAGTAGAGCGGGGTACAAATTAAAAATCTAATCTAAAATCTAATCTAATATGGAGAACAAATAAGCTTGCCTCTCTTGGTTTAGTTTGTGAAAGTGGCATCACTCCTTAGAGAACATGTGTGACAGATAGGCTTTGACCTGACCCTTGCCCTGGGGCTCTCCAGTTCCTTCTGAGCTTCCAAGACCAGCAGCTCTGTGGAACTCCCCAGGGCTCCGAGTACAGGAGGCCTAAATGTTGTCCTGCAAACCCTGCAGCTACCTGGGGCTTACCTGTATTAACAGAGCCCAGCAAGTATTGCAGAGAGTAGTATGTAGTATGTGTGTAGCATGTGGTTTATGTCTTACCCCCTCTTCCAATGAACATACGTTGATGGATTAAAGATTTTTATTGTTCTTGAAGCATATTGTAGAAATAACAGTTCATTCGTTGGTTCAGGGTCCACGAATACAGCAGAAAAACACTAATCAAAAAGTACAGTTAGAAAATCCACACTCAGACCATCCCCCAAGAAACAAAAGGAAAACCTGATTAATGTAGGTAATCATGGCTAAGCTTGGGTTGGAATCAGGACTGGGTGTTAGAGTCCCCCTCTCCCTTCTGAGGTATACCTCTCAGAAACCCCAAACTCGAATTCCATCCCAAAACCCATGTGCCTAAAAGAAAGAACATGAGCTTGGCTCTCCTAATTAGCACTCAACCGATTAGGGCCCAGGGATTGTATAAACACACCCTGGTTCCCATAACTAATGTCTGGTGTTCCCAGGCTTGGGATGTTGATGCAAGCGAACATTCCAGTCCTCGAGAAGAGAAAAAACATAGGCCTGAAGCTCTGAGAAGCTTCTACTAAGCACACCTGCTTGATAAGCGAAGCAGAAAGAATTATGAGGCCTTTGCAAAGAAGCAAAGCTACATTCTAAGACAGTTTAAGAACCAAAGAGACACTGTATTGAATAACTTATGACCCATCCCATCACAACATGTGTGCATTCAAATTCTACTTTCTTTGCATTGTTTTTTAATATGCTGTCCAGATGATTGTTTTTAATTTTCATGATCTTGAGTATCCATGGCAACCTTATCTGAAGCTACTACAGCTCTTTTACGCACTCACATTCCTTTGGGATGAGTTCTTCACAACTGCGGTCCCATGAGGGAAGTGATTGACAGCTACTGCACTTGCAGTCTCACAAGGGTACAGAGTGACAGCTAGGTCAGCTGACTACACCACGAGGGAGATGACGTCTCTTCTCATGTCAATCACAAAACCCAGTGGCTCTAACACCTGCAGATTAGATCATCCCAAGGATGCAAAGGTGGGAGGGAAATCTGCTCCTTTTGTGTATAAGGCAGAGCCCTTTCCCTCAGTTCTTCGGTCCCCTTGGGTAGAAGGCAGACTCAACTGTCTCCCCAGGCCGGACTCAAACTTCCCATTGGGGCATGGCTCATACGCGAGATGAGCCCCTCCGATCAAAGGGAACCCTACTAACTAAATATTGCTATGTACTTTGTCTTTGTCTGTCTCTGTTCTTTTTCAGATGCTAATGGAAAATAAAACTCTTTGTGAGTAATACCATCTGAGTGGATGTCTGTTTATCAGGCTATATCCAAGTGCTTTGTTCTATGCCCCCACATGCTACCAATATGCTAAACCACCACATACTCCCTGTAAGCGACAGGTGGAGTTCTTTGAAGCCGATTGTGGTGCGGTACGGTGAGGTGACCTTAGGCTGCACTGGGAGTGTGTGGATAAAGGAAATTATCACAGCCTAAAGGATCGGTACATGCCTCCTGTAAGCCAGTGCTCGGTCGAGCGTTCAAGACATGGATGGCTGAGCGGTTGGATTCGAATCTGAGAGCCAGGAGGCTTTGTCAAGGCAAATAGAGCAGTACTTTTGGCTCCTCTAAAAAGAGGGTAAGATTAGCCTGCAACGTTTTGCTTCCTTACAGGTATAAGGATGGATGACCCAGAGTCATCACTGATTACCGTAGATGTTATGTACGGCACCGACTCTGACCGAGGGTCAAACCCACCACTGAGGGGGTCGGAAGTGCCACCATTGGGGCGATCTTCCAGGAATGAGAACCGGGTGTTTCTATTCCATCCCGTGACAGGACAAAGGTTGCTAATGCCCTTAACCCTTCAGGAACTTCTGGGAATATGTGAGTCTGAGGAAGAAGCAGTAGAGGAAACCCAGCAAGGGGAAGCGGCCGGAGGGTCTAATCAACCCATCCTTGCGCCGCCCTCTGTGCATGGAGCCTCTCCGGCTACAGAACCGAGTCTGCTACTGTCCCAGACAAGCTATGTTGGCCAGGAGGAAGGGCACCAGAGACCTATCGAGTGGAAAAGGATCCAGTCTCGGCATCCAGCCTATCGGGTAATGGATGAAGCTGCACGGGCTGATGCAGCTGTGGCTGAATGCGTCTCCCTCCGTACCATGAGAGGCAAAAGTGTATGGGTGGAGCACCCGTCGGAGGAGGAAGCTCGAAAGCAAGTTCGCTGGAGCTTGTCTTGGGAAAGGGAGGTGCCTGCGGGTCCCCCTACGACTTCCGAATGGCTGCTGGATGTGGTACGTATAGCACCCTTTGAGGGGAGTGTGACAGAGTCTCAGAGGAGAGGTCTGATGGAAGTCATTGAGCACCAGGTTCAGCGCGAGAAGTTTCTCTGAAGGTATGGTCATACTAGGTGCTCGAAGAAGCTATTCTAGCGTGCCCCGCTCGACAAAACGTCATGGAGGAGGAAGCACTGGGAGCCTTTGCGGTGGTGTCCCGAGCTCAGGAGAGCGGAATGGCAACACCAACGGTCTTGGTCCAGGCGGGGCCAGATTGGAGTGTTGAAACAGGAGATTGACACGAACTGGCAGAGTTACCACAGAGAGTATCAGAGCCAGTGGTCTTGATCCAGCCGGGATCAGACCAATGGGTTGGATTGGGAGCCAGACCCAAGGAGGCAAGGAAACCGGGCTCTGGAACGGCTAAACTGTCCATTAAGCCACCGGGAGCCTCAGCGCTTTCCTCAGGAGAGGGAGCTACCAGTGCCCAACCCCCTGCCACGGAGCAGGAGGATCTACAACAGAAGCTGCAGGATGAACAACAAAAGGCAGAGCGGTATTGTAACTATATCGTGAACTTGCAACAGCGGCTCGTAGAGGCACAGGAAGCCTTAGCCTCCGAGCAAACAGCCTGCCAAGTGGAGAAAGTGGCAGCCGTTCCACCACCAATGGAGGACGAGATCAGGCTTGATCAAATATATTGTCTCCTTCAACAGGAGTAGGTGGCACGGTTGGCAGGTAATCTCGAAATAGCGGTTGAAGCGGCACGTCAACGGGCTGAGATAAAGCAGGAGATGGAGGATGAAAAATATGCCCAAGCTTTACAGGAAACAGCCCAGCCTATACCATCAGCGGTTCCGCAGCCCACCATACTAGACCCACTTCCACAGATAAAGCCCCCCCCCAGAGCCCCTGTACCTCAGCCTGTCCGTCTACTGGCACCACCAATGGGAGTTCTTCCCCCTCCTTCTTTTCCACAGGTTCCGCTTTGAGCGATGTCAGGAGGAAACCCTCCCTTGTTAATGGGAGTGGTAGGAGGCGTTCCGGCAGGAACAGGTCGATTGGAGGAATTGATGGCAAATTTCTTTGAAACGCAGATTCACGTTATGCAAATGAAGCAGCAACTGAAACCTGTGACAGCCGATAATGCTGATCGGAAGCGTCTGCCAATTCTGACAGACCCCCAGGACATTCTCTCTTTTCTTTCTAGGTTCGAGCATGCATGCGAGGCAGTGAAAGTGGATGAGATTGAGTGGCCGGGCCTAATCAGTACACAACTGAGGAGTCCGATCCTGGACTATTTTGACGGATTGCCCAAAGATTATGCATGGCCCCAAATACGAGATGCTTTGGAGAAATATTGTGTGATGGTCCCTGACGTTCTGAGAACGAGATTCCGGGAGATCCAATGGGATGGTAAACAACCATTTGTTGCCCTCATGATTCAGCTGGTGCAAGCCTATGACCGATGCGTCCAAGCATCTAAAGTGGAGATGACACCGAGCACACGAGCATTTGCGCTGAAGGAACAGTTTATGGAGGTCATTCCTCTTTCTTTAAGACTGAGTCTTGCTGATAAGAAAATTGATGATCCCCAGTTGCTTGCCCAGAAAGCTGATATGATTTGGATCAGCAAAATGAATGCCAAGATGCAGATGCCTAAGACAGCCCAGTCTTCAGGGAAATTCAAAGAGACAAAAACTCAGGCTTTTGTAAAGAAACCGCCTGCACTGGGTGGAGCAAAGGAGCATGCGCTGAAACGGGACGGTAATAAGCCAAAGGGTAAGACGGTGCCTGTTTCTAATATTACCTGTTATCATTGCTCCAAGCCGGGACATACCCGTCAGCATTGTCCTGCGTTGCAGAATGGTGCAACTCAACCAGCAAAGGAGAAATTAGGAACGGTTACTTCCAGTTCCCGCATTGCTCAAGCGGCAAGCCAAACAACTGATTCATCTGAGGATCAGCCATCACAGATGGGAATAGCGTTAACTGCCCGAGATTCTGCTACAGGTCCGGACACACAGCAAGTTCAACCAGCTCGTGAGTATAGCACTCATGTTGTTAGAGACACTAGAGTAGCATGGCAGCTGAATATTACCACTGCACACACAGAGACACCTATAGCTCTAGATCCTACTGAACTGCTAGGGAAGGATCTCTTGTCTAAAATGGAAGAGCAAAGATATGCCTTAGTGACTTTACTAAATGAGCAGGAGAACCATTTGTCTCTATTAAACCTTTTAAAGATTCTGTTTCTGATTTTTGCAGCATACATGAGAGTTTTGTTAAACCTGAACATATTTTTGCAGGATTGTTATTTACCAATTGTAGGGTACCACCTAGAAATTGGTAAGAAATTGGTTAATAGTCCTGTGGCTAAAATTAAGCTGAAATATGGTTGTTTCACAGGAGAAGCTCTTTGCTTGGTCCACAGGTCTAGTAGCCACCCTTCTCTACTCCTAGGACTTTCCGTAATGATTTTAGAGGAACAATTGAGGTCCAAACAGGCTAGTGTACTTAAAGTGGTAACCTGAAGGTAACCCGAAGCCTGTGACTGTTCCAGATGCACCAGCACCACCTGCTGGGCAGCCCAAAGTTTATTCTTGGGCTTTTTCTGAAAAACTGGACTATGCCAATTTTGCTAAGGAACAACAGCAATGCCCAACTTTAGAAGAAATTAGGCAGAAGGCTAAATTGAATTTGCCTTTGTCAGGTGCCAGAACACTTCTTTTGGCCTGGGTGTACATCTGATTGTAATTTTTTTGTAAAAACCTGTTTCACTTGTCAAAGAATTGTGAATGTACAGTCTAAAACCAAAGCTAAACTTGGTGTACCTGAAATAGAAGGAAACCCATTTCAGAGGATAGAAATTGATGTGTTTGGTCCATTACCTAAATCAAAAGGGGGAAAACAGTATGTATTTACCTATGTTGATACTTTTACAAAATGGTGTGAAGCTGTACCCTTAATTTCAATTTCTGCATCCCATATTGCTAAAGCATTTATTGAAATTGTCAGTAGTTTAGGTTTACCTGTTGAAATTGTCTCAGACAGAGGTGGAGCTTTTGTCTCAAGTCTTATGCAGACTGTATGCAAATTAGCAGGGGTAGAACAAACATTTTCTTTGCCCTACCATCCCCAATCCCATGGGACAGTAGAGTGATGTCAAGGGTCATTGCAGAGATTGTTGACCGCATATGTACAAGATTTTTGGAGAAAACTGGGTGGAAGGTTTACCACTAATTCTCAGCACATACAGGTCAGCCCCACATGAAAGTTTAGGGGGAACCACACCAGGTGAGATGTTGTTTGGGTTCAATCTCCGAGGGCCTCTCCATCTTCTCAAAGGAGAATGGGAAGGTGCAACCTCTGAATTGCCCCAACCAGTATCTAAATACATTGAAGACTTGCAGAAAAAGCTAAATGACATACATGCATTAGCTAAGAAACACCTGAAGTCAACTCAGGATGTCACCAAGCTGTACTATGATCGTAAAGCTAGACACAGAGATTTCCAGCCAGGACATCAGGTCATGGTTCTGAACCCACATCCTGTTGGGCAGCACCAAGTCCAATGGGAGGATCTAGCCAAGGTATTGCAAAAGGTTGATGAATGTAACCATAAGATTCAATTTGAAGACACAAAAGTTTGTAAAATTGTTCATGCAAACTCTTTGAAACCTTATGTGTCCAGATCTAATGTACAAATGTTCAGAATTGCAGGTTCAAAATCTTCAGGGGAAGAATGGGACTGGGTGAATGTTATGGAAGAATACCAAAATGCTGGAAATGTTGATTCTGTGTATATTTCTGAAAATGTAACAGAAGCTGAACAATTAGCTTTGAGAAATATAATAGCCAGATTCAGAGATTTGTTCACTTCTGAACCAGGATGTACAAATGTCTTGTCACATGATATTCCTGTTACTTCTGAACCAATCTGGGCACCTCAATACTGGTTAGCTGGAGCCATAGAAGCTAAAGTCAATGAGAAGGTTGACAAAATGTTAGCTCTAGGTGTGATAGAGAAATGTGAATCACCCTGGAACGCTCCTGCGGTATTAGCTAAAAAGAAAAATGCTCAGGGGGAAATTTTTGCCTGAGATCAGATTCTGTGTAGACTATCGCAAACTTAATGCAGTCACACCACATGATTGTTTTCCTTTACCGAGGACAGATGACCTGATCCAGAAGCTAGCTAGATCCAAATGGGTCACAACTCTGGATTTAACAAAAGGATTTTGGCAGATTCCTCTGACACAGGAAGCAAAGCTTAAAACTACTTTCTGCACTACAAGAGGTCAATATTGTTTTAGCAAGATGCCTTTCGGTTTGAAAAAATCTCCAGCTTCCTTTCAACGGATGATGAACCATATTTTAAAGGGTTTACCATTCGCTGATGCCTACATCGATGATTTGGCCATTTATAGCCAAACATTTGAGGAACACTTGCAACACTTAGAAATTGTGTTAGCCAGACTACAAGAAGCAGGCCTCACAGTCAATGCTAAGAAATGTCAATGGGGACAAGCCAGTGTGATCTACTTGAGACATGAAGTGGGAAATGGAAAAGTCTCACCTGTAGATGCCAAGGTAGAAAGTGTCAAAGATTGGCCAATACCAATCACCAAAACACAAGTTAAATCTTTCCTAGGCATGATGAATTACTACAGGCATTTCATTCCTCAGTTTAGTGAGATAGCCACACCTCTCACAGAACTGACAAAAAGATCACACCCCACAAAGGTAATTTGGACACCAGAATGTCAAAAAGCCTTTGACACTGAAGCTGAAACTGATTCAGGCACCCATTTTAGTATCTCCAGATTACCAGAAACAGTTTGTCCTGAAAACTGATGCTTCAAACACAGGTATAGGATCATGTCTACTACAAGAAGGAGAAGATGGGAAACTTCACCCTATCTCCTACTTTAGTAGGAAACTGTTGCCAAGGGAACAGGCCTATTCAGTAATTGAGAAAGAACTTCTAGCAATAGTTTGGTCCATCACCAATCTTAGAAGTTACCTATGAGGTCAAGAGTTCATTCTCTTAACAGACCATAATGCCTTAGCTTTCCTGAACAAGATGAAAACCAAGAACCAGTGCCTACTTCACTGGGCTCTTCTCTTGCAAGACTTTTTTTATATCAAGGGGAAAGATAACATCGAGGCAGATTCTCTGAGCTGGATGTATTTTGATGACTGCCAGGAAATAGCTGAGGTCATTGAAAAGGGTTGAAAACATGTACATGTTTTTTTCTGTACTTTGCTTTGCAGTAACTAGCCTTAAGAAAACCTCTGTGATCACTTAATGAACTTATAAGCTATTTTTGCAATATTGGTTCCATTCCTCAAGATCACCCAATCTTGAAGATGGTAGGTCCATGGGAGCATCCATCTTGGAAAGGGAGGGTGTGTCATGATCTTGAGTATCCATGGCAACCTTATCTGAAACTACTAGAGCTCTTTTACGCACTCACATTCCTTTGGGATGAGTTCTTCACAGCTGCGGTCCCACAAGGGAGGTGATTGACAGCTACTGCACTTGCAGTCCCACAAGGATACAGAGTGACAGCTAGGTCAGCTGACTACACCACGAGGGAGATGACGTCTCTTCTCATGTCAATTACAAATCCCAGCGGTTCTAACACCTGCAGATTAGGCCATCCCAAGAATGCAAATGTGGGAGGGAAATCTGCTCCTTTTGTGTATATAAGCAGAGCCCTTTCCCTCAGTTCTTCGGTCCCCTTGGGTAGAAGGCAGACTCATCTGTCTCCCCAGGCCGGACTCAAACTTCCCATCAGGGCATGGCTCATACGCGAGATGAGCCTCTCCGATCAAAGGGAATCCTACTAACTAAATATTGCTATGTACTTTGTCTTTGTCTGTCTCTGTTCTTTTTCAGATGCTAATGGAAAATAAAACTCTTTGTGAGTAATACCATCTGAGTGGATGTCAGTTTATCAGGCTATATCCAAGTGCTTTGCTCTATGCCCCCACATGCTACCAATATGCTAAACCACCGCATACTCCCTGTAAGCGACAGATGGAGTTCTTTGAAGCCGATTGTGGCATGGTACGGTGAGGCGACCTTAGGCTGCACTGGGAGTGTCCGGATTAAGGAAATTATCGCAGCCTAAAGGATCGGTACATGCCTCCTGTAAACCAGCGCCCGGTGAAGCGTTCAAGACATTAATAACTCTTAATCACACAGAAAAAGACTCCTCGAAGGTTGTGGTATTTTTGAACCACAATCGGGCGTACCCTGGTAATGGCAACCTTGTGTTGCCAGCTAATCTTTCTACAGGGAACTGTAGAATGAACTCACCAAAAGGTGTCTTCATTTTGGCAGTTTCACGTCTGACCTAGACACAGAAGAAGAAAACTCTTTGAAGACTACTAGTAAGACTGATACTACACACAGATTACACTTGATCTTTGCCAAAATGCCAAGAAGTGGTGAGTAAGCGTTGTCTTCCAGTACAATACACATTTGTTTAGAAGTAACAGCTGCACTTATTTGTCACATTTATAACTTAAAAAAAAAACAACTTTATATATGCCTTATCTAAAAAGGTTCTTTATAAAATGCAATGTGCTTTCAAAATCCAGAAGATGATGCAGAGAGCTGTGTTTGGATTTGTCAAGATATGTTAGGCAGATGTTAGACAATCTTCTTCTGGATCACTTCCACAAGATTGTTCTACACAGCCCACCTGTTGATAGTCCAGGTTTTTTTAATCTCTTGACACCAACTTTCATAATTCTCAAAATTTATTCTGGGAGTTCCAGCTCACAGAACCAGATTTACAAACACTTAGATCTGAATGAGGGCTTTGTTTTGGAGGCTACATGGCCAGCTTGGACCTACTCCTTGTTTTTACATTTTAGTTCTCCCCCCCCAAAAAAATAAAAAATAAAAAAAAATAAACACCCAACAACAACAAAGGAAACATGGAAACAAGGGAAAAGGGGTAAGGAAAAATGACAACTCAAAATAATTCAAATATTGACAATTGCATTGTTGTTCAGTCACACAGCCGAGTCCGACCTTTTACGACCCCATGGACCACCAACGCACACCAGGCTCCTCTGCCATCTGCCATCCTGCATAGTCTGCCCAGATCTACAACAACTGCATCAATGATGCCATCTAGCCATCTCATCCTCTGCTGTCCCCTTCTCCTTTTGCCTTTGATCTTTCCTAGCATTTAGTATTTGTTCTTTCAAGGAGCAGTCAGAATTTATTTGCTTTAGGATTGACTGATTTGATTTTGCAGTCCAGGGGACTCTCAAGAGCTTCCTCCAGCACCAGAGTTCAAAGGTGTCTATTCTTCTGTGCTCAGCCTTCCTTATGGTCCAGCTCTCACAGCCATGAATTACTACTGGGAAGACCATAGCTTTAACTATGCGGACTTTTTATTATGCTACCTAGGTTTGCCATAGCTTGCCTCCCAAGAAGTAAGCGTCTTTTTATTTCATGGCTGCAGTCACCATCTGCAGCGATCTTAGATCCCAAGAAGGTGATCTTAGATCCCAAGAAGATGAAGACAATTGCATACAGCAGAACAAATATTTATAAACATACATTTTTATTGATGATATTATTTTACAGCATCATAATCATACTTTATCTCTTTTAAAATTAGCCTATTTTCTGCTGTTAATTAACATGAAATATAGCTGCTTCCAGAGAATCATAGTTCTTCAGGAGTAACCCTTTTAAGAGCCTAAATGGGTGATTGTGACTCCCATAACACATTAAAGCACCAGGAAATAGGCACAAGATAGCCATCCGGCCTCGTTCAGATGAGTGAAATGTAGATGTCTGTAGGTATGGGTCTGTGGCCTGGATCTTCTGGATTTCTGCCTAAATTATTGGAGAACTGTGGGAATTGGAGTCTAAGAAAATCCAAATTTTTGAAGTGGTAGCCATGTTAGTCTGCGCAAGCATATCAGAAAGGAAAACAAAACAAAAATACAAAAAGCATTGTGGCACCTTAAAGACTATTTTCTGTATTTTAATGTTAGTTTTTGTTGATCAAGTCCACTTCATCAGACATAAAAGTGAGACTTCATAGCATTAATATATACATATCACATGAGGAAAACACAGCAGCGGCCACAGAATTGGAAAAGGTCAGTCTATGTTCCAATTTCAAAGAAGGGCAATGCCAAAGAATGTACAAATAATTGCACAATTTTACAGAAAATCACACCAGCAAGGTTATGCTAAAGATTTTACAAGCTAGGCTTCAGTAGTATGTGGACTGAGAACTTCCAGTAGTACAGGCTGGGTTGCGAAGAGTCAGGGAAACTAGACACCAAATTGTCAGCATTCGCTAGATCATGGAGAAAACAAAGGAGTACCAGAAAAATGTCTATTTCTGTTTCGTTGACTACTCCAAGGCCTTTGACTGTGTGGATCACAATAAACTGTGGCAAGTCCTTAAAGAAATGGGAGTACCAGACCACCTCATCTGTCTTCTGAGAAATCTGTATGCGAGCCAAGAAGCAACAGTTAGGACAGGATATGGTACTACTAATTGGTTTAGAATAAGAAAAGGAGTACGACAAGACTGTATCTGTATATTGTCTCCCTGCTTATTTAACTTGTATGCAGAATACATCATACATAACGCAGGGCTGGATGAAGCACAAACTTAAATTAAGATTGCTGAGAGAAACAACAACTTGAGATTTGCAGATGATACTACCCTAATGGCAGAAAGTGAGGAAGACCTAAATAACCTCTTGATGAGGGTGAAAGAGGAGAGTGCAAAAACTGGCCTCCAGCTCAACATAAAAACCCCAAGATCATGGCATCTGGCCCCATCACTCCCTGGCAAATAGAAGGGGAAGAAATGGAAGCAATGACAGACTTTACCTTTTTGGGATCTAAGATCACTGGAGATGATGACAGCAGCCATCAAATAAAAAGATGCTTACTTCTTAGGAGGCAAGCTATGGTAAACCTAGGCAGCATAATAAAAAGTAGAGACATCACCCTGCCAACAAAAGTCCACATAGTTAAAGCAGTGGTCTTCCCTATAGTAATGTATGGCTGTGAGAGCTGGACCATATGGAAGGCTGAGTGCAGAAGAATAGACATCTTTGAACTTTGGTGCTGGAGGAGACTCTTGAGAATCCCTTGGATTGCGAGGAGATCAAATCCTGACTGCTCATTGGAAGGACAAATACCAAATCTGAAGCTCAAGTACTTTGTCCTCCAAACAAGAAGAGAGGACTCAAGAATGCCTTGATGCTAGAAAATGTTACCTGAAAAACCACCACCAACTCCACGCCACCGATGTGGACTGAAGTACCTGCTAGTCAGAAGTTGAAGGTAGAGCAGGACAGCAGATCGCCGGCTGATGGAGGAAAAATACCTTTTAAAACTTGTAGGAGTTCCACTGGTAGAGAAGGTCCAAGAACAACTGTCTACAAAAATGTTGGGTTAAGAAATAGGTGTTTATTAATTTCCATTGACAATGGCCATATATCAAGAGAAATAAAATAATTCACCCACCCAAATTTTAATTAATTTAATTTAATTTAATAGATTTATATACCACCCTATCCAAAGGACTCTGGGCGCTGTACACTAAGACCAATATACAGGTAAAACAATTTTAAAAAACCATAAAAACATAACAATATTACCCACCCACCCCCACCATGATATCTATTATCTAAAAAACAAATATGAAATTTTAAAAACCTTTAAAAATGAGCTTCCCTGTCTAATTTGTTGTAGGAGAGCTGGTGTTCCAATGATCTGACCTGTTTTTATACTTTTGGTTACATACAGAGACTAGAATCTTCCTAGCTAGGGTTCATTAACAAGATTACAAAGGGGGTCCCCAAGAAAGATAGAGAAAGACAAATAAATCACAGAAGAATAAATGCTTATGCAGATTGAAGTAAGTAAAACCATTTACGATTTCTAAAGGCAGCAAGTGTCAGTAAATAGAGCAATTCCATTTACATAATCAGGTTACAGAGGTGGAATGGTTGAAGAGACTTTTTACTCATACACAAGGTATGACCAGTGGTTGGCAAGGTTGAAGCAGGCAGGCAAATCGGAAGGATAATCTGCAAGGTTATTATGGGATGGAGGATCTTCAGAGGTGGGAAGTCTGGCTCAGCCAATGGAGCACGGTGAAGACTGTTTTTCAAAAGAGACCCTTTGCTTACCAAAAGAGATCCACATTTACACCCTTCACCCACACCCACATAATCCAATCACACAAAGAGCATAGCAGATAAAACTAACAATGCAAGCATACAGAAAGCAGAGGTGATGCATCTGTTAGTTTTGGTCAAAGGACACCAAAACAATAGGGTACAGTCAGTGGTGTTAAATCTTCCTTCAGACACTAATAATTTGCAGTAAGGGAGAGCAAAGGTTACTAGAGTTCAATCCTTTTAATTTAATTAGATTTATCTGAAGTAGCTTTGGGTGGAATCGAACTTCTAGAGAGAGTCCTGGGGTCTACCTGTGCTCAAGGTAAGAATCAATGGTTAGAACATTTTAAAACTTCATTTCCATTGATTTGAGTCCAACCGCTAATTAAAGGGTTAAGCAGAACCTTGACGCAGTTTGTCTGCAGAAGAAATAATTATAGAAGGGAATTAACTATATTAGTTGCTGGAGCTAAGTAAACCCAGGCGTCCGTTACTCCCAAGGAGGCACGTAACACTGCCGAGTCCATCGGGATTGAACCGACCAACTCCCGAGAGCCCATTTGCAAGAGAAACCTTTTTACTGGAAAAACAATTTTAGGTATTTTTATTAACCATAAAAAACCTTCCAGCATTTATCTAGTTAACCCCCCTTGCCATCAGCGACCTGTTCAGGAACTTATTCATGGCTTGATTTTTTTAGTAATTTATTTGAGGCTTTAGTCCATATATAAGGTAGGCATCTGTGTCACCAGTTTTCTAAGAACTGTAATACTCTCTCCAGGAAATTGGCTTTGTAGCCCCTCATAAGGAAGGGAAACCATTCTCCCTTATTCCTTGAAAGCAAAACCACTTTCTTTGCTGTCTTCAGGCTTGCTGAGGCTCCTCAATGGAAGTTAATGGAGGCTATGTCCGAGCAGTTTCGGAGGTCCCCACTCCATTGACTTACATAGGGATTTTCCCCGAGCATTTTATTTTTGGGCTTTGTGTTAAATATATTTATTAAAAATAGGTGTTGGGAATGGATGCGTGTAACTGTGTAGTGATTGTGTGAATGTATGCCTAGTGGTTAGAACAGGGAAAATAGTAAGAAAAATATAAAATAAAGTCCTTTATTTTTTGTTTTAAGCAACTTAAAATTATAACATAAAATAAATGGTGAAGTCCAAAATCCAGGTAACAGAAAGATTGGAGGCAAAAGGAGATGGAGACGGCAGAGGATGGCATCGTTGAAATGGTGGGGGGTAGATCTAGCCAGGCTGCAGAGAATGGCAGAGGACAGGGGAGCCTGGCGTATGGTAGTCCATAGGGTCGCAAAGGGTCGGACTCAACTATGCGACTAAACAACAAAATCAGGTGAGGGTACAGACAGACCCCAAAGAGAAAGCAATTGAACAGCACTGGTGGTAACTTTCAGCCTACAGTGCAACTCTTCCATGCATAATAAAAGATCTCCAATCTATCCCTCACAAGAATACAGTAAAACACCGACTTACACATGCCTTGAGTTACATAAAATTCGACTTACATAATGATATTATGCTAAACCATGTCCCGATTTACATGATTTCCTATGGGTTTGCTTCGAGTTACATAAAGATTCTTTTCCCTATGGGTTTGCTTCGAGTTACGTAAAAAACAATTTTCCTATGGGTTTGAGTTATAAAAAAATAAATTTAAGCAAAACCCTACAAAATGGACTTCCCCCCCCATAAGTAGGGTTTTTACTGTACTTCATCCTCCCAAGCTCTTGGTGGCAGACCTTTACTTGCTTACAGACAACCCCCAAATCTCAAGCAACTACACACAACAGACTAAAGAACAGTGAAACAGAGATGAGAACTAAACCATGCTACAAACTATGCCCCCCCCCCCTCCATTTACTCTGGCAATGCTATTATGGACCCAACAGTGTTACAAACAACACTAAGGGTGCTTTTACTTGTTCCCCTGCTAATGTGATTCATGCCATCTCTTGCCAACAATGAACAATGGACAATCTCTGCGCAAAAGAGTTAATGGACATAAAGCAGAAATGGCAATACATAAGAACCTGTTTCAGATCATTTCAATCTGCCTGGGCACTCTACTTAAGACTTGAAAGCTGCCATTCTGGAACAGAAAAATTACAAGATAAGGATCCAGAAGGAGGCAGCATAGATAAAATATATACACATGCTGGACACCCATCCCAGAGGTTTGAATATTAGTCAAGGGTTTCTGGGACATTATCAAAAATGAAATGCCACAACTAACAGGTTGTTATATGCTATAATTTCCCATACCATCTTTATACTATAGTTTCCCATATCACCTTTACAGAACAAACCTCAGAAGGATAGTCAGTGATTTTCATCCATAGCCTCAGCCACCTGACAGAACAAAGGAGGTATTTGGTGCTTTACATCACTGTCAATTTTCGCACAACATTGCCAGTAGAAGGTAGATCTGAAAGATAAACTCATTGGCAGATGTACAATATTTTGCATCCATCTACTAACCAATTACAACTTCACAGAACCAAACTTCACAGAAATCTGAATACCAATAATGGATCTTCAGTCATCACCAAGTGCAATAGGCCACACTGATTTGTAACTTTATATGTCATACTAAAATTGTGTATAAATTAATGCTATGAAGTATAAATCACTTTCTTTTTAAATCACTTTTGTGAAATTTATTACTTAAATTCTGCCATTGTTTTAATTCTTCTACTGACATCACTATTGATAAAATTGAAAATAATCCTGGGTAACATATTTATTTTACATAAAGCAATTCTATTCAACCATTATAATTTTATCTTTTTATATTCATTTATTTTGTTTTTAATTATTTCTTTCAATTTATCATTATTTTCTTTTTTTAAAGCCTTCAAATTTTAAGTAATATTTATTTCCAAATATGTAATAACGTTACCTATTTTAAATTCATTTTTGTAAAAAAAAGTCTTAATAAAATTAATGTTTTAAATAGTTTTTCTTTTCAGTCACGGACAGTGCTTAGAATCACAGATCCAGTGCAATAGCAGTTGATCACCATGACTTTTGTTGCTATCTTAGATACAGTAGCAACATTTCTGAAGCCAGACTTATTTACGGTAGCTTGTATTTTTAGCCAGATCTTTTTATACTGGTATTCTTTGGAAACATAATTGGAACTTTTCAGCTGTAGTTTTCTCAGTGTTCTTAGACTGCAATATCTAGTAGCCCTGAAAAATGCTGAAGACTTATTTAGGCTCAAAGTTGAAGTACGCGTTGTAAATATCAATTGCGATAGACATACAGGTAAGTCCAGTCACCATTTTGAAAATGGTAGTATGAAGTGACATGCCCTCTAGTGATTGTATGCCAAAATGTTTTCCATAGGTAAAACTTGATATTTTTGGTCTACAGAAATTAAGATTAAAATTCAAGAGCCCCCTTTTTTGTATTGTTCCCAAAAGTAATAAATTTATTAACATTTTTGTTCGATTATTTCCAAGACCTGGAGGCACTATTGTTTGAAGTTGGAGGCAATGCTTTAGCTTCCTATTTCAAGCAGTGGAAGATTTTGGGCAACTTCTGCTTCTGACACCAGACATGAATGCCTGGTTTCAGAAGCAGAAGTTGCCCAAAATCTTCCACTGCTTGAAATAGAAAGCTTGGCATTTATTGTCAGTATCTACTAATTTTACAGTTAGTAGTGTTCTGATTTTGAATTTTTGATTAGTGAAATAGAAGCCATTCCCTATCAATAGATTCAGGTTAAAAAAATAGAATAAAACAAATTTAAATATTTATTATTATTATTTTATAAGTAAATGCATTGAATATTTTAAATAAGTGATTAAAAATAATTTAAAACAGTATGATCAACTTCTGTGTGGCAGGGTTTTTTGTCCTAGAAATCCTTCATACTGCACTGGTGAGCAAACTAGACATTATTTGGTGTTTATTCCATTCACACAATCTCAACAATATGTTTGTTCAATCACATCCTTATATTTGAAATTGATAATTTTCAAAGTTTTTCTTTGACATATTTAAATGTGTAGATATTTTATTAGAAAATTGTGGCTCAAAAAATATAAGAAAGGTTATGTGGTGGGATTGCTTTTTTGATCAGGTTAGTTTGCAATATTTGCATTGATTCTAATAATCTAATATTATCCCAATTTATAAACTGACCTGCCACCATGACTGGGTCAAGAGCTTCAGTGTTTCAGATTTTAAAAATTGCTACTAAATATTTACAAGGTGACTTAAGTACATTTGGTTTCTTTGATATCTTTCCTACTTACATGTACTTACCTACAGGTTGAACTTGGTGGCACCATAAAATGGTTTTAGATCATCTGAAATTTACTTTCATTTTAAAGAATGATTTTATTTAATTAGTTAAAGCAATCACCTTTTCATATTTAAAACATGTGGATCAGCAGCTTTATAAATGTTTATCCTAAGTTGTATTGATATTTTAAAATAACACTTAGGTTAACTTAAGTTTTCCCTACTTCCTTTAAAAGTTGCTCCTATTAAGGTTTTTTTATTATTTAAAAAAAGCCATATATCTTCAAAAAAATCCCAGGAAGGTGTTTTCACTTTGTAGACTGTAGGGCATAGGTTTATAAGACTCAGAGTCTATTTGAGTATTTCCATCTTTAATAAGAGGGTCTTTATGTCTAGTAAACCACTATTTCTAGCTTTTTTATTGAGCTGTGCAGTGCCCAGGTTCATTAAAAAATGTATCATTGATGTAAGGAGCAATTTGTAAGGCAGGCTTTGGAAGCATTCTTTCTTTAGCGTCTAACATATGTCTGTGTGGGTGTGCATGTTACAAACTTTAAGATGTGTTGTGATCAACCAGGGAAGCCAAAAGCCCTTTCATAGGTTGGGTTTTGATCTTGCTGGTCTTGTTGGTTGTGTGCCTGCTTCTTAGAGCTCATAAACTTTAGGGAACGTCTTTCTCTTTTACACTTAGCCATGGACGGTGGGCAAACCTTTTTTTTTTTAGCAGTTACTGAGAAGACCCAAATGCACATGCATGCTCCCTGGACATCCAGGGCATTGTCAGGGTTGACAGAGAAGTCAGGGTCACGGCAGGCAGGTCAGGGTCTAGGCAGGCAATCTGAAGTCAAGCAGGGTGTCATTCTTTGCACTGAGGAATTGTACCAACACTGGAATGCTACAACAAGCTTGCTTATAAGCCTCACTGGATCACTTTGCACATGTGAAAAACCTGTGGTAGTCATAAGAGTTATTTGAAAACTAAATGCTGTTGGCTAGGTTGCTCCTTGTGAGGTTTTTTTTAAAACCCTCTGTTCAAGGTGCTAGGTTTGACCTTGAAAGTTGCAGATATCTTTGGCCAGAAAAAATATCTCAACAGTTTCATTTACCTAAATGAATCTATGCCGGACTTCAGTTCTACTGCTGTTGTGAGCCAGCCCTCCTCCGAGGATGACCTGGATCAGGAGGCAATTCCTATGACCAGGCAAGTTCAGCCTGCACCCGAACCTCAGAGTGTCCTGAACTAGGAATCAGCCTGCTTCTGGCTCAACTCTTTTTCCTCATGCAGATGATCTGTCAGATCAGAAGTCTGACTCTGACTGTGATCAGCCCTCAGTCAGGGAAAGAGCCAGAAAGGAGCTACACTTGCGACACAAACAAGCTAGAACTAAGTACCAGAGAAGGCTCCTAGCTGATACTGATTAGATGGGAGGCTTATAAGCAAACCTGTAGCATTCCAGCGTTGGTACAATTCTTCAGTGCAAACACTGACACCCTGCTTGACTCCAGATTGCCTGCCTAGACCTTGAACTGCCTGCCATGAACCTGACTTCTTTGCCAACCCTGGTGATGCCCCTGGACATCCTTCAGACTAGACGCTTGCTTGACCCACCAGTAACCAGACCTTGGTTTCCTCTTTAGACTCTGCCCTTTGGACTCTCCTTGAATAGCCTCTGTGTAGGTCAGCACAACTGCAGAAGATCTTCTTTGGGTTCTTATTACCAATTGAAATAAGGTAGGTTGGTACCAGACAGACAGGCTTTTATAGGCTGCAGTGGACAGGTTTTCAAATTCTTCTGTGAGAACTTTGCGGCCTGCTTTAAGAAGGAAGTGGGGAGAGAGGACCAATTAAGATGATCTGCCAATCCAGGCTGATGGATCCAGTTGGTTCCCAGATTGCTTTGGGAGGGTTTGCAGCTGAATGAGTTGGTATTCCTGTGTTGAAACCCTCGAGAGGTACAGTGGAACTCCGAATAACGACAAGACTTGGTTCCCCAAGACACGTCGTTACTCAGATTTCATCGGCGTTTGGGCAGAATTTTTTGTAGCCCATTTTGGAAGCTCTGCCACCCCTGCCACCTCCAGGAGGCCCGGGGTAGCCGATGGGGCTTTTACTGACCCCCCCCCCCCGCCTGGGCGATGCTGCAAGCCCCAAACTGCAGCCAACAAAGGAGTCTTCCCTACTGTTTTGCTTTCCAGCAGTCCGGGCAGGTGGGGGGTGTTTGGAAAAAGCCCCAATCGGCTCCCCCTAGGATCAGAGAGGCACCCGGGGTGCCTCTGCTCACCCACCTCCCCAAAAGAACAACTGGTCTCCTACCTGTGCTGGTTGTGGAGGAAAAAATCTCTCCCTGGCCTGCCCCAACAAACATCTGATCAGCGTTGTGGTGGCCATTTTGCTTTTTTGACTTCAATTCCCAGAAAGCCAAAGCTTCCAGTAAAAATGCATGTGGTGGCCATTTTCTTGTACAGGAGCTTTGGCTTTCTGGGAATTGAAGTCAAAAAAGCAAACTGGCCACTGCAACGCTGATCAGCTGTTTGTCAGGGCAGGCCAGGGAGAGATTTTTCTATTCCAGAGGTCTAAAAATGATTATATTAGTGGCAACAATCCATTTAGAACAGTCCTTTCCTTAGCTGGGTGTGATGGAAATTATTCATCCCACCAAAATACATTGAGGTTGTGTTCTTCAGTGGCCAGTAATTCTCCTCAATTGTATTTTCTTTAAAGGAAAACATTATATACTTGATAACAATAATGGACTGCACTGCTGTGTGTCATGCCTGGTTCTATTGTTCTGTATGGCTCTTTTAGTCTGTCTCTATTCAGTAGTCTGGGCAGAACAATCCTGGGCTTCTTTGCAGAATTTATGTGACTCACACTTGCAACCACAATCTACTTCTTTTTCAGTATAAATATATGAATAGTGGGATTTATATATGTTATAATGGCAGGATGGTTTTTATTAAATGTTTTTAAGCTCGGGAGGGGGGGATATCTTTTTTGGGGGCATGAAATAGAACCTGAGTTAAAACAACTGCTTTCTACTTTTCTGTATGGATGAACATAGTGTTGGAGAGTTGTATTTGCATTAACATAGGGTTGCCATATATCCCGGGTTTCCAGGATTTTTCTGTATTCAAGCTGACCCAGCTGGTTCAAGAAAAAAAACACGTAAAAGTCCCGGATTTTAAAATTTGAACAAAGGAAGCAAGATCACCCCTCACCAAGAGATTTTTGCAAAGAGCTAATTCATTGCCTCCCTGTCTTTCTTTCAATTATCCTGCTTGAAACGGGCGAAGGCAAAACAGCACCCTGAGAAGCCCGCCAGGGAGGGGAGATGTTTGCACGTGAGATGTAATTGAAAGAAAGGCACAGAGGCAGTGAAATAACTGCAAACATTCCTTGGCTCACATTGAAGTTTGGGGGACAAGGAGTTGTCCTCAGCCCTTTCCTCGAAAGCTAAGAGGGAGCAAGAAATACCCATATCTAAGAAGCCGAGCATCCACCTTCTTCACGTGACCACAAAGGATTAATTGCATAGGGTCGGTATTCCTAGAGAGGAAGGGAACAGGGTGGACAGAAAGTGAAGAGTCCTCCATCGCAAAGGTCCTCCACCAAAATAAGTCCCTTCCTGTCTCCCGCTTTTCTCCTTCCAGAAGGAAACGGAGGTGCCATGGACTGCATTGCCGTTCTGAGCCCTTCTTTAGAACGTTCTTCCAAGGAATCCTCATGTGGGGTTTGAGGGTGAGTCTATTTCAGTTGTGTGTGTGTAAAGGGGAAGGTGAGGTGACCTTAGGAGGAGGAAGGGTGGTTTCAAGAGTGGCCCAAGAAATTTTATTCAAAAAAATAAAAATAGAACCATCAAGAATAGTCTTTTGCAAGAAGAATCATATGGGGAAAAACCTCTGGACTACAGTTTATTTTAAACTGACAAAGGCTGACCATCCTGGATGGGGATACATCGGGGTCTTAGAGCTATGGTCTCCCTGACAGCCCCATCCGACACATGCACAATTTGAAGAATGCAATGATGTCACGTAGCTGTCCCGGTTTGGCAGGAGAGTATTATGGCAACCCCACATTAACATCTATCCCCCCCCCCCAAAAAAAAAAGTCATTGCACTGGGTCTAAGAGGGCAGAAAGCCTAGGATTTGAATGTTTATGTTTAAGTAGCAACAGCTCTCTGGCCCTTGTAGAAAATAGAAATTATTGCTGACTGTTAATTTCAGTTCATTTCTACTCAAGAAGGTGCTTCTGGGTTGATGGGATTAGCCTGTGATAGATCACCGTTGCCCAGGGAATGCATGGTCGCTGATCATCAACCACCAATGCAGAGACTAAAATCAAGGCATAACTTCTTCAAAACCTTTCCCTCCCCCCTGAACAACCAGTCCCCACAAATTACCTTAAAACTATGTAAGGCTAGCAAGGAGCTACCAGATAACTGGGCAGAACCACATGACTCTACCACCTGGCCAAGAAAAACCATGGGCTGTGTTGAAAGCTTTAAATAGACTGTGTGCAGGGGTAGGAAGATTAAGGGCTAATCTGAGAAAGTGGGGTTTCCCTGTAGATAAATAAATAAATTTCATGTCAGAAATTATTCTGGGTTGAAAGGATTTTTTCTGGAGAATCTCTGTTCAGGGACGCCCGAATGAGGCTCCTTTCATATCCCCAAGATCCGTCGTGCAGCGCTTAGGTATCAAACTCCAACCTTCCAGGCTTCAAGTTCAGTATCTTAACCACTAAACCACCATAGTGCTGTAGATGACAGCTTGTGTGAATGCATAGAACAGGGATTCTCAATTTGCGGTCTGTAGGCCAGATGTGGCCCATGGCACCATTTCATGTGCCCCCCTGCCTCCACCACACCAGGAAGTGCCATGTGGTGTAGAAAGGGCAAAATGGCCATCTGGCCCCCGAAGCTGTCTGAGGGAGTGTGACCCCAGCCACTGGCTTAAAAAGGTTGAGAACTCCTGGCATAGAAGAACAAACTATCTCCCAAGTGGTACAATGCACACAATGCCCCTTAATGTGCACTGCAGAGGGTCTTATGTTGGCAAGAGTAAATCCTGTTGATGTAGCCCGATATTGGGCAGATGTCATCTAGCTCTTTTAATTCCATTTTGTTTTAGATGTGTTAATTTTAGCTTTGTATGTTATTATATGCTGGTGGTGCATCTGACACGAATAAATTTCATCCGGTAACTTTTGTAGCCACTTCTGAATAGTCATGTTCTGATCTTTCCTGGTGCCTCTGGGGACTAAGATTCTTCAGACTACAACATCAGGATGGCCCAGCCAATATTGCTAGCCTCTCCAGGTCCTGGTATGTCCCCTTTTTATTGTCCCTGATGACAGAACATTACTCTTCTCTTATTTGCCTTTCACTTCCCTTGCTCACGTTCTGTTGTTTTATGAGGCACAAAGAACCCTTTGTACTTTGTCAGCTGTCTCTGATTAAAACAATATTCCTCACACCCACCCACCCACTCCCAAAATTTTAAAAAAGGAAGGTATAGTTGAAGATATAACCTAAAAAGCAAGAAAATTCAAACCATATTTCATCTCTCCTTCACTCCAAACATAGGCATGCCGTTGCACTTTTATTCAAAAAAATAAAAATAGAACCATTTAGAACCAATAGCACCCTCAAGAAATAATCTCAGTTGTTGCTACCCCAGGCCCTATAATGCCACATCACTATTGATGGTATGGAAGAATTGAAATGAGACATACAGAGGCTTTTGATATGTGAACATCTAAAAACAATACTTTTGTAGTGTGATCCTATCCATGAATCAACATGATCCTTACCTGACGCACACTGCTTCCCCGTTGTGTACCTTATCAGGGCCAGGGCATTAACGTTAACATACAAAGCCCTAAACAGTTGGGATCTAGTGGAATATCTCTCCCAAAAATCATCTGCTCATGTCACCAATCCTCCCAAAGTAACACAGCTCTAGGTGCCAATGCTGAGAGTGGCAAGGAAGGACGCAACTAGGAAGAAAGCCTTCCCAGTGGTGGCACCCACATTATGGAACAGCCTCCCTGTGGGTTGTGTCATGCTCCCTCTCTGGATGTTATTTTAAAAACCCCTCAAAACAATATTGTTTAGATAGGCATTCACAGATATTCTCCCTGTAGTCAATCAGCCATAAGTATTAATTTTTTTCCTGGACAAGCTATTCCATTGTTGGAAAGTTTCAAACATATTTTTATTTGTAATATTTTGCTGCGTTCTGTTGTGTAGTATGTAATTTAAATATAATTTGTGCAAGTGGGAATTCCTCCCAGATAAGCAGATAAATGTATAACAGTATGTGTGTGCACGCGTGTACATGTCCTGATTGATTGATTTATATTTGAGGAAACTTATTCTGCTTAATGGTAAGATTTGTTTGGAAAACTACCCTCTGTGGCCTCTCGGGCATGTTGTGTTCCCTCATTACCACTCCAAAATCATTCCAAATATTTTTTTCATTGATCTACACTGAAAATAGCCACATTTGACAAAAGAAAAAAAATTAGATTTTTAAAAAGGGCCTAAGGACTGCAGTGGCTCAAGTGGCTAAGATGCTGACTGGGAGGCAGCAGGTGAGCAGTTCGATACCCGAGTACTGAAGCATGGAATGAGCTCCCGTCTTTGTCCCAGCTCCTGCCAACCTAGCAGTTTGAAAGCAAGAAATTGCAAGTAGATAAATAGGGACCACTTCGGTGGAAAGGTAAACAGCCTTCCGTGCGCTCCGATGTCTAGTCATGCCTGCCACATGACCATGGAAACATCTGCAGAAGCAGACAGCGCTGGCTCTTTGGCTATGAAACAGATGAGCACTGAACCCTTGAGTGGGATACAACTGGCTTTCGAGCAAGGGTGACCTTTACCTTTAAGGACCAACCAGTATTCTGCTTCTGGCCTTTGGGACTTCTCTTCCTCTAGTCCCAAAACAAACCAGAAACGCCTGCCAAGGTGCTTTTGTTTTTGAGTTATTGATTTTTTAATAGGCGTCTCCAGCCATTTCTCAATGGGGTGGCTATTTTTGGATGCTTCAATTGGCCACCATGCCCTCAGATCTTATTGACCCTTGTTTTAGGAGTTGAAGAATGGAGCATTTTTTTAGTATTTATTTAGAATGAAAGTTTATGGTACAAAAAGAAGGATCAGTGTTTTCTAGGGCATTAAGCTGTGATCTGAATTTTTAAGCTTTTCAAAGTAAAGCTTTAACCATAATTTTCAGCTTAAAACTTGTAGCCACTGACACCTTTGCGAAATTTAAAAACATGTGAGTGCATCGGTCTCAATGTTAGGCCAAACAAGGCTCTCCTGAAAAGTGTACGATAATAACTAAATTGGAAGCTCTGGCCAAAGAGCCAGCGCTGTGTGCTTCTGCAGATGTTTCCGTGGTCATGTGGCAGGCATGACTAGACATCGGAGCGCACGGAAGGCTGTTTACCTTCCCACCGAAGTGGTCCCTATTTATCTACTTGCAATTTCTTGCTTTCAAACTGCTAGGTTGGCAGGAGCTGGGACAAAATCTTGAAAACATTATTTCCAGGATAGTGGAGCTTCTAACTAGTTCTACATCAATTGCTAAGGAAACCATATCTGTTAACAAGGAAAAAGATGCTGGCATTTAAGCCTATCCATTAAATAGAACTTGTGCACTTCTAGTTAGTACATTATCGAATGATGGCGTGCTTTTCAACATTTCCTTCCAGGCAGTGGTGGGATGCCAAAAATTTTTTTTACTACCTACTCTGTGGCCATGGTATGGTGGGTCTGGCCAGGGGGAAAGCCCTGCGTCGCACCCAAATTAGGACTACTTTATTTCAAAACTTGGATGGGCATGGCCAGCCAGAATTTCTGCTACCGGTTCTGGTGAACTGGTGCAAACCTGCTGAATTCCCACCACTGCTTCCAGGGGTCCCGTTCTGGTTTAAGACATATTCCATCAAAAGGTAGCTCTGTCACAATATTCACTCCATAATTGCAAGTCAACAATGTCTGGGGGGGGGGGGGAGAGGGGAGACAAGAAACGCCTTCAAGTTGAATGGGAGAACTGTTGATTATAATCGTAATAAAAAGATTTCCAAAATGACCTTCACTAGTTCATTTATGTGGAAGAGATGATACAGAAACTTGCCATCAACTTTAAGTGCACGGTATTAGAGTTACCTTGTAATTCTGTGAAGTTGTTCTATAACAGTTGAGACAACAGAAGAGCACTTCAGCATTAGAGGCATTCAGGTGAGAATTGGACACCCATCTGTCAGACTTGCTTTAATTTGGATTCCTGCATTGAGCAGGGGGTTGGATTCAATGGTCTAAAAAGACCCCTTCCAACTCAATGATCCTATGATTCTAACAGGATTGGCTAGATATAAGAGTGTTAGTGGTAATTATTATATGCAATCAAGTTTAGAAGAACAATAATAAATGTATTATTAGCGTTAATAATAATATATTTACAATTATTACTGTCGCTGTGGTTATTAGCAGGTAACATTAAGCCATCTTTATTCTTCTATATAAAAGCAGGGAAAGCCCTGCTGACACAAAATAAATTAAAAACTCCATAGTTACATTGATACTTTTATACACCAACAGAAAGAGCTCAAAAGGCTGGTAAATGTGTTTCATAATGGATCTGTTTGCCTCTATAGAGGAATTATATTTTTCTGTTGAACACAAATTAAATTTAAAGTGAGCCTGCATTTTCTTTTTGTCATAGCACTTGATGAAATAGTAGGAAAGTCTTTATCCTTGTATAATTAATTTTATTTGGATGCAAGAGGCAATGAAACTTACATGAGTCTAAATCCTTATAAATATTATAATATTTAAAAATTGGCATTTTCAACTCTGTCTTCAAGTTCTTTAAAGAATTACTTACCCCTAATCAAATTTTAAATTCTATCAAAACTGATTTAAAAATATTTCAAAAGGGGTTTTCTTTTGCAACTCTAGATTTGCAGAATGTATGCTTCCTCAAAAGATTTCTTAGTCATGTATATGTTTCAGCTTGTTAAATTCATATCGTGAGGCTAATGTTGTTTCCCAAGCCTTTGGGATATCCTTAGTCTGTAATTAGGGATTTATACAGTAGATAAACAGACGTGATTATCACCAATAGTATGAATAATTGCACCACATGGCTGGCTTGTGGTCAGGTACTGTCTAGTTACCTGGATGTAGAGCAGTTACAGTTAAAAACAGAAGATCAAAATAAGGTGTTCCTAAAATACCTTTCAAGATCTTGCTTCTGAGCAAGTGTGTTTTCTCCTTTTAAATTTACAGAGTGATGACACTTAATTGATAGAAAATCCTCCAGAGTAAAAATTGCACTTTTCTTTGGGTACTCTAAGAAGATAATATGTGAAAGTGTTATGCAACTTTGTTGCTAATATCACTCTTACCCACCCTGTCTAGCAATGTTAATTCCTCGACAGAGAATGCACTGTGTACTGCATTAAGTGTGTACTGGATTCAGAAGCTATTGTTCAGATAAAAGGAAAAATAAGGAAATATATTACCTGATGAACAAGTACATCTCAATCAAGGAGGTTTATATAATAATCCACTCAAAGTATACATTCCATTCCCCCTTGCAGAGGTGAGGTATCGGACTAGGCAGTGCCCATCAGTTAAAACCAAGCCTGGGTATTGAGGAGTAAACATGGAGGAACCATGCTCCTCCAGCACTTTACATAGGATCACCACTGTATAGTCCTAACACAGCAATCTAGCTTGCTTCTGATTATGATGATCATTTAGACTGAGGACCATTTGGTTCCATACCCAATCCATTATCTCGCAAAGACAGATAATTCAGAATCCTGTTTTGTCTATTATGAAAGGGGAAAGGTTAGAGATTGTGGTTACTTTTGTTCTCCAAAGCGTAACAGGGGGGTATTAGAAAAAGCAAACCTGTCTAGATTTCTGTGTATGCCAGAAGATTAAAAAGAGACCATCATTGGTGCTAGTGAGAATGGAAGGCAACACGGTAATTCAACATTGTGTCTACCTTCTGCAAAATCCTATACTTTATTTACCTTCTGTAAAATCCAAGCATTAAAAGAGGGATGCCCTGAGCATTTGGTGGGACATGGAGTGGATTCTTTCATTTGGCAAAGCGAAGGATGTCTACCTGGTCCAAATGGCATGGAATTATGCCTTTGCACTTTGGTTCTTAAAGTGGTGATTGCTCCAGTTGTGGAAATATTTCTTATGTGTTTAAGATCACTTGAGGCTTATGCTGTTCTTGTGATATAAAGGTAAAGGTAAAGGTTTCCCTTGCTCGAAAGCGAGTCGTATCCGACTCTAGGGTGCAGTGCTCATCTCTGTTTCTAAGCCGAAGAGCCAGCGCTGTCTGCTTCTGCAGACATTTCCGTGGTCATGTGGCAGGCATGACTAGACACCGGAGCGCACGGAACACTGTTACCTTCCCACCGAAGTGGTCCCTATTTATCTACTTGCAATTTCTTGCTTTCGAACTGCTAGGTTGGCAGGAGCTGGGATGAAGACGGGAGCTCATTTCCGTCCTGCAGTACTCGGGAATCGAACTGCTGACCTTCCGCTTCCCAGTCAGCGTCTTAGCGACTTGAGCCACTGCAGTACCCATATATACCTGTGATATATGGGTTATTTAACACACATTAAGGCTGAACAAAGAGGAATTAACAGTGAAATTTATAAAATACTTGGAGAGGATGAGTGTGTGTTTGGTCTCAAGGGTAGGTAGAGTGGTGTAGCTCGCATGTCCCAAGGGTGAATGTTTTTGAAATGCAAGCCTTCCTGAATTTCCCTCTTGTTTCTTCTTAGTTCCCAAAATACAAATGCTAAGAACAGTTTCAGTGGAGAGAAAAGGAATGTTTACTCACAAGGCTTGTGTTCAGGCAAAGTTGTCAGGCAGGTGGCAAAAATATAAACAGCTGTAGTAAATTCTTGTGCTTCCAAACCTCCTTAGCACTGAACATTTCTCTCTAGGGGTTGAAGGTAACTTTTTGTGATGCTTACCTGTGATGGCATTGTACATCAGCACTGTTTATGACTTAGTGGGCAAAACCTATCAGTCTATCTTCTCTTCCTTTAAAGAAGAAAGGTGCAATTGTGGTGATTTAAATAGGCTTTTTCATCAGGAGGACTTTATGCCTTCCTATTTGAAGGAGACAATTGTGTTCCTGAATCTGAAAAAGCCTTCCCTGGTGACAAATGATCTAAACAACTCTACATCTGCCACTAATGTTCCATTCATGGTCAAAGTCATAGAGAGAGTGTTGACTGATCAACTGCAGACTCTCTTGGGGGATACTGATAGTATGGATCCATTTCAGTCGGGTTTCAGACCATGGCACAGGACTAGGACAGTCATGGTCACTGTGCTTGATGATATGTAGAAGGAGGCAGATTGGGTAGTGTGACCGTGTTAGTCCTCCTGATCTCTCAATGGCTTTCGAGACTATCAACCACTGTATCTTTCTGGACAGGTTGGCATGGTTAAGAACTGTTAGGCCAACTTTGTGTTGGCTCTGTTCCTTCCATGCCAGCTGTGTCCAGATGGTGAAGCTTGAGGGCCCAGTTAGCCACGTGACTTCATAAATACAAAGACCCTAAGGGGTCAATTATCTCGCCATTTTTTTTAGCATCTACATGAAGCCATTTATCCGAGGTCAGTATGTTGATGATATGCAGCTCTATATCTCCTTTACATCTTTAGTAGAAGGGGCTGTCCCAACCTTAGACTGCTGTCTGGACTGGATGAAAGCTGAGGCTGAATATAGACAAGATGGATACAGTACAGTATCTTGGTTTTAGGTGTCTCTGATGACATGTGATCATAGCCTTGATGGGATCATTCTCCTGAGGGAAGAGATTCAGGATCTTGGTGTTATCTTGGACCTGGCTCTCTTGCTAGAGAAGCAGATATCAGCCATGGCCCGGTCTGCCTTTCTCTATCTCCTGCAAACTGCTCAGCTACACCCATTCCTTGATGTTAGGTCTTTGACTTCATTGTTCTACTCCTTGGAAATCTTGAGAACTGATTGTTGCAATACTCCCTACATGGGGCTTCATTTAAAGATGGTATGGAAGCTACAGCAGGTACAGAATGTGACAGATAGTTTGGTGATGGGTGATCAGATGTTCAACTACATCTCTCTTGTGTTGCCTGCATGCTCACTCCCATGCCAGATTCAAGGTTCTGGCATTAATATACAAAGTCCTTCACAGTTTAGGACCTTGGTACTTGACAGAATATCTCCTCAGCCCAGGCCACTTGATCATCACAAGCATTAGGGCTTAAGGTCCCCACGCAGAGGAGGTGTGTAAGAATGGTACTAGGAACCGGGCCTTCTTGGTGGTGGCCCCAATGGTGTGAAATGCTCTCCCATTGAATACTGCCTGGTGCCCTTCCTCCAGGAATAGGGTGAACTTTATAGAAAGACTTTTGGGGCTATTTTGCCTCTCCTTGCCAAATACCCCTGATTTTTTAAGCTGGCTTATTGTACCTTTTTTTTTTCTTGTTTCTTAATGCTGTCTCTGTGGGTATTATAATTTATTATTGTCTAATTATATATTTTTAGTATGCCTATTCTGTTATTTTAATGGGTTGTGCTGTATATGCTTTTTATCTGCTTGTTCAGTATCCTCAGTGGCTTTTTAAAAAAATTTAATTAATTTTTCAAACAAATACAGTATAATATAACATAAAATACATAATACACTAAAATGACTAAAATACATGATATGCAAACAACAAAGAAGAAAAAAGAAGCACACCCTATTCTAATACAATTTTTACATCTATCTTTATATTTCATATGCGTTAAAAACCCCTTTAAAATATGTTCGCTTGCTTATGACTTAGTAGTTATTCTTTAACTTATTCAAATACTCTACTTAAAAATCTTTATTCATTAATACTACTAGATCATTTTCCCATTAAGCAAATTCATTACTATTTTGGATAAGAAGCACCAACAGAAATGAAATTACACATAATTTACACCCAGTGTTAATTTACAATGCCCTGGAGAACTCGGAGTATCTCATTATTTTACTTCCAAAAATTGCTTTGATCAGGTACAGGTCTCTTTCTTTCTGCACCCATAAGTGAGTGATCCACAAAAGGCTTCCAAATATTCCAAAATCTATTTTCTTTCAAATTACCTTTTTTCCCCTTTATCTCCTAAGTTAATTTGTCATTCAATGCTAAGTTCCACATTTCCTTATACAATTCTTCTGTCTATAATTATATCATTTTTCCAATTTCTAGAAATACACTGTCTACCCGTTGTAAGCATTATTTCTAATAGTTCTTTCTCATCCTTGTTTAAATTAATACATTCCGCATTTGTTAACATAGTGGTACTCGACCTCAGTTTGATTCTCTTACCCATTATTTCACCAATCTCTTTTTCAATTATTTTCCAAAAATCTTTTACCACAGTACAACTCCACCACATGTGTTCATATGTTCCTATTGTATCTTTACAATACACATTTTACAACACATTTTATCCCTTTTATTATCAATTTGATATAACCTCACTGGGGTCAGATACCACCTTCATAACATTTTATAATTGTGTTCCTTTATTTTAACCGACATAGTTCTCATTATCCTCTTTTTCCATTTCTTTCTCCATGTATCTTTTTCTATCTTTATATTCAAATCTTGCTCCCAACTTATTCTCAAATCCTCCTGTGGACCACCCTCCTTATTTAACAATGTATACAGTTTGCTAACTAAACCTTTAATATTTTTATCTCCCTTTCTAATTTTTAGAATCAGTTCCTCAAATTCCATCTTTTCTCTTTCCAAATCATATTCTCTCATATATTTGCTATTCCATTTGTTAATCATTGTTATTTGAAACCAATTTAACTTTAATTGTTCAAACAAATTTGTCCTTCTACCAATATCTCTACAAATCCGTAACCAGTCTTTCAACAGGAAAATATCATTCTTATCCAATACTTCTTTTATTTCTTTATCTATCTTTATCAGGAAACTCACCATATCTGACAGTTCCAAAATCAGAGAGATATTTGGAGCCAAATCCTTCTTTACTTTTTTCCATACACTCATTAATCCTTTCATCATAGTATTTTTGGTTACTACTTTTCCCACATTGCCTCCTAAAAAGACCATTTTACCTATATGTCTATAATCCTTCATCTCAATTTCCTCCCAAATTACTTTTTCCCTTGCCAAGATCTTCACAACATTCTTAATTTGAAAAGCTCGATAATATACCACCAAATTCGGCATTCCTAATCCACCTTCTTTCTGCGGTAAATACCATATATTTTTTAGTAATCTAGACTTTTCCCCACCATTACAAAAATCATTAATCAATTTTTGAAACTCCTTGATTTCCTTATCTTTCAGTTCAAATGCTAATGCATCAAATAAAAATAATTCTAGGTAACAACATCATTTTACTAAGTGCAATTCTCTCAAACCATGACAGTTCAACTTTTGAAAACTTTGTATTCTAGATTTAATTTCAATCTTCAGACTGTCATAATTCAATCTTTTAAGATCTTCCAACCTGTTTGATATAATTATTCCCAAATATTTCAAATTATCTTTAATTTGAATATTACCCATTCCCTTTATCTTCTTCTGGTCCTCTTTTCCCATATTACACTGCATTATTTCCGATTTGTCCCAATTTATCTTCAAACCAGTAATGTCCTCAAAATCCTTTAATTGTGCTCTAATTCTATTCATTACCTTCTCAGGATATTTTGTGATTATCAAAGTATCATCAGCATACATACTTATCTTGTTTCCCCAAATCCCCTCTATTTTTCCATCCTCTCTTACAGCTTTTGCTAATATCTCCATTGCCATAATGAACAATATTGGGGATAACGAGCAACCCTGTCTCATGCCAGCCTCTAATTTTATCTCACCAGTAACCTCATCATTTACTCTAACAGTAGCTATTCCTTGCTGATATAATTGATCAATTATCCTTCTAAATTTATCACCGAATCCATAACATTTGATTATTTCCTTAATTGAAATCCATTGTAAAGAGTCAAATGCCTTAAAAATATCCAAAGATATCAACCCCACTTTCTCTTTTGTTTGACTCAAAATATCTATTAAATCTACAACTCTTCTAGTCAAATCTGCCATATGTCTCCCCTTCAAAAACCCCACTTGATCTGCATTTATATAATTACCCATAAAATTATTCAAACGATTAGCCAATATTGCTGTGAAGATCTTGGCATCTTGGTTTATCAATGAAATTGGTCTGTAAGATTCTACTTTCTCCAAATTCTTTCCAGGTTTTGGCAAGAGTACAATTGTGGTCCTATACCATGAAGTCGGAATTTGCCCTCCATCCAATGTGTAATTATATAGTTTTACCAACTTCAGTACCACTATAACTTTGAATTCTTTATAAAAGTCAGCAGGTAATCCATCCTCCCCAGGAGCTTTCCCCAACTTCAATCCCGCAATTACCTCTTTTACTTCCTTTTCTGACACTTGTTCTTCCATTTTATCTTTATGTTCCTGTTTTATTCCACTAACTATTTGCTTCTCTAATTGCCTTTTAAGCTTCTCCACATCTATTTCTTTTCTTGCATTTTACATTTATCTTTAGTCTTGTTACATCTTACCCCTTGTTTATTAAGCAAAACTCCATTTTCCCTTTTTTCCCCTCTTATCTTTTGCTGCTTTTGCTAATAATTTTGATTTTTTATTACTATATTCAAAATACTCTCTATTTAGATAAATCAAATCTCTTTTCACCCTTTCTATATCTTTACCTACCAATTCAGTCTTCAGCCTTTGTAAATTAACAAGAACCTTCTTATCCTTCATCTTTGAATGTTCGTCTTGTAACTGCTTTATCTCTTTTTCAAATTTATCTTGTGATAACTTATATTTTTTATATCTACTAGCATATTTTGCCTGGCGTTGCCGGGCTTTTTAAAATTGTGTTGGATACTAAAGGTTTTCATTTTTTTCTTGAACTAATGGTGATGGGCTGTTTTAAATGGTGGTGTAAGGTTTTTTGATTTTGTGGTTTCGATTAATTTTGTTTTTGAATTTGTTTGTTATGTTTATGCAAAAAAAGTTTAAATTTAATTAAATTTATTGTAATATTATTTATTTTAAAATTTAATTTAGTTTTTTAAAATGTTCTTTTATTTTTATTTTTATTTGGTTTTCAAAGTGAAAAGGGGTTTTATTTTTGTAATTTTTGAGATAAGTGTTTTTTTTAATGTTTGTATAATTTATTTGATTAAATTTAGAATTATTCTTATTTGTTAAATTTTTTTGAATGTCGTTTCTGTTTTGGCCACTGGGTGGGGGTGGTGAGCTTTTGAGCCTCTCATTACATGTGTTACCTTCTGTCCTCTTGGTGTCGCTTCCGGTAAGTTTCCTCTTTCTCATTTGTGTTCCGGTTCTCATGGAAGGAAGACGTCTTTTTGTAAGTTCTGTGGGGGGTTTTGGGGGGGGAGGGGTTTGGGGTGGAATTTTTTTAGGGGGGTGTATGTGTGTGTTTGAATGTTTTCCGTTTGTGGTTTTGTGTGTTTTTTCAAGTGTGTTGGGGTGTGGCTTTCTTTCTCGCAGGCCATGCTTGATGGCCCGTGGGAAGGAAGGCCAATTGCGGGGAGGGTTTTTTCCCCATGGGCCATGCTTGATGGCCCGTGGGAAGAATGGGCATTTGCGGGGAGGCTTTCTTTCCCACGGGCCATGCTTCATGGCCCGTTGGAAGGAAGGGCATTTGCGGGGTGGTGGTGATTTCTTTCCCATGGGCCATACTTGCTGGCCCATGGGAAGGAAGGGCAGAGGCAGTGGGGTTTTTTCCCCCCCGCGGGCCATACTGGCTGGCCCGGTGGGAAAGAAGGGCAGTTGCGGGGGGTGGGTGGGTGGGTTGCTTGCTTTATTTTTTGGTTCTCTGGCTGGCCCTTCGAAGAGAATGGCAGTGGCGGCCGGGTTTTTTTTGTTTCTCGTCTTTTTGGCGCGCCGGCTGGCCCTTCGAACGGAAGGGCCATGGTGGCGGTGGGGGGGGGTTTCCCCCATGGGCCATGCGGGCTCGTTCATGGGGAAGAATGGTTGCGGCGGTGTTTTTTTTAAACTTTTAGTTTTCGTGCACCGTGCGTCTCACCTGTTTTTCGGGCGCCGCTGACCCTTCGAACGGAAGAGTGGCGGCGGCGGGTTTTTTTGTTTTTTTCCCCCACGGGCCATGCTGGATCGCCCGTTGGGTTGAATGGTTGCGGTGCCGGCTTTTTCTTAGTTTTGTTTTCTCGCGCCGGCTGCCTCCTCGTTCTGCTCGCACATTGCGCGCAGGACGCTGGGGCTTGTAGTAATGTGTTGGTGATTTGTGTTTGTGCTGCTTTTTTTAAAATGCTTTTCTTTTGATTGGTTGCGGCGCGTGTTCGAACGCTGCTCCGTGCGAGAGCCTCTCAGCCTGATTGGCTCTGGCGCGGCGCGGCGCAAGGACTTTCGGGAAGTTATGTTCTTTGTGTTTCTTGCCGTTAGTGGGGCTGAGGCCCCCGTGCCGGATTTTTAAATCCTTCGTTGACCTGTGTAGGCAATTCGGCCGTGCTCTCGAAGGGAGGGTGCGGGTCAGTAGGGCGACGCATAGCAACGTATAGCCAATTCCAATGGTGAACACTTGGTTTTATAGGTTAAGATTACTTGCCAACTTAATACATTCCTCTAAAAACCGACTTCATGGCACCATTATCGTTCTATTGCCAATTTTCCTTCCAACTCTCCATAATTTGTTCTTTACACCTTTGATCTTTAAATAAGTTAACATCATATCTCCAACCCCTTCTCAGATCAATTAAACACAAATACTCCAATGCATCAGTCCCTTCATCAATTACATGCATTTTTCTATCATGAAAGAATCTGAACTGTTGTGGAAATCACCAGTTGTACTTTATCCCTTTTTTTCATCAAAAACTTCGTTCCAGGTTTCAACTTATATCTCCAACCACGTTCCTTAATAGAAATGTTATTATATACCTCCACATCGTTCCCATCGATTTTCAAAGCACCAGAACCAGCCTGTTTTAAGAAAGCCATTACCTTCAACCTATCTCCCCAATTTGCAAATTTAACCAAAACATTTCTTTGGACAGCTTTTCCTCTTCTCGAGCCCACTCTATAAGCACTTGCTATATCCTCTTTAACAAAATCTTTTCCCATACTCAAATTGTTTAACCAATCAACAATTCTGTCCCTTAGGCGGTCTGGTGTTTTTTCCATCATATGGCGAATCACAATATTCTGTTTTCTCATCAATTCTTCCATCACATCTATCCTTTTTTTCATGTGCACCCACTTTCATCTTAGTCTCCATCACATCTTCCTGTATCCCTTTTATCTCCCCTTGCATTACTTTCACATCACCTTGCATCAATTTAACATTTCGCTCTATCCTTTGGAAATTTAAATCAACTTTTTTAGAAAAATCAATAAACATTGTAGCCAATTTGTCCTGTTTTCCCAAAATTTCATTTTTATCTTTCACCTTTGCTTCTTCCATCCTTTCAAATTTTTGAAACAATTTACCAAATTCAACCATTATCTGAGTCTGATCAAATGCCGTTGCTTCAGGCGATGGTGATGATGATGTAGATGGTTCTGCAGCTGCTGGTTTATCCTTCTTCTTAGGTTTCACCACGACCTCTCCTCTGCTTTTCCCTTTCTCCTTGTAATCTTATCCATAGTAATGTCAAAAAGAAGCTTCAATGCTGCAACACTCTTAGCTTACACAAACCCCTCTCCTTGAAACTGTTCCAGCACTCCAACACTCCGGGCCTCCTTTCTTCTGTTAATAATCCAAATATGAACTCCTGGTTTCTTTAGAGACGTTGTAGCTCAGCCAAATATCACGGTTTTCATATTATATTCCAATTGCAAAACTGTATCCTAACATCATAAACTCAGATAAAAATTCCCAGCAACTGTGTATCCAAATATAGAATAAGGGAAGTGAAAAAGCAGTCACCAAAATGCACCAGCACTTTCACTCAATCAATCAGGAGATGGAAAAAGGAGAGAAAAAAATGCAGCAAAAGTAATTCCAGCATAGAAAAAAATTTGTAATCCACAGTGAAGCAGAGGAAAAACTGCTTGATATGGGGAAAGAAATAACACTGTTTATTTATGCAAAAAAGTGCAAACCCATAGATCCAAAGTAACAACGCGGGGTTCAGGAGCCTCGGGATAAAGGCAATCTCACCCCCTTCTTCCTCCACCATTCGACCTCACAAAAACCTTCCATCAATCATCGACTCTTTATACTTTCCTTTCTTCTTCCTTCTTCCTTCGCCTACCTTCCTCCTCAATTTCCTTCTTTCCACTCTCCCCAACCAGTTCCACGAACTACCAGCTCCTTTCCCAATCACAACTTTCTGTTAACTTTCGTTTCCTTCTCTGCCGCCATTACATACCCTTGCTCTGTCTCACTCCAACCTTTCTTGTCCTTCCACACTTGCCGTTCTTTCCACCAGGCACCGTCCGCCTCAATCCTCGGAGTCCCCACCATCCTCCGCGTCTTTTCCAAGCTCGTCTTAATAATTTTTGAAAGCTTTCTTTAAACCTTTCTGGCCGTCTCCTCGGGTATCGCGCCTGCCCGCAGCACAGCTGGCTTGGCCCTGGTTTCTGCTAAAGCCTTATCAGCCACTGCCGCTCCACAAACTTCGATCCTCAATTCTGATGATCAATTCTTTTGTTTAAACGGGTATGAAACCACTTTTGATGGGTTTTCAATTCTTTTAAATTACTAAATCACATTCATAACCCCATTGAGTAGCGCGAGCTGAGTAAAATAGATGTTACTCCATCTCCATCTTAGCCACGCCCCCCTCAGTGGCTTTTTAGTCAGAAAAGGAGTATATAAATTTAAATAAATAAATAAATATGAAAAAAATTATTTTTAATCCTATTTTTCCTGTTATTTAACTAGTCACATTAAATGAAAGAGACTTTTCGAAGATTGTGGTATTTTTGAACCACACTCTGGTGTTCCCTAGTAATGGCAACCTTGTGTTGTCAGCTAATCTTTCTCACACTAGGTCAGGTGAAAGGAACTGCAGAATGAACTCACCAAAAGGTGCTTTCATTTTGGCAGTTTCATGTTTGGCCTAAACACGGAAGAAGTAGTAGTAAATGAAGATGCACCCATCTATCTATGATCATAATTCAGACTTTTCTGATGGACTTTATCAAAAGTCCTTTTGATCAGAACCTGATATTAACTAGGTTATCTTCAGCTATTTTTTAAAATAATGAACAGTATATGCTAATATTATAGGAATAATGTGTAACATGCAGGTTACTTGGATGTAAAAAGGAATGTGTAATTGCTTTCAAACTTTAATTTTCAGGGTCATTTTGATAGGAGTGTTGTAGATTGCATTATCTTATCAGTCCTGAAGCACCGTAATAAGAAAGGTACTGTAAAACCCCGGGTTACAATGGAGGTCCGTTCTAACAGCCTCCGTCGTAAGCTGAAATGGTCGTAAACCGGATCACGATTTCCCACAGGCATGCATTGGGCCGGGGGGGGGACCCCCGATGGGAACAAAATAATATTTAAAAAATACAAAAGCACAAAATGCACAAAAATATGGCAGATGTGATTGTCCTCCACCCCCACAAAACCAACAGAGCAATTTCCCTACCTTTTCTACACCGTTTGGGACCTTCAGAGCAGTAAACACTGCATTATCACTTTGGGTGGGGTGGGAGGCAGCCATCTTATATCCTAAGATGGTGGTGTCGGCCATTTTTGTTGTTCATGACTAAATTTCCCAGAAATCCTTCCAGAACAAAATGGCTGACACCACCATTTTGGGACATAAGATGACTGCCTCCCACCCCACATGAAGTGAGAATGCAGTGTTTACTGCTCCGATGGTTCAATCAGTGGCGTCGGATAGGATCCCCAAACGGCATGGAAAAGGTAGGGAGATTGCTCCTTTGGTTTTGTGGGTGTGGGAGATGATTGTATCCCAGAAATCAGTTGTAATCCGGTGATTTTAAAAAAAATAAATGTGAGGTCATAAATGGCAGCAAACGTAACCCAGGACAGTTGCATGCCATGGTTTTACTGTACTTGTACTTAGATCAGGGGTTGCCAACCTTTTGAAGTCGGGAACCTGGCCATACTCTCTCATACAGTTGGTGGGCCATACTGGTGGTACAGTCGCCACCATCACTGGAATCGGCCATGGACTCATTTACGGCTGTTTTAAATGTGTTTATAGCACATTAAACGCGCTTACAACAACTAATTTTTTAAAATAAAATGTTCTGAGATCTGCCACTGCTGTAGACCAGCAGAGATCGGTATTAATAAATGGTTAAAATCAGTTGCCAACATGTGTGCCTTTGAAGATCTTTTCTTCGATTGTAATGCAATAGAAATTGTATCATAAAAACCTTTTCAGTTTGGTTTGGTTTGGTTTGGATGTTTAAATTCATTTGGTGTTTCTCATGAAACAGATTACCATACTTCATACATTTGTGGCTATCAGTATTTATTGTAAATATTTAACATCTTTTTTTTAAGTAGCCATCAAAGTATCCAGTTTGAAATAAAACAGCTTAGTAATAGGTTACTTTTAAAGGTGTTAAGAACAAAACACAACCAGCAATCTTTTGAAAGCGCTCTTAAGGTAGCATAAATACTATTGATTCAGTCTTCAAGGGAAAAATTCAGCAAACCATTAAAATATTTGTGAAACATCATGTGAACTATTGCCTTTGGATATTTGAAAAGCAGAGAAAAGGAAGTTTATTCCAAAATGTGGTTCATTTGCACATGTGGACCAGGTATGTTTTAAAATGTACAAATTCAGTGCTCATGAAAGTGAAGGATTCATAGGAGTGGTTGCAGTCAGAGTGGGTGGAGTAGTTCCTATGGAGGTTCCCCTGTTATGTATTTTAGCTTTGCCAAGACGCTTTGGACCTAAACTGCAATACTCAAGCCATTCTCGTAATAAAAATCTTTTCACCAGAGACTGCCTGAATAAACTTTATATATTATGGCTAGGATTTACAGAGACTGAAAGTAGAATGTGGCTTGTGAATTTACTTTACTTGTGTCAGGTTTGTATAGTTATTCTGGGGAATGTTCAGGATCTCCCTTCCTTTTGGCTGACTTCAGAAAAGATCAGAAAGCAAGGAAATGTTTTGCTTTTCTGTCTTGCCATAAGGTGATGCAAAGTCTAAGAGGTCCTCTCCACTTACCCATACTTGGGCAACAGGGAGGGGATCTCACCAAAACAGTAATATACTCATCAGTAAGGTAAGGAAAAGGTCACCCTTGATCGAAAGCCAGTTGTATCCGACTCTAGGGTTTAGTCCTCATATCTGTTTATAGCCAAAGAGCCAGTGCTGCCTGCATCTGCAGATGTTTCCATGGACGTGTGGCAGGCATGACTAGACACCGGAGTGCACGGAATGCTGTTTACCTTCCCACCAAAATGGTACCTATTTATCTACTTGCAATTTCTTGCTTTCAAACTGCTAAATTGGCAGTAGCTGGGACAGAGATGGAGGTTCATTCCATCATGGGTCTCGAACTGCTGACCTGCCAATCTTCCAGTCATCAAGCTCAGCGTCTTAACCACTAAGCCACTGCAGTCCCTATACGTATTAGTCCCTATACATATTAGTAGCATGCTGCAAATCGTGTTTATGGACCTTTTCGTTTTAGTGAGCATCAACTGAAAAATAAAGTGGAACAATTTGTTTTGTCGTCTTCTGGGAAACCTGTTTTAGGGAAATACAGAGCATTTAGAGTAAGGGTATGAATTTGAGCTGTAAAAAAAAAAGTAAATTGGTTAAAGTGATATTATACAAAAATGTCTTGTGACACATGTAGAAGTAGACGTAATTTTTACAAGTAAACTGGCAAAGATGAACGGAATCCTACTTTTCTCTGAAAAGATGAGATAAGTTCTTTTGAGGATCAGTCTCCTTTCCTGGATCTGGAAGTATAGTGCAGAATAGGAAAATCCAGAAATAAGCCAAGCTTAGAGCTTGCTTTGTCTCTCCTTAACTGGGGAACTTTCTGGTACTTGAAAAAAGCGGACAATGTTAAGAGGTTGGTTTGTTTCTAAGAAGGAACTTTACTTTATTACATCTTGCAATAAGATGAATGTAGCACATTCAACAAAGTTACTCTAAGACAGAAAAATCACAGAGACAGTTCTCTGGGCATGACTTAAGAATTACAAAAATGGCATAAGGAATGATGAAATGTTTATAAACATTCTGGTAATCAGCTTCAACCAAACCAAATTATAATCCCATCATTGTAGTTTAATTTGCAGTCTTAACTACAAATGAAATCTTAATGAGTGTTCACATTGGATTTATGGATTGAATTGAACTTCATTATCCACACTGGCAAAGTGATTGGCATAAATTAATAAAATGTGATATGAAAGCATTTACTTTTTAAAATCAATGTATGATGCTTTATGGACCTACATGAGTCAGCTAAAGCAGAAAAAACACTGCTCAGGAGCGGGGTGGGGGGTGGGGGAGTTGAACAAACACTCACCAGTCATTGAAGCCTTGCTAGCAAGCTAAGAAGTGCCCAGCCAAATAGTCTAATAAGGAGGTGAAATACGTCACCCCTTCAAAGTAGAAATACAAGCCTCTTTACAGTTTAAACTAAGCGACTGGCTTCTGCTAGTTTCACTCAAAGATAAAGATCATCTGGGAATTCTGCCAAAAATAGGATATGCTTACATTATGTGTTCCAAATCAATGGATAACACTGGCAACAGAAGTGGCATTACTTTTAATTAATCTAACTGTTCTATGATTCACTTTTGTCTTGCATTTTACCTTATTGATGAATTTTGTTTTAATTAAAATAAACTAAGATCCTTTTTTATAGCTTAAGTATTGAAAATATCAAGCCTCATATTCTAAGTGTTCTCTTTTCTGGTTCTCATTTTAAACATATAGTTAACTTGCTGTGACTAAAAAATTGTGCTAGCACCTTCTTAACCTTATAACTGAGAGTGCAGGTTTTGATAGTGGTGTATTTGAAATTTCATGTTGTTTTCCTATTTTTATCTCTGGTAACATAAAAAATCAAGTGTATCTCAGTACAGATGTATTGATGAATCTGATGTATCATATTTACCTTAAATATGTTATTTCTCTTTAGTTAGTGTAGGTCAGGAGTTCTCAACCTTTCAAAGCTAGGGGCCAGGTCACGCTCCCTCAGACAGCTTCAGGGGCCGGATGGCCATTTTGCCTTTCCTCCACCACATGACACTTCCTGGTGTGGTGGAGGTTGGTTGGGGGTCACATGAAATGGCACCATGGGCTGCATTTGGCCCATGGGTCACAGGTTGACAATCCCTGCTCTAGGTGATAAGTTCCTTAACTGCTATAAGTGGGGTCATTAGCTGTTTGTATAAAGCTTAGTTTGATATTTTTTCTGATTAATCTTGAAACTTGGTACGTAATCTGGGGGTCCTCCTGGACTCGTGACTACTGCTCGATGAGCAGGTGGCAGTCGTGGCCAGGAGGGCTTTTGCACAACTTCGTGTCATACGCCAGTTATGCCCACTCCTAGATCGGGACTCCTTGCTCATGGCCACACAGGCTCTGGTCATCTACAGACTGGACTATTGTAATATGCTCTACATGGGGCTGCCCTTGATGACCATTCGGAGGCTGCCATTGGTCCAGAATGTGGCTGCCCAGGCGGTGATGGGGTGTGGGCGTTATGCCCGTGCCTCCCCACTGCTTTTGGGAGCTGCACTGGCAACCGTTGTGCCTCCGGGTGCAATTCAAGGTGCTGGTAATGACCTTTAAAGCCCTACATAGTAGTGGGCCAGGATACTTAAGAGACCGCGTCACCCCAAGGACATCTGCCCATCCCACTAGAGCGGACCAGAGAGGCTCTCTTATTGTGTCATCAGCTACAGAGGCTCTCCTCTGTAGCACCAGAAGGAGGGCCTTCTCTGTGTCTGCTCTGCCCCTATGGAACCTCCTGCCAATTGAGCTACGACTTCAGACGGAGTTGCTGCCCTTCAGGAAAGAACTAAAAACTTGGCGCGCAAAGCAGGTGTGGGGCACCGGTGATGTGGTGACCCCCGCCTGCTGGCTGATAAAATAATAGCAACATTGCTCCCTCGCTCTTTTTAATCCTCATTCTTTTAATCTTTGTAGCTTTTTTAAATTGGTTTTTTTATGGGTTTTTAATGTTTTGGACTGCTGTGCTGTTTTTAATGTTGTGAGCTGCCCAGAGTTGTTTTGAGTTGGGTGGCTATACAAATTGGATAAATAATAAATAAATAAACAAATAAATTTTAAGGTTTGTCTTAGTTCACTGCATTGAAGAAATTATACGTTTCCTTTATTATTTACTTTAAATACAAAGTATATTAATTTCTTTATATTTTGCTAATGTATTAGATTTGTTAAGCCATTCTGTTACACTTTCATAAATTTATTAACTATATATAAATCTATATATCCTTGTTATAATATGCAAGTGTCATATTTGCTCTGTCAGCAACTAATGTAAGCAATAAGTACTTTTAATATTGTTATTTGTTTGTATATGAAACCTGTTTTGAAATATTAAGTTATGCCACATAAACTCATGTTAAATAAATGTTATCTTTGCTATGTCTGTTGCCTCTCAATAATTGTAAAAAGGATGTATACCTACAGATATCTCACGTCAAGTTGCTGGGAATACAAAATTTTATTTGAGAATTTTGGAAAAGAACCTTGAATCTGGTTTTTAAGGTAGAGTACAAGTGACTACTGTTTGTTTTGCATAGAGAGCACTGGTTCCCATCCTGGTCCAATTTGGGCTGCGCAAAATCTGTTCTCACAAATGAATGCAAGAATGTGAATTATGTTGGTAATGTATGAAAATGTACACCCAAGTGGATTTCACTCTAATGCTTTAAACCTAGGTGAGAACAAGTAAAGGGCCTGGTGTCACACACCCTCATTTATTTATTTATTTATTCATTTATTTTCAGATTTATATGGCCACCTTTTCGCCTAGGCGACTCAAGGCGTCACACAACATTAGTTAAAACCCATCCCTCATATTAATTAAAACCAAATACTAAAACTTCTAAAACATCCATAAAACATCCCCAGTACCTATAAAAGGGGGGCACCCGGGCAGGAGGAAAAAAGCCCCGGGCAGGGCTAAATAAGCCAGCAGGGCTGGGTTATGGTACTAGATACACACCACACCTGCTGGCAAAACCATGTTTTTAAGGCCTTCCTGAAGGGGGGCAACTCCGCCTGGAGGCGCAGTTCAGGTGGCAGGAGGTTCCATAGGGCTGGAGTGGTTACCGAGAAGGCTGTCCTCCTGATCCCAGTGAGGCATGCCTCCCTGACTGATGGGACAACGATCTACTCTCATAGGACGGGTCAAAAACCTTGGGGCGATGCGGTCTCTTAAGCACTGTATCCTGGCCCACTACCATGAAGGTCTTTAAAGCACCTTGAATTGCACCCGGAAGTATACTGGCAACCAGGGCAATTCCCATGGCAGTGGCGAGGCACGGGCATAACGTCTGCACCCCATCACCACCCAGGCAGCCGTGTTTTGAACCAGCTGTAGCTTCCAGATGACCATCAAGGGCAGCCCCATGTAGAGCGCATTACAATAGTCTAATCTGGAGGTGACCAGAGCGTGTGTGACCGTAAGCAAGGAGTCTTCATGTTGTGCTCAAATAAGATAATAGTGAGTGGGCCAGTTGGCCCTTAAATTTCTCTAAACATGAGCTCTATTCAGCCATTGTTTAAAACATAGAGCCTGCCTGTATTGAGAAGCGCACACTAAACCTGTCCCCTTCATTTACATTCTAATCATGGAAGCACAGTTATTTGTAGATGGAGAGACTGTTATATCCAGGTAGCCTCCCCACAATATCGTGGGTACATCTGCCTCCTTCTCTCCACAAAGATTTAATGACTAAAGTCAAGTACAACTTTCTCCCTTCAGGACAGTGGCTACAAACACGTAAAGCTTGACTGAATAAAACTAGATGCTAAAAGGTGAAGTAACACATGTTCATGGTGGTAGGAAAAAAAGTATCCACATTCAAGTTGTGTTCCAGAATGAGATACAAACATATGCTTATAAATAGTTTTTCTCTCTGTTAACTTTATATGGAGTAATTCTTCATGTTTCTTACTCTGCGAGAGAGCCAGTACACATGATCTTTATAATGCTGCTTGGCTTAGCATTTAAAATCTGTCCAAATGACTGTAATTTGTAAAGCACAAATTTGTACTTTATTTTCCTGTCGGTATCTGAATCATGGTTTTGATGAAAGTGCACAAAAAAATCACAAATTTTCCTGTCCATTTCTGCTAATGTTTGCATTTTGTATGCCTTTCGGTTGATGTTTACCAAAATACACATGAGCAGAAAACTATTAAAATTCATATATTTTGTGTATACATTTCTTCTGTGCACAGTTTTCTTAATATATACACTTCTATTCAGATTTGCTTCATAAGGGAAAAGTATCACAAAATTCAGAGAAGGGTGATAGCTCTCCTGTTTTTTTTAGCTGTGAGAGAATATTGTAACAATTTGCAGTGCTGGTATTTTCTGAACTTTTATACTATTTTCTCTCTTTTTAATTAGTTTATAACCTTTTTACATATTAGGTATTTGTAACAATTGCAATGTTAGTATTTTCTGAAGTGTTATAATATTTTCTCTCTTTTTTAATTAGTTTATATCCTTTTTACATACTAGGTATTTGTGACTTTAATATTGCAAACAGCTTCTGCCATTTTACTATGAATGGAGTGGTTATTTTAATTTTCAGATTATGATATTTATAAATGTGAGCAGGATGCAAACACATCGGTTCAGGAAATCCTTAAATGTATCTTTCTTTTGCCACGTCGTATGTGCACGTGTGTGGTCATAAGGATATTTTTGAAATCGTTAGAGGAAGCATATTATTTCTCAGTGTTTCTATACATGGGTGATCAATGCCGTGGTATCTTACATGTGAGCCACACTCATTAATTTATATAGTTTTATTGTTTAAATTTTGTTCCTGCAGTTAATTGCTTTCATTATAGTCATTTTTTCCGGGTTTGTAAAATTAAGTTTTGAAGACTCTGAAGACTTTTGACTGCATAATGTCAACACTCTGTTGGAATTTATTGAGAGACTAACATGTAAGTCACTAAAACATTAATTTAACTTCTGGCGTTTTTGGAATAAATAGGATGGTGAACCCTATATTCCAGCTTCTGCAGCATTCATACATTTTTAAGAGTAACTGGCCAAGATTTTATCAGGCCAGTCTGTTTGGTTTGACATTTTGACTCCTTGTGTACAAAAGCATTCAATGCTGGTATGTATTGATAGTGACCACTGCTAGTGGATTGTATATTGTCAAGGCTTTTGCTACACCAGCTATCAGTAGGGACTTGGCCAACGTTTTTCTTTCTTTTGTTATCTACCTTCTCTCTCTTTCTCTCAGCTGCATGCATTTTAATAAACATATAGACTGCTGTCCAGAGTCCACAGAATGTGAACAACTTTACATACTAGATGTGACATTTTGCTTCCCCCTCCCCCCAATGGGAGCATATCAAGATTTTTAGACAGAATAATATGGGCTGGTAAGACATAAAGGAATCATTTGAACTTTTTAACAGATTAATTTTTAGTTGTGTCTGGGTACCTTGGTGTTGCAAGCCAACTCCACGACTGCAAGAGGTCAGTGTGTCTTTTCCCTACTACAGTAACGACAGTCACAAAATATGGAACATATTCTTTTCCATTTTTTGATAGGAAATTTATAAACAAAAAGAAAAATATATATAACCAATATACAGTAGAACCCCGCATAGTGAAAAAGCTCTATTCCACGGAGCTCTTCGCTATGCAGATCCAATGGGAGATCCCCTCATAATGAAAAAAATATTCACTATATGTGGTTTCCATTAACCGGGGTGGTGGTTGCGACAGTGATGCAGGCCACATGAAATGGTGTTGCGGGTCAGTGCCGACCCACAGGCCGTAGTTTGAGAACCCCTGCTTTACAGGTTTTGGTGACTATACTTCTGTTAATGTAGCCTAAAATAGTATTGGCCTGTTTTGCAGCCATATCACTCTGTTGACTCATATTCAGCTTGTGATCTACAACAATTCCAAGATCCTTCTCATTCATAGAGTTACTGAGCCAAGTATCTTCCATCCAGTGATGCACTGCAGCAGATGCTGTCAGGTTCTGCAGAACCAGTAGTGGAAATTCACCCAGACCACGGCCTCTTGATTGGCCATGCCCACCTCCATAGCCCATAATGCAGGATATTTGGCCACGCCCACAGATTTGGCCCCACCCACAAATTTGGCCAGCGCACAGAGTAGGTAGTAAAAAAATTTCTTGTAACTCTGCATTTGGTCCCCCCCCCCCATAGAATTTTGCACTTATTCCTGTTAAATTTCAGCATAGTGTTCAAGCCTATCAAGATCTTTTTGAATTCTGTTCCTAGCTTCCAAGGTATTAGCTATTCCACCCAATTTTGTGTCATCCACAAATTTGACAAGTATTCCCTGCACTTCCTTGTCCAAGTCATTGATGAAAATATTGAAGAGCACTGGGCCCAAGACTAAGCCTTGAGTTACCCATTTTTACCCACTTATTACCCACTCCCAGTTTGAGAAGTAACCATTAACTAGCACTCTCTGAGTACGATTCTGTAAGCAACAATATTAGAATGTAAATATCTGATGGAATTTTATATGCAGTTTTGATGTTCTTTTCTGCTATTTTGTAGCAAGTACCTTTATGATGAACTAGAATGACTCTTATGGAAATGAATAGAGCTTGATGTCTGCAGCAATGAAGATTAATTTTTAAGGTTTGCTTAAATGGCTTCTATTTATAGATTATATCAACTATCCTATTGTAACAAAATATTATCATATAATTTAATGTTGTACTATTGTCTTTGTGATTTTACAGTTTTGTGAGATAATCTTGATTCTTTAGGAGAAAAAATCTAATTACAGTAGACCCTCGCATAACAACGTTACTTGGTTCCCCAAGTAGCGTTGCTAAGCGATTTTTGCTATGCGGGTTTCTATCGAGTTTCCTGCATAACGACATTTTTAGCATCGTTGTCCGGTTATTTGTAGCCAGGAGGGCTTTTGCCCAACTTCGGGTGATTCACCAACTGCGCACACTCCTGGACCGGGGCTCCTTGCTTATGGTCACTCATGCTCTGGTTACTTCCCGACTAGATTATTGTAATGCGCTCTACATGGGGCTGCCCTTGACGACCATTCGGAGGCTGCAGCTGGTCCAGAATGCGGCGGCCCGGGTGGTGATGGGGTGTGGGCGATATGCCCATGCCTCACCGCTGCTTCGGGAGCTGCACTGGTTACCAGTTTGTCTCCGGGTGCAATTTAAGGTGCTGGTTTTGACCTTTAAAGCCCTATATGGCAGGGGGCCAGGATACCTTAGAGACCGCATCGTCCCAAGAGTGATTGCCCGTCCAACCAGAGCGGACCGGAGGGGCTCTCTAATGGTGCCGTCCACTAGGGGTGCACATCTGTCTAGCACCCGCACCAACCCTCTGGAACCTCCTGCCAATAGATATAAGACTTCAAAGTGAACTGCTGCCCTTCAGGAAAGGAGTAAAGACCTGGCTGGCAGGGCAGGTGTGGGGCCCGAACGGGACTATGGTTCCCGCCGGCTGGCTTTTATAAAAATAAGAACTCTCTCTTCTTCCCTTTTGTATAGTAGGTGGGATGGGTGGGTGGGATATGGGTTTTTAAATGGGGTGGATGTGGGTTTTTTATAAGGTTTTTATAATGTTTTTATGTATTTTTAGAATCGTTGTAATGCCGCCCTGAGTCGGGTTCTGCCTGAGTGGGCGGCATATACAAATATGACTATAAATAAAAAAAATATATTTTAGCATTGTTATCCGGACAATGGCACTAAAAACGTTGTTAAGCAGGGGAACACTTGGTGCATAACGACATATTGTTAGGCGAAAATGATGTTATCCAAACACATTGTTATGTGAGGGTTGACTGTACTAATTTCCTTTTTGGGGCTTTTGAAAAAATAATGGAGGTTTTAATCTCTCAGATTGTTTTGAATGCTATGTAGAATACATCCCTATTAGATATACAGTACAGTATAGCACTTTAAAGACACTTAATATGCTTTTTGTTGCCAAAACATTATAAATTGTGGACAATGATTTTAGTGCTTAGAATTGGCTGTTTTTTGTTTATGAAAGATCAAAATCTTTATCTATTAATGAGTATATTTTGTTTACAGCATTCTATTTGTATCCAAAGTCTAATATTATAAAATCAACAAAATTATTTCCCAGTTAGTAGCTGACCTCGGAAATACTGCCATTTCTCACTATAGGCAGAAATTCATGTTGACAGTGTTGTCCATGAGAGGAAATAGCAGGATCCCACTTCTGGAGATTCCAAGTATAATTTTACAAGGCTGAGTGTCCATAGGCCTATAGTTGTGACAACATATTCAGTAGCAATTGTATCAGTAAAACAATGGTAAACTGCCAGTGCAAATATATATCCTTAATTTTGTGCCTGTGTTAAGTTAAAGACCATGAATATACAGAAAATTGGAACTTGATGTTGGAAATTTTGTATTGCTTTACTAGTTTTTGCTATAATGCATTTTTGGTTTTGTTATTTTGTATCTTTAGATTATAGTTTTGATTATATTGTCATACTGTATTTCTGAATTTTGTATCTTATTATTGTATCTTTAAATGTCTTGTAAGCCACTTCGAGTCGTCCATTGGATTGAGGGAAGTGGGATATAAATAAAACATTCTTCTTCTTCTTCTTCTTCTTCTTCTTCTTCTTCTTCTTCTTCTTCTTCTTATTGTTATATTATAATATTATAATATAATATTATATATTATAATATAATATATTATAATATATTATATATTATAATATAATATTATTATATTATAATATAATATTATATTATATAATAAGAATATAATATATTATTATTATTATTATTATTATTATTATTATTATTATTATTAATCCAAAAGCACTAGAGGTACAGTATTTGTTTTCAGATTAAGCTACCATTTCAAGTATCCAGATTTCTGGACTTCATGACTAAGTATTGGAAGACTTGCAAGGCTATTAGGCCATAATAAATTGACATAGCTTATTTGGTAAATTACTCATCCTACTGTGAAAGGATATTTAATTAATTTTCCACTCTGGAATGCCAGACAATTCAAAAAGCAAGTTAAATTCTGACTGCATACTATAGTGTAATTAGTTATGCAGAGTGTTACACAACTTTGAAAGGACAGGGTAGAAACTGTTCAGATATTTTTTAAATGTGAAAATAGCTACATATTTAAGATTTGAGCAATGCTCTCTTTATGAAAGGAAAGACTGTAAATTAAAACAAGAAGCAGTAATCTTCTGGAACTTCAGCTCTAGGCATCTTGGTTTAAAAAAAAAAGCTTTAAGGACATTAATGTTTTAGTTGGAACTGGTGTAGAAGAGGTATTATTTTAAACAAAAAACACTAAAGCTATCTGGTTGTGAATGTTTCTCAATTACAGTGGCGTCCCTGATCTTTGGGTCTGGAGGAAGATTTGGCTAGAAGCACTCCACATCCTAGTCTGTTGTTCCCTGTGAATTAGAAACAGCATGCAGGAATTAGATGTCCTATAATCCACTCCATACTGCAGAATAAGAAATTCTGTGAAAAATTGCTATGCATGGTATAACATTACAATGATGTATTTCCTTCTGTTGCAGCTTGCACACGTTAAAACATCCATAAAATATATGCCTGATTATACTGTTGCAGTTAATGTTTTTTGCCAACAACATAGTTGTGAATTAAAATTGGAAAGTAGTTACAAGCTCAAAACAACCACATCTCATGGTAGTGTTTCATGTATTTAATTTAGTAAAAAAAAATTTAAAAAGAAAAAAATCTTAAGCATGTTGCTAGCCAACTACAATAAGTTGCGACTTTGGAAATACTGTTAAATAATTTAATCTAGATTTTACTTTATGAATATAAAAAAACATATAAACATTGCAAAATGGTTCTGGATTACTTGTAGTTGTTTCACACAAACAAGAGAATCTACTCCTCACCTACGTTTTTGCACTCTTATTCCTTTCAAATGATCTTGCTGCATGAGAAATCTCACATTCCACAACTTGGTCTATATTGTAAAAAAATATTAACAGTGATGTTGATTCTTCAAAATAAATAATCTGCCTAATGGACATAACAAACAAATGTTTGGAATACAGTCTTTCCCTAAAACTGTAATTTTTCAGGCATGCGTTTTGATTGTTTGTCAACTTCAAGAGGTCAGGCTTCCACTAGTAGCAGTTAGTTCATGGCTTGGAATTTTAAATACCGTATTTGCTGGTGTATAAGACCCACTTCCTCTCCTTAAAATACACTGAAAAAATGGAGTGGATCTTGTACTGTATATAGTGGACTATTTTGGTAATAACGGGGTGTGTCTTATATGCTAGCAAATACATAAATGAGTTTCATAAATGGGACTTGTTTTCCCCTAGGAATGGCTGGAACTTAAACACAAAACCCCCGGAAGTTATATTGATGCTTTGGTCTTGCACAAGAGAGGAATCACATAGGGCTTGAAAATTTCCTATTAATGTGTTTTTTTATGGAATTGAAGAGAAAAGAGAAAATACTTTATATCCGTAATAAAAGCTGTACTTTTTATATTTATATATTTTTTATATTTTATATTTATTATGGCACTGTCTTTATTGTAATTTCAAAATCATTTACAAAAAGTATAGAACAAAATGACACAATAGCTAGCATCCTGCTCATTATTTGTTACCTGCACAAGAGGAATTACCTACATTGGCATAACTAATTGATGATGTGCAGTTGCCTTCATGATTCTGCATAGATGAACATTTGGCATGTGCTCAGCATTTTGTCAGTTTGCCATGTCAACTTTTGCTTTGTCTTGGTTTTTGTCTCATGTGCTTTCCCAGATTAACATGGTTATTCCTTGAAAAACCTTGACAGCTTTCCCCATGTCTGTATTTACCAGTATGGACTCACATCTCTCGAGCTACCATACTATGAAGCAATAGTGATATAGAATTATTTTTCCTATCCCTATCCACCTTAACCCAGAACATAGCAAAATAATTTAGAATTCAAACACCCATTTACTGTTGATGTCACATCCAGGGGCTCATTCTTCAGCTATTTTTGACTCTTTGAGGGACTTCTGACTGTGTCTGGCTGTAAAACAACTGATTACATACTTTTTTCTTTCAGACAAGACATTTCACAATTTTAGATAACAACATTTTGTCTATGCAGGTGGCAGAGTTTCAGAGTACAGTTGCTTTCCACTTTTTCTTTGTGTTGGCAGGTTTTGTGTCACATCTGAAGATTTTTACCAGTTTCTCTGCATCATAACCCCAGAATGTTATATACTCAAGTATAAGTCTAGTTTTTTAGCCCCCAAAATGAGGTTAAAAAGGGGGCACAAATTATACTTGGGTCAGCGACCCCAAGGGTCCCAAAAGCATGCCAGATTGAGATGTGCTGATCAACCACATAATGGGGGGGGGGGGACTGGGAACATCTCAAACTGGCACAGAGAAAATCCTTTATTTCAACAACACGGGAGAACAACAAAATGGAAAACGTGATTGCATTGCATTTCTCCATAGCGCCCTGCAATGCGATCACACACCCCTTCCAAACTGATGCAGAGAAAGGATTTTTATCCTCCGCGGTTTGGAAGGGGAACACGTCCCCCTTCCAAACTAATGTGGAGAAAGAAAAGATTTCTTTCTCTGCATCTGCGCCCAAGATGGGCGGGGAAAGCCGCACTTGCTCCATCAAAAGCAAGAAGCTTGGCTAGAGCAACGCTTTCTGCCTCAGTGCAAATTGCCCACCCACCCACTACCCCTGCAGTGCCACCACTGTTTGGGTGATGCAAATTCAAACATACTATTAAAAAATACACCAACAGTACTGTAAACACTCAAAAACATTTTCATGTATTTTAATTATTGAAATTTGCTAGCAGCATCTGCATTTTCCTCCCCCAACTTATACTCATTTCAATCTATTTTCCTAGTTTTAGAGGTCCAAATTATGTACCTTGACTTATATTTGGGGTGACTTATAGTCGAGTATATATGATAGTACCATTCGGTGGGGCAAAAACTACCCTAATCAGGTTGGCAGTTGACCTCCTCAGCTTGTTATTTAAGGAGCTTTGCTATGCATATTTTGTGTACATATCTCAAAGAAATAAGTAATATATTGTGAACACTGTGTTCAGATAACAGAGGCTGTGTAATAATGTCCTGGTTTCATATTCAGATTTGGAAGAGGTGGGGCCTTGAAAATTTTCTGTCAATGGCAAATTTGAATGAAAAACTGAATGGAAAGTAGAGATGAGGAGGAACAAGATAAGTGTTAAAATCAATCAGGAAATTAGTATCTAACCAGTTATGTGGTCCATAACATTCTTACTTATAACCATGTATAATCAGAAAACAGTTTATTTATTGCAACCATAAAAATAACATACAATCAGAAAAACATTTAGATGATTGTAGAGCTATGACAAAAGCAGAATAAACAGTAATCAAGTGTCATCGGAATAGTTAGGCAGTTTATAGGATCCTGCACACTGTACCATGACGTAAGTAGGGTGTATACAAAATTGAGCTTCATGACAGAGTTGAAGCTAGGATGGAAGGGGGTGGGGAGACAATCTCTTTCTTTACTACAGCATCTCAAAAACCTATCCAAGGACGGAGCCATTTGTGGGGGCCCGCTCCAAGGGCTCCATCATTGAGGGACGAGAAATTCCAACATTATCATGAGCATTTCTTTGGATAGAAGCTATTTAAAGTAGTTATCAATTGGAAATACCTGTAAGTCTTCTTGCTTTGAAAATTCAGTGCAACAAATTTAAGCTTGCCCTGGGAGCCAAACTATATGTTGCATGCGGTTGTACATAAGTATTTTGAGATAAATGCTTTAGCATCTATTTCCCCTCCTACTAGTCCTTTGCTCAAGATTGCAGCATTTGTAGATACTTTTTAGGTATTTATTTAATTTTAAATTACACTATGTATGTATGTAATGCATAGTTTGGCTGTAAAATATTCTGCTCCTGATTCACTTGTATTGAGGATTGGTGATTTAAGGCAGTGGTGGCAAACCTTGGCACTCCAGCTCTTCTTGAACTTCAATTCCAAGAAGACCTGATCAGTAAAGTGCTGACTTGTGAGTCTGGTAATTGAAGTCCAAGAACACCTGGAGTGCCAAAGTTCGCCTTCATGGATTTAAGGCAATGAAGACATGTGATTCCAGATGTGGCTTGGCTTGCAGGTTTTATGATTTACAGGGGAATTGTAGTTAATAATGAACATACAAGAGGGGAAGGCTACAGTAATTATTTTTTATTCAAGATCTCATGGAGAGTTTTTTCATATAGATATTGAGTCAGATGTAGATAATAAGACTACACATTAAATATTAACATGCAGTATAAGATATGATCTTCATTTCATTTATTAGATTTTTATCCCGCCCTACTCAACAAAAATGTGACTCAAGGCGGCTTACAATAAAGAATAAACTGTACAGTATAATTACAATTACAAAGTTACATATCAATATCAAAGTGACAAAACATTAATTTTAACAAGAAAAATATAAACCCTAACCACAGTCATAATAGTCCTCCAGTCCAGGCGTGCCAGTGCCTTTTCTACCCTCCGGCCGGATGAGGCCAAAGGGGCTGTGGGGCAGCAGCAGCTGTTCCTCATCCTGCGCTGGTGTTGTGGGCTGTGGGTGGGGAGCCCGGGGCTCAATGTCCCTACAGATGACATTATCTTACATAAACAACTTAAGGAAAGTTACAAATATATTTTTGTTGCACAAATATTGCAGCTATATGACATGGTTTGTTAGTTTCATGTAAGATGTTTTAAACATTTAAACCTTAATTTGCATAAAGTATTTGTATGAGAAAGCTTAATGACATGCACATCATATATAATAATTGTAGTCATTCTGCAAGTGCATATAGTGAAACAGACAGACAGTCTAGATAAAGTTGCATGCTTTTATATAGCAGAATGAACAAATATGGTAACCTTAGTATACGTGCCACAATTTTTAGTGAATGTTTAATAGATGACTGCAATAAAAAAAGTCTTCAATATTATTACTTTGAAGGAGATCTACAATGACACAGAATTCTGTCTTGAGATTCAAATTATGCAGTAGTCTGTGTTAGTTGTGAAGTGGAAACCACATATTAAAGCTTACATATTTATAACATGATTTTTCCTACTTAAAAATATCCTTTGCAAACAACTTTAAAATTTAAACCAATATTTTTCTTCTAATGAGTTTTTGGCACGCGTTTTCCATAACAAAGCTTAATGTCAAAGGCAACTAGCCCATCTAAGTATGTGATTAAGGCAATGAGCTCACTATTTAAGGCTTTGAGGGCATGTGAGCTACAATTATTTTTAACTGAAATGAACAAACTCATCAAAATTAAGCACAATTACTTCAGTTATTTAAATTGGAATGCAAGTACTGTATTCATTTTCGTTTGCCTACCTACTGTTGGCAACACAAAACTAATACAGTATTTGCAAGGAAAGATTACCTACTGTGGTCAATTACAATTAATTTGAGTGACAGTGGGGATGGGCTCTTTTTCAGAAGATTCCTGTCCTTTGATTGTCTAGCTACTGGAGAGAATGATGCTGGAAAGCCCCATACAGTACTAGCATTCTTAGGCTTCGCTAGAGTTTTCTACCTGCAGGAACATTGTATTGTTCAGTAATCTTCCATTTGCTTTCATTTTACCAACTAAACTGATTGATGGCTGTATGGAAACTGGTATGATGGTCATGAACCAGTAATATCAGTAGAACTTAAACATACACAACTTGGCTGGACAAAAGAGTGTTCAGAACATGACAAGCAAAATATAAGTCCTAGAGCCATCATGGTGAACCTTGACACTCCAGGTGTTCTTGGGCTTCAATTACCAGAAGCCCAAGTCAGCACTCCTGCTGATCAGGGCTTCTGGGAATTGAAGTTCAAGAACACCAGGAGTGCCATGGTGTCATAGAGTATCAGCTTCCTTTTGTAGACTAAGAGGCACATTTCTAGCCTGCACAATTCTCTGAGATATATCTTCAAAAGGTTTCAGTGTTCTAAGATGAAGTCTGCCTACCTTTATGGTTCAACATCATGGCTACTTGCCCAGTACACTACTAGAATGCACCATTTCTCTACATCCCCCTTTCTGTATACAATGCCAGTACTTTTTCATTTTTTGGACAAATGTTGCAACTATATGGCTCAGTTCAAATTATCATTCAGACCTTCACATGAAGGATTGTGGGTTAGCCATGGCCATGCATTTTTCTCCTGTCTCTTTAGAATATTTAAAATTAAATCAGTATTAAACTGGACAAAGTGGGTGTCCATATCTGAAGAAGAAAGTGTCCTGACTCCCAACATTCTCTTACAAATCATTTCCTTAGAGGTCAATTACTCCTCTCCCCACAAGAGTACTCTGAAAACAATAGTCCTTTAGAACTCCTTTAGTTTTGGGGAAATGGGCAGCTGAGGTCTGTTTTCACTTCTAACTCTGGAAAAGAAAGCAGAGTGGGGCCCAAAAGAAGTTCTCTTTGTCCAATAACCCCAGGAAAGTGATCAATTCATTGGATTGTCATCATAATTCCAGTAGGTAAAGACACAATTTCTTTTTTTCATATTCCTAAAACTCAGAGTTAGTGAACAGGTGGTATATATTCCAAAAGAACCATATTGATGCTTGAGATTGGCAGATGCTGCTTCAACCTAAAGTTCATTTACCATGGGGCAAGTGTAAGACATCTGAACAAAAAGATGAAGTTAGGTACAAGAATGAAATCCAGGTTTTTCCTAGGTATGTTATCTGAGTAATATAGATACTTTTATGCACTGCTTAATAGGGCTTTCTCTCCTAATTTCCCTGGACATTTCATATAGCAGTGAGGTGATGAGTAAATTAGGTGTATGCACAGAAGGCATGGAGTTGAATGGATGGATCTAGTTGAATGGTGTCATAGAGGTTGCCAAAGGTGCTAATTTAAACTTTATATAATATGCTTCTCTACAATGAGTACAATATCTTAAATTTTAAAGAAATCAATTTATCCAGATTTTAAGTTTATAATAAACTAGCCGATTACCTGGCCTTGCTCGGTTTTTCCCCTCCATACATGTGTCCAGCCACCTGTGTCAGGCCCCTGCCCAGCTCACGGTGATGTCACAATCAGGTGACCTACCTGGGGCTATGACATTAGCATCACTATGCATTTGCCACCTGTTTCAGGCCCCTGTCCAGCTCAATTACATCACAATGATGTCACAATCGTGTGACCTACCTCGGGCTAGCGCTATGGATACTACCACTGGGACACACACACACACACACCCTCCTGTCGAGTTTATTTCCCTTTGCAGATCAGTTTTGCAACTCTATTTAGACTGTCAGTCTGTTTCACCCCCATGGGGCTCGTGACCCCCAGAGTGACCATTCAGCATGCCCAAGGTATGTGTGTGCCACATTACAGCGCGATCGGTGCAGGGGTGTAGGTTTGTGTTCTTCACGTACAAGAGGACACCTCTGATATATATAAAGATGCTGTCATTTGTAAAAGAAACAAAAACACATAAACAGAACAAATGGAAGCCAAACCCAACAAAATAGCTTGATAATGGCTAAGAATGTGTTTTGGTACAAGCATTCCCCTCGAGTCCAAGTGGAGATGGACCTTGTTTAGTATGGTTTGCCTCTTCAGGACAGACATCTTTCTGGAATCCTATCAAAGATGCCAAGTACTGAACCTAGGACCTTTTCACAGTAAAACATGTCCTTTATCCTAAATGGGGAGGATTTTGATTGAGTGTATTAATGCCAGGGGATATTTAAGGTGAAAGATGTTTGTATAATGCTAAACATAAGTGTAGAGCGTGTGGTTTTAGCAAAGGTACCATTGCTGTATTTTATCAAGTGCCAGAAATTACATAATGAATGTCTTTCAGGGTGTATTTTTTTTAAAAAAAGAGAAGCACATAAATGCAAAAATGCCACCCAGCTAGTAGAGATCTTCCTAATTTTACCTGATTGTATTTCTGAAGAAATATGGCAAGACAGTCATAAATTTTCAACATGAACTGCATTTTTGTTGCCAATTTCCATATCCTTTTAAAAGTGCTGAAGCGTGCATTTGCTATTTATGTTTGCAGTAGACTGAGTACACTTTTACTATTTGTGGTTTTAGAAATTGGAAACAACCAAACAGTGGTGCTATGGTCTAAAAAATAAATTTTAAACAGCTGTGGGACAGTATTTTTAGAATGGTAGGAGTCCCTATAAAGACAGAATGGTAACCATGCCTATATGTAGTGCTATCTGTCAGTTCTACTTATTAGAATTCAGAGCCCCATTAGCCTCAAATTTGCATCCATATCTTTAGAATGAATTTTGCACCACAGAAAGCAATACCACTGGAAAGGAAACTAGTTGCATGAATATTGTTATGTCTTTTCCCTCTGTGTTGTTGTCAGAAAACCCCAATTCTGCAATGATTTTTTTTGTTGCTTAAAAGCTGCATTGTCCCAATGAAAGTGTTGTAAATGAATGTTCCCTTCCCATTCTGTTTAGAACTCTGCTTAGTCATTTAAAACATCCACAGATATATAAATTATCTTCTATATTTATTCACCCAATCTACTGTGATGTTGTAATGCTTGGCTTAGAATATGAATATTCTTAGGCACAGGGATGTGTACATTCACACACACACACACACACACACACACACACAGAGAGAGAGAGAGAGAGAGAGAAATGTGTTTTTCCCCCTTCAGTTTTCATTTTTGCGGCACTGAAGCAGAGCACACTCTGCTCTAAAATATTCACATTATCTAGGAAGAATTGGATTTTTATGGCTTAAATCCAGAAGATGCAACTCTGATTTATTCAATAAATAAATACCCTGATTTTCAACAGTGGTTTCAAGGGCCACTCAGTTCACTAAATTTAAAATAGAAGAATAACATAAAACGTGTTGTTGATCAGTTGCACAGTCGAGTCCGACCCTTTGTGACCCCATGGACCACCGCATTTCATGTTCCTCTGTCATCTGCCATCTTGCACAGCCTGCCCAGATCAATGCCCACTGCATCAACGATGCCATCCAGTCACCTCATCCTCTGCCGCTTCTTTCTCCTTTTGCTGCTGATCTTTCCTAGCATTAGGTCCTTCTCCAGTGAGTCCTCTCTTCTCATTTGGTGGCCAAAGTACTTGAGCTTAATAAAGAAAAGAAATAAAACATAATGCAGTATAAAGTCATCAGCATTATGTAACAGGTGAAATCCACAAAATTTTCTGTATTTTTAATTCTGTCAAAGACTTGGAAGAATATAAAAGCTTTCACCTGGTATCTAAAGGGGAATGGGATAGGCACCAGCTGAATAAATTGCTAGGATTTTCCAACTGGAGCATCATAAAGAAAAAGAAAGCCCCCATCTATGGTTGCAATCCCTCCAGAAGGAGAGGCATGCAGAGCCTGAGATCCCTATTTTAGTTTTTGGACCAGTACGATTTGGTCTAAATTATTCAGGGCATTACAGATCAAAGCCAGGACTTCAAATTACATCCAGAAACCAATCAACCCCAAAATTTGTTGAAATAAGACCTATATGCTGGGTCCTAGTTAACAGCCTAACTAATGCTGCTCTCATGTTTCTAAACGGTGTTTTCAGAGGTTAACAATAACTAGGTAGGATAATTTTACTCCATTTGTGTGTGGTTCAGGTACGGGTTCATGCTTTCTTGTAGGTGCTGAGGTGACAAGGGAGACAGAGGAGAGTGTGCTTTGTACCACAGACTACCAGACTGTGCCATTAAGATCTACTTTTTAAATAAAAAACAAACTAACCATTTCAATTAGCAAAGAAGTTAATTCATAAAAATTACAGCAGTCAAGGCAGATTATATTTAGGCGTTAGGCTCAGTACATTCCTTTTAACATACAGTGAAACCTCGTATAACGAATAAGAACATAAGAACAGCCTTGCTGGAACAGGCCACAGCCCATCCAGTCCAGCATTCTGTCTCACACAGTGGTTCACCATTTGCTTCAGGGTATTATTCCCAAGCAGATGCCTTCACCTGCTTAGAATTCCCTGGAAATGGCATTGAGAGATATCCTGCCTATCTCTCCAACCCGGAGGTTGTCCTTAAGTATCCATAATTATAGCCATTGATACTCTTGTCCTCCATGAACTTGTCTAATCCTTTCTTAAAGCTGTCAAGACTGACAGCTGTCACCACTTCTTCTGGCAGGGAGTTCCATAGACCAGTAATCCTCTGGGTTAAAAAGTAATTTCTCTTCTTTGTTTGAGAACTAGTACCCAAAAGTTTCATGGAGTGTCCCCTAGTTCTAGTGTTATGCGATAGGGAAAACAGTGTTTCCTTATCTACTTTGTCCTCACCGTGCATGATTTTATAAACTTCAATCAGGTCACCTCTTAGACGTCGTCGTTCAAGAGTGAAGAGGCCCAACCGTTGCAGCCTCAGATGGTAAGGAAGGTGTTCCAGTCCCCTCATCATTCTGGTTGCCCTCCTCTGCACTTTTTCCAACTCCATAATATCCTTCTGGAGGTATGGCGACCAGAACTGTACACAGTATTCCAGATGGGGCCTCACCATAGATTTATAAAGAGGCAAAATGACACTTGCTGACTTATTTTCTATACCCTTCCTAATGATCCCTAGCATTGAGTTTGCTTTTTTCACTGCTGAGGCACACTGGGTTGACACCTTCATTGAGCTGTCCACCAGGACACCAACGTCCCTTTCCTGGTTTGTCGCAGAGAGTTCAGACCCCATCAGTTTATAAATGTAATTGGGGTTCTTTGCCCCAACATGCATCACTTTGCACTTACTAATGTTGAAACTCATTTGCCACTGCTTTGCCCACTCCCCCAGTGTCAAGAGATCCCTCTGGAGCTCCTCACAATCTCTCTCAGTTTTCACTACCCTGTATAATTTAGTGTTGTCAGCAAATTTGGCTACCTTGCTTTTTACTCCTACCTCTAGATCATTTATGAAGAGGTTGAAAAGCAGGGGTCCCAGTACATCATCAGGTGAATGCATCATACAATGGAAAAAACCACACAATGAAAAGAATTTGAAAAAAATGTTGCATCGTACAATGAAAATCTCTATGAGATGCATCGTACAACAAATATTTTTCTTTGTACAATTTTTCCCATAGAGATTTTTGTTGTATGATTTTTCCCATAGAGACTTTCGTTGAACGATGCATCCCATAGGGATTTTCGTTGTACAATGCATACATCGTACAATGAAAAAAATAATCATATAACAAAGTGCCTTGTTGAACCAATTATTTTAGTTAAACGAGGTTCCACTGTAATTTTAAACACCTGAGTATGACTTAGAAGTTAAGAGAGCCTGCTGAATGGGGTGTACTGTAGACAACAGAGGGATCTTCTAAGCTCAGAAGGAGGTATTATTTATGAACAGAGGTTTTCCAATGAAGGAAGGAACATCATAGTCCCATCACATGAAGTACTGACAACAATGGGACAAAAATAGAAGAGGTGATTTTTTAAAACATAAAATAACATTTATATTTATTTTGTTGTTATGCATGAAATAGAAAAGGTTTTTTTTGCTAATTCCAGAGTTCGAGGCTGTCTAATTACAGTATTTAAAAATTGGATAGATGTTGATTCATTTTAGGTTTACTGTGAATTTATCATTAATTTTTTGACTCATGCAAATGTATTAATAGGAAATATAATTATTAAGAGAGGCAAAAGCTGCTTCTATTAACTATATGCTTAGAAAAAACAGTGATACATTAGAAAGTAAACCCTGTTTAAAATAATGGGTCCGGTAATGATAGTGGCTTGACTAATGATGGATTTTCATGTGATGCTGACAGATTATAAAAAAAGAATTTGAAGAGGAAGAATGGCTTTTGAATATAGTCAAGATGGACTGCTTTGACAGTTGCATTTAGAAGGTTACTTAAAGATGACCTTAACTGATGCATTTGTTCACATGAATAGAGGCTGTCTAATAAGTACAGTATGTGGTTCCAAAGACTTTCAAGGTAATAACCAACAGCTTGAATTAAAGCCATAAAAACACTGGCAATCTATGCAGCTGGTACAAAATAGGTTTTATATGATCATGGGGAGACACGTTCATTAATAACCTTCCTGCCTGTAGGCTTTTAGCTGGAAGAGCTAGATGTCATCTCTTAGTGTTCAAATTCACTGCCCTGAGATTGGTTCATTAGAATGTCTGACAAAGCTCACTTATGCTCGATGTCTTTATGAAGGCAAGACTTTCTTTGCAGATATCCTATAGAATCTGTGGACACTGAAGTAAAGCAGTAGGGGAAGAGTCTTAGGTCAAGTTAATGTCCTGCTCTTCTTCCCCTATATTCCATTTGTGTAAAGAAAGAACATCTAAATATGACCCATTGAGGATGAAATCTTTTCAGTTCTAAGCTTTAGCCTGATTATTGCTTCTTATGCTCTGTGGTGAATCAAGTCCCTAAATGAGAACACAGCCGTGAGTTTGCAAGAGATCAGCAGGGCTGTTGTGAACAGAACATTTTGGAGATTGGCCATTCCTAGGGTCACCATAAATTAGAGGCAACATTATGGCACATAACAACAACAACCAAGCCTTTGTAATACAATGATTACCTTTTTCTTTATTGGTAAAAGTTCTTGTTGCAATAGATCAGTGGTGGTGAACCTTTTAGAAACTGAGTGCCCAAACTGGGTTGCACTTTGGGCACTCGGTTTGGGCACTCGGTTTGGGCAAGTGCCAACACAGCAACGGGGGGGGGGGAAGCACTCCCATTGGGCTGCTGTGCAGAGGGGCAGGGCAAACTCTGTGCTGGGGGAAGAAGGAAGTGCTCCCATTGAGTTGCTAGGCAGAGGGGTGGGGTGAACACTGTGCTGGGGCATCCGCACCGGTGCCCACAGAGAGAACTCCGAGTGTCATCTGGCACATGTGCCATAAGTTCACCACCACTGTAATAAATGCTTCCAAGTTTCTTTTCTAATAGTGGTTAGCTTTTCTAAGAAATGTAATGGAAGATTCCCTATTATTCTTTCCTTAGCTAAGGCTGTTTGTTTGTTTCTTAGTGGGTTTTGAAAATCTAATCCAAGTAAATTCCACAAATCATTCTGTATCAAAGCAGATCTTGTTTGCTTATATCCACATTATATATCTGTAATACTTCAAAAAGATAGAGAGGTGTAAGGTTTGCTTAGCTTGGTTGATGTGTTTGGGTGGTGTATTTGGCAGTCAGTTAAGCATAACTGTAAGATTATTAAGGAAGGTTGTGTTGTCTATACACATAGTTTATTGCATAGTAACTATTTCTGGGAGATCAACATACCTGTTACCACCAAAATAGAAAGGTCCAATGTTCATTTGTAAGGAGGAATTATGTACTTTGATAATCAATTTAGATGGATCACTCTAAGAAGGATTTGAGCTCTAAGAAGTTTAGTTAGATTTGTCCCACAAATAAGTTTTTCCTGGAGAAGGTGCTGTTTTTTTTGGTTCACAGGACTTCCTTTTGGAATTTCTGAGCTTTGACCAGTAAAATGTCTTTGTGTGGTCTACTGCTTCAGGATTTGAAAGGGGGACCTCAGTCCTGCATTTTCCCCTAGAAAAAGCAACACCAGACTTCCTTTTAAAGCACCCTTTTTCAAAAAAAGGAAGGAAAGAAAAAAGTTTCCTTTTTAAAACTTAACTAAAAACGTGGAATCAAGTGAGCTTTACTTTACGTTCAGAGATCATTTTTTTAAAATGGTCTATTCTCTCTACATTCAATCCTGGACTGATAATTTCAGCCCAGACCAATTATATATATTTTTTTCTTTCCAGCCTAATTTTTTAAATTTTCCCCCAGAAGGCTTTATTGTACTCTCTCTCTCTCTCTCTCTCTCTCAATAAATAATACATTCCTTAATTATAATCATTAATTCTTTATACATACATAAAGGGTAGAAAATGTGTTTGTTTCTGTAAAATATATTCAATAATATTTCATATGTGTATAATCTACAATGGTGCTTTAATGGATTGCATTGGCCACACCATACCCGTCAAGCGTGGCTCTGGAAAATATGGGAACTGCTCCAGCCCGGGCGCGCATGCGCAGCAACAACTCCTTTGCACATGCGCAGAACCCCTTTGCACATGCGCATAGCTGCCTCTGATGGGCACATGTGTCCAGTAACCCCTTTCCCCGCCATTCAAATTAAGGGACAGCGGCGGGAAAGGGGAGGAACGAGTGCTGGAATACGGGAAATCCCGGCCAATACAGGATACTTGACAGGTATGGGCCACGCATGTAAAATGTTTTTGAACTAATGCAGGGAATTGTTTTCAAATTAGTCCCCCACTAGAAACAACTCAAAAACATTTAGGATATGTGTGTCTCTGTGTTATGTGCTGGCAAGTTGGAACCTAATAGGGTTTTCAAGGTAAGTGAGCTATTTAAGGAGAGGTTTTATCACTTTCCCCCACCATACACCATGGCAGAGATTCATACCCAAGCCCCCCTAAGTCCTGTCCATCCCTCAGTCCTCTATAGATATCTCATGAAATGTAGAATTTACGTTGTAGATTGTCCCAAGAGCAAGGAAGCAATGTCCTTGATTACCCTCTGTATTTGCATTAGTTTTATCATAAGAAACAGTCAGCAAATTCAAGAGAATGAGAACAAATCAACTTAAAATATCAGTGTATGCTGCCAATATGCTTTCCATCAAACAACCACAGAGTGACTTATTTGTGGCAGATAATTGATTATCTGGTCCACTATCATGTTACAAGGTGAATAAGGAGAACTTATTTATTTTAAATTCATCTAAAGAAATGTGAGCTCAAATCAATTGTTTATTTGATTTAGTATTGTCAGGTGGTCCAATGTAAGTATTTGTCTAAAAACAGCCAAGAACATTATGTTCTTTCCTGTATATTTAATTACAATGCAGGTATAGTCCTGGTAAAAATATTTTGGTGTGATATAGCAGATTGAAACTTCCTTGGTTTGCCAAATAAAAGTAGATGCAGAGAAATTATATATGGATTATATACAGTTGTAAAAAAATTCCAGAACAAAATAGGCAATGTGTGTGTTTCAAATGGTATTAGGCTACCTTGCTCATCCTTATTCAGTGTTGACTGTCCTGGCCAGGAATGATCGGAGATTCAGTCCAAAACTGCTCATGGAAAGCTTTATACTGTAAATTGCAGGATCCTGTTTCAAAAGGAAGGCTTACATTTTTGTTATGGTCATATAAATAAGACCTGTACAACAGAGTGAGGTCCTGTTGTCTTTCCCAGCTCCTGCCAACCAAGCAGGTCGAAAGCAAGAAATTGCAAGTAGGTAAATAGGTACTGCTTCAGTGGGAAGGTAACAGTGTTCTCTGCGCTCTGGCATCTAGTCATGCCATATGACCAGGAAACATTTACAGATACAGACAGTGCTGGCTGTAAGCGGATGAGCATCAAACCCTAGAGTCAGATGCGACTGGCTTTCGAGAAAGGGAGTACAGTACATATAAAATTACATCCACTTCATGGAAAATATTATGGCCAAGAGATCAAGATCTTGAACATAGCATTTTATTCCTTTGAAGGGAAGCTCAGTGTAAATTGATGTTCCACTGTATATAAGTTCATGACATTGAAAAATATTAATATAGTTATGTACTGGGAAGTGCCAGAGTGATGGTACAGTATTCTTCATGTGCAGTGATCTTGTACAAGTGTCAAAGATCCTTTTTTTCTGGGAAGGTTAAAATAAACCTGTGCTTGTTCAGACTATATAATACTTAAACTGAAAACGACTAAGAGATTTTTACAGTACCAGCTTTTAACTTGTTTTAATTTAATTTAATAGATTTATATGCCACCCTATCCAATGGACTCTGGGCAGTGTACACAAGTTAAAAGCAATATAAAACAATTAAAAACCCTTAAAAACATCGCAATATTAAACCACCACCCCGCTGTGCCATTTACTATCTAAAACAAATAAAAAATCTACAAAATCTTAACATTATAGTCACACAGCCACTTTATATTATGCAGATCCCTTTACTAATATCCAAGCACATAACATCTAAATATTTTCTTAGAATTATCCCTGATAATACATTAATCCATGGTAGTTCTACTTGTATACATACTACACACTGAAGCCTTGGGAACAGCTCCAAAACAGCTGGCCTGAATTTAAAACATAAACCTGTGTACCTTAAGCCTTTGGGGTAAAAAGCAGTCAAAATCAATAATGATAAAAATGGGCATGACAGGTTTGAGAAATCTATATTTGAAAGAAATTGGAAAATCTAAAATGAAGGGGAAAGCTTTGCTTATAGTCCAAACGATAAGCACTATCAATAGACCTGCATTTTCTGAATTCAAGTGATATTGTATCTTGTGGTTTGAGCTTCCTTTGCATTTTGGATCGTTGTGGGGTATCTGCCTATCATTTATTGGAAGATGTCAGATCCAATCACATAGACTTAGTGGAAAGCACTAGCAATCGTGTAATCCATCTCTCCAGAATATTATATTCCAGCAGAAAAAGAAGTAATTAACCATATAATTCTGTGGATGGTTAAGAATTTGACAAGCAAACTGAATTTTGTAGGCAATTTGTTTCATATTAAACTAGCCCTATAAAATTTGCTGCTGTGATATAGTGACTTGGAATGATGTAAGAACATAATGCAACCTATCATATCACCTCTGCAAAATGACATAGAGAAAAAAATGTTTGTATTCTTGAACTGCCTTATGTCTTGGTGTATGGAAAGAAATGCTGTTTTTAATTTTATAATTTTATGAAGAAAACTTACTGTTCTTACCCAGGGTTGCCATAATTATCTCCCGCCAAACCAGAACAGCCACGTGACATCATTGCATTCTCCCAACTGTTCATGTGCCAGATGGGGCTGTCAGAGAGACCATGGCTCTAAGACCCTGTGGAATCCCCGTCTGGGGTGGACAGCCTCCATCAGTTTAAAATAAACTGTAGTCAAGAGATTTTTCCCCATGTGATTCTTTTTGCAAAAGACTATTCTTGATGGTATATTTTTTTTAAAAAATAAAATTTCTTGGGCCACTCTTAAAACCACCCTTCCTCCTCCTGAGGTCACCCCACCCTCCCCTTCACATACACCCCATTGAAGTAGACTCACCCTCAAATCCCACACAAGGATCCCTGTTTGAGGGAGTATGACCCGGCCCCTGGCTTTAAAAAGTTGAGAACTCCTGCTTTAGATATTGAAGAACATCTATTCATATTGACCCACAAAATTCAAGATGAGCCAAGGAATTTTTGCAAAGAATTAATTCACTGTCTCCCTACCTTTATTTCAATTGTCTCGCTTGCAAGCACCTCCCCTCCTTGGCGGGCTTCTCAGGGTGCTGTTTTCCCTTTGCTGCTTTCAAGCAGCATAATTGAAAGAAAGGCAGGGAGGCAGTGAATTAACTCTTTGCAAAAATCCCTTGGTGTGTGTGTGGGGGTGATCTTGCTTCCTTTGTTCAAATTTAAAAATCCGGGACTTTTACATGTTTTTTCTTGAACCGGCCAGGACAGCTTGAATCCAGGAAAATCCAGGAAAACCATGACATATGGCAACCCTATTCTTACCTAAAATTGAATTCTTAAAAAAAAAAAACCTCCGGGTGCACATTGCAAACGTCCAGCAATGGGTCAGAACTCACACCATTGATTCCGGACATTAATTCCCAGCGGCTTGAACCACTGGACTCCCAGCAGATAGTTAGTTCCTTGCTTCACCACCACAAGAGGCAATTTGGTGGAAATGTTCTTGAAACGTACAGTGAAATCCCCCACCCCCAGAATTGGTATGTGGCACCCTTAAACATCTTGGAGGGACATCTTCAACTCCCGCAACCTAGGGCGCGAGGCAGGTTGGGGCTTTCCGATTGCCAGTTTCCTTTCGGGGAAGGTGAGTCGGGCGGCCGCCTTGCCTTCCCTGAAAGGAAGCCAGCGTTGGAGCTCTCCGATTGCGTTTGGAGCAATTATTTTTCAAGATAAGAAGGACTGGTCTTTCCAATTTACATGAGTTATTTCTAATCTTGGCCAACATGGGAGGTAAATAAATATAAGGGTAAAGTTAAAGAAAATAGATTCTGGAAAATTTGGCAACCATTCGTGGAATATTCTTTGAAGAGGGAAGAAAGGAGCAGCCTTGTACCTGATCAAATAAGTTTTTGGAACCGATAAAATAAATGTGATATCCCGCAAACTCCTGATGATGAAAAATACACTGGGTGATTATTGTGAAAATGTTTGTGATATTTTAGATGATAGGATTATATAATGTATAGTGGTTTTGTAGTAAGATGTAGAAGCAATAAATATGTTATGTTGAATAAAGAATGGTAAAATTGTATAGGATTATAGAGTATAAGAGTGTTAAATTTGAATAAGAACATATTTGAAGGATAATTTAGAAGGCTTATGTAGTACTTCTAAGATTATAATAGAATGAATTTATATGATTCTATTTTCTTTCTTTTTCTCCTTTAATGTATTTTTATTATCATTATTTTTAGTTGATTTTATCGGTAGTTAACTTGTAAAAAAATTTCCTTATTTCTTTTGTATTGTTGTAATATGTTTTTTTTTAAATTAATAAAAATTATATAAAAAAGAAAGCCTTTTTTCCAAATGTCCCCAAATTTTGCAGAAATCAAGAGGTTTCTGCTACCTCTGTGCCAAGTTTAGTGCTCATATGGAGCCCAGTTCAATTTTGTTTGTTTGTTTTGAGTGCCCCCATATTTAGAATTGCCTTACAGACTGTTAATTTGCTATGCTGCACAACATAAGATTACAGTGGTACCTCGCTTAAAGAGCATAATGCGTCCCACAAGATTGCTCTTTAAGTGAAATACCATTGTAAGTGACAAATTGTGACTTCTAGTGGGGGGGGGGATTGCGAACCCCGATTTAGTTGTTAAGCAAGTTTTTGGTTGGTTTTAGTTGTTAAGCGAGGTGACCATTCAGAGAAAATTCTGCTCTTTAAGAGAGCTAGTCTCTAAGTGAGGTGCTCTTTATGCAAGGTTTTACTGTATTACTTATAATAAGTGTATTGTGAAGAAGTCTCCCATGACCTGTTTTCAAGATCTTAAATTTGTATTTTGAATAAACTATGTTTGATGTTAATAATAATAATAATAATAATAATAATAATAATAATAATAATAATAATAATAATAATAATAATAATAATAATAATAATAATAATAATAATAATAATAATAATAATAATAATAGATATTGATATTGATATTGATATTGATATTGATATTATTATTTCATGTCGGAGATTACTCTGGTTGCAATAATGGTAGTCCTTGAAGTGTTATGGTTGACATGCTCTCATGTTTGGTGCCACACACTCACAGCATACAGGAGCAGATAAATGAATGCTGACATTTTCTCCAGCATTTCATCTCAACCAAAGAGGGGATTCATCAGTTGACTTCAAGTTGCACTAGAACTCAGAGCTGCAAAAAATAGCCCATCAACTTGTTGCATATGACTGGTGATCTGTGTATGAATTGTGATCTGTTCAAGCTTAACACAGGTTGCAAGTTCCTTTTTTGGCCTTTAGTTGTACCTAATCTTTATCCACTATAAAAGATGCCAAGGTTCCACATTTGAATGATTATTCTGCCTTTTTTGATTACCATAGTCTCCACTTCCTGTGAGAAAGAATACACATGTGTACACAAACACATATACAGACAAACATTTTCAAATCCTTGGAAAATGAAAAATATGGAATCAGGAAAAGCTACCGTAATTCACTTGCATGTGCAAAAAAAATTCACAAGCTACAACAATATTTTTCCTTTCTAGTTCTGCTTACACTTGCAAAAAAATATAGTTGTTGTTCAAATTCATCTAAATGGAAAAGTTTGCATTTAGATTCACATGTCTGGGAATTCTTTGTGTAAACTAAATTCAAAGAACCATACTTATAAAATTGTGTGGGTGTCATCTTGTAAGGATCGTCATAATCCAAACAGGAGTTGTTTCCTCAGTTTGGGAAAGAATAACTTTCAAATGGATAGTTTCTCAGAGGCCACATGTTTTTTCTCTCCAAAAATCAAGTACCATAATATGGAAATTTACTGAGCTTCATTGAACATGAGACATTATCCTTCAGGTCATATAATATAAAAGAAAACAAAAGAGTTGTGGCACTTTAAAAAATAAAGGTTTATTTCAGTGTGAACCTTTAAAGCACAATGTTTTCCCGCCAGGGGCCAGAGCCGCCCCCAAAACTCAGCTACGTGGACTGAAGGCATGGTTGCTCCCAGTGCTTACGTTTTGGGCGGCAACAGTGGGTGCAATCACACCATTTTTGGCTGCTTGGGCAGCCTCTGCCACTTCCCACGGTGGTGTGAGTGTGTGCAGAGCATTTTCACTCCATTTTTGGAATTTTTGCTGCATTTCAGCAACTAAAATGTGATGTCTGGAGACTTCTGGTGGTGGTGGGGAGCTTCTGGCGGTGCCTGAGTTCCCACTGTGGAACCCGGAAGTGCCAAAACACTGCATTTTAGCTTCTGAAACATAGCAAAAAAATACAAAATGGAGCAAAAATGCTCCAGAAACCAACCCACTGCCATGGGAAGTGGTGGAAACTGCCAAAGCAGCCAAAAATGGTTTGATTGCACCCACCGCCACCACTGCTGAACCCGGAAGTGCCCAAAATGCCATGTTTTGGCTGTAAAAATGCAGCAAAAACAGAAAAAAAGGCAACATGCGGCAAAAATGTCCCCCAACCCCATGGGAAGTGGCAGGGGCTACAAATGCAGCTGGAAAAAAAAAGCAGTGTGATTGCGCCCGCCACTTCTGGTGGCAAGGGAGCTTTCAGCAGTGCCTAGGTTCCCACTGTGGACTGTATTAATTAGTGTAACAAGCCAGGTTAGGCCCACAAGCTGTAGGTTGGGAACCCCTGCTTTAAAGTCTTCTTCTCAGACACACAGTACGTAATACTGAAGCTTTGTTGAATGTTAGATTGAAGAGCCGTGTCTTTGCAATAGCGTGGTAAGCAAACACATCCAGAATGAGTTAGCCCCAGTTCCTATTGCCTTTTCCTTTCCTTTCATTGGCCACCAGGTCTGATCAGTACCAATGGGTACCAGCAACCACTGATTGAACCCACACAGATCCCAACACCTAGGCAAAGTGTACTCTTTCTCATTAAATGTGGTCCTAATGGCAAGAAGAAAAAATCAATTTGCACCATCTCATTTTTTTCCTGGTTAAGTAGAGCTCCCTAGAAGCCATCTTCCAATCCTTAAGCATTCACTGAGCTGGTACACAATGAGTGAGTTTCACTTGGTTACTTGCAAATTGTTATGTTGGGGTGATATGCGGTAATATAAAGGGTCGCAACACATGCAAATTAATACAGTAGCATTAAACCCATAGCTTTCTTCACCAAACAGGAGAAAAGCATTACTTTAACACATTAAAATACATTCCTAATCATATTGTAGCTTACAATAAAAAATTAGAATAATTAAATTCATTTTATTCAACACATTAAAAATAATGCTTTTTAAAAAGTGGATTCATTTTCCCTATGTTGAAATCTTTAATTGTTCTCAGTCTCTGTCCATGTTACTTTCTAGAAAACTAATTTATTTATTTATTTTTATTTATTGTTAAATTTCTATGCTGCCCACTCAGCCAAAGCCGACTCCGGGCGGTTCACACAGTGGGTAAAAACAGATAAAAACAAATAAAACATAAAAACCAGCAATAAGAACCCACCTCTAAAAAGAGAGGGGTGCAGGAACCGAAGAAACCGTGGGGCAGGCATCCTCCCCTATATTAACCACCCAACGGAAGCCACTCCTCCACCTGTACCCCAAACTTGGCCCGCCAGACAGGTTTTTAGTTCTTTCCTAAAGGGCAACAACTCCGTCTGGAGACACAGTTCTACAGGCAGGAGGTTCCAAAGGGCCGATGCGGACACAGAGAAGGCTCTCCTCCTTGTGCCAGAGAGGCGAGCCCCCCTGGCAATGGCACTATTAGAGAGCCCCTCCGGTCCGCTCTGGTCCGGTCCTTAGGGCAATGCGGTCTCTAAGGTAACCTGGCCCACTACCATATAGGGCTTTAAAGGTCAAAACCAGCACCTTGAATTGCACCCGGAGGCAAATGGGTAACCAGTGCAGCTCCCGAAGCAGTGGTGAGGCATGGGCATAATGTCCACACCCCATCACCACCCGGGCCGCTGCATTCTGGACCAGCTGCATCCTCCGAATGGTCATCAAGGGCAGCCCCATGTAGAGCGCATTACAATAATCTAGTCTGGAGGTCACCAGAGCATGAGTGACCATGAGCAAAGAGTCCCGGTCCAGGAGCATGCGCAACTGGCGAATCACCCATCTACTAATACATCTCCTCATGAAAACTAATCTTATGTAGAGGATTCTTAACCTGTAGGCCCCCAAAATTCAACAGTTCCATAGCTGGGAAAACAAATTAGTCATATCAACCTATACAGCCTATCCAAAAACAAAACTGCATGTCTGTGGCATGTAGGGTATGGAGCCTTTTGTTAAGACTACATTTTCAGGCTAAGCTCTTCTAGTATTCTGCTAAAGCAGTGCCTTTGAAATTGCTCGAGAATTGTTGGCAGTGAAATTATTCTTCACTGCTACGTCTGTAAAACGAAGTGGACTTGATCCACAAAAACTAACATTAAAATACAGCAGCTAGTCTTTAAAGTGCCACAATGTTTTTTGTTGTTTTGTTTTGTTTACTCTCTGATATGATATGTCTATGTGTCTCTTTCTCTGCAGGTGGGGAGAGGAGTATCTGTGAGATGCTCCCCATTATCATCAGACCAGTTTTCACATTGAAACCATCATTCCTTGGCAAGGATTTGTAGTCCATTTGGGGGGAAATGTGGTATTAGGGAAGATAATTTTAAACTGACAAAAAAAGTCACTCAGATGGAGCCAATAACAGATGTGCTACTGGGGCCCATGGTGACAAACTACATACCATTCTCTGGAAATCCCACTGTTTTTATTCTCAACAATTTAATTAAGAAATTGATAACACTAATTCAGTGTTTGGAATCTTGTTGCTTATTGCAGTAAATTGCACTAGAGTAGGCCAATTGAATCACTGGAGATTTCATGAATCAACTCATCTGTAAGTTCCATGAATTCAATGGGCCCATGTGACTTGCTTTTTCAGACCTCGTTTTCTAAATTCTCGTTCTATTGATTGTACGTTGGCCAATTCACACGTGCACGTTGATTCTTCATGCAACTGTTTTTAATGGTTGGGACCAGCTTTTGTTTGAAAGCTGCTTTGAATTCCTGAAATGGGGAAAAGGCAGGATAGAAATGAAATGCAAGTGTCTGCCTTAAGGTGAATCCTGCCCAGTGGTACTAGGGATGCTGACTGTAAACAGCAAGAATTGCGCCTTTTTGCTTCCGTTTCACAGTCCAAGGTTCACTCAGGCTAAATAAATGCACGTTGTCGACATAGAAAATTGGCATATTAGAATTCTGACCTATTTCTTGAACCCTAACATTAGCATGCTAATTTTTTTTAATGTGGGATTCTTCTCCATCAGATTACAGGTGTGGCTTCATGTGAAGTGATGCAAACTGAAATAGGTTTATTGCCTCAGTTCTTACAGTATTGTTGCACAAATTGCTAGGAGCCCACTGCAGCATTTCAAAGTGGCTGCTTTGCAAGCAGTTGATAACATTAAGTGCATTAAGAGTCTAGACATTACTAAAGCATTGGTCATTTGCTTACTGGTAGGTTAAAATAACAAGAATCCAGAAAGTAAAGATGTTCTTAAATTTTAAAAGCATGATTTAACAGCAGATATCATGTGCTATTTAATTAGAGATGTTTAAAAAGTACCTTGCCTATGTACTATTATGTGTAATTCTGTAATTTTGATTACCTCTTTACATCTCTTTCCTAGAGATTCTTGGTTTTATTTGGAAGAAGGGAGAGTCTGTGGGTACAGCATGTCATTTCTCCCATTAACACAGATTTCATTTTGCAAGCTGTGTTGTGCATACTAACAACTTCCTACATAAGTCAAAGAATAAGTGCTGTTATAGAATACATTATTTGTAAATATTTAGTGTCTTGTGGCTGAACATCTTTTAATAGAAAGTTGTCAGTGTTTGCTGATTGCACCAGTGTTTGTAACTCTACTGGATTACAGGAACTCAACTGATTGAGTGGCTGTATTGCATAGGTTACCATAGTACAGCTCATAATATCTTACAGGGATCTTTTAATATCATTTGTTTTGAGAAGAACAAGACAAGGGATAAATTGTCAGTTCTCTAACAAGCCACACTGCGCAAAATAGCTTCACACTCTGCCTTGCAAGAAGAGATAAGAGCTAGGAGTTAGGGATTGGCCATAAAACTAGCCTGTTTGCTATTTACCACCAAGTTACTTTACCCATTTCTCATTACAAGAAAAATCAGTTGGGAGTAAACCTGTACTGTTGCAGATTAGCATTAAGCAAGGATTCTCAGAAAATTTGGGTTAGTGTTTTACATGAAGACAAACATTATGAACATCATGATAATAAAAAACTGACTCCCACTGGCACACTTAGATATAACTACAGATTATATTTATCTATTGTCTTGGTGGTAGAGTGCTGCTTTGCAGGTCTCTGACTGTCACAAACAACTTTGGGGACTGGCCAGCATTTGATGAAACAAATCATGTGAACAAGATTCTTGCTTGCAAAGTATCGCACTGCGAGCGAGGATGTAGGGCTAATTTCAACTATCAACATATGTTAAGCTGTTGTTACATTTTCACATTAAGTTATGAACGCTAAGATGGTTTATAAAATTATAAGGAATTACGTCTTATGCTTCTAAGGCCTCCTGCCACTGAAGATAGCCAGAATATGCAAATTATTTGATTCCTTTGGCATTTGCTGTTTAGCATTTATACCATTTTATAAAGTTTTACCAAGTAGCCTGTTTCCTTCCAACAAAGGCTCCGAGACTATTCAGTCTGCACCAGCAAGATGCTTGTTGAAAAGGCCTTGACATAAGCTCAGTCCAGCGCTCTTTGTTGTAGCCCAGAATTGGCTGTGGACTTCAGAATGTGGAATCAAAGATTTCCTGTTGGCTCAGAGGGGGGAAAACATAGATCTTTAGATCAGTTTTACAGAGATGTTTATGCCAGCACAAATGGTGAGATTAGATCAGCTGAGCCAACAGTACTGGGCAACTTTCACCCTTCAGAAGTTACAAAAAGCCACTGTGTCATCAGTGGACAGAAAGCCAAGTTAATTGGTATAACTATAATTGTAGGGGACTCACTTGCCCAGAATAAGACAAAACAAGAAGTGGATAGAAGAGGCTCTGTAGTACTAACACAGGGATGGCCAACCTTGGCGCTCCAGGTGTTCTTGGACTTCAATTACCAGAAGCTCTAGACAGCATTCCTGCTGATGAGGGCTTCTGGGAATTGAACTCCAAGAACATCTGGAGTGCCAAGGGTGGCCATGCCTGTCCTAACATATAGGACCTCCAGTGGTTTGATTTAACTATCAGATACAGCATTATAGTAAAGTTCCATGTCTGGACTGAAGCTTTCTGAAGTTAAGCTCCGTGTATAATTATCTTTACCCAAATTAAATAAAACATATGGCGTCTAAATGAAATAGAATATACAGTAGACCTTCACATAATGATGTTACTTGGTTCCCCAAGTAGCATCACTAAGCGATTTTTGTTGTTATGTGCGGGTTTCTATGGAGTTTCCTGCATAACGACGTTTTTAGCGGCGGCGGCCGGATAATGATGGAAATTTTAGTGTCGCTGTCTGGACAACGACACTAAAAACGTTATGCGGGGGAACACGTGGTGCATAACGATGCATTGTTAAGCAAAAATGATGCTATCCAAATGCGTTGTTATGTGAGGGTTGTCTACAAGAAATGTCACATGCTTTGTGAGTTTTCCAAAACTGTTAGTAACTATCTGTTCTATTGGACAATATGTGGATCACAAAATATGCAGCACTCATTCCCCCAGCCATTTTTAAAAAACCTGAGCATCTGTTAAAAATGGGCCTGTTCTTTCTTCAGGTGGAAAATAATTAAATTTATTTAACACTTCTATTAGTATATTTTATTGTAATTCTGCAGATTTGTTAAACTGTTTGTGTTTTTAAGTTTTATTGTTGTCATTTGTAAACTGAGCTTTTAAGCAAGCTATCAGAAAGAATAATGAGAAAACAGAATGATGGGGAAGGAAGCAACTTAAAAACCAACATTATGGTTACGTTACCCTGTTTGTTTTATAAAGCTTATTTTGTTAATGTGTAGAAATCCGAAGAGGATGTTTTAAAATTACTATAAAATACATTGGAAGACTAGTTTCACCAGTTCATAAATGCTTGGGTTTTGCTGGATATGCTTTTAGGATTTCAACATTTTGTTAACACTTACTGTGTACTTTGGGATTAAGTTTTGACTTCTTTTTCTCTTTATCTCCTTTTCATCCTGTTCCCTTGAGAGAAACATTTGAATACTGTAGTTATCTTTTCTTGGCTGTGCTAAGTTCTTTTACCATTGGATAGTATTGTTGAGACTGAGACAAACTCGTTCCTTATTTTACTGAAATGATTGATCACAGTCCAGGCTGCATACTCTAGAAAGATTCTTGCCTCTTTCCTTGATCCGGACTGAAGTGCTTTGTGGCAAATGGAACATATTACTTTCTACAACTGGATTGAATTATATGTTTTCTTTTGTGTCAGTCAGCAGATTTATACAGTTTATCCTGAAAGTATTTAACTTGAATTGTAACAATTTGGGGACTGACTAAGGTAATGCTTGCTCTTGTTTTATTGTATAAATCAAATAGTTGAGTTACTTTTTCATGTGTGCACTACTAAATTTTGTTCAATGTTGGTATAAGTATAAGATTCTTTGAGGATTCAAAAATGTGGAGAATCGGTTTAAGGTACGGAAAGGTGGACTTCACCCTTATAAGGCCAATTTTTTCACTAGTACTCCCAAGGTGTATAATCTGGAGCTATCAACAAAACGTTTGCTCACTTGGTAAAAATCTTACCTTTTCTTGAACCTCTTGAACTATTAAATGAGATATTTTACATGGAATAATCCAAATCTATGGCCATAAATCATATACTGTAGTATTTTATCTCAGCATAAATCAAGTTGGTGAACTGTTGCTAATTTAAAAGTTGCTGCTTGCTGTCCTAGTTATGCACCAATCAGGTGACAGCATATGATGCAGATTATGAGCATCAATTCATTAATTATTTGCTATATGCTGCCACAGTTTATGGTAGATTTAATGCCAGCATAAATTTACAAATAGGATTCTGGCCTGCATCTGGACTACTTAAATTCAAGAATCCTTTCGGTCTGATGTAGAATTGCTTTAGTACAAATCTACCAATAGATCCAATCTCCTATTTGTCCACCATTGCAGCGTATTGTTACAATAAAGAGATTGTGCAGATCAACTTTCTGTTCAACACAGGATATAGCTGTAGCATTCCTGACCATTGGCTGCCTAACTTGTGTAATGTATTTTTCAGGCATTCTGTTCCATCTTACTGTTGAAATATTTCAAACTACAGTGGAATCTCGGTTAACAAACAGCTCGGTTAACATAAAAATCATATAACAAAAGGAAATCCATAGAAAATAGTGGCTCAGTTTACAGATTTCCCCCCGGAATTGATTAATTGGTTTTCAGTTCATTCCCATGGGAAACCGCGTTTCGGTAAATGCATTTTGGTTTTCAATGCATTCCTATGGGAAATTTCATTCCATATATTCCTATGGGAAATTTGGTTAAAGTAATTTTTGCTGTAAGAAACGTCCCGGAGAACGCATTGTTTACGTTAACTGAGATTCCACTGAGATTGACTTTCATGCAGTTTCCTTTGGTTCTTTGTCTGCTTTCAGAAGCAACAAAGAATAAACTTGGTTCTGTCTTATGTGTAATAGCCCTTTATGTATCTAAAGTCACCTATTATATCTAGAGAGAGTCATCTAACATAGTTGAGAGTCAGTATGTGTATAGAAAAATAGTCTAGGTAGGACATAAGGTCTGGGTTCAGATCACTGCTTGGCCATGGAAACTTACTGAGATATAGCATTGGTAAAAACCACTCCTTAACTATCTCACATAACTTTAAAACCCTGTTTGGGTCACCGTAAAACAGGTGCAACTGGAAAGAATGAAACAACATCACGTCCAATGTACTTTGCTTAAATAATGTGAAAACAGAAGCTAGCATAGATTGTTACAGGTATTTGTTTGGGTTAAAAAAGTCATTGTTTGCAACTTTTGCATCTGTAATCAAAATGTGCTTGATGACATTCAGTCTCACTAAGAGAAGAGCAAGAAGATTTTCTGTGAGCTGCCCAGAGTCTTCGCAGTTGGGCGGCAATACAAATAATAAAAATAAAAAAATAACTTGTGTCTTTTTTATGTACAATATGTATGTATTTTCCTGCAGACTTTTTGCAACCCACCACTTGTGATTCCTTTTAACAGAAGCATTACATACTCTTCATTTTAGTATTCACCTTTGAAAGATCATGTGGGGAACTTTGTCAGATCTCAAGGTGTGACAGCTCAGGAAAAAAACAGATTTTAAAAATGTTTTTAGTGTTGCACATCAGTAAATTAGTCTCTCTCTCTGCAGTTAGCAAAAATCACAAATGTGCTGTGAATATCCCATGATAAACTGGTGGTTTGGATGATATCAATTTCCTACTTCTCTCTCTAAGAAGAAAGATGATTGAAGAGCAGCTTTATCGAAGATTGGACTGCATTGCTTCAGTGGTGGGATTCAGCAGGTTTGCCCCAGTTCGCCAGAACCAGTAGCAGTAATTCCGGCTGGCCCCGCCCATCCAAGTTTTGAAATAAAGTAGTCCTAATTCGGGTGCAACACAGGGCTTTTCCCCTGTAGTGGGGGGGGGGGGGAATGAATCCCACCACTGCATTGCTCTGACTACTTGGACTTATGGGCCATTCAACAATTACGTGACCCATTTTTTGGGGGAAATTGACACACACACCCCATGAAGTCTGACCGTAATTTTCGATTTGGGAAACACCCCCCCTTCTTTTTTAAAAAATTATGCAATTCAGAGCTTTTGTATTGAAACTCTAATTTTTAGAGCTTTTCACTATTGGTGCCTAATGCAGACTGCACAAGCAATTCAATAATCTCAAATCAGATCAAAATTCTCAGAGATCATTTTTAAACCTAAAAAACCACCATGTTTCGAAACCACAACAGTTCCAAATGGATTATGTAATCTTTGACCTGAAACACACACACACACACACACCCCCCACACATAATTTTCCGTAATTCAGATGGCAGACCCCCTCCCCTCTTGAGGAGCACGTAATTGTTGAATGGCCCCTTAAGGGCATCATGTAGATGAGATGAAAATATAGAACAGAAAATGTCATGCAATTCATGAATCTAGATTCCAGTTTATCTATTGGTATTTTTGTGGTGATGGAATAATACATTTTTCTTCTACAAGCAAAGTGATTATAACAAAAATTAGTGTTCAAAGTTACATGTTTAAAAAATGAGTACCTCTTGACATATGTTAATAGCTTTTTTTTCTCAAGCAAACATGTTATTTCATCATACCATGGTTACATCTGGTTACAAGAAAACCACTTAATTATCTTAGGAGGTTTATTTTCCCAAGCAGGGAAGAGGAGGTGGCAGAGACATTCTGGGAACAGAATCAGATACAAGTCTAATTTTAGGAAATGGCCTAGTCATATCCTGGGATAACAGCAGGGCAGGGATATGTTAGGTGTTTATGCATTGCACACATGTACAGATATAGCCAAATAAGAGAACAACATATGGAAGTTGATAAAAGTTCAAATAGGCTGTGGAAAGAATATAGACCCAAAGTGGTTAAAAAAGAAGTGTAAAATCGTGGAAGTAAGTTAAAGACTTCAAAAATGATTGGAGGAAGGGAAATGTACCAGGACAGTGCTAAATGCTTGTTGAATAATGAGGGGTAGATAAGATAATGGGAGGGGGGGATAGCAATACTGTATACCATACTGTATATAACAGGGATTCTCAACCTGCAGCCCGCAGGCTGGATGCAGCCCACGGCACCATTTCATGTAACCCACCACCACCTCCACCACCACCGGAAGTGCCATGTGGTAGGGGAAGGGCAAAATGGCCATCCAGTTGAGGGAGCATGACCTGGCCCCTGGCTTTAAAAGGTTGAGAACTCCTGATATATAACTTTAATGAGTTGAATGGATAAAAATCAGTTTTAAAAATATTAAAACAAGATTTTATGAATCAAATCAGATTTTTTAAAATAAAAAATGTCTAACTTTTTTTAGTGTGGCTTCTGTTTTTTGGGGTTCAATGAGTTTCTGTATAAATTACCTTGGTTATCTTTTGTGTGACTTGAGCTTGCACCAATGAGGCAAAATACCAATCAACCCACCCATCATTTTAACTCTTCCTATTCAAATTACGGTATATCCTACCAGTATTACATTTTATAGCCTTTAAATATGTATCCTGTTTTAAAATGCTTAGCCATAAGTCTGTATTTGAAAAAGATTAACATTTTGTGAAGTTCATAATTGTTTACTGTTGTTTGTTGGGGCAAAATGCTAATTAACTTGTGAACTGCCCAGGGAGAACACTAAGTACTATGGGGCAGTATACAGTATAAGTGTGATTGCTTTGCTTTGATTGCTACAAAGGAACTTCAAAATTTCAAGAGTCTCTACATTTATTTTTGTATATTATAGGTGAGTACAATTTTTTAAAATTTGAAATAATTTGAACTTTAGTCTGCCAACAAGATAGTTATTAACTAAAATCCTACTGCTTAGTGTAGTTAATCTCACTAGAACAGTATTACTGAGATCATAGTGTGTGTGTGTCATTTCATGGCAAGATGGGATCCACCTTAAACAAATTCATGCCAGTGACATTTTTCCTACTTCGGGGGGGGGGGGGGGGGAGATGCATTCTCGGATACGAGTTGCAGTCGAGGAGTAGTCTTACTGAATCCATGAGAATTTAATGAATTAACTCCTCTGTAAGTCCCAACTGTGACTTACTGTGCTAAAGGACATTATATCCTTAGCATGCTGATAAGTACAGAATTATCTAACATGTTTAAAACAATTGTCTGTTTGTCTTAATAAGGCCGCAATGATAGAAGGCGGCAGAAAAGAAGAAAGGAACTGATTTCTCAGTATTCATGCATTTTGTTAATGTCAAGTCAGAATTAAAAATATCTAATAGGAGTGGTTCAGGCTTTGGCTGAATTCATAGATGAGGAAATTCACATCTAGCTATACACATTACATTAGTGTGTGTTCTCATAGAATAATAGAATCACTAAGTTGGAAGGGGGCTATGAAGGGCATCGAGTCCAACCCCCTCCTCAATGCAGGAATCCAAATCACAGCTCATCTGACAGATAGTTGTTCAATTCTCTCTTGAATGCCTCCAGAAGTTACCCTTCTGGGGTAATTGGTTCCATTGTCATACTGCTCTAACAGTTAAGACATTTTCCCTGAAATTCAGCCTGTATCTGGTTTCCTGTAGTTTGAGCCTGTCATATCATGTTCTACACTCTGAGATGATCAAGAACAGATCCTGCCCCTCCTATTTATGACTATATTTCTAGTACATTTGAAAATGTTATCGTATCCCCCCTCTGTCTGATTGACTTAATAATGAAGGTGTGCCTTGAGTTCATATAAACTCAGCAGGGCAATTAATGACAGAACCATTTGGGGGTCACTAATAGGGTTGCCACAAGTCAGAAATGACTTGCTGAGACATAACAAATATAATCATTTTATATGTAGAACAGAGAAAGTGCATTGTAATGTTTCTCAAAAAAATTGACAATAAAATTGTTCTAGTTTCATATTACAGATACTGTACATAGAAAACACTTTTTTTGTACTGTATCTAATAGTTCCGTGTGGAAGCTTTTTAGAATTAAAGGGGTATAATACAAACATTTTGATTGAATACAGGAAAACTAAATGGCTTGTGGATCTTTTTGTATACAGAAGGGGAAAACAAAAATACCATGAAGTAAGGTGATGACAGTACCCAAGTAGCTAAGTAGCTAAGTACAGGCAGAAGGAGAGATAATTTCTTAAGTTGTTCATTCCTTTTCAGCTTCTAAAACTGAATACAGTACTCAAAAGAGACTCTGCTCTGAATTGCGCTTTGCTTTTGTTTGTTGCTGTTATTGAGACTGAGTTTATTAGTGTTTTCCAAATAGCATTCATCTTGTTGTAAACCTTCCTTTCTTAGATGGTGTTCTGATGATGATTCACTGTTGGTTTAATCTGCTTAAAACTAGATTTCTTGCTAGGGTGGGGGCAGTCAGTGTTTTTAGATAGTGTTGCCAGCCACGTCTAACCTATTGACCATTTATTTGGTCAGTGTTCTAAAAATAATTTGGATTGTTAGACACAGTGGTGGGCATCAGCAGGTTCACATCAGTTCGCCAGAACCAGCAGCAGAAATTCTGGTTGGTCCCGCCCATTCAAGTTTTGAAATAAAGTAGTTCTAATTCGGGTGAAACACAGGGCTTTCCCCCTGACCATGCTCACCATACGCACAGTGTGGTAGTAATTTTTTTTGGAGCCCACCACTGGTTAGACCCAGTATCTTAAAATGTAGCAACCATTTCAAAGTAGTTTTGCTTAGCTTATTGAAGAATAGTTTATATCTCTGTAAATATATTTATATGTTGAATGAGATCATGTGAGAAATAACACCAGATATAGGAAATGACTACAGTTGGCCTTCATCATTCCAGCCAATGATTTTCACAACGGGTGAAAACAGTCTTTATATGGGATGTGTGAGAAGTGGGCCTGTTAGTAATCTTTATTAACACCCTTTACCACTTGTTGGTATCTTCTTTTTCATAATCTTTTCAAAACTGTATGTCTCACACAGCTTCTATATCCAAGGCTTCATTCCAGATGGATGTGGTAGTACCTATCCTGCAGTCCTACCAACTTATGGGTGAAATCCAGCTGCATAGTGTAATAGGTTGTCATAAAGTAACCCCATTTAATCAGTGATGATTTGATGAGTCAACTCTTCCACAAATATAATTGATTGAATTGTGGCTACTCACTATGCTAAGCAACAGGATTTCAGCTTATAACTATCTCAGTCAAACTAGTCTTCTCCAGCAGTGCCCATCAGCATTGATCCTGCTTCTCTTGTGAGACGGACAAACAAATAGACATTGCTAGTAACTAGTGAGTACATTTTCCTCCTCCAGTCAAGCTCTTTTCTCTCTATCATGCTCCATATTGTACAAAGCAAAGTGGTGAGAGCTGGTGCTGAGTTATAAAGGATTTGCCTTACTTTTCCCGACTTTCCTCTAAATAAACAGAGGGATTTAATTTTCAAAAATTAAAATTGATGTTTACTTTTATTATAAAAATTTATATATCACTGTTCAGAAGCAATTCATCATAGGGGGTTCCAAGTATCTTTAACTAGGTGTGCAGTCTTAAGTTTGACAGCCTTGGTATATTTGATAATATTTGATAGGCTGGGTTACTGTTTGCACATGTAAACACCTGTAGCTCTATGCTGGCTACAGTGCATCACAAGTTGCTTTAGGGTTTTGTGGTTTTTCTTACGCGAGTGGGCAGTGCTGATCTGTTCATTGTTGTAGAGTGGTTGTAATTGCTTATCTGTATTTTGATCATCTGGAGAAAGTATTAAAACTGCATGAGAGTGGTCATAGGTGGGGGGGGGGATAAAGTACAAGGATTGCTGCTCTAAGATTTTTGTCATGACAATACAATAATCCTAGAGATAAAGGTTTTAAGTAGGTTCACCCAAGGTTGGTTATTTTGAGGATTGCTGCGATGGATTCCTTGGCTGCCTCAAGAGCTACATCTAGGCTCCCCACCCCTAAGAGTGACCCATTTTGATTCCACCCATTTTCTCATCTACATGTGCACACACACACACACATACACACACATATGTAATAACAAACAGCTTTGTGTGCTGTATATTTATGGTTGTGTGATACGAAGACAGGCGTAGGCTGGGTGCTAGAATGATTGACAGATTGCTGTTTTTCAGTTTCTGATTTGGTGGTGGAATGTTTGGTGGAGGATTGATTGCTGATTGATCGGTGTTTGTGGTTTCAACTAGTATGTTTGGGGTAGGCAGCAGTGCGGGGTCTGTTTACAGAGTGCGGTGTGCAGAGTCCATGTGTGCTGCGATGTAGCAGAGCGTCCTGTGAGGAAGTGTTTGTGTGAACACTGGATATGAACATAAGATGGCAGTAGTTTTTCCTTTCAGTTGAATACCTAATAAATTACCTTTACTTGTTTCCATTTATATGGTCATCCTTAATATGCTCCTTTGATTTGTTCCAAATAAAACTTGCCTCATTGTTTATTTTAAGTACAACTTTAATTAAGTGCATTTAGTGGTCAAGTAAAACAACAGAATACCTTTGGGGCTGCAAGCAGAAGCACTACTACTAGTAGTAGTAGCAGCAGCAGTAGTAAAAGAATCAGTAGCAGCAGTAGTAAAAGAATCAGTAGCAGCAGTAGTAAAAGAATCAGCAGCAGCAGTTGCCACCAGAGTTTTCACTAAGTTGAAGTCTTCGCTTGATTTTTTGTTGTTCAGTCGCACAGTCGATTCTGACACTTTGTGACCCCATGGACCATTGCCCGCCAGGCACCTCTGTCCTCCAACATCCTCCTCAACCCACCCAACTCTGTGCCCATTGTGTCTACAATACCATTTAGCCATCTCATTTTTGGCCACCCCCTTCTTCTTTTGCCCTCCATCTTTCCTAGAATCAAGGCTTTCTCAAGTGAATCCTCTCTTCTCATTTGATGTCCAAAGTACTTTACCTTCATCTTTACTATTTGACCTTCTAATGAGCAGTCAGGGTTGATTCCTTCTAAGATTGACCTATTTGTTCTTCTCACTGTCCAAGGTACTCTCAAAACTCTCCTCCAGCACCACATTTCAAAGGCATCTATTCTTCTGCGCTCAGCTTTCCTAATGGTCCAGCTCACTTGATAGCAAATTAAAATATAAACACCATCTGGAGCAAGATGGTATTGGTTGGGTGGCAAAATCAAAAACACAAACCTAAATATTTCGGAAAGTTTAAGGGCAATTGTTCATGGACAAATCATTAATGCCTGATCTAGGAGCAGAAACGAAGAGATGGCTAGGTTTGAGGATCCTCACAGATTGAATCTTAAAGTAAGTTCAAAGCTTGTTACTTTAAGAATATGGTTGGTTAAACGTCTGCCATGAATTTTCAAGACATTTGTATAGATTGGTAGCTGGTAAAAACCAAAGCTGGAAATAGAAATAAATGGGTAGTTCATGCAAAGGATGGGATGTAACTGTTGGGGTTGCCAAATAATATGTAAAGATATTGATTATATTTACCTAATATACCTGCATCACAAAATTTCCATGTGTCCTATACTAAATCAATCTGAAGTCCGATTCTGCCTAGGATGTCAGGATCTTAAGCTAGCAAATCTCAACCTCTTGGTTAGGTTCTTGTGTTGATCACGTGGGGTATATTTGCCACAAATGTAGCAAATATTGTCCGGTTTATTAACACAGCTGTGCTTACACATCTTTAGCTCAAAACATACTATTAGCTCAAAACAGACTTTAGCTCAAAACAGACTAGCTGTACTATTCAATAAGATGGTTTTGCACTAGAGACAAGCCCTTGGTCCATCTCGCCTTATATACCTATTTCTGATGTCAGCTCACTGACTTGCCCAGACATGCCCAGACATGGCTGGAACATGCATGCCACCAGGGGATGTGATTCAGCTGAGGTGGCAGCAGGCATAGTGGTAGCTGCAACTGTTATAATGTTCCCATGTAAAAATACATTACCCAATTACCAACCATTTGAATAGCTATAGCACACCTTAAAATCTGTACATGATAGGCAAATTCTGAGTACAGATTTGGAATCAGCACACTCGATATCATATAAATCACACGTGTTATTCCCAATAGCAAAATCGTTTTTGTGCAGTGTTATCTGGAAAGATGGGAGAACAATTAAGTGGTCAAATTTGCTAATGATACTAAAAAAAATAATAGAATGGTTAGAAGAAAAATGGGTTGTACAGAGCTCTGAAATTATTTTCTAAACAGATAATGGCTAAAATCCTGTTTCTTAGCACTGTATATTGCAACTAGAGTAGGCTTGTTGACTCGACGATTTGTTGAGTCAACTCCTCCATAAATTCAATTAATTCAAATGGGCCTACTCTAGTTGCAATTTACTATGCCAAAGTAGTATGCATAGTATACTGCCCTAAAGTAGGAATTTTCTGGGTGGTTTGGAACCTACTTCATTCTGATTATTCTTTTCACAGGCAAAGATTCCTAATGAACTATGGGGTGGTTTATAATTGCTATTTTTTCAGTTTCTGATTTATTTTGTTCTCTACTAAGTAATTTCGTAGGTGTTATATGTATCATTTCATGTATTTTAAATATTTCGGTGTTCATTATTATCCATTCAAACCAAAAAAGTGGTTCACTCCATTTCTATTGGTTGTCATATCTCACATTTATTTTAATTCATTCTTATAATTCTCTTGGCTCTTGTGATCTAATTCTTCATTACCATTTTAATAAAGATACTCTTTTTCCTGGAATTTGTGTTTCTTTGTTGGCATATTTGCAACATTTCGTAATTCTAAATACTGTAATGATCTTTTAGGTATTCCTTAGGAGATGCTCGGAGGCCTCTACATGAGACAGCAATATTGGTGGAAGATATTGTCCACACCCAGCTGATCAATTTGGTAAGTCTTTTTTTCAAAAAAAATATCTAAAAATAAATTCCACAATTTCAATCAGAGACCATTATTTATTACAGCATTTCCCAAACAATGTTCCGCAGAACAATGATGGACTTCATTTCCCAGAAGCCTAAGTCAGTGCTTTGGGGAATTGACTTAGGCTTCTGGGAACTGAAGTCCAAAACTCAAAAGTTGGGAAACACTGATTTATTGTATCACTAGGAAGAGAACTGGGGGAAAGCCTTTACTTTCTCTGCAGTGCCTTCAGAAGCCACTGCTTTGAAAGTCTTAATCAGGGATTCTCAACCTGTGGCCCGTGGGCCGGATTCAGCCTGAGGCACCATTTCATGTGGCCACCCCACCTCCACCACAACAGGAAGTGCCATGTGGTGGAGGAAGGGCAAAATGGCCATCTGGCCCCTGAAACTGTCTGGAGGAGTGTGACCCGTCACCTGGCTTTAAAAGGTTGAGAACTCCTGGTCTTAAGCACTGTCTTCTATGTAACATTAGCCCATGTTTGTTTGATACAATCAACAGAGCATAGTACTTCAGAGACAAATAGCTCTAAGAAAAGGGTAATATAACTCAATTTTGAAAGTGTTCAAACTGCAACAACATTTTTGTTTTGTTTTGTTTATTCTCTGATATCCTTGAAAATTGTTAGTCTGCAGTTTTATTCATGTTTCTAAACTTCGTACATGAACATTGTAAAGTACTGTAAAAGGTTTTGCATTGTCTACCATGAATTTTCCCCCAGCTCAGTAGTAACATTCAGACACAACATTAAAGGCAGTTAGTTTTACCTTGTCTTGTTGAAGAAGCTAGGATTTCGTATTTCGTTGTTCTGTCTGATGTTAGTTTCTTGACTCCCTCCCACTGCTGTGACTACTCATTTGCTGCACTGTGGCATTGAGTGCAGACTATGAAGGCAGAGTGCTGAGCAGATGGGAGACAAAAGATGATACCATAATTTACCTCTTTTAAATCTGGAACTGAAACATATGGTGTAGTTTCTTAATAATGATTACCCCCATACAGTAGGAAGAAAACATTTACATTGTGAGCTAGTGGTATGAGCAGTAATTACATGCTTGTCATATATTCTTAGAAAGTGGGAAGGCCCAAGTGCTAAATGTATCATCAGAAATCAACCGGTGTCAGGCAGTGTGTGAAAAACCCTGCTAAGCCATCTTTGGAAAGTTATTTGCAGCTGTCATTTCTTGCCAGATGAATACTAGGAAAAGTCCTTGTTTTATGCGATTGTTTAAAGAAGTAATAAAGCTTCCTGTGCAGGACATTAATTAAAGGGGTTATCAAAATAGGACAAACTAATATAATTTGTGATTGTACAAAATAAAGGAAGTGGAGATCCCTTAGGGATCTAATGAATCACAGGATGGAAACAATCTTCTGGCTAACTAAACATTCTGGCTTAGTACAAAGTTGCAGAGTGTATATACAACTCAGCAAACCGGAAAATATGGTGTGTTTACATGAATGGATAAAGAAGGTCACAAAAAAACATCTGGGCAAAATCCTTGGAGTTTTCATTCTGTTTTTACCATACATAGCTAGTTAATCGACATGTACATGGTGCTACAGACATACCACACACCTGTCTGAATGCAGAACCAATTGGACGTTGTAAAAATCCTAGACAAATTAGTATTTTCATTTGTCAAGATGTCAGAATGGAAGGAGGTGGAAGTTGGTGGAACATTTTCATAATCATAATAATTAGAGGAATTAGATTATACAAATAATATGCTTCCATTTTGATATCTATCAAATAAAGATGCAATATTATGATGAACCTGGAGATGGGAAAAGATTGTTGTTTTTGCATTCTTTTGTAAAATAGTGGAGGCTTTGAGTCCAATATATTTTAGAAGGAGCAGAATGTCTGGCACCTGATTCTCCCCAAAGGGATGGGTTTTCATAAGGAATTGGAGGAAAGTGCAATGAGAGACATTTTAAAAAAATAAGAGGAGGAGACAGAGTCTCAGATGGACAACTACAATGCTTAAGAATGATGCAGTTTATTGTTGTTGTAAGAGTTGTGCATATGTATTATATTAAATGTACACTGTGCAGTTTGTCCTGGGGATGGGGAGAGATCATGCAGACTTTCTTAGGAAGACATGATTTAGATACCTAAGAGACTGCATCGCCCTAAGAACATTTGTCCATCCAACCAGAGCGGACCGGAGGGGCTCCCTAATTGTTCCATCAGCCAGGGGGGCTCACCTCTCTGGCACAAGAAAAAGGGCCTTTTCCGTGTTCGCTCCAGCCCTTTGGAACCTCCTGCCAGTGGAACTAAGGTTACAGACAGAGTTGCTGCCCTTCAGGAAAGGACTCAAGACCTGGCTGGCAGGTCAGGTGTGGAGCCCAGAGGGCAATGTGGCTCCTGCTCATTAGCTTTTACCATGAGATGTACCCTCTCTCGGCTTCTCAGGGTGGGTGGGATTCTTTTTAATGTGGGTGGGGTTTCTTAATTGCTTTTATTGTATGGGGTTTTAGATTGTGTAAGCCGCCCTGAGTCGGGCTTGCCTGATTGGGCAGGGAACAAATTGAAATATTAAATTAAATTAAATTAAATTAAATTTGTGCTTGAAAATGAGGCTTAAAAAGTCTACTTAATTTCTGGGGATGAATGACAAAACAGAAGCCAGAATCCTTTTGGTGTTTGTGTAAGGTTTGCATAACTTGCTGCTACGGCTGGCTAATTGACAAGGTGCAAGGACATATCTCAGTCGTACAGTTGGGTACCCAGGCACCATGACCAATATGCTCTCTGACACTTCATCAGTTAACCACAAATACTGCATCAATATACACAATCTTTATGAGACCACCATTAAGATTCTGTCCAAACCAAGCTGATTTGTAAATTGTGTGAAATGAGAAGAGCTTCTGTTGTACACTTAGCAGAATTCCTTTTTTCATTGATGGGCTACCTGGAACATCTTTTTCTGCCTTGTAAAAAGTGCTACAAGATTTAATGGTTCCAGGTTTTTAAGGGCAAACAAGATTGCCTTCTCATGAAAAGTATTTAAAACATAGTGGCAAGAAGAAATGTTCAAGCCTTATTTTTTTGTCTTTGGTGTAGTATTGTGCATACAGGAATAATTTCATTTCCCCCCATGAGAAAGTAGCCTGCAACAGTTCAGCTACCACTCTTATAATGCATTCCAGGAATAGCCACAAACCATGAAGAGCTGTTATCAGTTTACAGCCAGCAGTACTGATCTTAAAATGGACCAACAATCTATCATGGTAGAAAGCAGGTTCTGTGCTGGGTTCTTGGTGCTGAGGCTACATTACTTTAACTTTCAACTCTATCGATGTTCTTTTGAAAAGGTTTGAAAATGATTTTTTGAAGCTGCAGACTTGTGTATGAAAAGGTCTAGATAGAGTTAGTGCCTATTAGGAGTCAGGAGCCTGAGGCCTTGAGGGGAGCCTAGGCTTCTGGAAATTGAAGTCCAAGTACATCTGGAAGCCTGAGACTGAGCAGACCTGGTTTCTGAGTATGGATTTCTACCTGTAGCTGATGCCCTCATTTTACCCTTTGATTCACTTCACTTAATATAATGGTCTTCTTTGGGTTATTTGATACACTGCTCTTACTATCAACCTCACAGCCATTCCTATGCATCTCTTTACAAAAAGACAACACATCAGGAAACTGAAAAACCACATTGGATTAAACTGTAGGGTCATCACAGAGCACTTTAAATCTCTATTGGATCACAGCACTGGATCACTTTGCAAGGCTGCCACAACCTTTCAGCCATATCTCTGCCTCCTGTATTTTGGGTATAATAGTGCTGGACATAGCCAAACTTAGGTTTAATTATGTAGACTTATATTCCTTATATGTCGGCTATCATTGCATGTCTAGGCCAGGGGTAGCCAACCTTGGCTCTCCAGGTGTTCTTGGACTTCAATTACTAGAAGCCCAAGTTAGCACACCAGCTCAGCATGGCTTCTTGAAGTTCAAGAACATCAGGAGCACCAAGGTTTGCCACCACTGGTCTAGGACGTCTGACCCATAGCCACTCAGTATTGCTGGGATTCAGTTGCTGCCCGTTGTCCCCCATCCAGACCCCAACAGCCTCCAGACACCTGGATAGGACGCCGACTGCATCGCTTGGATCTCTCATTGTGCCATCTGCTAGGGAGGCTCGTCTCTCTAGCACCAGAAGGAGGCCCTTCTCAGCTTCTGCTCTGGCCCTATGGAACCTCCTGCCCATTGAGCTGCATCTCCAGACAGAGTTGCTGTCCTTCAAGGAAGGGCTAAAAACCTGGCTGGCAAAGCAAGTGTAGGGCACCAGCAATGTGGTGACCCCTGCCTGCTGGCTGATTTAGTAAGAATACTCTCTCCCTCTTTTAATCTCTTTTAATCTGTAGGGGTCGGAGTAATTTTTGGTGGCAGTTTTATTAGTTTTTAAAATGTGATTGGTTTTATTTTCTGTGAGCTACCCAGAGTCTTTGGAGTTGGGCAGCAATATAAATCAGAAAAATAAATAAATAAATAAATCTATACCTATAAATCCAAGGGTTAACCGTTGGAACTTGCTATACATTTCTGCACTCATCCATCCTATCCCGTACCGAGCCTTCTGCACTCGCCCAATCTCGGTCCGGAGGTTACTGCAGGGTTGAGAAAGGTGCCAGTGGGGCAAGAGCCCCATGAATGCGAAAAAAGGTAAAGAACTTCACTTCCCAATGTTCTCTGCGCTGCGCCACGCCACAGCTAATCAGGCTGAGAGGCACGAGCAAAAAGAATGTTGGGAAATGCTGTGCGGGCAATTAAAATCGAGGTGCAGAAAAAACCCCACCACACGAACGCAAACCAAAAACGCGAAACTACAAGTCCCAGCGTCCTGCGCGCCATGAGCGCGCAGAATGCTGAGAAAGCCAACGTGCGAAAAATAAAATAAAAAATGCAACGGCAGTAGGAAGACGCAGCGCCTCACAGCCTTGCAAAACAAAAATCCACAAAAATCCACCGTGAGACACCTGCCAGCTATCTTTCCCGGAACAACGGGGAGAAGAGGGACTCCCTCTCCTCCACACTACCCCGCCGAAGAGATGGCGAGACCACCGCCGGCTTCAAGGAAAGTTAAGCCAGGGTGGGGAAAAACCCCAAAAACAGGCAGCAGTTTGTCAGGGGAAGCACCCTCCCTGGCGGATGACTGGCTGCTGCTTTTGTACTACTGACAGAGGTAATACAAAAGCAGCAGTCAGCAATCCGCAAGGAAAAGCATCACCCCTTACAGATCGCTGCCTGCCAATCTCCGGTTAGGTAAGCCAGGAGAGAAAGGAGACAGAGAGGAGAGAACTATCGTCAGGCAGACATAGCTCTTCTCTGCCTCCTTCTCCCCCAACCTACCTAACAAACCTTACCAGCCAGGGGAAGAACGGGCTGACTGCCGGCTCCTCCTTTTCCCCATTGCTGCATCGAAACCAAAATTCAAAGCAGCAATGGGGAAAAGAGGAACCGACAGGCAGCCCGTTCTTCACGCAAACCTACACACCAACAACAAACACCAAAATTAATAAAAATTAATAAAACAAAAATAAATAAATAATTTAAAAAACCATTAATAAACAAAAAAGTAAACCAAAAATACACAAACAAAAACAACCACAATACCACAAAAGCACAGACAAAACACCTAACTACAACACGAAAATACCTAACTCTAACAACACAACTACCACAAATTACACAAATAAACAACAACAAAATAACAAAAATAAACAACACCAGAAATAAACAAACCAATTACACAAATCTAAAGCTCAACCAAAACAAAAAAGAACAAACAGAAACACCTCCCAGCCCACCACCACAAAAACAAAACAAAGAAAAACCCCAGAAGAAAGAAAACCAGAGAACCCACCAGCACGCCCTCCCTCCACGAGATTGGAACAGAAATGAAGAAACAAAAACTACTTACTGGAAGAAGCCCCACCTAGAGGCCAGGGGAAAAAACATGTGAAATGAAAACAAAACCACTAACAGCCCCACCTGCAGGGCGAAATAGTAAAAACAACTCAAAAACAATAAAGCCCCACCTAGAGGCCACAAGAGTAAAAACAAGTCAAAAACATAACAATACATCAAAAGTTTACACAAATAACAAACATATGTTACATAAATAAAATTTAAAAATATATAGCATCCTCTGTTGATTTTTAACTAAAAAAACCAACAAACCAAAAACACAAAACACAATTTATAACAGCCCAGCAATGCCGGCAACCTAGTAAATAAATAAATAGATAAATAACATTTTCATTAGCTGTATGATTAGATCAGAAGGAACAATTATCTGAGCTATCAGCTAGCCTAGCATGGCTGTTCCCCAAAACACTTTGAAGAGTCCAAATCAGGCAGTTCGACTCTATTGAATAGGAGTAGTCAAATTAAATATCTCGCTGACTAATGGGATACATGTCTGCTTGTGTACGCTGCAATAAATAAATACATTTTGGTGTGGAGGGGAGAGGAAGGAATTTGCCATGGGGAGTAGAAATCATCACAAATTGCCCAAAATTACCTGGTAAACATGGGGGTAGCCAATTTACAGTGAAACATTGTATCTGGTTTATTTCCGGGCACAGAAGAAGGCCTACCATTTGTGAAATGTATTGTTTATTGTGTATCAGAAGGGATTTTAGAATAGAATAAAAACTTGTTTTTAGAAGATGATGGACTTACCTTGTATCCTGTTCTTTTCTGTTCTTTCCTGTTAGTATATTCTATTCTTAGAAATAAGAATTATTTCCAAAACAAAAAAAGGAGGGGTAGCAGATTATTCTAGAGCATTTTATTGATCAACAATTCTGAAATAACTGCATTACCTTCTGATATCTTCAGTGGCTGGGATCCAAAGTGCAGAGGAGTAAATCAGATAGCACACAGTGTACATGGCTCTCCATTACTACGCTGTGTATCAGACCTTTGCTGCTTTCAGTAAACAGAGGCTACAGCAGCAGCTCTTAGCATGATTCAGTTCAGCTGCTGTTGAAATATTAGTGCTTTGGGGAGAACCGGTACCATAACAGTACATTCTGGTAAACCCCATTTCAACTATTCAAGCCATAGCAGATCACTGTGGCAGAAAGGAAGGGAAAGAGGGTGGAGAAGGAAGGTGAAAGAATAGTGGAACTTAGAAGGCCAAATGTCACTTTCACATTATAGCTGGGATTTGGATTCCTGGAATTCTAAAACTCAAGGGCAAAACTGTATGTTATAATAATTGCAGAGTTACTGCTAGAAATGGTAGTCCCATGACATGGCTTCCCTTCTTTACACTGGCCCTGAAATGACTATGCTGCTGCTGCTTCACCAGTGCTAGTATGTAAGTTATGGTGGATAACATGTGAAACAGATTGTGGTCACATCAGGAGTGAAGCAGAGAGAACAGTTGTGTGTGTTGCTGATATCTTGGAATTGTCCCTTTTCCATCTGTTGGTTTGTTGTAGTTTTTCATCACCAAGAATTCTAAAACCAAGAAATAGATGGGAGTCCATCCCAGATAGGTGGGGTATAAGTCCTATTATTATTATTATTATTATTATTATTATTATTATTATTATTATTATTATTATTATTATTATTATTATTATTATTATTATTATTATTATTATTATTATTATTATTATCATCATCATCATCATCATCATCATCATCATCATCATCATCATCATCATCATCGTTGTTGTTGTTGTTGTTGTTAAAACAATCCATTTGGCCAGCTTTCTTTCTTTCTTTGTATCAGAGCATACTAATACTGATATGGGTACTGCATGATGGTTTGAGCGCCTGTCTCTGTCACACGCTTGGGGACATAAAAGGAGCTCCCTGTGTGGAGTTTTTTCCGCAAAAATCCTTTCAACCCAGAATAATTTCTGACACGAAATTATTATTAGCAGAGCATTGCACAGTTTAAAATTGTGGGCACATATATATAATATTTACAATTCAAACAAATTAAAATATTTAAATTAGACTATTTTTAATTAGAAGTCAGCTACTTCAATAGCATTATATTGGCAATTTACAGTGTGGCATAAATTGCATATACATTAATGCTGCATTGATTGAATTTCTCATCATTCACAGAAAATTTGTCCTGTATCTAAATAGCCCCAATTTACTTAAGTACCATATATACTTGAGTATAAGCCAACCCAAATATAAGCCAAGGTAGCTAATTTTGACTTGAAAACCCAGGAAAATAGATTGACCCGAGTATAAGCCAAGGGTGGGAAATGCAGCAGCTGCTAGTTAGTTTCAATAATCAAAATATCTGAAAATATGGTAAAATTAAATTAACTTGTTGGCACATCTCAATCTAGTGCGGTCTTGGGACCCTTATGGTCGTTGACCCCAGTATAAGCCGGGTACCCTTTTGGGGGCTCATTTTTGGGGAAAAAAAAATCAGCTTATACTCGAGCATATACGGTATTCTTTTATTTTTCTACTTTGCTTCAAAATCTGTTAACTGACTTCCATATGAATCTTCCAGAAACATGTCCTGGTGGGAGACACTCTTCAGCATTCATTTATCTATTCAGTGAGGTGTTTTTTTTTTAAATTCTCCATAGCTTTATCTTAACCTCTTCTAGTTTAATATCTAGAGCCTGACTGGTGTGCAGAAAACATTTCTTCAATTATAGCTATTGTCTAGGAGCCTCATTTCCATGAAAAGGATAGGTTGGTGTTGTATTGGCTCATTTCATTCATTATGGCTGGCTGGCAGGTCAAGTGTGGGGTGCAGGTGGAAGGGTAACCTCCATTGGGTGGCTGGTGTAGAAGAACTCCTCCTCATGGTGCCTTTGGATCCTGCACCCCTTGTTTTAGGGGGTGGGTAGTTTTAACTGTTTTTAACATGTTTTTTTAAATTGTCATTGTGATCCACCCTGAGTCGGCTTTGGCCGAGTGGGCGTTATATAAATTTGACAATTAAATTAAATTAAATTAAATTATTTGCTAGCACTTCTTGACATACTTCCAGAGGGGCAATGGCTTTGGTCCATAGTCTTTATTAAGGCAGCAGAAGTCTTTTGAGAAGTAATTGATGGTGGACAGTGTCATATGCACTCTAAGGTTGACAAATGCTGCTCCAATTTTTAATGTATTTCAAAACAGTATTTTATATGCTGGTTTAGATTTAAGATTCTATCCATACAGGTCAAAAGCCTGGCTGTTTTGGCATTAGAATAGGTTTAATTTTAGAGGCTAGACAATTTAATATTCATTCAGACACTTTGTATAGGTGGCATAGTAATGGAGATGGGCTTGTAACTTTTGGAATCTGTTGTTTCTTTGCCTGATTTCAGTACAGCCATTATTTTCACCTTCCACTATATTTTTCAGATTTGTTTGCTCATCCAGAAGTTATTAAAGAGTTTAAGGCCTTTGTGTTTTGATCAGAGTGTTTAATTTGCTCCATCCAGATATCACAAAGTCCTACCACTTTGCCAGAAGCGTTGCACTATTTGGCCGGCTGAACCAGAAGGATCAGTAAGAGCATGGCTCTTTCTAAATAAAAAACCTACAGAAGAAAAACCTTGTGCCAGATTATTCTTTCTCAAGGTACTTTCTTAGAAGTATAGTTGTTAGAGGCAGCTGCCATCTGCATAGAACCTTGACAAGTATTGACAGATTAAATTAATGCCTAATGTTCTAAGGTACTTGATGCATTTCTTATGACCACTTCAGTGGCATTTAATAGAGTGGAATCATTGTAGCTTCTAATACTCAACTTATCCGATTTCAAGTGAACTTGATGGTTTGGGAATCAGTTTTGGTAAGGAAGATTGGCTTCTTAACAGTATTATGCAGTTACAAGCAAATGTGGTCACAGATGGTTTTTGTTTTTGCTTTTTTTATTTTAAAAAAAAAGCTTATTCACCTGATTGGAAACAACAGGTTTTTGATATTTTTCCACTTCTTACACTGACACCTAGTGTTCAGCGTCCCTGTGTTTTCTGGCACTTAACAGTGCAAAACTGTATATCTATTCAGAAGTAAAATCTGTTTGGGGCATGAGGGAAGGAATATCAGCATGGACTTACTCTGAAAAAAATCAGTATAGAATTACACCCTTTTTTTGTTCTTAGTGACTTTCCTTAGCAACTTTCTGGCAAAACTAGGGAAATACCTTTCGGGAAACACAAATCTAGCATACTAACATATATATATGGCTTGCTGCTTTGCTTACCCGCAACTAAGAGAAAGTGTCACATTCTTTCTTGCAATATATGAAATGATTAATTGAAATTCCCCTAAGGGAGGAAAATTATAAGAACATAAGAACAGCCTTGCTGGAACAGGCCACAGCCCATCCAGTCCAGCATTCAGTCTCACACAGTGGCTCACCATTTCCTTCAGGGTATTATTCCCAAGCAGATGCCTTCACCTGTTTAGGATTCCCTGGAAATGGCATTGAGAGATATCCTGCCTATCTCTCCAACCCGGAGGTTGTCCTTAGGTATCCATAATTATAGCCATTGATACCCTTGTCCTCCATGAACTTGTCTAATCATTTCATAAAGCTGTCAAGACTGACAGCTGTCACCACTTCTTCTGGCAGGGAGTTCCTTAGACCAAATTAAACATAGTTGCAGAAAGAAGCCAATTTGCATAACAGAGTGACTTAAAGAAATCTCTTTTTTAAAAGGACAAGAATGGGATAAAGCCAGCAGGGGTGTATGAAATCGTGTGAATTGTCTAGTCTAGTGCAGGGGTCTATAAATGTGGCTCTCCAGATATTCTTGGACTTCAGTTACCAGAAGCCCGGCGTACACAGAAAGGGCCTCCTCGAAGATTGTGATATTCTTGAACCACAATCAGGTGTACCCTGGTAACGGCAACCTTGTTTTGCCGGCTAATCTTTCTCACACTAGGTCAGACAAAAGGAACTGCAAAATGAACTCACCAAATGGTGGCTTCATTTTGGCAGTTACACATCTGGCCTAGACATGAAAGAAGAAGAAAACCAGAAGCCCAAGTCAGCAATTCCCAGAAGTCCTGCTGATCAGGACTTCTGGGAACTGAAGTCCAAGAGAACATCTGGACAGCCAAGTTTGCCGACCCCTGGTCTAGTGTATCATGTCACACTTGTACATATCACTAACTGCCTGCTAGGCAGAAGTTGTGGCTTTTGAGCTCCTGTGTGCAGTTCAGTCCATTGTAACCAAAGTAGCTGACATTGGGAAGAGGGCCAAAAAAGACAGATGGGGAAAACTTGGGTCATGTGATAGCAAATACTGTACCACCTTGAAGGTGACATGAGCTTTTCTGGCATATCAGAGAATAAACAAAACAAAAACACTGTAGCACTCTAAAGACAACTGTTATATTTAAATGTGAGCTTTCGTGGATCAAGTCCACGGAAGCTTACATTGAAATATAACAGTTAGTATATTTTATTAGCAATTAGTTAGTATCATTGCTTAGCAATCTATACCTATAAAATGGTGCGTTAACCGTTGGAATGTGACAAAGGATGTTGCACCAGGCCCCACTAGCCCCGTCTGAGCCTCCGTGCACTCGCCCGAACGGGGTTCGCAGGTAACTGTCGGGTTGAAATTTTTGCCCGGGGGGCAGGAGCCCCCCAGACACAAAAAAAAAAGAGAACTCCAATTCCCAACGTTCCTTGCGCCGCGCCGCACCAGAGCCAATCAGGCTGAGCGGTGCAGCAAAAGGAACGTTCAGAAACGCACTGCGGCCAATAAAAAAAACCCGCAGGGGAAAAAACGCTGCAGTAACCAAACATGCGGATGCAAAACTACAAGCCCCAGTGTCCTGCGCGCCATTAGCCGGTGCGCGAAAAATGAAGTTTTTTAAAAAAACCTGCCGCCACTGCCCTTACTTTCCACGGGCCAGGGATCGAGCCTGGCCTGTGAAAAAAAAGACCCGCCCTTTTCTTTCCACAGGCCAGGGATCGAGCCTGGCCCATAAAAAAAAGACACCCCCCCAAAAAAAGTACACACAAAAACATTCAAAAACACTCACAAAAACAGTCAAAAAGAAATACAAATACATCCAAAAAGTAACCACAAAAACATCACAAAGACCCCCCCAAAAAAACCAACACAACCCCCCCCCCCCAAAAAAAAAAACCTCCAGAGAGCTTACCAGGAGACATCTTCACTCCATGACAACCGGAACTCAACTGAGAAAATGAAGAATACTTACCGGAAGCGACACCCAGAGGACAGAAGAGAAAAATTGTAGAGAGTTAGAAAAGCTCACCACCCCCACCCAGAGGCCACAAGAGAAAAAACATTCAAAAATATTGAAACTAATAAGATTAATTCCCAAATTAATCAAATAAGTTATCAAAACATTCAAAAATATTCACACGAACCTCAAAAAATACCAAAAAACCCAGAAATCACTTTTCACTCCAAAAAGCCAAAAACCAAAACCAAAAAAATAAAAAATGCGTAAAAATAAAGATTTAAAAAACCAAAATTAAATTTTAAATTAAAAAAAATTATTTTATATTAAATAAATTAAAATAAAATAAAATTTGCATAAACATAAAACAAAAACCTTCCAAAACCAATTTAAAGAGCCCGGCACTGAGGAAGCCGGTGCGCAAAAAATAAAAATAAAACACACATTGGGAGCGCAAGTCCGCCGCAAAGCCACAAAATCGAAGCCACAAAATCACAAAACCTTTAAACACCATTTAAAACAGCCCAGCACCATTGGTTCAAGAAGGAAAAAAAAACCTTTACTATCCAACACAATTTTACAAAGCCCGGCACTGCTGGGCAAAATACGCTAGTCATATGATATAATAATAAGAATTTAGTGTCAGAAATTATTCTGAGTTGAAAGGATTTTTGCAGAAGAAATTCCTCCCAGGAAACTCCCAAATGAGGCTCCTTTCATGTCCCCAAGAGCTGGGACAAAGACGAGTGCTCAATTCATCATGCAGTACCCGGGTCTTGAACTGCCAACTTGCCAGCCTTCCAGCTAACAAGGCAAGCTTCTTAATCACTGAGCCACCGCAGACCCTACAATCATGTGATAAATTGTGTCTTCTTATGGTCTCATAATGATAATAGGTTAAAGAAGAAGGAGCATGTTGCAATTGAGAACTGGTTCTTAAATAAAGTTGCAATTTTATACACACCTTTAAGTTAAGTAATGTGCACATCTGAGTGTATATGTGAAGTACAAGGCTTGAAGACATTTTTCTTTCAATTGGCTTCGAGACAAGGTTTTATCTCCAGGTACTGTATTAAGTACGTAATAATCAAATCTATTTTTAGTTGAATATCAACTTGATGTATAGATATTATAACAGAGCTCGGCATGACAAGAAGCAGCCTGAAAGCTTGGAGATGACTAGAAAGAATGAACAACAATCCAAACAAAAGAACACTTTATGCAAATATATCCCCAAGTGAAACAGCACACCAATTGATCCTGGCAGAAGAGACCAACCGGTGCATAACGAAAATCAAAAGGATATTTGGAATGAATCCAGTGAACTTTCTAGAGGGAATACACAACCAAACTTCTGGTTTGATGGCTAAAACAGAGAAAAGATTTTCTGCACATCTCTCAGTCTTTAAATATTAAACCAGAAGACGTTAGGCCTAAATCTGTAGTGAACAAAAACAGTACACCTTGTCGAATGCGTGAATGCTGAAGAGAATCTCTCACCAGAAAAAGATTCTGGCAAGATCATTTGGAAGTCACTTAACAGACAGCAAAGCAAAGTAGGAAGATCAAAGACTAAGTAAAATGGGACTGCTTTGGATACAGAACAAATTTTCTGTGGATGGGGGGGGGGGAATTCTATCGTTGCAGCATTTGCATGCATGCAATTTATTCACTACTAAATAAATAAATTGCATGGATGCAAATGCTGCAGTGATAGTAGAGAATTTATTATCTACTCTGGGAATAAGGTGGCTCAGTGGTTAAGAAGGTTGCCTTGTTAGTTGGAAGGCTGGCAAGTTGGCAGTTCAAGATCTAGGTATTTCTTGACTCTGTCTCTGTCCCAGCTCCTGCCAACCTAGTAGATTGAAAGCAAGAAATTACATAAGAACATAAGAACAGCCTTGCAGGAACAGGCCACAGGCCATCTAGTCCAGCCTTCTGTCTCACACAGTGGCTCACCATTTGCTTCAGGGTATTATTCCCAAGCAGATGCCTTCAGCTGTTTAGGATTCCCTGGAAAAGGCATTGTGAGATATCCTGCCTATCTCTCCAATCCGGAGGTTGTCCTTAGGTAACCATAATTATTGCCATTGATACTCTTGTCCTCCATGAACTTGTCTAATCCTTTCTTAAAGCTGTCAAGACTGACAGCTATCACCACTTATTCTGGCAGGGAGTTCCATAGACCAGTGATCCTCTGGGTGAAAAAGTACTTTCTCTTATTTGTTTGTTACTTGAAATTGCAAGAAATAAATAAATTTTGTGTCAAGAATTACTCTGAGTTGAAAGGATTTTTGCTGTAGAAACTCCATGCAGGTCACCTGAATGAGGCTCCTTTCAGGTCCCCAAGATCCATCATGCAGCACTCGGGTATCGAAACCTGACCTTCCAGTCTCTGAGCTCAGCGTCTTAACCACTAAGCCACCACAGTGCTGCAAGTAGATAAATAGGGCACTTCGGTGAGAAAATATCTTGGGGACATGATAGGAGCCTTATTCGGGCTCACCTGGCAACCGGTTGGAGAAGGAGGCGGGGAGAAAAGAACTGGCTGCACCTGAGGCTCGCCTTCCTTTGCCTCAAAAACAGCTCTCCTGCCTCCCGCTGCCAGTACCGTTGCCCCGGTCTCCCTTGCAGGCGAGGCGGAGTGGCCCCCCAGCATCGTACGCCGGGAGTTCCACTATCGTCTGCACCCCCCGTCCTCGTTCGGGTCAAAGAGACTTCTGCTGCTGCTATTTTTCATGGACGTCCGCAGTACCAGAGGATCCCCGCCTCGTTCGGACTTTGCTGCATCTCCCAGTCGCCCTCGCCATTGGCACGGGGAAGGTATTGGCGGCACCTGTGGACGCTGTCCCCTCCCCCTGGTCCTGTCTGGCCTGGGGTTAAAAGAGGGACACCTGCAAGTGTGGGGGAAGGAAGCAGCCATCACCCGAGCCCCTTCCCCGGCCCGGTTTTGGTCGTGGGGAAGTGGGAGCTTCTGGATGGTACTGCTGGAAGGGGTGCAGTATGTGGCTTGTATTTTTTTTTTTGTAATTAATTAATATGGGACTTTTTTTACTTGCAATGTGTTAATTTTGTATTCTGTTTTCTGTAACTGTGTAATTATATCTGTGATACTGTATTTATATATGTTGTAAGCCGCTTTGAGTGGCACCCGTGCCAGGAAAGCGGGATAGAAATAAACTATTATTATTATTATTATTATTATTATTATTATTATTATTATTATTATTATTATTATTATTATTATTATTATTATTATTATTATTATCCCCTGAGCGGAGTTTCTCCAGCAATAATCCTTTCAACCCAAAATAATTTCTGACACAAAATTATTATTATTCCCTACTAACTGAAAAAGAAGATCTTTTTCACAGTGACCATTGTGAAAGAACACTATTGACCATTTGGTCAAGATAACACTATTAAAGTATCTCATTTTTGGTCAAAATATTTGGTCCAATTATTTTATTATTCTAATTTGTTTGAATTTTACCTATATTTCATATACATACATAATTTTAAATTGTGCAATGTTCTAAGAAAGAAAGAAAGAAAGGTCAAAATAGTCTAATTGTTTTAACATTTAAATTTGTTTTGAACATTGGCTATATTTCATATATGTCCATAATTTTAAATTATGCAATGCATGAAACAAGCAAATCGTTGACTATACCTCCAATGTGTAGAAGCCCAGGATCCCAGTGACAATGTACAAACAGTAAAATTAAAATCTTTTTTATATTACACGGAAATTCCTTTTTACGATTCAGAACTCTAACTTACTAGTTTTGTGAAACTGCAGTATTTTTAGAATATTTTACTCCTGGGCTTGATAAAACAGTGAACTAGAAATTGCTTTAAAATAATTGACTGCGGCAGCATTTTCAGCAAGCTTTGGGACCTTGAACGAGAAGGAAGAGAAAAGCAAACTTTCATTCACTTCTTATGTCAAGTTCAATGTGTGATGCTTTCCTCTCTTTTGCCTTGTGAGCGTTTCTAATTGGAACAGACAACTAATGTAAACTTAGGAGTGAATCAATTTGTAATTTCTAAGAATGCAGTAAAATTTGTTACCTAAAATTTTCCCTTGATGGACTAAGGAGATTAACAAAGTTATTTGAAATATTAGCTTACTTTCTTCTTTCTTTAGGAGAGTTACTTGAGAATTCCACAGAAATCAACAGACAAAATTGAAAGGAGCACATTTGTTGTTGTTCAGTTACATAGTCATGTCCGACCCTCTGCGACCCCATGGAACACTGCATGCCAGGCACCCCTATTCTCCACTATCCTCCGCAGACCTCTGAGCTCTATGCCCACTGTGCCAACAACGCCATCTAACCATCTCATCTTATACCACCCCTTCTCCTTTTGCCTTCAATCTTTCCCAGCATCAAGGCCTTCTCGAGTGAGTCCTCTCTTCTCATTCGGTGACCAAAGTACTTTAGCTTCGTCTTCAATATTTGTCCTTCCAAGGAGCAGTTTGGGCACTCTCAAAATTCTCCTCCAGCACCACATTTCAAAGGTGTCTATTCTTCTCTCAGCCTTCCTTATGGTCCAGCTCTCTTAACCGTACATTACTACTGGGAATACCATTGCCTTGACTATGTGTACTTTTGTTGGCAGGGTAATGCCCCCACCTTTTTTTGTATTTGAACTCTGATGCTGGAGGAGAATTTTGAAAGTGCCCTGGACAGCAAAGAGATCAAATAAGTCAGTCCTGAAGGAAACCAACCCTGACTGCTCCTTGGAAGGACAAATATTGAAGATGAAACTAATGTACTTTGAACACCAAATGCAAGAGAGGACTCACTCGAGAAGGCCTTGATGCTGGGAAAGATCAAAAGCAAAATAAGAGGGGGCATAGGATGAGATGGCTAGATGGCATCTCAGCGTAGAGTTGAGTGGGCTGCGGAGGATGGTGGAGGATGGTCTATCAGTAGGCATATACTATCGGCCTCCGACCCAAACTCTTGAGGGAGACTGGCAGTTGGAGAATGTTGTAAAGGAGGCATCCAAGAAGGGAAGCCTGGTCATAATGGGGGACTTCAATTACCCTCACATAGACTGGGTGAACTGTTGTTCAGCACATGATAAAGAGATAAAGTTCCTAGATATGCTAAATGATTGTTCCCTGGGACAGATGGTTGAAGACCCAACTAGAGGTACAAGAATCCTTGACTTGATCCTGAGTAATACTCAGGATCTGGTGCAAGATGTTAATGTGACTGATCCAATAGGGAACAGTGACCACAACTCAATTATGTTTAACTCGATCATAGACCGCAAGTCACTGATAAAATCTAACACAGAGACCTTAAATTTTCAAAAAGGAAATTTCCCAAAGTTGAGGAAACTAGTAAAAAAAGAAGCTGAAAGGGAAAATTGAGAGAGTCCAAACACTCCAAGAGGCATGGAGGCTGTTTACAAAAACAATAACAGAGGCTCAATTGGAATGCATACCCAAAAGGAAAAAGGGCACTGCCAGGTCCAAGAGGACTCCAATGTGGCTTACAGGAGCTGTTCGGGAAGTGATCAAGAGCAAGAGAAGCTCATTTAGAAGATGGAAGGCTTGTCCGAATGAGGACAGCAGGCAAAAACATAAATTCTGGCAGAACAAATGCAAGGCAACAATCAGGAAAGCAAAGCAAGACTTTGAGGAGCGTATAGCTAAAAATACTCAGAGAAATAACAAAGACTTCTTTAAGTACATTAGAAGTAAGAACCCAACTAGGAAGGCCATTGGACCATTAGATGACAATGGAAGGCAAGGGGTTATTAAAGAGGAAACAGAGATTGCAGAGAGACTCAATGAATTCTTTGCTTCAGTATTCACTGAAGAAGACAGAGGCCACATGCCCAAAACAGAGCCTATCTTCGTAGGGAGGGAAACCGAAGAATTAAGCCAGATAGAAATAACCAGGGAGGAGGTCCTTGCATGTCTTGTTAAACTAAACACTAACAAATCACCAGGACCAGATGGCATCCATCCACGAGTTCTCAGGGAACTTAAAGATGAAATTGCTGATCTCCTAGCCAAAATATATAATCTTTCCCTCAAATCAGGCTTTGTGCCTGATGACTGGAAGGTAGCGAATGTAACACCAATTTTCAAAAAAGGATCCAGGGGTGATCCAGGGAATTACCGACCTGTCAGTTTGACATGTGTCCCAGGTAAAGTGATGGAAACCATCCTAAAAGATAGAATTAATAGGCACATAGAAGAGAAGGCGCTGCTAAAGGAGAGCCAACATGGCTTTTGCAATGGCAAATCATGCCTCACTAATCTGTTGGAATTTTTTTGAGTGTCAACAAGCATGTGGATAAGGGGGATCCAGTTGACATTGTTTATCTGGACTTTCAGAAGGCTTTTGACAAGGTCCCACACCAAAGGCTCTTGAATAAACTTACCAGTCATGGAATAAAGGGACAGGTCTTGTCCTGGATCAGCAACTGGCTAAGGGACAAGAAACAGAGGGTAGCACTAAATGGACACTTCTCCAAGTGGAGGGAAGTAAAGAGTGGGGTCCCCCAAGGTTCAGTACTGGGACCCCTGCTTTTCAACCTCTTCATAAATGATCTAGAGGTAGGAGTAAAAAGCAAGGTAGCCAAATTTGCTGACGACACTAAATTATACAGGGTAGTGAAAACTGTGAGAGATTGTGAGGAGCTCCAGAGGGATCTCTCGACACTGGGGGAGTGGCCAAAACAGTGGCAAATGAGTTTCAACATTAGTAAGTGCAGAGTGATGCATGTTGGGGCAAAGAACCCCAATTACATTTATAAACTGATGGGGTCTGAACTCTCTGCGACAAACCAGGAAAGGGACCTTGGTGTCCTGGTGGACAACTCAATGAAGGTGTCAACCCAGTGTGCCTCAGCAGTGAAAAAAGCAAACTCAATGCTAGGGATCATTAGGAAGGGTATAGAAAATAAGTCAGCAAGTGTCATTTTGCCTCTTTATAAATCTATGGTGAGGCCCCATCTGGAATACTGTGTACAGTTCTGGTCGCCATACCTCCAGAAGGATATTATGGAGCTGGAAAAAGTGCAGAGGAGGGCAACCAGAATGATTAGGGGACTGGAACACCTTCCTTACCATCTGAGGCTGCAACGGTTGGGCCTCTTCCCTCTTGAACGACGACGTCTAAGAGGTGACCTGATTGAAGTTTATAAAATCATGCACGGTGTGGACAAAGTAGATAAGGAAAAACTGTTTTCCCTATCGCATAACACTAGAACTAGGGGACACTCCATGAAACTTTTGGGTACTAGTTCTCAAACAAATAAGAGAAAGTACTTTTTCACCCAGAGGATTACTGGTCTATGGAACTCCCTGCCAGAAGAAGTGGTGACAGCTGTCAGTCTTGACAGCTTTAAGAAAGGATTAGACAAGTTCATGGAGGACAAGAGTATCAATGGCTATAATTATGGATACTTAAGGACAACCTCCGGGTTGGAGAGATAGGCAGGATATCTCTCAATATCATTTCCAGGGAATCCTAAGCAGGCATCTGCTTGGGAATACCCTGAAGGAAATGGTGAGCCACTGTGTGAGACAGAATGCTGGACTGGATGGGCTGTGGCCTGTTCCAGCAAGGCTGTTCTTATGTTCTTATGAGGATAGGGGTGCCTGGCGTCCATGGAATTGCAAAGGGTCGGACTCAACTATGCGACTAAACAGCAAAAGGTTTCTCATAGCTTGTCTCCCAAGAATTAATCTTTTTATTTCATGGCATCATTCATCATCTGCGATTTTGGGTCCTAAAAAGGTAAAGTCTGTCACTGCTTCCATTTTTCCCCCTTCTGTTTGCCAGGGAGTGATAGGGCCGGTTGCTATTATCTTGGTTGGCACATTCAGATCACTTTATATTCGGGAGCACGGCATACTGTCAGGCATATCCTGAGAGGTCTACCATTTTTTAAAATGTGATTATTTCTATCTATCTATCTATCTATCTATCTATCTATCTATCTATCTATCTATCTATCTATCTATCTATCTATCTATCTATCTATCTATCTATCACCCCACTGGTAAACACTTTTCTGTATTAAAATTGTTTATTATTTTTGAGTCTCAGAATTAGAGGAGACTGCCAGTATAAAATAAGTTAACTCTATTTCAGGAGTCCGGTCTTTTCTTTCCTTTCCTGTGAGATATGCCAATAAGGTACTCTCTATGTGAGGTTCTTTCTTTCTTGACATATGCCGATAAGGTACTTTCTGTGTATGATATTGACTGTCTTACTGAAATGTCATACAGTGTTGTTGCTGTTTTTTAGTTTCTGGTATTTGTAAGTTATTGTGTGAGCTCTTCTACTAAACAGCAGAGTATACATGTTTTATATACATAAACAAACAAACAAGCCAGCCTGTGCCTTCTGTTGGTCTGCAGCAGCTCTGACCAAAGAAGGAGTCAGAGTAATAGCTCTGATGTTGTTCTCTGCTCCAGGAGGTTTATTTCATATCTTATTTCATTGGCAGATACATTTCTATCTATGCTTTTGTACATCATGAAATTGAAACCAGTATACATTATGTTAAGCAACTCTAATTAATATGATGCATGTTTTAAATATACATCATATGTGATGGTACAATGTAAACGCATCAGGGTATCATGGTTTCCTTTCTCTTTTATTTTGTATTCTAAAACTGCTGTGCTTTCCATTTGATTTCTCTCCTTCTCTCCCCCCTTCCCAATTAACTCTCCAAAGCAGTGGTGGCCAAACTACGGCTCGTGGGCCACAGCTGGTCTGTGGCACCATTTCATGTGGCCCACCGCCATCCTTGCTGCTAACAGAAGCGTTCACATGGTTGAGCAGGCCGGTCACGTGGTTCCTCCTGCCGTAAAACGCACCCACGCATGCGTAAACACATTTTACGACAGCCGTGGATGCATTTTACAGCAGGAGGAACCACATGACCGGTCCGCTCAACCACATGACCGTCCCACCCTGCAAAAGGTTTGGGAACCCCTGCTCCAAAGTCTTGTCTCTCTAGTGTAATTAGAAATAATATCCAGAACTTGCAAATACTGTAATGTAACATTCATACATTATTGCTTCATATTTTGCCTTTACATTTCTGTCACTGAACTTCAACTGTTTAATAATATTCTCTCTTTAAACTAATAGAATGAGTTAATTTGTATTGTAGAACTGTGTATTAAGAGAGGCTAACCAGTGTTTCCCATCCTCTGGTTCTTGGACTTCTGGGAATTGAAGTCCAAGAACCAATGGTTGGGAAACGTAGGGCTAGACCCTTATTCTCTAGGGATGAGTATTGCAGGACTTCAAACAGGAATCTTTCCCCATTTTCCCCAAAGGTTCCAGAGGCTGAGCCTGAGACCTTCTGCATACAAACATGACTCCCTAAGCCACTGTTTCCCAAAATTTATTTTTTGGACTTCAATTCCAAGAAGCCTAAGTCAAACCCCCAAAGTACTGATCAGCCAATGTACTGTACTGACTTAGGCTTTTTGGGAATTGAAGCCCACCAATGTTCTGTGGAACATAGTTTGGGAAACACTGAAACTATCAGTGGCAGTAATGACATAAACCCTGTAAAAATGCTTTGGGTTGGGTTTCCAAACTAGATGCTAGTACTCTATTGTAAATAATCAAACTTCATTAATAAAGACAAAACTAGGATGATAACATGTCCTGGTACAGACTTATTTTATGAAGTGTCATTTGAAAGCCTCTTTGCTCTAGAGATGAGAAGTTCTACATACGTTCAGTATAGAATGAGCAGAATAAGTCAACATCTAGATCTATGCCAAGGTGCTTGTTTCACAGTATATTCTTTTTGATATTGAGCATGATGTTCAATAAGAGCATCCCATCTGGATGCCATTACCTGTAGGATATGCAGCTTGTATATGTCTTCTGGAGGTTATTTCTAATGTTAAACAAAGGAAGCTGATTAAAACCAGCTGCAAGACAATTTTCATACTTCATATTTTTTTACAGTGAATATTGAATTGCCTTGCACATGACTGCATGTCTGAACCAAAAGTAAAGTAAATCTTTCCTCTCTTATTAAAATTAGTATAATATTGATATTTTATATATAAAAAGGTTGAACTAAATGTAGCTGTTTCCTAATTTGGCACTGGGATTTAATAATGCTGACATCACTATGCATTTTATATGCCACTGAGAAATAATTGCTCATTTATTCCTGCAGTGTACTGTAATAAGCATATTTTGGTGCTGACAAAAAATGCAAACATTATAATTAAAAATCTCCATTTGGGGGGAAACTTTAAGATACAAAATGTATTAAATTTGGCAGTAAAGCCTTGCCAAACAAATGTGTGCAGTGCTATGAATCATAAAATGCAACATGAAGAATACTTGCACAGATTTGTAACATAGAGTGACCCCTGTTTGAATATTTATTTATTTATATTTAAATTTGTATGCCGCCCCCTCGCCCTAGGGCGACTCCGGCCAGCTCACAGCAACATAGTACAAAAAACAAAAACCATCCTAAAAACATCCTAGAAATCCTTAAAAACAACCCAGTACATAGTCCTAAAAAGCCCCAATTAAAACTAGAAAATACCCATTGGTGCAAGAGGGATACTTTCTTAGATATTCTTGTTACTATATTGTAATTATAGACACTATGGACCATTATCTTTTTATCCATGTCTACCTTTCTGCCATATTCTTTAGCAAAAGTTAGTGGACAGGGGCCACTTCCCCGTCGGCCCCCCACACCTGCCCCGCTAGCCAGGTCTTAAGCCCCTTCCTGAAGGGCAGCAATTCTGTCTGCAGTCGGAGTTCTACTGGCAGGAGGTTCCACAAGGTTGGAGTGGACACAGAGAAGGCCTTCCTCCTTGTGCTAGAGAAGTGAACTTTTGGTTCCTTCAGAGGCTTTCAGTGATGCTCCTTCCATTACAAATTCTAATTTTACTATAAATTTGCCAAGATAAGCCTAGTTACTTTAGTAATAGCCATATTAAGAGCAGGGGACTAAAATAGCTATTTATGCAATGTAAACTATATTGCAGGGAATGTGTATGATAATGACAAGGTCTTCAAGATTGTATATGTTGACATTTTAAGAATGGAAACAACAAGTAGCAAAAAGCAAAATACATAAAGTGACAAATATGATTCTCTGAAGAAAATATTTTGAAATTCATAAAAGGTTTTGAGAATGTTTTGTTTACTGCAGATATTTTCTTTGGAAAAACTAATCTTGCTCATGAATACCACACAGGGCAAATAGCCAAGGTCGTTTCTCATCTCTAATACACACATTTCAACTTTATCTATGAAAGTGTCTCCTTTTTTTTTTACACTGTTTTTCTGCTACCACTTCCTCTAATATCAGCCTACATAATTTAAGGAGAAAATTTTGCTAAAGAATATGGCAGAAAGGTAGACATGGATGAAAAGATAATGGTCCATAGTTTCTATAATTACAATATAGTAACAAGAATATACCTCAGAATTCTAGACCAAAAAGGTTTTTTAAAAGCCCACCCCATTTAATAGTCTACACTTCACAGGACTATCTCTATATGACACAAAATGCTTGGCTGTAACCTGAGAGTATCATGTTATTTTAAGAACATAACATAAACATAAGAACACCCTTGCTGGAACAGGTCATAGCTCATCCAATCCAGCCTTCTGTCTCACACAGTGGCTCACCATTTGCTTCAGGGTATTATTCCCAAGCAGATGCCTTCACCTGCTTAGGATTCCCTGGAAAAAGCATTGAGAGATATCCTGCCTATCCAACCCGGAGGTTGTCCTTAGGTATCCATAATTATTGCCATTGATACTCTTGTCCTCCATGAACTTGTCTAATCCTTACTTAAAGCTGTCAAGACTGACAGCTGTCACCACTTCTTCTGGCAGGGAGTTCCATAGACCAGGGATCCTCTGGGTGAAAAAGTACTTTCTCTTATTTGTTTGTTTCTTTGAATTGCAAGTAATAAATAAATTTTGTGTCAAAAATTACTCTGAGTTGAAAGGACTTTTGCTGTAGAAACTCCATGCAGGTCACCTAAATGAAGCTCCTTTCAGGCCCCCAAGATCCGTCGTGCAGCACTCGGGTATCGAAACCTGACCTTCCAGTCACTGAGCTCAGCATCTTAACCACTAAGCCACCACAGTGCTGCAAGTAGATAAATAGGACACTTCGGTGAGAAAATATCTTGGGGACATGAAACGAGCCTTATTCGGGCTCGCCTGGCAACAGACCGGAGGAGGAGGCGGGGAGAAAAGAACTGGCCGCACCTGAGGCTCACCTGGAAATGGCATTGAGAGATATCCTGCCTATCTCTCCAACCCGGAGGTTGTCCTTAGGTATCCATAATTATAGCCATTGATATCCTTGTCCTCCATGAACTTGTCTAATTCTTTCTTGAAGCTGTCAAGACTGACAGCTGTCACCACTTCTTCTGGCAGGGAGTTCCATAGACCAGTAATCCTCTGGGTGAAAAAGTACTTTCTCTAATTTGTTTGAGAACTAGTACCCAAAAGTTTCATGGAGTGTCCCCTAGTTCTAGTGTTATGCAATAGGGAAAACAGTTTTTCCTTATCTACTTTGTCCACACCGTGCATGATTATATAAGAACAATCCATGTTGCTCTGTGAAAAATTAAATTTGAAAAGTATCATGTGTTGTTTAAAGGGACTAGACTTATGGTAAGGATTTTCTTTAGTTTATATACAAAGTACTGTATTATAAAAGTAAAAATACATGATGCACACTATTGCTAATAATTGAGTGCCACTGAGGTACAAGGGTTAATCTGCAATACTCTAGCAGGAGCTGGGACAAAGACGGGAGCTCATTCCGTCCTGCAGCACTCGGGAGTGAAACAGCTGACCTCCCGCCTTCCAGTCAGTGTTTTAGGCACTTTAAGGAGGAGTTTTATCAGTGCCACATTTCAGCAAGGTCTCCCCGCCTATTTTCTCGTTCCTTTTCCTCCAGTGCATTAGAATTCAATACCGGGCAATACTGAGGTGGTAATTCAAATACATGGGTTTACCTTTGCACAGCAAGGCTTTTGCCCACACTCCATCCTAGTGTACCCCTCAGTCTGCTCTTGATGTCTCCCCTTCCTAATTTCTGTGGAGCAGGTGAGAGCAGATGTTGCACAGAAGATGAGGAATACATCCTACTTTCAGTGACTGTCATGATATTGGATGGTCACATTTGGAAGAAACAACCCCACTCAAGTAATTGTTAGTCTACTGTACTACACTGTATATGCCCTCTACCAGACTGGGTTCTCCAACCTTGGGCCCCCAGATGTTCTTGGATGTCAACTCCCAGAAGCCCTGATCAAGAGGTGTGCTGACTTGGGCTTTTGGTATTTGAAGTCCAAGAACACCTGGAGGCCCAAGGTTGGGGAACCCTGCAAGTCTACCGGACAGAAAGTTGATATTTCTGTGTGTGAATTCACTTCTCCAAGTGAATTGTGGTTTCAAAAGTATGAATGTAACTTTTTCTGTAGATGAATAAAAATTAGCTCCTTTTTAAAAAGATCAGCTCTCTGTCCTGGTTGTCCTCATTCACAAAGCAAAACTGCTATTGGGAGAGGGAAGTGTGGAGCTGAGGGAACCTTGGAGTTACTCTTTGTTAAACCAGGAAAGGAAAGTGAGAAAGGATTCGAGAAGAGTGGTAGTTGCTAGTAGTTTGGCTTGCTCACAGAATCCTGAGCATACTTCTCAACCGCGGCTCCGATGAATCCGGGACCTGCGCAAACCGGGTCTGCGCAGGTCGCGTTGTACACATGTGCATGGAGGACTACGCCACTTGCATAGCCTTCTACGCAGGCGGCATAGCCTTCTGCGCATGCGTGGAAGGGAGCTACGGAAGTGTAGAGCCCTTCCACGCATGCGTGCAACGCAACCTGCGCAGATGGGCTGCGCTGTGCCTCCTTTCCCCCGCTGCCAAATTACGGGGTTTTGGCAGCGCGGGTCAGGAAATGGTGCAAATTGGTGCCGAATTACAGGGTAATCCCGGCCAAATCGGGATGGTTGACAGGTATGATCCTGAGTGTGACTAAAGAAAAGTCTTTACTCTGTGTAGAAGGTGACATAAGGACTCTAATAATCTCTATCTTGCCATCTTGCAACAGTGGAGCTGAAGTATGCTGGAGGAATTTGGTGGTCCTTAAGACTGGACTGGTGTTTGGCATTCCAATTCCAGCCTGTGCCATGTCTATTTTGCAACAAGCATGTGAATATGTGTATTTTTTTTAATATCTGGGATATCAGCAAGGCCTTTGGCTTAGGCTCTATGTTTTTATTTTCTCAGAAATGAATCAAACTCTGTTTAGAGACATGCTACGCAGCCCACAAGAAAGAAAGGACAAGGGCAGTGTTAACTCTAGAAAGGATATTTTGCCTTTTTTGCATTTAATTTGGTAAATCAGTATGCAGTTGCCATATGTAAACGATCTAAGGATGCAAGTTTTGAATAAATGGTACACTCTACAGCATCGAAGGAAGTGTTTCCATAAGTTTACAACATAGCATGTAATCACCACCTAGCATGAGTTGTTGCCAACAAAAGAACATTTTACTGACTGTCTTAGAAGGATGCAAATTTTTGCCTTGTGTGTTTTCAAAGCAGTTTCGAAGTACAGTATCAGAAAGGGGATATGAAATGGTATATAAACCAAGGCTTCAAAGAGCCCTAAAGAAAGCTCTAGAAATATGGCAAACCTTAACCTTTCACCTTGGATGACAACCCTTATTGTGACAAGCGGAGTATCTCACCTCTACACTCTCTGAGTACACTGTGTATGTGTAAAAGTGAATGTGTAGGAGTTAGTGAATGGAAAGATAGTATGTTCTGGTTGCTGCTGACAGTCTCCCTATTTAGCTACAAGAGTCTTAATTTTGTTTTGTTTTGTTTCTTTCTTACACCCCCTGATTTATCACTGCTTCTATTTTTGCCAAATGTGGGTGCTTTTTTTTGAAGTTGTGTTTTTCTAGCCAGATTGTTCCTGGGGGATCAGTTCCTTCCCTGCAGGAATTCATCATGCAGGGCACAGCTTTTATACTTTGAATTATTAATAACAGATCATAGGGCAGTGCCTGCCACATGACCACGGAAACGTCTGCAGAAGCAGCACTGGCTCTTCGGCTATGAAACAGAGATGAGCACTGAACCCTAGAATCGGATATGACTGGCTTTCGAGCAAGGGTGACCTTTACCTATAGGATAATAAACATTCACTTTAATGGGCAGTTGTTTGACTCTGTTGGTATAATTCAGGTGTGTTTAAGTGTGCTAATTTTCTCATTCATCATTTGGCTGTATGTTCTCTTTTCATACTTCTAAGCAAATTGGTGTCGTAACTTTCTTGATAAAACACAATCAGAGATGTATGACTTGTAAGGCTTGACATGCTAGGCTGATTGGGCTGAAGGAAATTACCATCCAACAGCATTTGGATCGCTACACTTTCCTGTTACCTGTTCTTCTGTGTAGAGGAAAGTTTACCTCTTATTTGATTTCCTACAAAAACGGTCTGCAATCTTACACTCACCAACTTGTGTACAGCACAACTCATCATGGATTTCTGCAGGTGGAACTGATGAATCTGATGAAATTGCAGGATGGAAGGGCGGGGAAGGTCTTTGGAGACAACTTCAGGTACCCTTGGGGGCTGCAGAGAGGTAAAATGTTTTCATGGTCTATCACAGTGGTGACAAACCTGTGGCACATGTGCCAGAAGGGGCATGCAGACCACTGTCTGTCGGCTTGCGAGCCATTGCTCCAGCACAGAGATCACCCTGCCCTTCTGCCCAGCAGCCCAATGGGAATGTTTACTCCCTCTCCCAGCACAGAATTCACGCTGCCCCCCTGCCCAGCAGCCCAATGGGAGCGCTTCCTCCCTCCCCCCAGCATAGAGTTCGTCCTGCCCTTCTCTTTGGGCACTCATTCTCTGAAAGGTTCACCATCACTGGCCTATCATGTCATGCAGGCACTACAGTAGAGTAAAACTCTAGATGTGTGCCTTAAAATGTGTAGTGCTTTTCTAAGTAACTGTATAAAGCAGAGGTGTCCACAGCCTTGATTTAGAATATGAGAGCAACTATGTGCTAAAATAATCAGATGTGTTTAAGAATTTTGTAGTCAATTCTGTGCCATTGATGTAATTGGCCACACTAAATCTATATCATTTTATTAGGGTTGGTAGGCACCGTGCGGATGTAGTTAACCATAGAGGTGTACTAAAATTATGGTCATAAGCAAGTCTAACTCATTATTGGGTTGTGGCTAAAGCAGGAGAAAAATGTACTACCGCCTCTTTCTCCTTCGTTCAAAGAATTGAATGAGTTAGGCAGGTTGAGGAGGGTGGTGGAGGACAGAGGTGGCTGGCAGGCAGTGGTCCATGGGGTCGCAAAGGGTTGGAATCGACTGTGCGACTGAACAACAACAAAGATTTGAAAAAGATGTGTTCTATTGTCAGCATACTAATACCAGATTTCTAAGTATTTTTTAGATATACTGAGCAAATGTATGCTTGGATATAAATCCACTGGATTCTTCCAGATTACATGAGTTATTCATTCTGCTCTTTGTATTATAATTTTGTCCATCTTTTCTATTTTATTTTATTTTATTATTTTGCTGGAAACTCAAGTAGCTTGTGTATCTTTAAACTAATCGGAATAAGAAGCCATTTTCATGTGCCAAAGAAATAGAACTATCATTTTTCACATCCTTATACTTTCCACTTCATTTTTAAGTGAGATTGTGTTACTGTGACTTCTAAATTCCAGAAAGTTCTCTTGACTTTGTAGTTGCAAACTCTCTCCAGAGCATTTCAAAAGAAGAGTGTAAAGCTATTCATGCAGTGTTTTGTGTTGTGCGTACCAGATACAGTTGACGTTTTGTATGTGTGTCATTAGAGTTGAGAGGGGGGGAAATTAATGCAGTCTCGTATTATGATTTATTGACTGAATCTTTTTCCTGCTGAACACTTGCCAAAAGTGAAAACTTCCCCCATCCCACCCCCAGCATATTAAAAACAGCTACTGTTTTTGTTGATCTTTTAAACTTCTGAATAGGCCTATTTCAAGTCATACCAGCATGAGATCTCAGATTAATACAGTAATAGAGTTATTCAGCCAATGCTAAAGCCATTGCTGTTTGTATGGTCTATAACAGTTGAATTTCTTCAAATAATTTCCAGGTGCCTTTGTGAAAGGTTAGTGGGAAGGCCTTTAAACAGTGGTGGGCTGGCCTATCGGGCTACCAGGACTCAGCCCGGGGCACCCCCCAATCCCCCAGTACCATGTCACCCCCCTTGGGTGCCAATCCAAAGAGCCGATCTGCGATGCCCAGAACGATCGAACAAATGAGCTGGACTCTGTGTTCCTCTGCCTGCCTTCCTCCTCCTGTGCTGCCAAAGATAAGGTTACAAAAGTAGCTCCATTGACAGTGGTGATGCCATGGGTTAAAGGTTGCAATGTTGCCTTGTAAGCAGAAGGTTGTTGGTTTGAATCCCCAGAGGGGAGTTGAAATTAGAAGATGAGTGGGAACGTATATTTTTTGTTAGGGTTAGCCATCCTCATCACTCCCTGTCTAGCACCCTTTTAGTGTAGCCAGCACGCCCCTGCCTTTAAACATGGGATTTTATACAGAAATATAATAAGTTCATCTCATGTTATCAATGTAAAAGTGAATATAGCTTAGTTTTCTAGAATTATAATGTCTGGATGATAATTAAAATAAACAAGCACAAACAAATAAATCTTTGTGGGATGGGCAGGTTCTCACTTCATCTCTCCATGTTCCCATGTGTGTAAGAGAGGCTGAAATCCAGCAGTAAGTCACAATTATTGTATGCCAGTTAAATCAATGAAACTTAAATTGGTGTTGATTCACCAAATCCATGCTGATTCACTGTGACTTATTGCTATACAGTATTTCAGCCAGAGAGCTTCCTATGTTTACAGATTTCCCAGTGTTTGCTCAATATAGGTTGCTGTCTGATTCCCCAAATTCAGGCTGGAATTTTTATGACACAGTGAGTCTGTTGTATGTGGCTATAGCCCAGTTGTACAAAAGGTAGCAGGGACTGAAGTGGCTCAAGTGGCTAAGATGCTGACTGGGAGGTGGAAGGTCAGCAGCTCGATTCCCGAGTACTGCAGGATGGAGTGAGCTCCCGTCTTTGTCACAGCTCCTGCCAACCTAACAGCTCGAAAGCAAGAAATTGCAAGTAGATAAATAGGGACCACTTTGGTGGGAAAGGTAAACCGTTCCGTGTTCTCCGGTGTCTAGTCATGCCTGCTACATGACCACGGAAACGTCTGCAGAAGCAGACAGCGCTGGCTCTTTGGCTTTGAAACAGAGATGAGCACTGAACCCTAGAGTCGGATACAACTGACTTTCGAGCAAGGGTGACCCTTACCTTACAAAAGGTAGCATTGCCACCATTCCTCTCACCCTGCTCCTTTGCTTCCAGTTGCAGCAAGCCTCTGACGTTTCTCAGATGAGAGGAGCAAGAGTCATCTCTGCAGAAGACCTTATCTTTTTGATGCGGAAAGATAAGGTACAGTGATTCCAATTATTTGTTCTGACGTAGTACATGCTTGTGTCTACCTTTAAAATAAATAATTGATTATCAGAATTGTTTTTGCTATAACTAGTTCTTCACCATTTTTTTTACCTATGCCTTGCTTTGTTATTTTTTTTAAAATCACATTTTTTCTTCAAATTGTGCAAAAATTTGAGGCTTATATGGAATGGTGTACTTCAAACAAGAGTGGAACTAAACTCTTTGCAGAAAAAGGAAGGGGAGTTAGGCTGATATAAACTGATCTTTGGGGTGCCATTCAGCTCGCCCATTTTATGTGCACAGTGTTTGCAACATTTTGAGCATCCTAGGTCCTTTAGGGACTGCAGTACCTTAGTGGTTAAGAGTCAGCAGGTCAGCAGTTCGAGACCCCTGTGTTGCACAACAGAGTAAGCTCCCGTCTCTGTCCCTGCTCCTGACAACCTAGCAGTTTGAAAGCAAGCAAAGTGCAAGTAGATAAATAGGTACCACTTCAGTGGGAAAGGTAAACAGCTTCTGTGCACTCTAATGTCTAGTCATGCTTGCCACATGTCCACGGAAACATTTTCAGAAGCAAACAGTGCTGCCTCTTTTGCTATAAACGAAGATGAACCCCGAACCCTACAGTCAGATACTACTGGCTTTCAAGCAAGGGGGACATTTACCTAGGTTCTTTGCAGAGGTGGGCATCAGCAGGTTCGCACCAGTTCGCCAGAAACAGTAGCAGAAATTCTGGCTGGCCCCACCCATCCAAGTTTTGAAATAAAGTAGTTCTAATTTGGGTGCAACGCAGTGCTTTCCCCCTGGCCACGGCCACCATACCACGCCCACAGAGTAGGTAGTAAAAAAAATTGAGCCCACCACTGGTTCTTTACTTCACAATGTTCTCACTTGTTTATACTGTATACTCTTAAGTAATTCAGATGTTCTTTAATGATATAAAACAGGTTTTTCCTACATGGCCTACCTCACCACTGCACCATGTAGCTAAATTTTATTCTGTGCTTTGCATTCAGGCAAATATGGGACTAAATATAATTTAAAGTATGACAGTTCTAGGCAAGTGTAAGATGAAACATGGCAGTTCTAGGCAAGTGTAAGATAATGAAAACTAGGGCAAAACTATGAGAGTGAACATGCTGCTTGGTAGAAGCATTTTAGAATTTCATTTTTAAGAAATGTAATAGGGAGTTGTTAATTGGGACCATATATTATTTATTTATTTATTTATTTATTGGGGTATTTATATCCCGCCTTTCTGGCGCAGGCGCCACCCAGCGTGGCTAACAACATAAAAGGAGAAAGCTGTTTAAAACCAAAAGAAAGCAATCTCCACACAACACAACACAATACATAATACAAAAGATAAAAGATACAATAAAATACCTACACAATCTTTAAAATCCTAGAACCCTCCAGTCCCTCCCTAACCCCTTAAGAGAAGAATAGTAAAAGATAAAAGTCATAAAAAGAGCATAAAAACAGACAGAGTACAAAATTCTGACCATCACAGTGATAACCTAAGGCAGCTAAACCAGCCAGCGAACCTGGGCCATTCCACATGATGAATCCCATACCCTCTGGCATAGCCAGGTCTTGAGTGCCTTTCTAAAGGGAAGTAGCTCCGTCTGGAGAGCTGGGGCAGACACCGAGAAAGCTCTTCTCCTGGTCTCCGTCAATTGTGCTTCTCTCGTCGAAGGGACCACCACAGAGCCCCTCTGGTCTCCCCTCGTAGGATGGGTAGAATGCCTTGGGGTGACGCGGTCCCGTAAGTAGCCCTGTCCACTGCCATGAAGGGCTTTAAAGGTCAAAACCAGCACTGTGAATTGCACTTACAGGGGCGGGAAGAATGGATTTCCCCCTTTCTTTGCACCAACCTTTGTTTTTATAATTGAGAGGCTTCCAAGTAACACATTTAGAACCATGCGTAGTTTAGCACTTAGTCAAGGGTGAATTGATTGATAGGTTTTGCATTTCTACTGCTGTTGCCATTTGTAAAAATTAAGTCTTTTCAGGTTAGGAAATGCAGTAAAGGGGGAAATGGATATGTTTTATATTTTCCCTCACCCTCTGATTTAGTGTAGAGTGGAGTAGACCTGGTTGAATCAATTGGGAAAGTGTGAATCAACTCCTTTGTGATTTTCATTGATTCCAGTTGGCCTACTCTAGTTGTGACTTACTATGCTACGCAACAGGATTTCAAAGTGTAATGTTCCTAGATGATTGGCTTCTTAAAAGCTTTTGTGGTAAATTGAATCAGCACTAAATGTTCCTTAAGAGATCGTATTGTATGAAGATAAATGTAAGGAATAAAATTTGCTTAACTAAAAAACATGCCATTCTCTCATGCTCCCTGAGGGGGATGAAGAAACCAAAAAAACTGCCAAGCCAGGTCTTGACTGTGTTCACTAACTGGCTTAGTCAATACTTTCTAATTGTGCATCTAGCAAAGGAGGTTCTCACAGAAACAGTGTGGAATATATAATATAAGGAAGACTAGAATTAAAATGTCTGTATGGAGGGATCTGATATTCATTATCATTTTTGTTGGTATATATGTCCATATTCTACTATGACAGAATTGCATTTCATATCTAAACTTGAATGCAGTTTCCTATCAATTACCGTGATTTACTCTGTGCCTGATTTTGCATGTAACTTTCTAATGTTACAGCTTTGATAAAATTACCTGTAGTTGCTTGTTTGATTCTTACTTTGTCAGGCAGTGTGTATATTAAAATGTAATTAGTGTCTGTTCTGTTTAAATTTTCCTGTTAGAAAAAACTTAGAAGGCTGCTTAAATATATGTCTTTCCGTGACTACAAATCTAAAGTTGTCAAAGGCATTGAAGAAGATGATCTTCTTGAAGGTAGGAAACATATGCACTTTATGTATCAGATGGAAAATATATTTCTCATGTAAATAGTTTAGACATCCAAAAATATTTACTTAGTAGGGAACTCCATTTAACTGTATGCTTTTCCATTTGGATTATTTATAAAAGCACAGTATCAGTCTCACATCCAGATAGTAACTAAAGCTCTTTCATGCCAAGACTTTTGCTGAACTTTGAAACTGTTGCAATTAATAGGCTTAATTGACTTTAGGATCTATAATTTACATGTGACAGATTACAAACGGAGGGAGTGAAGTGTTTAATCCCCAAATTCATTTGAATAGATAATTTATTAATCCATTATCAGTTAATTTAGTAGATTTTAAGAAATAGTCATAATCTAAAATTAGTTAAATTGAATCAATAGCAAGGAGGTGTTTTAAATTTTAAGCAGCCATTGTATGCTGATAACACTTTTCTTTTACCCTTTGGTGAGCTAGTTGTAGGATAGTCACTCACAGACCTCTAGTAAATACAATAAATACAAGCCTGCAGCATAATCCCCTAAAATTTCTAGTTGATCCGTGTTTTCTCCTTTTTTTTTTACATTATCTTCAAAGTATAATATAGTACCACCCTTTCCAAGGAAGAGGGAGGAATGTGTCTTATTAGGTGGTGCTTATTATCTGCATACAGTATGTTATAAAAACATTTGTTAAAAAACGCACATTTCTTTAAATATCTGCTTCCTGTTTAACTAAGCAACCTTTTTAGTTGGTCAAAACATTTGTTTAACATGAATACTGTAAGAGATAAAAGGACAGGAGAGAGAAACCTCTGTTCCACCCTCAACTACTTTGTGTTACATTTTGCTTCCAGTACTGTACTAGCGAAGGAAGGAAGCGCCAGCCTTTAGCTTGCCAAGGTTTAAGCAAAGCTTTTAATGAGCATATCTTTTAGAGCTGCTTGACTCATAGGGTCACCATAAGTAAAAATAATAATTTAACAGCTCTTAACATGTGCAGAGTACAACAGCAACAAAAATAAGTGGTCACCATGTATCTCATGTTTTTGATTATCTAGTCTACAAGGTATGGACTTCAGAGAGGTCTGAGCTTCTTAAAGTCAAATAGTCAGGGGTGTCTGTTTGCATGCAGGCAATGTGTAAGAAAGGGTGCCATGCAGATCAGATAAAATAATTATGGTGTGTTTGGCAGTGTGTGTGTGTGTGTGCATGTGCATGTGAGTCAAGGAGAGTTGCTACTGTTTAACCTAGAGTGGCATCCTGCATATCTTGTAGTTGTTATTCAACGAGGAGTCCACACATTGGTAGACATCTCCGCAATGACATTCTGCACATGCAGATGAACTTGAGAAATCAAGTCCACCTGCATGCGGTTTTTAGCCATTTGAATATCTCGTCAGCCACTGGCTTGGTAGTCCATGACGTGTGCTCTCCGCTTTCACCTTGCTCAAGGTATCCGACGGAGGATGCTTTGGTGAGTTTTAGTCCCAGCATAACATCATTGACAGAGATGGGCAACACTGCCTATTTAGACCGCTCAAGCCCCCGCGCCCTGACAAGACTCTCACCTAGCCAGGGTGGGGGGCATTCTGCATAAGTACTTGTAATTGTGGCAGCCAACAACTGCAATTTGTGCACGTTGCACAAGTGAAGACTTTTTTTGAAGAAAATTTTAAATGTGTTTTGCCTCACAACTGTGCTGGCCACAGTGCTATACATGTTTACTAATAATTAAGCTCCATTGTGTCTAAATAGATGTCTTTTTTTCTCTCATATGATAAATGTGTGGAAACCACACATTTAGGGATTGTATCCTAGCCTGGAACTCTCCTATATTGTTTTCCATCTCTGGTCATATGTGGCATTTCCATCAGCTGTGTTAGGTTATTGTAGAAGTTTAAAATTCTTGCCTCCTTTCATGGCTTACTAACTAGACAATGTAGCATTTTAAGCTGACATACACTCAAGGGAGTAGAATATTTATCTGATAAATAGGGGGTCACTTTTAAATCAGTGGTTTTAGAAAGTCACATTTAATTCAGTATCTGGGTATAGTTTTTTTAACTCTGTGTTTGTGTGTTTATTGGGCTTCTGATATTTCCAACAGCAATGCAAATGAGGTTTCAAGAGCTATACAGTGATACCTCATACAACGTCCAAACTTGGTTCCACAAGTTTGGACTTTATACGGATTTGGACTTTGTATGAGGCATGCAAAATCCTAGCCGCGATGCCTCATACAACGTCCAAGTCCTTGTCACAATGCCTCATGCAACATCGTTTCCATAGAGATACATTGTACTGTAACAGCACAGACTTCAGGGCAAAGTCAAGGAAACAGACAGGAAACTGACAGAACTTTAAGAAATTGTCTAAAGGCTAAATACATTACAAAAACATGTCAAACAACCCTGATTTTAGGGGACAAACCATACAACAAGTTTTTAACTTTTGAAAACTTTATGAAGTGCAGGTTTAAAAGTTAACATGTCCCATCATGCAGCACAGTGTTAATCTGCAGCCATGCGGCCGATCATCCATTTTGTTCAAGCTCATGCATAACCCACAAGAGCAATGCATGCATGCACCCTGCCTTTTGTACTGCCCTAATGCCTCATACGAAGTCGCAGCGACTTTGTATGAGGGAACTTTTTTCAAGGAATTAGGCGATGTTGTATGAATTTGATGTTGCATGAAGCGGACTTTGTATGAGGTATTACTGTACTGAATTTAGGAAGCAATGTAATGTTTGCTATCTTCCCACCTTGCAGCCTGTAGTGTTATGTCACCTGGTGTTTCAGAGGGCACTTGATTTTCAAGGTCCTTATAGGGCTGCTCAAGGAAACAGGAGTCAATGAAAATAGCTCAGTGCCTTGAAGCATGCTTCTCCCACTGAACTCCCACAGTGCTCTCAGCAGAAGATGTCTGTTGAGTGTAATCCTGTGGTTCAAATCCTCTTTCCTAGTTACACTGACCTAGCACAAATACTTACACGTTACATATTAAGTTGCCTCAAAAGATATACCTTTTGTGAAGATGTGCAAGAGGATTTTGCTTTCCAGCCTCTGCGACAAAATTATCATTGTTTGTTTCCCTCTTCAATCTCTTTCAGACAAACTCAATAGCAACACAAACAAGCGCCAGAAAATTGCTCAAGATTTTCTTATCTCTATTGATCAGACTGGGGAACTTTTAGCCTTGTTTGAAGATGATGAGGTTGACGATGTAAAGCAAGAGAGAATGGAGGTAAACTTTGCATATTTTCTTGTCCCAAACAGCACAGAAATAATTAAGTGAAAGGTCATTTAGCCCAGTTTCTCCCTCTTCAACAACATCCTTCCCTGTTGCCCTTATTTGCTTGTCTTGTTAACCCACATTTCAGGTTCAGCAAATACTCTTTACAGAATAACTCTCTCTCTCTCTCTCTCCAACTATAACTATATCCCATGTAAAGTGTACCTCAACCAGTTCAAGAGTTAGCCTAGGAGTCCCCAACCTTTTTTGCACCACGGACTGGTTTCAAGCTAAACAGTTTTTCCACAGACCAGTAAGTGGGGGAAGATCACAGTCCATAACTGTCAAGCACGGCTCCCAAAAATACGGGAAATTTCTGCGCATGCGCACATGTGCAACCGCAGGACCCATTTGTGCATGCATAGAACCCATTTGTGCATGCGCATAACCCATTTGCACATGCGCAAATGGGTTCTACAGACCTACGCATGCGCAATAACCCCTTTCCCCGCCATCCAAAGTATGGGACGGCGGTGGGAAAGGGGAGGAAACGAGCACCAGAATACGGGAAATCCTGGCCACTACGGGATACTTGATAGGTATGTCACAGTCACTGCACACAGGCGAGGGATGGAGCCACCCCGCCATAGTTAAGCAACGTGGAGGAGGGCCCCAGCCACCTGCCTATCTGCTGTGTCTGAAGCCTGTGCTCACTCTTGGTTCGTCGGGCAGACCTGGCGGAGTGTGTTGAGGACAGAAGGATGCTATTGAGGCTCCCAGTGCCACTCACCCCCGGTGGGAAGTTTTATCAGTACAAGAGATTGAAGTGTGACCTTCAAAGATGCCACTTGCCTGAAATTACCAGCATTCTTAACTACAGGTTGTCCTGACTAGGGCTATCAAGAGCTACCACCTGACAGACAAAGAGGGCCACACTCCCTCCCCATCCTCTTAGGAACTTGCTAAGGGCTAACTCAGGGGTCCCCAACCACTGGGCCATGGACCAGAACTAGGCCACAGGAAGCACCCGCGCGCCATTTTACCTCAGTTCTCTTCTTTCCGCCGTAGCAGCAGGACGATCGTTGAGAGCTTCCTCAATTTTTTCGCCCTTCTGAGGGAAAGTCTTTTGGCAAACTTTAAAAAAATTTTTCGGTCATCTTGTCCTTTGGGCAGGATCGCCACCCCGGTGCTGTTTCTTCCTTCTGGTGGACTCAGTTACCTACTCGCTTCGGTCACCGTTTCCCCCCTCAAGGAGGTGGCGGCTGGCCAGCCCTTCGGGGTATCCGCGTTGCAGAAACTTCCGTTGGAAGAATTTTTTCTTTGATGGCCGCGGCCTTCAAACAGTGTTCGGCTTGCCTGAAAAAGTTTCCGGCTTCCGACGGGCATAGCCTCTGCCTTTTCTGCCTCGGAGAGTCTCATCAAAGCCAGTCTTGCCCTCACTGCAAGAAATTCACTCGTCTGGCCATGCAAAACCGGAGCTACCGGCTTAAGGCCCACCTGATGGAACTCTCTCTGGCTCCAGTCGCGGCCGCTTCTACTTCGGCTGGTGTCTCTCAGCCTCCTCCGCCTTCGACCTCTTCTTCCACCACCATCAAGAAGAAGAAGAAGAGAGACAAGAACGGGGAGAAGAAAAAGAAGCATGCGCCGGAGAAGAGGCGATCACTCCCGCCTACTCCGCGCGCCCCTGTTTCCCCGGGACCTTCGCCACCATACTCGGTCGCGAGATGTCCGTCTCCTGGGTCTTCCATCTGGGGAGGACGGTCCTCCTCGGGATCGCCTGAAAAAGGACGCAGGGCTGGGGCTCCAGCTCGCCCACTTCAGGTACTCCCGTCGCCGCCTCGTGGGAGGGCTCGTTCGCCTACGAGACAGGCCTCCGTCTCCCCAAGGCCCAGAACCCCGACGCTCGACGACGCGGTAATTACCATGCCGGCCACCGTTTCGTCACCGATTATACCAGCCACCGTTTCGTCGCCGGCTCCACCTGCCACCGTTTTGTCGGCCACCGTTTCGTCACTCCCGACGATGCCGGATCCAGCCCAGATGGAGCTCCTGAGAGGGATGTTTGAGGTCATGGCTCAGACTTTTGCCAACCAGTTTAAGACCTCCATGCCTGCGGCCTCTGCGGCTCCGGTTCCGACCACCGCAAGCCCCAGGGATGTTGGCCCTGCTGTGGCCCCTCCGGCCTCCCGAGGGTCGAGTATCCGCTCCGCTGGCCCACCCACATCGTCGCGGGTTGGTCCAGACGTCGATGCGGTGGACTCCCATCCCGCCGGCCCGCCCAGGCCGTACTGGCGCGGTCCCGACGTGGATGTAAGAGTTCCTCCCTCGTCCTCCGATGACTCCAGCACCTCTTCGAAGGAGGACAAGACGTCGACGCCGAGAGGACGCCGGACCAGGCCATCGGCGCGGTTGACCCACCGCGTGGTGAGGATCAACGCTCGCTTACGGCCATGCTGACACGACTCGGCACTGCTCTGAACCTGAAGGTGGACCAGCCCCCACTGGAAGGTGAAGACCAAATGACCGCTAAGCTGGACAGAAAGGCGGTACGGCCGGTGCACATTACCATGTTGCCGTCCATGTTGACGTCGGCGAAGGCGACATGGAGGAAGCCGGTGTCAGCACACTCCGTTTCGTCCAGGCTCGACGGCATGTATAGAGTCCTGGACGAGAACGTCGAGTTCCTGCAGGCGCACCCCCTGCCAAATTCCCTGGTGGTCAAGGCCTTCCAGCACAGGACGGCCACCAGCGGGTTCCCGGTGCCTTCGACCCCGGAAGGGAAGAAGCTGGACGCGGTGGGCCGAAAATTCTATGCCACCGGTTCCCTCTTCCTCCGCGCCGCCAACTACTCGGCCGCCATGGGCCTGTACCAGTCTCACTTCTGGGAGCAAGTGAGGGCCGAAACGGCGAAGTTACCCGCCGACGCCCAGAAACGGATCGACGCGCTGGCATCCGAGGGCGATTTCCTGGCGGAGCAACAAATGCGCACAGCCAGGCATATAAATGACTATGCGGCGAAGGACATGTCGTCTGCGATCCTGCTCCGTCGCCACGCCTGGCTTAGGGGCACCTCCCTCGATGATGCTATGAAGAAGCTCATCGAGGAGTTTCCCTTCGACGGACAGGGCCTTTTCGGGCAGGACACGGACAAGGTCCTCAATGAGATGCGGCAGACCAACTCCACCGCCAAGTTCCTGGGGCTCACCACGCCGGCTCCTGCCGCCAGGCCGAGGTTCCAGCCCTTCACGCGGCGCTACCAAGGAAACCCCCAACAACAGGGTGGTCCCGCGGAACAGCCCAGGTCTGGCTCCTACAAGCAGCGACGCCAGCACAAGCCTCGCTACCAGCCCTACGGGCAGGGCAAGCGTTCGGACGCCAAGTCCAAGTCGCGCGTTTGAAGCTGCGACGGCCGAGTCTCTCTCGCTCCACATCCCGTACCTTCCCCTCCGGAACTTCCTCCAGGTATGGTCAGGCATCACGGACGACCAGTGGGTCTTAAAGATCTTGTCCTCTGGCTACGCCATCGAGTTCGTGCAAGCGCCTCGAGTAGGACGACATCGTCTCACCACCTCGTCCCCCCCATCTGGAGGAAGAAATATCAACTCTTCTGTCCAAGGGAGCCATCGAGCGGGTGGCACCGCCCGACTGGGACAACGGCTTCTACTCGAGGTACTTCGTGGTTCAGAAGAAGGACGGAGGACTCCGCCCGATTCTGGACTTGCGCCTCCTCAACAAATGCATCCACACCAGGAAGTTCCGGATGGTGACCCTGCAGACCGTCCTTCCCCTCATCAACAAGGGGGACTGGTTCACAGTCATAGACCTCAAGGACGCGTACTTCCACGTCTCCATCCTCGAGGAGCACCGAAGATTCCTCTGGTTCCGCATCGGCGATTCGGTGTACCAGTACCGATGCCTACCGTTCGGTCTGGCCACGGCACCACAAGTCTTCACCAAATGCATGGCTCCGGTGGCTGCTTTCCTTCGCCAGCGGGGAATCAGAGTCTTCCCATACATCGACGACTGGCTGATCGTATCCCCCTCCAGCTCGTCGGCCATTCGGGACACGCAATTCACGGTCCACCTCATGGAGAGTCTCGGCCTCAGGATCAACTTCACTAAGTCGAAATTGGTTCCCTCTCAACACGTCGAGTACATCGGAGTGGTACTCGACTCGCTTACAACCAGAGCCTTTGCACCCCAGAAGCGCTTGCAGGACATCGCGCAGGGGGTGAACGATTTTCGTACCAAACAGTGCGTCCGAGCGGAGAAGGCTCAAAGACTGCTAGGCCTTATGGCCTCAACGACGGCCGTGGTTCCCCATGCCAAGTTGAAGTTCCGGTCCCTACAGTCGTGGCTTCTACACGAATTCGACGCACTCCGGGAGAGTCAGTCCAAACGGCTAACCCCGTCCCCGGAGCTGAGGGACCAGCTGCTGTGGTGGACGACGCCACTCAACGTTTCAACGGGGAAGAGCTTTTACCCCCCGCAACCCTCGTTGCAAATATTGACCGACGCAAGCAACCTCGGCTGGGGGGCTGCCTGCGGGACTCTCACGGTCAACAACCCTTGGTCGCCTCAGGAGATGGTGCACCACATCAACTACTTGGAGCTACTGGCCATTTGGAAGGCCCTCCGTTCCTTCGAGAACCTGCTCTTGGGCAAGGCGGTCCAAGTGGCATCGGACAACACCACGGCTGTGGCGTATCTGAACAAGCAGGGAGGAACACGGTCCATCACCCTTCTGTACCTCGCTGTGCAACTATGGGAATGGTGCCTGGAGAGGCACATTTTCCCGATTGGAGTGCACATTCAGGGCAAGCTGAATGTCCTGGCCGACCACCTCAGCCGCCTCACCTCGACGACCCACGAATGGGAACTGAACGACGAGGTTTTCCAGTCACTCTGCGAGGCCTGGGGGACTCCGAACATCGACCTCTTCGCATCGGAGTCCAACATGAAATGCCACAGGTACTGCTCCAGGGCGGGCATCGGTGCGAACTCCGAGGGCGATGCCTTCATGAAACGGTGGGATCAGGACTATTTCTACGCTTTTCCTCCGTTTCCACTGGTCCAGAAGGTCCTCACCAGAATGTTCCAACACAGGACCAGCGCAATCCTTGTGGCCCCAGCTTGGCCTCGTCAACCATGGTTTCCGCTGCTGTTGCGCATGTCATCTCAGCATCGCACGCTACCGGAGTCACCGACGCTTCTCCAAATGGAGCAGGGCCAGCTTCACCACTCAGACCTGCCCAGCCTCCACCTCACCGTGTGGAGGATAACCCCAGACTGTCCAGGATCCTGGAACTAGCCAGGTGCCCTTCCACAAGGAAGTCCTACGCTTCCAAATACAAACGCTTTTGTGCTTTCCTGGCATCCCAGCGGACGTCCCCTCCACAGGTGGGACTGCAGGACGTCTTGACCTACCTCCTCCATCTGGCGGAGTCTGGCCTCAGCATCACCTCCATCCGAGTACACCTCGCGGCGGTGGTGGCTCACTCGCCGGCTGGCTCGCCCGCTTCTGGCGCTTTCCGCGACCAAACGGTGAAACGTTTCCTCAAGGGGCTACGCAACGCCTTCCCTCCGGTCAGGACTCCGACGGCCCAATGGTCACTCTCTACCGTCCTCAACGCGCTCACCAGGACTCCTTTCGAGCCCATGGCTACCGCGGATGCTCGTCTCCTCACTTGGAAGACGGCTTTTCTTGTGGCCATCACGTCTGCTCGACGAGCTGGTGAGCTAGTTGCCCTGCGGGCAGACGCACCCTTTCTTCAATTCTTCAATAACCGTGTGGTACTCCAAGCAGACATCACCTTTCTTCCCAAGGTGGTCTCCCAGTTTCATATGGCACAGACTATCTCCTTGCCTACATTCTTCCAGACTTGGCACACGCTGGATGTCAAACGAGCTTTATTGTTTTACACCAGCAGGACAAGGGAGTTCAGGAAGTCGCAACGCCTTTTCGTGGCGTATGGGGGCAAGTCCAAAGGTGAACCCATCTCTGCGCAGCGGTTCTCCAAATGGATCACCTCTACCATCTACTTGGCCTACGAGTCGGCATCGCTGCCCCCTCCACCGCATGTCAGGGCACACTCTACCAGAGCGGTTGCAACATCCACGGCTTTTCTGGAGGGCACACCGCTTGAGGACATCTGTAAGGCTGCCACCTGGTCCAGACCTTCTACATTTGTCCAGCATTACAGGGTGGACACCAGAGCCACTGCGGACGCCAGGCTTGGCCGTGTCGTCCTCGCTCGGGGGCTCCGGGCCCATCGCCCTTGACAGCTCGCCCTGCCTGACCGTCATCATCTTCATCGTGGGATCATCTCATCCGACTGCCCACTGACCAAGTAAGTGTGAGCTTGCTAATCTCCCATGAGTGTGGATTCACAAACTATACGAAGGAGAAAGTTCGGTTTCACTTACCAGTGATAACTTTCGTTCTTCGAGTATATAGTTTGTGAATACACACTACCCACCCTGCCTCCCCTCTTGAGCTGCACGGATGAGATCAATTGGTTTATCCTGTGCTTGGCTTAAGTATGGAACTGAGGTAAAATGGCGCGCGGGCGCCTCAGGGTGGGCGGTACGGTGGGCGGTCTTACCGCCAAAACTTTTGACCAATAGCTTTTCAAGCCTCCGATCGGCCGTTCTGCGCAGGCGCATAACCCATGAGTGTGTATTCACAAACTATATACTCGAAGAACGAAAGTTATCACTGGTAAGTGAAACCGAACTTTCTTTAGCTTGGAGTGCAATTTTTAATTTCATGTTGATATTTTTAAAACATTAATGCATTCATCATCAGCACCTTGTCAAGGCACAGTAACAAAGTATCCGCCATGCAATCCCACCATACCTGCTGATCTGCAGACAGTGAAACCGTTGCTAGGAGTATCATCTGTCTTAGGACCGATGAGATGACGTAGTTTGTTACCTCTTGACCAGCATTTTAAAGAATGGTGGATATGTGACTATGATATATTTATCTTTGTTGTTGTTGTTCAGTCGCACAGTCAATTCCGACCCTTTGCGACCCCATGGACCATTTCCCTCCAGGCACCTCTGTCCTCCACCATCTTCCTCAGTCCGCCCAGCTCTGTGCCCATTGTGTCTACAATACCATTTAGCCATCTCATCTTTGGACACCCCCTTCTTCTCTTGCCCTCCACCTTTCCCAGCATCAAAGCCTTCTCAAGTGAGTCCTCCCTTCTCATTTGATGTCCAAAGTACTTTAGCTTCATCTTCACTATTTGTCCCCCCAATGAACAGTCAGCGTTGATTTCTTCCAGTATTGACCTATTTGTTCTTTTTGCTGTCCTAGGGTCTCTCAGGACTCTCCTCCAACACCACATCTCAAAGGCATCTATTCTTCTGCACTCAGCTTTCCTAATGGTCCAGCTCTCACACCCATACATTACCACTGGGAATACCATTGCTTTGACTATGCGAATTTTTGTTTTCAAGGTGATGTCTCTGCTTTTCACTATATTCCCCAGGTTTCTCATAGCTTGTCTCCCCATAATCAGTCGTCTTTTTATTTCATGGCTACAGTCCCCATCTGCAGTGATCTTAGATCCCAGGAAAGTAAAATGTGTCACTGCTTCTACTTCTTCCCCATCTATTTTCCAGAGACTGATGGGGCCTGTTGCCATTATCTTGGTTTTTCTTGATATTAAGTCTCAAACCAGCTTTTGCACTCTCCTTCTTCAATCCAATCAAGAAGTTCTTTAGGTCTTCCTCACTTTCTGCCATTAGGGTGGTATCGTCTGCATATCTCAAATTGTTGATGTTTCTCCCAGCAATTTTGATCCCATACTGTGATTACTCCATCCCTGCATTGCACATTATGTGCTCTGTGTATAGATTGAATAAGCAGGGTGATAAAATGCAGCCTTGTCTTACTCCTTTTCCTATTCCAAACCACTCTGTCATTCCGTGCTCTTTCCTAACTGTTGCCTCTTGGTTCATGTACAGATTTCTCATGAGGCATATGAGGTGTTCTGGTATTCCCATCTCTTTAATTACTTGCCACATTTTGTTGTGGTCCACACAATCAAAAGCCTTGGTGTAGTCAATAAAAGTATATTTATTTTTGGTATTCTTTTGTTTTCTCCATGATCCAACATATGTTGGCAATGTGATCTCTAGTCCCCCTGCCTCTTCTGAACGCAGCCTGCACCTCTGGTAGTTCTCTCTCCACATGTTGCTGAAGTCTATCCTGTATTATCTTGAGCATCAACTTGCTAGCATGTGAGATGAGCGCAATTGTTCAGTAATTTGAGCATTCTTTGGCATTGCCTTTTTTGGGGATTGGAACATACACTGATCTTTTCCAATCTTAGGATGTGAGAAAAGCATGTTGAAAAATGTAGATGTGGTGTTTTCCTCAGTGTATGTAGGTGGATAGCCACATCTGAAAAATAAAACTATCTAGTAAACCAGCCATATGGTTAACAGAATGCTATCTTAATTTCTACAGCTTTCCTGTCCCCTAGGCTATTTTGTTTGTGTGCCATTTTTTCTCTCTACTTTGAAAGTAATAGTTAAGATCTCCATAGCATAACATTTCCTCTCCACTCTTTTCTTATGTAACCCTCAAGCATCCCAATACAGGCATGCTTTGTTCATTCTTGCTGACATGAAGGGGGATAGTTCACTGCTGTTTGGACTAACCATTCTCTTATTCTGAGGTTTATCTCCCAAAATTAAAATAGTAGCTTGGAACCATGATATAATGATTACTGTGTGTGTGTGAGATAGAAAAAGTAGATGTTTTCTTCCTACCTGCATAGGTTCCATTCTAGGAAGAAACAGGTGGGTCAAATCATATTTGATGGTCTGTGTTTCTGGTGGAGGAACAAAACAACAGAAATAAAATACTAGAGATCTATGACTTGAGGGCATTAATACTGTTTCTGCCTCCAGGAATGCTCAGATCTTAACTTAAGGTTTAATTATGGGTTAGAAATTATGATAGGTTTTATTGCTCACTTATAGCCTGTACAGTTATGATTCCAGCTTCCGTGGAAAGCCTACATCTACTGAGTTATGCATAATTAGCCATTGCTATTTATTCAACTATGGATGACCTTGGGTCTGTCCCTCAAGTTTATTAGCTATTCACATGAGAAGAGGCTTAGCTTCTGGGCTTACAGGACTTTTCTGGTAAAGGTAAAGGTTTCCCTTGCTCGAAAGCCAGTCGTATCCGACTCTAGGGTTCAATGCTCATCTCTGTTTCAAAGCCGGAGAGCCAGCACTGTCTGCTTCTGCAGACATTTCCATGGTCATCTGGTAGGCATGGCTAGACACCGGAGCGCACGGAATGCTGTTACCTTCCCACCGAAGTGGCCCCTATTTATCTACTTGGAATTTCTTGCTTTCGAACTGCTAGGTTGGCAGGAGCTGGGACAAAAACGGGAGCTCATTCCCTCCTGCAGTACTCGGGAATCGAACTGCTGACCTCCCATCTTCCAGTCAGCATCTTAGCCACTTGAGCCACTGTAGCCCTTGACTTTTCTGGAGTAACTAGTAAATTGGAATATCATGTTACAAAGCCAAGTAAGACAAGGCTTACTCTGGGGTAGTGATGGTGAACCTTGGCACTCTAGGTGTTCTTGGACTTCAATTACCTGAAGCCCAATTCAGCACTATTGCTGATCAGGACTTCTGGGAATTGAATTTCCAGAGCACCTGGAGTGCCAAGGTTCACCATCACTGATCTGAGGGAAGAATTGAAGGAAGGTAAAAAGGAAAATTGGCTCTCAATGTAAGAGAAGATCACAAACAGTATGTACCTTTCTATGAACTTTCTGTAAGTTAACTCAAACTCTGGTTTCCCAATTTCTCCTTATGCATGGTTTAATGTGCAAGCTATGGACATACAAACCAGGTCTCTTCTTGATTCATTTTGCAAATTCAGTGTAAATGTACATTTGAGTTGATGAAGATATAGTACTAAACTGTTTTATACTAATGTTGGGAGGGTAAAGTTATTTGCACTGTATGGTATTTCAACCTAAAAAAAAGGCTGTTTTGATATATTATGAAATCTACAAATAAAATGAACTAAATAGGGGAAAGATATGTTACTTTCTCAAATTTTATTGATGTAAAAAGTATTTTATTATTGTGAGCCATTTAAAACAATTATTGTCCAATTTAAAAATATTGGGAAACGCACACACACACACACACACACACACACACACACAAGTGTGGAATACTGTAACTCATTTGCTCTATTGAGTATAGTATGGTTTGTGCATGCTAAATTTGGGAGGAAGTCCACTGTGTTCTTTAAAATCTTTAATAACCTTTAAAGAATTAGTGTACTTAAATCATAAACTGTGATCTATAGTCTATGTTCTTTTTAGGTATCAATTACTTCAGAAATATGTGGTTATCTTGGTCTGACCAACTGCAAATGGTTTCAGTTCTACTTTGCCCTGGGCCAAAAACATGCTAAGTTGTCCAAAGCAGATGATAAACATGTATTTCTGATGTATTATGGCTCAAACAGGATATGATTGTTTAGTGGTATGGTTTCACTTATGATGAGTTATACAGAAAGAAAATATTGTTTATGCTATATTTCTTTGAAACTGCCCTTGTGGGGGAGAAATTATTATTATTTTCAAAATTATGCTTCAATGTGAACGATGTATCTCCTTTTGTAGGTGCCATCATTTAGTTGCATCACTGATGTAGAGAAAAATGCTATGGCAATTCTGAAATATTAACAATTAATATATAGAAAGCAAACAGCAATGAAAGCTGCCTTAGTAGTTTACACACTCCTGTGGTAATTGAACTTAAAGTGTCGGATACTTATTATAATATATTTACTACTAGCCAAATAACGATCATTAATAAATTGTCTTGTTTACCTTGTATGCCAGGGATAATATAGTTCTGACCTAAGTTGTTTCTAACATCTCATTAATGCAGATTTTAATTTTGCAACCTCTTTCTCTTGGCCAAAGCAAAATAGAAACAGAAGGGGGGGAGAGAATAGTCCCCCCCCCCGACAAAAGATCTCTGTGTGAGATCTTCCTCCCTCAGACAAGCTGTGCAGAATGTCATCTTTTCTGTGCAGGATTCGACCAGAAAGGACAGAAGAAACTCCACGTTGAACAAAATTGTTGCAGTTCCTGCACAGAACATTATGTTTTGTGAACCTGAGTCACCAGAAATGGCACTGAGCTCTGCAGCATATAGTAGTTGCCTTTTCCGAATGTGGCTCAAGGTTGACTCAGCCTCCTATTCTTTCGAGGTTGGCAAAATGAGTACCCAGTAGGTTTGGGGCGAAATGCTAATTACCTTGTGAACAACCCAAAGAGTGCACTAAGCACTATTGTACATGACATAAGTGCAATTTCTATTGCTATAGGCCAAAAAACTTGATGAGAAAAGTAGGGATGGGAATACAGTACTGTGGTTTCTTTTGCTACGAATCTTGGGATATTTCTGTGGTGCAGGAGGTAGTCTTGGCAGTGCCTTTTCTTGTCTTGGTGAGAAGTCACGGACAATGACCCCCTTCTTTTTAGTGTTAATCACAACCTTACTTGTGAGTAAAATGTAACTGTGGTTATTAATCTGGTAATTATTATTACCAGAGTTTGGCAATAGAGTAAACCCTCGCAGAACAACCAGTTCACAGAGCGGCTAATTCGCTTAGCGACTGGGAATTGTTAGGAAATTGCGCCCTCATGTGGAGACTAAAAATTGCACAGCGACTGGAACTTCTCCCTCCCATGCTGCATTGTGCCTAGGAGATTTTGAGCACGGGCATACTCTAGTCAGTGAGTCAGCAGAGAGTGTGAAGGAGAAGCTTTTTTTAAAAGCGATTTTTGGAGTTCCATTATTGGATTTTTTTGAACAGTTTTGGATTTCTCGAGTAGTGCAAAAGTATGAAGTATTTGATTCAATGTTTGTGGGGATTTGAGTGGGGTTGGAGGTTTTTAAAATGGAGTTTGGGGGGGATTTCTGTACTAAAATGGAGTGTGGGAGCCATTTTCTGTTCTTGGAGCATTTTTAGTTTGAAATTTTGGAGGGGCATTTGTATATCTAGCATTTTTGCATGGCTTTTAATCACCATTATGCTGTGTGCTTGGGGTGATGGCGGTTCTATGTTGGTTTCTACATGCCCTTGGCATGCATTTTACTGTGTGTTTGGCTTTTTCGTTTGGTTCCTATGTTGGTCTGTGAACATGTGCATCTTTGCATGCTATGTTTTTTCTGCCTGGTGTGGACAGATTTTACTGTGTGGACAGATTTTTGGGATTTTCATCAGCTTGTGTGGATAGACTTGGTGCTCTTGGAATGGAGAGCCATGGTGTGGTTGTTAAGCATTTTTTTTTTTTGTTCTGCTGATTTAGTGACAGGTTCCTTTAAAAACCAAGAAATGAGGAAGAACCTGGTTGTTTTAGTACTGCACAGTTGTCCTCCTCCTCTTCATCCTCCAGTTAAAAACAGTATTTAAATGTGTTTGCACAGTGTTTTAAATGTTGGACAGTTACAGTTTGCCATGTTCTCCTGTTGAAGTGTGTCTTATGTTGAGTTGTACGGTATGCCTTTAAAGAGCACTTTATTAATGAGTTTTGAACAGGTACCCTGTAAAAGATTTTCTTTTACTTTGTTCTTGATGTATGATATTTTAAAAGTTTAAATTTGATGTTTGAAATGTTATTGCTTGATTTACCATGTCCCTACACAGTATTTATGCAGTTAAAGTGAACTTTATAAAGAATTTTGAACATAAAAAAATATTTATGGGCTTTTTTCTGAGGTCCAGAACGGAATATTTGGTTTTCCTATGGGAAAATGCATTTTGCTTAAAGAACAACTCATTTAAAGAGTGATCCCGTCGAACGCATTATATTTGTTAAGTGAGGGTTTTCTGTATATCAAAAACTCAGAAGTTACTGGCATGTAAGACACATTTGCTGGCATATAAGACGCATTGGAGTATAAAATGCACCCCGATATTACCAAAACACCCCACCATAGACCATTATATACAGTACAAGATGGACTCCAATTTCCGGTGTATTTTAAGGGGAAGGAAGTGGGTCTTATTCACCACCAAAAATGGTAATTGCAATAAAATGAAATGCAAAAGCATTTGATTTTTAAAAACCCTCTTTCTCAATCAATCAATCAAACAATCAATCAGTTTATTGCACCAGTCAATTGACCATGGCAAAGTATAAGAAGTTAAACAATAAAAACTAGGACATAACATGCACACAACAATTAAAATTGACACAATAAAATTGGTAAATGTTAAGATTGGATACATAACAGGTAAAACTCAACATCTAAAACAATTTAAAATGTACAATTAAAATAAAGTAGGACTGTTAGGAGCGTCGTTGGTAGAGTTTATCAGCTTTCAATCATACTGTTGTTATTAAGAATCTTGGTGTTAATTTATAAGGATAGAGTCCAAAGACTTCTCCCCGCATCTAGCAGCCTTCACTACAAATAGGGCTACATTTCTTGTTACATGTGAGTTTGTGCCCTGGAGCAGGAAGGCCAATTTTCATTTAAGTTCCCAGTACAGTACAGTAGTTCTTTCTCTTTAACAAGAGATCTTTCTCCTCAATCTATTCCTACTCTTATTTATGGTTCTGATAACAGAAATAAGGACTGGTACTCGCATGCATAAACATCACCAGATCGATTCCCTTCTTCTCGGATACCCTGGGTCTGTGCAGCTTGCCCAAGGGTACACAGGTTGGTCTTGCCCAAGGCTACACAGGTTGGCTATTCACAACCTCCTGCTCTACAATCAGATACCTAACCCACTGAGCTATCTTACTACTGTGTGTAAATTCTGTTCATGCCATTGTAATTTCCCCTAGTGCTCCTATGATGAGCAGGAGGAGATGCTACAAGCTGTATAAAATTAGGAACTTTCCCCCCTCAACCTTATAAAATATTTTCAGAACTACTCAAATGATAGTTGTCTCAGCACTGTTCACAAGTTTGGAGCTAATAGCAAACAATTGTTTGATTAAGCTTGCAAGCATTATGTAAAGCTGAACAAGTAGGGGGGAGGAGGAAGACTTCTAATCCTAGCTTGTCTTTTTGAAAGATCCGAAACATGGCTTCTGAATGCAACCAAAATCTCACTGGGCTTTTTGCTCTTTATACCCCTGGTTACATAGTTTTTTAAAAACTATTCTGTATGAAAGGTTCTTTGTCCACTATAAGCTTTATTATGATAAGATAAGGGGAAAAAATATTCTGAAAACTCAGTGGATTATTCATTTTGAAAGGACATAAAAACTCTTTTTAAAATATGATTTATTGGGGCTAAAGTCCCTTTTAGATAAAATTGCTTGCTGTCATTTGTTTTATAATGGGGAATCTCTCCCTCAGCTCCATCAAATACACAGGAAGAAAAATCCTTCCCATCAGAAATCTGAACTGGAATGCAAAAAATATTACACTCTCTGAATGCTGCATTTCAGTTATCATTCCCTGAGGATTAAAATGAACACTATTCATCTGTCGCTCTGTGTTCTAGTTTTGGGATATATTTCCAACTCTTGGGTGTTACATAGCAATAATTCAGTAGCACAGGCACCATACTGCCTTCATAGTACATTTCATGTTTGAATAAACAGTGGAAGGCCAATAACTTGAATAGAAGAAAACAGTACCTGAAAAATAGGCTTCTTGCCAACCCAGATTGATACCAGGGTTTTTTGTGGAAACAGCTTAATGACAAAATGTTTGACTTTATAAAATATCCTTCAAAATTCATTAAAATTATATTAAAAAGTTGATTTGAAGCCCCATCCATTGCTAAAATACAGCTTGTGAAGGCTGCTGTACCATTGAAAACAAACAACTTTTGTTTGCTTATTAAACAAGGAAGTAGTTGATGTTTAGGATTTTATTGTATTGTACCTTATTTGATGTATTGTTAGTGCACATGTAGTGCATATTGTAGTGTATATATCTGTAATTTTTGTGGACAGGGATTTGTAATTGTACTTTTGGTGATTGATTTTTTGCTGTATTTATTGTATGTTATGTTACTGTATTTCGTATTATTGTCCGCTATGTAAACCGCCTTGAGTCGGGTTTGCCTGAGTGAGCGGTATATAAGCGCGAAAATTAAATTAAATTAAATTAAAGTAAATTAAATTAAATAGTACCGTGTTTCCCCAATTATAGGACCTCCTCCCATAATAAGACACCCCCCTTTTCCCCCTGCCTTTGAAATATAAGGCTCCACCCGAAAATAAGACCCCCTTACCTCCTGGCAATCTGATCGCATGCACTCCCTGCTTCCGGTGTCCGGGACAGAAGAGAAGGACGATTGCCTCCCCGCTCACAACCAAGGGAAGTTTCCCCTGGTGAGAGTGGGATCGAGACTCCGACGTGGCAGGCTTTCTTATGGGCCACGCCGGCCGCCTTACAGCCGAGACCAGTCTCGATCGCGCTTCCCTACTCGCAACCAAGGGAAGCGTCCCTTGGTTGCAAGTGGGGAAGCCCGATCGAGACTGGTCTCGGCTGTAAGGCGGCCGGCTCCGACGCCTCCTCACAGCTGAGCTGAGGGCAGTCTCGATCGCGCTCCTGAGGTTTTCTGCTAGATTGTTTTCTTTTGTGGTTCTTTTCATTAAATATGTCCATTGTCAGCCAGCATATAGCTTTGCATCAAACACATTACTGTATCTTATATCTAACAAAATATAGGCTTTATTTATTTGTTTAGAAGTGTGATTTTAACCCCCCCCCCCCATGGTGCAAATGTGGTTGAAAAAGTAAATATGGTATTAAAAAACCTCACTGTTTGGTTAGAACATGCATATGTTGTTGATAGCCATCTAACATTTCAGTGTGTACCTATATCCATAGATCCTTTTTCTTCCTTGTGAACTCTGTAATGAATCAGTCTGTGAATAATGGTGTAGGCCCAGTTCATGCAAACCTAACAAAACTGAATGAATTTGTTTGGCAACAGCTTCAGTCCATCATTCCAAGGAAATTGTTCCTCCAGATGTAAGAAACATGGTTCTATTTTTATTTTTCAATGTAAGAGCACTCTGATGTAAACGGGGATTTTAAAAGATGGCGGTCAAGTACAAGAGATGTGTTTGTATTGTAAAGGAATGCCTGTATGGAGGGTTAATAGTTCAGCTAACATCGCACATATCAAATTTGTGGGTGTTTCAATATTCTGTTATAGAGAGCAGCATATACTGTAGCTTGTACAGCATTAACTGCTGATTTCTTAGGTGATGGCTTCCTATGATTTCTTTGCTTCTTCACTTGTTAGTGAGCAACAATTGGTCATTTTGTAGAAATAAGAGAATACTATATTGCACTTTTAACTGCATTTTTAAGTGCCGCTTTTAAGAAACATGTATCAGAAAATAGTGTTCTCAGAAATGGCAAATCAAGTAACAAAAGCAATTTTAAGTCTGCAGTGTCTGAACAAAAAAAATATCTAGTAAACGTATTGCTTGTGGTACCGTGGTAAAAGGGCCAGAGCTGATTTTTCAAGCATAGATTGCTAACCAACTCTTAAACATATTCTTACTAGTGTTCAGTGTAGCGAGTGATTTGTGCATTTTTAATAAATATACTTTCCAAGGATTTAAAAACCCTTTCCCAAAAGGTGAATTTTGGGTTTCTTTGTTGCATTTTGTACTCTTTTGGAGTTCAGGCAGCAGCAAAACCTTCTTAAATTGGAAGATTTCAGTATCAGTGTTAATCCACTAACAAATAAAATCATTCACAGTTTATTTTTAAAGGGTTTCAGAGGTTTCCTCAATATTTTTCATTGAACTACTGTGAAAAACAATTGATTTCAAAAGAAGTTAAGAGTAAATCTGTCCTGAAAAGTGACTCACACTAAAAGTTTTCAATGTTAGCACTAATCTGCTAAACAAAATACAGCATAAAGGATAAGTTTTGAATGTGTTCTGTCAATGTTTTCCAATGAGATGGTGTGAAAGACAGCTGATTCCCAAAGGAGTTTAGAAGTGGAATGAACCTCGAGTGAAAACAACTTAGATCAGAAGCTTTCAGTGTTAGTACCAACCTTTTTTTAAAAAAGTTTTTAATATTTCTTCAATATTTTTTATTCATGCTGATTTATTGAAAAGAAGAGGAGTGAGGTTTTAGAAATGAATGTGGACAGAAACCTTGCTGAGATCTGTGCTTATCTGAAACCAAATCACAGGCGGATAGGAAGCACATAGTCTAAATGAGGTTTTTGAGTGCATTGAAATAATAAAGACACTTATAGAAGTACAACTGTTACTGCTTGCCCCTCTGTTTGATTGTAACTTGATGTTATTGTTATTCCATTTAGGAGTTTAGATTAGTTAATCTGGCCTGTAAGAGCTATAGAATGAAATTCATAGAAAAGGTTTTGGGAAATAGAAAATCCTGACTAATGGTTTGATTTTAAAAAGTGAATCTATTATTTGTTTAGTACAGGGGTGCCCACTCTTTTTTGGGCTGTGGGCTGGTCACATGGTTTAGCGGGACAGTCACATGGTTCAGCGGGCTGGTTCCTCCCACCAGAAGCGGAAGTAAAATGTGCCTTGCAATCTGTTTTGCAACAGGATGAGATAGATTTTTAGGCTGCAATTTTTTTTGCTTAAACAAGAGGTGCCAAAACTATGGCCCGCGAGCCATAGTTTGGGCACCCCTGATTTAGTACATGCCCTTGACCAATGAAATTAAATTCTATGGACAATTTCCCCCTAAGTAACTTAATTTGTTATTACAATGCAAGCTTCCCTTACATGTTGAGTGAATGTAAGAAAGGATAGGAATGCTATCCTCATCCCAAACACCTTGTGGACTATCTATACTAGTGATGGCAAACTGTGGCACTCCAAGTGTTCTTGGACTTCAATTCTCAGAAGCCCAAGTCTCTGTGAATCCACATGAATGGGTCTCCTGTGCAGTAAACCCATTTATGTGGATTCACAGATACTTGGGCTTCTGGGAATTGAAGTCCAAGAACATCTGGAGTGCCAAGGTTTGCCATCATGGATCTATACCATTACTGTCCCTGCATACAGGACAACGTGTTTGAGGCTGCACATCCATGCAGCTGTACACACCAAAGCTTCCTTGCAGTTTGGAACTTTCTCTGGTTGGTTTCCATATTACATGGAGACCCACATATAGGTTAACGTGAAGTTTTGCTCATTTGTGTTGTAGACACAGATGCAGGGGACTGACTTAGTTGTAGCACACAGTTTTGGGACGGAGTTAGTTATCAAGATGCTTGTTACCACTACCACATTTACCCGTTGTGTTAGAAAGATGAGTTACACATGCTTAGGGTTAAAGTGGTACATTCCTAAGAGAGGCTTTTTATACAACATCAGGAAAATGTGTGTGGACAGGATCCCATATGTACCCTTGCTCCTTTGACATTCATATGCCAAGAATTTTAATTCACAATATTCCAGTTTCAACATGACAGTTATAGTGAGTGAAGTGGCCTTAGACGAGTTAGACTATTTCTCAGCACAAGAACATAATATTTTAATTGCACTTGTAAAAGGTAAGGCAATAACCTCTTAAGTAGTAATTAAATGATGTTAAAATCATTTGCTGTGAGCTATATCGGGAACAATATTTAAAGTAAGGTTTAGGTCTAATCAAAGGAACGAAGGATGAGTCTCTTTCTCCTCCCTCAGTGGCCTGGGTTTTATTTACAAAGTTTTTTCACACTTTACTTTTTTCTCATTCTTTGTCAGATGGTATTATTTAAAGTCTGTTCATCCACTTGTGTGGGATTCATGTGCTGTAATATACAGCACCGATGACAAGAGCGCTGTTTTACTGGGGGTGTTTCTCGGAGCACTGCTGATTCTCACAGGCTGCAGACATCTGTAGGAACATTGTGCTTCTCACTAGCATCTGGCAATGGAAATCCTTATGAAAACCAAATCAAACAACTTTCTGGTAATGTAGAGTGGATGCACATATTACTTCCGCTTTGAAATAATTAAAAATATTTATATGTACCAGCCGTATCAGTTTGCAGGCGCACCCCCCAATAAAGGACTCAGACACTGGTAAAAGTGGATAACGGCATTGGGCCACATTTATTGATTCATGCCCTAGTCCGAATTATAAATTTCTATTGGTAATTGACCAATCATAATTCTTAAGGCAAGCAGGCCGAAGTAACACTGGTAAGGTACCACCCAAAATTGCCAACGGCAATTGTTACAATGTATCTATTTGTATCAATTTGTTTGTTGACAACAAACAAATTGTTGACCGTAGTCAATATCTAACTAATGACCCCACCCTCTGACGTGTATCCATGAAATCACGGGGTGATGCATGCTGTCTAGCTGTAGTCATCACCCCGTCGCCTGGTTCGTCGTTGACCGGACAACGTTTAACCAACTTATGCCTGTCTAGTGTTGTCCAGTCAATTGCGAACCTGCCGGATACCTGTGGGTCATAAATGTTTACCTTACCAGTGATACCCGCCACACGGGGAGGCTTCCCAAAAGGCTCACCGCCCCCCCCCCAAGACCGTCAGCTCGGTCGACAGGCCTGCTCGCCAGTCCACTAACCAGAGGTCCATACCTCCCTGCGACAGATGGGCCCCATCCCCTGAGTAAAGCTCGTAATTTTGCAGACTGATGGCGGGGAGGCTAATGACGCGTCCCCCGCCCTTGTCGAAAAGGAACCGGGCAATAGCCCCGTTCACGGAGCGTCGGCTCAGTCAAGAGCCTCGAGGCCGAACGCCCCCCTGTAAGCGTACCGCGGTATCGTGTCCGACCAATTGAGGGACGTGGCAGGCCACACATAATGTGAGTAGGGCAGGTCACTGCAAACCGCAAGCTTCCGCGATAGGCCAGTGACCTGTCCCAAGCCATCGCCCCCAAGGTACATAACCAGGACATCGGGCGAGTCAGCATCCCTGATGTAGAAAAGGAATGGCAACAGTTCCCGCCATAACATGCCGCGCTTACCATACCACCTGAGACGTGCGGATGCACCCAGTCCCAGTCGGGGTCCCCACTCTGTCGCCGCAGCGTAACGCGCTGCCCTGTGCAGCGTAACGCGCTGCCCTGTGCAGCGTAACGCGCTGCCCCATGCAGCGTAACGCGCTGCCCTGTGCACGTGGCTATGGCCCACCAGCCATACTGTCACCGGTGTAAAACGACACCCAGGGTCTGTCAAGGAAAAAAGGGGGGGAGAAACAGTGCAGTGACTAAACTGGTACTCACGGTTGAAGAGGGCGAACACAAAACTGAAAACATTGTGATCCCCACCCTCCCATGCGGCGTATTTCAGCCCCGGAGTACCCAAAAACAGCTGCAGTAGAAGCCGCCCCTATCCTGAACGAATGGGTGCCGCAGCGAGCCCCAGAGAGGCCAACACTGTCTAGTGCCTTCCCGGCACCCTCCAAAATTGAAATTTAGTAAGGGAAGACCCACCTTGGTGACAGAAAAACGGGCCATGGTGCGTGCCACACAGTGCAAGGAGATCCTGTAGGGCACCAACCGGACAGATGTCTGCCAAAGAACATCGTAGCAGTCTACTCCACTGCCTACGCCGTGCTGATTCGTTCTAGAGGAGCGTATCCCCAACTGAGCCCAATATTGTCCAGACAGACATCTTCGAGTTCCAGTGCCCTACGACTTGCATCCGTCTTAGACAGCATCTCAAGCTTGCTGATGCGGAGCGCTCCAAAAAAGGCCACCGTTGTAGCCGCATGAAATGGGCTGCCTCATATCTATCAAAACAGAGGCCAGGCCAGCCCCGGGCCAATCGGGTAAAAACCCCTGGGGAAATCGGGTGGCGGTCGTCCGGGCAACGCCCATGCTCCCGCACCCACCCCTCCAAAACATGTCTCACACGGAAGTCAGTGGTACTGTCCACACGACCTCCCACCTTGGCCATAAAAGCCAATGCCGACAGCCTAGATGCTATGGTGCGAGGTGCAAGGCCCTGGGCATGCAGGTAAACCATGAACCGCAGTACATGGATCACTGGGATCGGCCAGGTTCCTGGCAGCCGGAATTGGGGACAGAATGCTCTGAAGAAATGAATGCGTGGTGATACGCCTTACGCGTGCGTGGCGCTAGTAACAAGCCAATCGCCCGGTTCACCTCTCCTTGCCAATGGTCCATATCTCGTCCAGGAGTGGCGAGGGAAATTCCTCCGCATCCAGGGCCAAGGCACGGAACCGGGAGATCTGCAGGCGGGACAAAGCGTCAGCAATATCATTATTGACCCCCGGGACACGCCTGGCCCAGAAGAGGACATTGAGGCGCAGGCTGCGCAACAGAAACTGGCGCACTAGGTCCATGACCCTGGGCGATGTGGAAGTCTGTGAGGTGACAATGTGGACAACGGCCGCATTGTCACACCAGAAATGGACGACCAAGTTGGCCCACTCCTTGCCCCATAGCATCAAAGCCCCCAGGATAGGGAAAATTCCAGATACGTGAGACCACGCAGGCGACCCCGTGCCTGCCCAGGCTGGTGGCCACCCACCATAGGCCCACTTCCAATTGAAGTACATCCCATAACCCAGGGATCCCGAGGCATCGGACTGTATCTGAAAGCGAGGGGAAGCCCGGGGCTCAGACCTCCAAAATGACACCCCATTGAACTCCCTCAGGAACTGGAGCCAGACAAGCACGTCTGCCCTGATACCCCGGGTAAGTCTAACCCTATGGTGGGGCCTGGATAATCCTGCCATGGCGTCGCACAAGCGCCGAGCAAATGCCCTGCCCGGTGCGACGACCCTGCAAGCGAAATTGAGGTGACCATGTAGCACCTGCAGTTCCCTCCGTGATGCCATGCGCTTGGCCAGCAAGTCCGAGATAAGGGCCACTAGCCTCGACACCTTATCCCGCTGCAACCTAGAAGCCTGGGCTACCGTGTCAATCTCCACCCCCAGGAATACTAGCTGTGTGGATGGGCCCTCGGTCTTTTCGGGTGCTAAAGGGACACCAAGTTCCTCCATTAGCATCTGAAATGTGTTGAGGAGACGTGTGCACGTGTCCCAGCCCCGTTTAGCCCCGAATAAAATCATCCAGGGAATGGGCTACAGACTGGGACCCTGACCTGCGGACAAAAGCCCATTCTAGGAAGCTCGTGAAACGCTCGAATGCCGAGCCCGAAATGGAACAGCCAAAAGGCATGGCATCATCGAAATAATATGCTCCCCGGAACGGGGGTGCAGGGACAGGGCCAACGACCCTGCCCGCATTAACCTCCTCAGCAATGCTGGCAGCAGCCACCTCCTCCCTTCCCCTGAGGCACAAAAGGTTGGGGGCATCTTGGGGGAACCTACCACCCATGAAAGGAATACGGAACCCCAGTCGAAAACCCCAAAGCAAGTAAACTGCATCTGCCCCCCTCGGGTACAATGCAAGGCAACGCTCCAACATGTCCACATTAATCGGGGAGGGAGCCTTTCGGTGAACCAGCTCCACCTGAGGCAGTCTTGCCAGCCCCCTGTCCGCCCCTCCCTCTGCCCCGCATCCCTCCAGGCCTGGGACATGCAGAGGCCGCATGGGGGCCAGCACAGGCGGGACTCTCATGTCTGTATTTGCAATTCTTCCCATTGCAGGAACCATTGTACGAGAAAGTCCAGCACAGCAGGCGGGCTGGAACCCCCTGCCCGCCACCTGGCGGGGGACCTGTGCTGGGGCCGCACGCTGGACCGCATGTCCACAATGGTATCTCTCCCCAGGCGCGGGGCACGTGGGAGTCATGTACAGAAACCAAAGCCTCTGGCAGGGCTCATCCCACCTCATCTCGGGGTGCAGGGGAATCCGCATACGGAATTCCTCGTCACAAGCCAACCACGACGGGCGCGGGAAGTCAACCATCGCCCTATAGATGTTGTCCAAATACTGGACCATCGGAATCGCCAAACCCGGCCGGGCCCTAAGGTATACCGCCATATATATGAGGTAGGCCGGCAACCAGTTGGCCTACGTACATGGTGGCTTGCGACGACGTGCCTGCTCCTTATCCTTCTCATCCTGCCCCCCTCTCTTCCTTGGTGGGCTCTCTGTTGAGGAGGGAGAAGATATCCACATACTCCCCCCGCCAGATCTTCTCTTTGGTGGTCTGGGCCAAATGGTCTCCCAGTGGTAAGGAATACCCCGCTGTCGGCAGAAAATGGGGGCATCTGGAAAGGGGGCTGGACTAACCCGGCCACCCCCAAAACATTCCCCACAGGGTAAGAAACAACCCCCACCACGGGGCCCTGGGTGGTAGTTGACGTCGCCGGGTGGGGCGTCATCGGCTGGACCGCCGCACCACCCGCGCGAGGCCAAGGCCATTGAAAAGCCCCCCCAACGTGGCCACGTGTGTAGGTGCACTAGCTTGAACCGCATGCTCACATGCTGCACCCCCATGGGCCGCCCCCACCGGGGGTTCCGGCCCACTGGGGGCGTCGGAGCTCACGACCGCCGTGGAGCTCGTCGACGGGGCCTGACCCGCACCGGCCTGTTGGTTGGGGAGCTGCGAGGCAGTGGCCGAGGTCGTGCCACGCGCCTCAAGCAGCTCGACCCGTCCCGTCGCCTGCCGCTGCCCAGCAGACGATGTATCGAACTGTACCCCAAAAGGGGCCCCAGGGTGGCTAGCCCGGGCCAGGGATGCCTCAAGGGCCGCAACGCGGGCCAGTAGAGCCTCCACGCTGACATGGGGCAAAGGGCCAGCCGGCCCGCGCACTACAGGCATGGGTACAGGTCCCTGTACACCGGGGCCCGAATAGGGCCACGACCCCAAACCCGGGCCCAGTAGGGCCGATGGAGCAACCTGCCAGGAAAGGGGACCACACCACCCCCCAAGGCTGGAAGCCCCCTGAGCGAGCTGCGCCCCTATGGAGGAAGGCCCAGCGGAATGGGCAACACCAGGAGCGGTGTCCACCGCTTGCGGGCCGAGGGCCGCAGCCCCTACTGGGCCCGTGCGCGGGCCCCCGGTCTCCGGCTAAGGGGAGATTAACCCCATCCCACCGGTCCCGGTGAGTGCAGGCAAAGGCGGCTGCTGGGGAGGCGCAGCCGCGGTCCTCCGACCCGGATTGCGCCTCCGAACCGCACGAGCCGCGCTCGCAGCCACCTTCTTCTTCGAGGGCATCTCAGCCAAACGACGGGAAGCCAAAAACGAGAAAATTCAGCAGCCAAGAGGCTTCCCGGTAAAGGTAAAAGCGACGGAGGCAAGAGGGGAAAAACTCCGCTCCGTCGCTTCGCAAAATGGCAGCTCGGCTACCTCATGGCCACCCCTTTTATAAGGGAGCTGGCCACGCCCCCTAACTACCCGGATGCCTTCGTCCGATGGGGGGGCCCGCAAAGAGCGCGGCGGCCATTTTGGCGCCGCGCTTGCATTGTATCAAATGTTGATTTTCTTATATCCTGTAACCGTAATGCTGACTTTTGAGTTGGTAAAGGTAAAGGTCATCCTTGCTCAAAAGTCAGTTGTATCTGACTCTAGTATTTAGTGCTCATCTCTGTTTCATAGCCGAAGAGCCAGCACTGTCTGCTTCTGCAGACGTTTCCGTGGTCACGTGCAGGCATGATGAGACACTGGAGCGCACGGAAGGCTGTTTACCTTCCCACTGAAGTGGTCCCTATTTACCTACTTGCAGTTTCTTGCCTTCGAACTGCTAGGTTGGCAGGAGCTGGGACAAAGACGGAGTTCATTCCGTCCAGCAGTATTCGGGTATCGAACTGCTGACCTCCCGCCTTCCAGTCAGCGTCTTAGCCACTTGAGCCACTTGAGTTGGACAGGTTTCCAAATGTTTAACCATTGACACACACCTTAAAGAGCCATTTTTAACAAGGGCAGATTTATTTATTATTTATTTATTTAGTATATTTTTATACCGCTTTCCTCACCTATTGGTGACCCAAAGCGGTTTACAGACAAAGATGGTAAATTACATAAAACGTAAGGCCTATGTCATGGGTAACAGCCGCTAAGGGGGCTCTGTGGCAGGGACGAAGGTGGAAAATGTCCTCCAGCCACGGAGCAATGGTCACTCCCACTCCCCTCCAACCGGCTGAGGGGAGGAGCTAAGGGGGCTCTGTGGCAGGGATGAAGGTGGAAAGTGTCCTGCAGCCACGGAGCAATGGTCACTCCCATTCCCCTCCAACCGGCTGAGGGGAGGAGCTAAAGGGGCTCTGTGGCAGGGACGAAGGTGGAAAATGTCCTCCTGCCATGGAGCAACGGTCACTCCCACTCCCCTCCAACCGGCTGAGGGGAGGAGCTAAGGGGGCTCTGTGGCAGGGACGAAGGTGGAAAATGTCTTCCTGTCATGGAGCAACGGTCACTCCCACTCCCCTCCAACCGGCTGAGGGGAGGAGCTAAGGGGGCTCTGTGGCAGGGACGATGGTGGAAAATGTCCTCCTGCCATGGAGCAACGGTCACTCCCACTCCCCTCCAACCGGCTGAGGGGAGGAGCTAAGGGGGCTCTGTGGCAGGGACGAAGGTGGAAAATGTCCTCCTGTCATGGAGCAACGGTCACTCCCACTCCCCTCCAACCGGCTGAGGGGAGGAACTAAGGGGGCTCTGTGGCAGGGACGAAGGCGGAAAATGTCCTCCAGCCACGGAGCAATGGTCACTCCCACTCCCCTCCAACCAGCTGAGGGGAGGAGCTAAGGGGGCTCTGTGGCAGGGACGAAGGTGGAAAATGTCCTCCAGCCACGGAGCAATGGTCACTCCCACTCCCCTCCAACCGGCTGAGGGGAGGAGCTAAGGGGGCTCTGTGGCAGGGACGAAGGTGGAAAGGTGTCCTCCAACCACGGAGCAATGGTCACTCCCACTCCCCTCCAACGGCTGAGGGGAGGAGCTAAGGGGGCTCTGTGGCAGGGACGAAGGTGGAAAATGTCCTCCAGCCATGGAGCAATGGTCACTCCCACTCCCCTCCAACCAGCTGAGGGGAGGAGCTAAGGGGGCTCTGTGGCAGGGACGAAGGTGGAAAGTGTCCTCCAGCCATGGAGCAATGGTCACTCCCACTCCCCTCCAACCGGCTGAGGGGAGGAGCTAAGGGGCCTCTTTGGCAGGGATGAAGGTGGAAAATGTCCTCCAGCCATGGAGCAATGGTCACTCCCACTCCCCTCCAACCGGCTGAGGGGAGGAGCTAAGGGGGCTCTGTGGCAAGGATGAAGGTGGAAAATGTCCTCCTGCCATGGAGCAACAAATGGTTGTGTGTTGCATCCTTAGGTACAAAGATGGATTGCAGAACTGGATTGTGTGTTTCAATGAAGCACAGTTAACACAATATTTGGTAGACTGTAAAGAAAACTGGGTGAGGCAAATGTATCTTCACTAAAGGCTTAAGAAAACAAATAAAACATTTTATTTAATAAAATATAAGTAAGTGGACAGGGAAGGTTCAGATCAAAATTTTAGTCAAGATTTCTATTATAAACAGAGGGTTCATTTACTGACCCCTTGCCATTGTTCACCCTTCATAGATGCCATCTCTTCACCCAGACACTGTGGGGAGAGGAAAATGAATTGGTTAGCAGTGATGATGGTCGGCAGTGTCTGTGCCAGATCTCTAAGAACTGTCTTGCTTCAAGTGGTAAGAACCTAGAAATCTTGTTGTTGTTCAGTCGCACAGTCGATTCTGACCCTTTGCGACCCCATGGACCATTTTCCTCCAGGCACCTCTGTCCTCCACCATTTTCCTCAGCCCGCCAAGCTCTGTGCCCATTATGTCTACAATACCATCTATCCATCTAATCTTTGGACACCCCCTTCTTCTCTTGCCCTCCACCTTTCCCAGCATCAAAGCCTTCTCAAGTGAGTCCTCCCTTCTCATGTCCAAAGTACTTTAGCTTCATCTTCACTATTTGTCTCTCCAATGAACAGTCAGGGTTGATTTCTTCCAGTATTGACCTATTTGTTCTCTTTGCTGTCCAAGGGACTCTCAGGACTCTCCTCCAACACCACATCTCAAAGACATATATTCTTCTGCGCTCAGCCTTCCTAATGGTCCAGCTCTCACACCCGTACATTACCACTGGGAATGCCATTGCCTTGATTATGCGAATTTTTGTTTTCTAGGTGATGTCTCTGCTTTTCACTATATTCCCCAGGTTTCTCATAGCTTGTCTCCCCATAATCAGTCGTCTTTTTATTTCATGGCTACAGTCGCCATCTGCAGTGATCTTAGATCCCAGGAGAGTAAAATGTGTCACTGCTTCTACTTCTTCCCCATCTATTTTCCAGGGACTGATGGGGCCTGTTGCCATTATCTTGGTTTTCTTGATATTAAGTCTCAAGCCAGCTTTTGCACTCTCCTCCTTCAATCCAATCAAGAGGTTCTTTAGGTCTTCCTTACTTTCTGCCATTAGGGTGGTATCGTCTGCATATCTCAAATTGTTGATGTTTCTCCCAGCAATTTTGATCCCATACTGTGACTCCTCCATCCTTGCATTGTGCATTATGTGCTCTGTGTATAGATTGAATAAGCAGGGTGATAAAATGCAGCCTTGTCTTACTCCTTTTCCTATTCCAAACCTAAAAATATTTATTTATTTATTTATTCTTAGATTTTTATGCCGCCCACTCGGGGAAACCCGACTCAGGGCGGCGCACAACAGTAAAAACAGGTAAAATATAACAAAACGGATTAAAACCCTCACTCGACCACCCACCAACTCACCCTCCCACTCCCACCCTACTTAAAAGACTAAAAAGGGAATAGGGAATGGAGGAATACCGCAGTACGCAACACAAAAAGGAGGGACAGTTGAGCTCTAGTTGGAAATAAGCCAACAGGCTGGGGCAGTATTCCCATTAGGGCCCCACACCTGCCCTGCCAGTCAGGTTTTCACTCCTTTCCTGAAAGGTTTTTTTTTAATTAATCTCTTTATTTGCATTTATACAAAAACACAGCTTATACATTAACGTGTGGAAGGAAAGATTGTGCAATAGTTGATAAATCATTTTAATTGTTGATTACATCACTGTTTTATACAGTGTCTACAACTTCCATTTTGTTATTTTTTTCCTACCTCTTTTGGAATCTAGTTTTCACGTATCTTCTGAATTTGATAGCAGAATCCGGAAAAATTAAGTGTGCTCAAACTACCAGTCATATGACAGACAAACCTTGTACAGATCTCTAGAGAGACCATTGAACAACAGGAAAGATAGTTCAAATGTCTTTGTTAACAGAGCTTAGAAATACTAAATTTTGGACAGTAATTCCCAGGATCCCCCAGCCAGCATGGCTACAGATAAGAGTAGTGGGGAAATCTGGGGGCTTTAATTTTTTAAAAGCAATTTTTCCAAGCTACTTATAAAATAGCTCAGTGTCTTTTTCTATGGCGCACAATGTTAAGCATGATCAGTTCATGTATGGTTCAGTTGTTACCTCAGGAGGAACAGCAAGGGGAGAAAAATTGAACGTCTTGACCATTAAATCTGAGTTCTAAACTGGGTTGCATGGAAAAATTTGATCAAACAACTGTAGACTGATGTCTTTTGGTAGACACACCATTAATAGCAAAAGGCAGGGCAAGATGTGACATTTCTAGGGATGGTGTATCTGTTTTCATGGAGCTCAAGGACCCAAGTTCTTCTAAGCTTGCTTCCAGTGAAAGGGTGTTGTCCAGAGTAGCTTGTATTACAGAGATCTCCCACACTGGTGGTGGTGGCTTCTTAAAGACAACCTCATCATTAATTTCAGAGCTCTTTAACAACATGTTCTCAGTTAGTTTAGAGGACTTCTCTTCTTTGCATGGAGTAGAAGATTAGTACCGAAAGCAATCTCTTAAGCACAAAGAAGCCCAGCTTAGAACAGCATAACCATGACAATAGAACTTCTGGAAGTGGAAAAAATAGGCATTGTTCCAGCAACTGATTGTCTGGAACTTAAAGCCTGATAAGCAAAGGGGCATTTGATTTAATGTTGCCTCTGTTCTACTCTCTAAGCCAGGGAGGGCTCTCCATCAAAACAGCATATCTGATGCCTTCCCAATCACCCATGGATTGAAGCAGGGCTGTGTGCTTGCTCTAAATCTTTTCTCCCTATACTTGGCTGCCATGCAATATGAAACACCTGATAACAACACAGGTGTAGAGATTAAATACCGCTTCAACGGAGGACTCTTCAATTTGGTTAGACTAGACTCCAAAAGACTAACCAGTGCAAACAGGATAACGGAAATGCAATATACCGACGATACTGCATCACCTGCTCTCACACCTGAGGAGCTGCACCAGTCAGTCAACTGTTTTAGAAACGCATATGATCATTTTGGCCTCACCATAAATGCTCAGAAAGCCAATGTACTTGCACAACCTGCCCCAAGGACAGCCCTTCTAGAGATCAGCGTTACCATCTCAGATTCGACACTGGAACAGGTAGACCAGTTTTCTTACCTTGGTAGCATCATGTCTAAAAACTGCACCTGTTAATAGGATGTGGTGAAGAGAATTGGGACTGCCCATTCTGCCTTTGGTCGTCTGTCACACTGGGTCTTCATGAAAAAAGATCTACCGATCCAGACTAAGCTCATAATATATCAAGCTGTTGTTATCTCAATGTTATTGTATGGCTGTGAAACATGGACCCTCTATCACCAAGAAATCAAATAGCTTGAGCACTTTCACCAACAGAAGCTAAGATCCATCCTGAACGTCAAGTGGGATGACTATGTCACCAACATCGCAGTTCTCAAGAAAGTGAATGTAAACAGTATCGAAGGTTCCATCATAGGCCAGCATCGTAGATCAAGCCTTCGCAATGTTTTCCCACCAGGGTCACCCACGACTCCCTGCCAGGGGCCAGAGGGGTGGAGGCTCCCTAGACTTACATTTTCATCATCATCGGTGGTGCACGGCAGCGACAGCAACAATCACACAGTTTTTGCAGATTTTTGGACAGCCTCAACTGCTTTCCAGGGTGGCAGCAGGCTTATAGGACCACAACTGCTCCATTTTAAAAAAATTCCCACTGATTCCCCGCTTTGTCCCAGCAGCTAATAGGCAGCATGTGGATATTTCCTGTTTTAGTGCCTGAAAACCAGGTGCTGACATCAGCGCTGCATGCCAACGGATGTCTCCAAGCACACAGATTAGCTGCTAGGACAAAGCGGGGAAGTAGTAGGAATTTTTTTAAATGGAGCAATTGTGGTCCTACAAGCCTGCTGCCACCCTGAAAAGCATCAGAGGCTGTCCAAAAACCGCATGATCGCCACCGGGGTAAATGACATATTGTGACTTCCAGTGGTGGTGGTGGTGGGGGACATGTCTAGAGGTGCCCAGGTTCTCACTGTGGGCCAGATTAATGATATGCATGGGCTGGATTAGGGCTGGGGGTTGCGAACTCCTGTTTTAGATGGATAGGGCATGTCTGCTATATGGATGGTTCCAGGCTTCCTCGCCAAATACTTTACAGGGAACTTAGCTCCAGTACAAGACCTTGCAGAGCTCCTTTGAAGCACTATAAGGACCAGCTGAAACAAACCATGAAGGTGTCAGGTATAAACCCACAAATGTGGGAAGCAGCAGCTGTAGATTGCCCACTTTGGCGCCAAACCATCTCAGCTGCTACCAATCACTTCAAAGGGGAACACCGCAGACATGAAGAGGCTAAGTGACAAGCACGTAAGCTTCGTCAAATCCAACCACATCCTCCACCATCTTGTCAGTGTAATGTGTGTGGTCAAATGTTTCATGCCAGTATCAGTTTGTATGCTCAGATATGAATAGGAGACGACGACAACGATACTATCTGTTGCAAGTATTTTTGTGCTTCAGAGTTGAAGGACAGGGTTTTTTTTCCTTCAGGAAAAAGTTTGGAAGCAAAACAGTTATTCACATAGCCTTTCAAAACAGTCCGTGTGCTTTATATTGCAGATTTTTCTTGTTAGTGGTTCCATTACTATCAGAGCTGTCAATGCATTATATAGTTAATATTTTGTATTTTCTGTATAGCTAAACCAGTAGCTGGTTTAGGGGGACTGCTGTGGCTTAGTGGTTAAGATGCTGAACTTGATGACTGGAAAGTCAGCAGGTGAGCAGTTCAACACCTGAGTGCTGCATGGTTGTATTACAGGCATAGCCTGGGAGTGGAACAAAAAGAATTCTTTCTTGCAATAGCTGACTTATAGTACAGAGCAAAATTGCCTTGGAACTTGATGCAGCATCTCTGCAGAATCCTCTGTGGTTTGTAAGAGCTCAGTTCTGAATGAATGTCCACCAGAACTTAATGGAAGGTCTATTTCATGGCGATTATGGTGGGACAGGAGTGTCGCTCTTCCGCCATTATTTCCTCAACACCAAATCAAAGAGCAGAGCTACTTGAAGTAATCAGAGCTGTTTTATGTTCTGCTCCTCAGGAAGGAATGGAAAGTCACTGCGATTGATTTCCATGGCAATGCACGGATAAATTTAATTTGGTTTCTTAACTTTGACTTCCCACTGATTGGCCAATGTATGGTTGTGCCTTTTCAAACTATCCGTCATGCTTCAATCTCAGCTTGGATAGCCTAAGGATGTAAACTTAACCTGGTAAAGTGTTAGGCTGTTCTTGTCTGATTAAAGCAAAGGAGACCACGTATGCAAGGATAAAAAAATGGGAAAGGCATATGGCATTTTAACAGTTCTGGCTGTTTTGGAAGAAGCAATGGTGAAGTCACAATTGTTAGATCTCACTATTTTAGATAGATCAACCAGTTTGAAAGGAGTTGTGGGCCCATCACACTGAGCATTTGTTCAGCTTCCATGCACCCGATGTGCCAACAGTTGATTCCTGTGTTCACACAACACAGGGGATACAACGGAGGATGCCAAGGGAAGTGGCCACTGAAGCAAACAAGGAAAATATGCAGTTCTGTCAGCAGCACAGTCTTAGGTTCAATTCAGGGTGGCCCAAGATCTGAGGTGGGGTAGATGAGGAAGTTTTTAGCTTGATTGGCAGATTGGCAGCAGCAGAACATTAAAAAAAACATTGGTTTGGTTTATCATGGCTTGTCACTTGCATGATAGCTGAAGACTATTTTTTTAGTTAGAATAAACTATGTTAGATTTTTAAAATAAGTATTGTATATTGATATTTGACCAAATTAGTCAAGTTGGTGAGTCAGACTGGAGGCTATACTTCACCCTGTGGACTGATAAATTCTTCCATTCTTACTGTACATGCTTATCAAAAGTGCTTCTGTAGAAAGTTCAGAAAGGGCGAAATGATAGTTTTAAAACAGTCTCTGTTGAAATCTTGGGCAGCTGAGATGGTGGTCTTATCTTCTGAAAGTAAACAAGATGTATACAGGGGGGCTGAGGGGGGGGGGAAGAGACAGTGATCTCACCTGAATTATGGCTTCAGTTGAATTTCTTCCTGGAAGCCTTTAGACATCTTGACAAAAATGTACCTTCTAATGTGTTGTTTTAAAACAGCATATTACTTAAGCAAATATTTAAATATTAAATTAGGTTTTCTGTATGCTTGATGTGAATCTCGTTCTGCCTGCCTGCCAAGTATGTCAAAACCCCAAGACTACTTTCATTTGCCAGGGTAAATGTTTATTTTGTTTTCCCACATAATGTGCTCTTTAAAGTGTCACCAACATACCAAATCTGATTGCTTTTTAATAGACACATGGTGGAGTTTTGTGGAGGTTTTTTGCTTTCATTAGGAAACAGGATAAATTATCAGTAAAGCTCATGCTAATGAATCCACACACAGTTGAAGGTCTTTGCACTTCTTTCCTTCTTCCATCTCATTGGGCTCTCCCCTACATCCCAGGATAAACATTTATCAGAACCATTGTGTTCTATGAGTCTTGAATTGTATTTTATGAAAACAGATTTATAATATTATGAAACAGTACCTTGATCACAAGAAGACTACTTTTGCTTGCTGTTGCAGTCTTTCAAATTTTTGAATACTCCTTCCAGAATCGTAACCTCTTTGTGCATGATAGGCTGTTTCAAAACTGTTATTTTGCAAATGAGGTAGGTGAATTATTTGGATGCTATGGATTTAATTTTTTTTAGTGAGTTTTACTTTGCTTCATCTGTCATTACTCTTCTGCAGCAAACCCTCAAAAAAGTGTTTTGCAATCTCATGCATTACAACCATATTCTACAATACATGGCTTCATACTTCTCCCTGGGTTTAACAAGGTAAAAGGTTGCCCTTGCTTGAAAACCAGTTGTACCCAAATCTAGGGTTCTCTGTTTCACAGCCGAAGAGCCAGTGCTGTCTGCGTCTGCAGACGTTTCCGTGGACATGTGGCAGGCATGCCTCGACACCGGAATGTACAGAATGCTGTTTACTGTACCTTCCCCACTGAAGTGTCCCTATTTATCTACTTGCAATTTCTTGCTTTCAAACTGCTAGGTTTGCAGGAGCTGGGACAGAGACGGGAGCTCACTCCCTCATGCACTACCCAGGAATCGAACTCTGACCTTCCAGTCAGCAAGTTCAGCATCTTAACCACTTGAGCCATCACAGTCCTTTTAACAAGGTGGTGACATGTTAATATGAATTGGGCTAGTTTTCATCAAAGCCAAAATCTTACCGGTAATCCCAACTAGCGTAGAATCCCTTGAATTCTGCTGATTGCTAAATCAACCCTTGCATGAGTAAATACTGTTAAGTTACTGGATATACTCTAGTTGAGATTACCAATAGAATTCTGGTCCCAAAATATTTAATAACCTTGAGAAAACATTTCAGAAACCATTGTACAGTGGAACCTCAGTTTATGAACAGTTGAGTTAACATAATCAGTTTGTGAAAGGAAATCCAGAGAAAATAGTGGCTCGGTTTAAGGATTTATTTCATATAACAAAGTTTTTTTGGGCTGCTTGGGCGGCACCACCACCACCCCGCCGCTTTCCATGGCGGCAGGAGGGTATTTGGAGCATTTCCGCTCCATTTCTGGAATCGTTTACCGATTTCTTGCTGCATTTTGGCATCTTAAAAGCAGTGTTTGGCACTTCCGGGGTGGCGGGGGAACAAGCAGCTGATCGTCAGGGATGAGTTACCAGAGCTGGCCACTAAAGGCCGCTGTCGGAAGTGCTGAAAATGCATTGAAATCAACTACTCCCTTCCAGAGCTCAGAAATAAGTGGGGGAAAACGTCTTTTATCTAATCAAATCTGTTTATAAAGTGGCAAAAAAGTCCAAACTACACTTTACAATGAGTTTTGAACAGTTAAAATGGGGTGGGGGTGAGGGGTTGTTGACTTTTTTTTGCGCTCCGGAACAGATTAGTTGTTTTCAATGCATTCCTATGAAAAACTGCACTTTGGTTAAAGTAATTTTCGTTGTAAAAAACATCCTGGAGAATGCATTAATTACGTTAACCGAGGTACCATTGCATATAGAAATTAAAAAATAAAAACAAAACAGCATCTGGAACAAAATGTTTTGATTTGAAATTGTAAGTAATATTAACAGAGGATTAAATATAGGAAAAAATATTGTTCTTCTTCAGCCATATATATATTAATAACAGATTTATATATATATTATAACAGATTCTACCAACATACCCACCAATCAAGATCACTTGCTGCTCCTCTTGATTCACTGTATTCCAAAAATAAAATGATTACATCTATCTGATGATGATTGGTTAGGTGAGTGGTTTAGGTATTTAAACCAGCCTGCTGGTTCTTCTGATAGCTGGCCATTGCTGACACAGTGTGTACCAAGATGCATGGACACGTCAGAATACAGCAATTCAGGAATCACTGCAAAATAAATGTACCCCCTTTCTGGCAAGATAATGCAAGCCTTCAGCTGTGTTTTGTGTATTCTTCAATCTTTGAATCAATTTGGAACCTGGAAAACTGACATGAATGTAGGACCTTTTTACTAATCAAGATGCATAATATTTTACTCTACTTTGTGGTGCTACCTTGTAATCCTCTGTTCTGCTGGTAGTAGTGTGAATGTCCTTTGGGTGCAATTACATGCAGCTGGCTTCTGTCAGGGTCTCTAGATTGGAATCTTTGACTAGTGCTGAAAATAGAATAAAAGTAAAACTGAGTCCTTCCTGAAACTACACTTGAGTAACCCTCTTTAATACAACACAGTCTATTTTTTATTATTTTTATTTTGCTAAAGCTGCTGGAGACCTACATTCCTGGTTGGAACTCTCTGACAAAGGATATTTCAGCATATACCTGTATACATCCTAAGATTCATGTGGTTCTCGGGTGTGATTGATTGGGAGAATTACTAGTTCTAGATGGGTTCACATTTTTGGTAAAGGAACATTTTCATAGTTTGGAAATTCTCCTGAATGCCTTCCCATAATTAGAGACTCATGTAGTCTTGGTGGCTAGAAGTGCCTAGCAGGTTGTTGCAACCATTACTCGATAGGTTAGGCTGTATGGCAACCATCTTAGATAGATTGGTAAACGCAAAACAAAATGACTTTGAATGCATTTTGTGTGAAGTTGCTGTCTACAGAACAAAGCAGCTGAGTTACTGAAGGGCCTTGCTATGTATACAGAGGATGCCAAAATGTATACACACTTTATGAGATGTTATCTATGTCTTACTTTTCAATGCTGAATTGATTTCCGGTAGCAATGTGTAGTATGAGTTTCACGCAGAAGAATTAATGCTAGCGTCACCATGCAACAGGCAAGACAGTCAAAGAAAGTGACGGAAACACGGTTGTCATTCGAGGAGCACAAGACAATTTTGAAGAGGTGTGGTTGAGTTTCCCCCACATATATATTCCCCCAAATATACAAAAGGTATATACATTTTGGCACTCTCTTTAGACAGTAAAACCCTGACTTACGTAAAAAGTCAGTTTCATAGGCTTTTTCGTAAATCGGTTTTTTATGTAACTCAAATCAAACCCATAGGAAAAATGAATTTTTACATCACTTAAAGCAAACCCATAGGAATGTAAATCAAAGCAAACCCATAGGGAAATGATTTTTTACATAACTCGAAGCAAACTCATAGGAAATTGTGTTACATAAATTGGGACATTTACGTAAATCAGGACATGGTTTTAGCACAAGATCATTACATAAGTCGAATTTAACGTAACTCGAGGCATACGTAATTCACCTTGTAAAACCCCAGGTTACCACGGAGGACCGTTCCAACAGCCTCCGTCGTAAACCAAAAGCAACATAAACTGAAGCACGTTTTCACATAGGAATGCATTGAAAATAAAAAAGGTCCGGACCAATAATAATAATAATAATAATAATAATAATAATAATAATAATAATAATAATAATAATAATACAAAAACCCAACAAAACATCCAAAAATGCCAGACACGATTGTCCCCTGCCCCCACAAAGGGGGAACAGCCCCTACTGGAACAAAAATAAATAAATAAATAATTCCAAGAAAAAGCCAAAAAATGCCAAACGTGATCACCTCCCCCCCCAAAAAAAAAGCGATGAAGTAATCTCCCTACCTTTTCTACATCACTGCTTCTTCCTGAGTGGTTTGTCCAGCCACCAGAGTAGCCTATTTTCTACCCCTATCGGCACCAGGAGAGTCTGGGTACCTTATCCACTCGGTTCCAACCTTCACCTGAGCTCCCTGGGTAGCGCTACAGCCAAAAACGCTTGCCTCCCCCAGGTGTGCACCAGGGGAGGTGCATGTTTTCAGCTGTAGTGCTACCCAGGGAGCTCGGACGAAGTTTGGACTGCAGTAATAGCGGCTAAACAACAATGACAACACCTCCGCAGCAGTAAGCGATGAATTGCAACTTCTGGTGGAGGGCACAGGCGGCATTTTAAACTCTAAAATGGCACTGGCCGCCATTTTAGAGTTTAAAATAGTGCGATTTTAGGTCGCAAACCGAAAAAAAACCATAAACCGGGGCATTAATTTTATTAAATTTGATGTAAATTTACAAACTTAAACCAGGGCAAACATAACCTGGAGTTTTATTGTATTTGAACATCTTGTAGAATAGTGATTCTTCAGCTGTGATTCTTCAGATCTTTTGAACTGATTTCCAGAATAACTAACCAGTGGCCATGCTACCTAATTCTACTGAAAATTAAAGCCTGAGACATTTGTGACACTCCTTTAAAAGATAATACGTAATGGGTAGAAATATAGAGGGATTTGCTCATTTTACTCATGAGGAAAAAACCAAGAAGACTAGAAAACCATTTGTATCTCATCTGCCAAACAAGCCACCGCCAAACTAGCTGGGTTTCTCCCAGGCTACCCAAAGAGGCCAAAAAACCCACATATTATTTTAAGTAGGGAGGGGGAGAAGAGTTTCTGAGATTAGCCAGCTTTTTAAAAATGGCTCTTTCAAGGTTAGGATCTTATCCTGCATTTGGTATATAGATTTTCTTGTTAGGTGAGAAGATTCGAGGCAATGTGCCTGTATAATCCAGCCCCATAACATCAAAGGCTACTACTTCTTACTTAGTCACTCAAAGTAATGGATTGGACAAAAAGGACAGTCTGCTTTATAATATAAGGTTAACGAAGATAACAAAGAATAGTCTGTGTATCTGTTCTATACTGCCAAATCTGCAGTTTTATCACAACATCCATCAATGTGTCATGAAAAAAACCTTTTGTTAACTTCAACATAGGACCCAAAGTGTGTCTAATCTTTGAGATGTCTTCTGCCCCTTTTTTCCTTTCCTTTCCACTTAAGTTAAAAGTGGGCTTAAAGCAGAGCGAGTCAGTTAAATTGTATAATGAAAGTGCTGAGATAAGTTTTAAGACTTCTAGGATTTGCAATGGAATCTTTCAACTCAGGGATATTTAATTACTTTGTAGTAGCTTTTTTCACTTTTTCTGTTCATTAAAAACAGATCTTCAACTAGCTTGGTAGCAGTTGTGTGCTGCAGATGGTGTTCAGTTTCCTTGTGCAGAAAGGTCTGGAGCTTTTCAAAGGAGTTTCTTACAGTTGCCTTAACTTGCATATTTTCTCACTCTTAGGTAAAGGTCGCCCTTGCTCAAAAGCCAGTCGTATCCAACTCTAGGGTTCGGTGTTCATCTCTGTTTATACTCAAATAGCCAGCGCCGTTTGCACCTGCAGACATTTCCGTGGACATGTGGCAGGCTTGACTAGACACCACGGAATACTGTTTACCTTCCTACTGAAGTGGTACCTATTTATCTACAGTACTTGCAATTTCTTGCTTTCGAACTGCTAGGTTGGCAGGAGCTGGGACAGAGACGGACACTCACTCCATCAATGCAGCACTCGGATCTCAAACTGCTGATCTGCTGACCTTCCAGTCGTCAAGTTCAGTGTCTTAACCACTAAGCCACTGCAATCCCTTTTTCTCTCACTCCCAGCATCCATCAAAATCAAACTTTGGCTTTCCTGCTTAGTTCCTTGTGTTTATCACAAAAGCTGGAATAATGAACTGAAATGTAAGCAGAACCACCTACTGTGGAGGAAATTATCAATCATAGCTTCTGATAATTATCCTTTATATTTGTTTATGTGTATCTCCTTTTAATATGTTACAGTAAGGATGTGATCAAGAAAGAAGAGATGATATCAAGAAGTTACTGATGTCACTTGCTTCACAAGTGGGTGGCTTCAGCAAATGACTGATGTTTTATATAGTTTAGCAAACTCTTTTTCATATACATTGTGATATCTGCACAGTAAAGAAGCCTTCAGAATTAATAAATGGTTTTAAATCATAAAGTTTTAGGCAAAATGCTAATTAACTTGTGAACCACCCAGAGAGTTCTCTAAGTGCTATGGGGCGGTATATAAGTGTAATTATTATTGATATAATCACTCTTATGCATTCCCTTCCACAAATTATCTGCTTGGTTTACTAAGGAACTCAAACAGATGAAACAAAGAGGATGAAGACTAGAGTGAACCCAATTGAAGATGGGCTAAAGCCAGTGGTGGGCTCAATTTTTTTTTACTAACACACTGTGGCCGTGGTATGGTGGCCGTGGCCAGGGGGAAAACCCTGTGTTACACCTGAATAAGGACTACTTTATTTCAAAATTTGGATGGGCTGGGCCAGCCAGAATTTCTTCTACCGGTTCTGGCGAACTGGTGCGAACCTGCTGATGACCACCACTGGCTAAAGCTCATTGCATAGTGCCTATACCAGAGCTTTAAAATGCATTGCCCAGAGAAGTCAGGTTGGCCCATTCCCTCTTGTCCTTCCATTGTCAGTCTAAAACCTTCCTCTTCAGGAAATTTGTTTTTAATCTTATGTGTTTAATTGTTTTAATATAATATTTATATTGTATTTTAAAACTTTTAAACTGTTTCATAATTTCAGTCATGAGCCACCTTAGGCTCCCAATGGGAAGAATGTCAGCATATTAATAACATTAATAAAATAAATTAATTAATGAACAATTTTTAACATCTTTGATCTGGTTGTAATTTGCAGTGTCCTGCACTGAAGATATAAGTAATCTACCTTTTCCTGAAGGCTAATTCTTTGCTAAAAAGGCCAGCTTCTATTGTATCATTCAGTACAGTCCAAGGAAAGCATACAAATTATTTTTTCTCTGTAGCATGCTTTGTAATTCATTAATTTAACTGTTCAGAATGAATGATAATCCCACTAAGCAGTTAGATGAATTGCCACCTCTCTTCAGCTAAACAACTGAAACAGTAGTTTACAGCTGAGAGTATTAAACAAACTGTATCAAACTGGGATTAAAGGCATTTTTCTCTTGTGGTGGAATTCAGATCCTCTGAAAAGGCCTTTAGTGTTCCTTTGGAATAAATATTCACTTAAATTTAAGAAATTTCCTTTGCTGCTTGGAGCAGTGTTGATGGAGAACATAAGTGGTGTTTTTTTATGTTGATACTTTGTTTAAAAATCTGCTGTACTCAAGCCTGCATTCCTGTATTGGACAGTTTACACTGGAGCTAGTAGGATATAATATCAGTAGTAGATTAGTAATAGCAAATTGTACTAAACATATAGTAGTAGACATTTAGAAAACCCTCAGTGATTCTGACAAACTGTACAGTATTTGGTAAATAAAGTCAATTTTTAAATCACTGGGGTTTACCTCTAAGTAATAACACTCACATTTGGAGCACCAGTCATGTAACATCGAGGCAAATATTTCTTTCTGTCTTATATTTTTAATAATAAAAGCAGAACAGATAAGTTGCTTAAGAAAGCATAAGAATACAGAGGGTGCCAAAAACTATATTAAAATTGTAATACTCGGCATATACCGATAACAAAAGATGAATGCAAGTTACTTTTCACTTCTGCAATTACAAGAGATGCTCAAGGTGGTTACCATCAGTGTCCAGACACTTTTGATTACAACGAACTACTAGAGCAACGTTGACCAAAGTGTCCCTTGTGCACATCACGCACAGTACCATGCATCTCAGACTTATGAGTGCATGCAATTGTTAGGAATGTTGAGGGTTCGGTTGCATACTCATGTCTTCATTGTCGTTGAACTTCCACAATGTTCTTGACTTTCAAACACTATTTCAAAATGGTTGTTGTGCTTTTTGATCAACAATCCATACCTGTCAAGTTTCGGGAAATTCTTGTCAAATAAGGGAAATTTCCTGTCCAAAACAGGAAACTGGACAGCTATGCTTATCCTGTGCTGGCCTCCAGTCTAATTGCAGTCTAACTAATACAGGATGACAGCGGGAAAGAGTGTAAAATACAGGGGTTTGACAGAAATTTCCCGAAACTTGACAGGTATGCAACAATCCGTCTTCCACCATTTTCTTTGCCTGTCCTGTCTGTTGCATAGTAATGCTAGCATTATTTTTTTTAGCTAACATCATATTACACATTGCTACCGTAATTTATTTCAACTTTGAAAAGTAAAACAAAGATAAAGTGTGTGTGTGTGTGTGTGTGTGTGTGTGTGTGTGTGTGTGTGTGTGTGTGTGTGTGTGTGTGTGTGTGTGTGTGTGTGTGTGTGTGTGTGTCCCGATATTGGGCAGATGTCTTCTTGCCCTTTTTAATTCTATTTTGTTTTTAGATGTGTAATTTTAGCTTTGTATGTTTTTATATGCTGGTGGTGCATTCATTGGTTCATCCATCCATCAATTCATTATTTTGTTTTTCAGAGGGCAGAAAGGCAAGCACGAATGATGGACTCAACACAATATGCGGAATTCTGTGAAAGTCGTCAGCTGAGCTTTGGTAGGTGTTGCACATGAGCTTTGGTAGGTGATGCCTAAACCATAATATCATGTAGTTTCGAAGGTGTCAGGCGTGGAGCATCCCGTAGTCTCCTAGAAAAGAGAGAAAACATTTTGTACCATCACCTCAGGTCATGGCAGTTTCATAGAAAGAACAAAGAAAGCTCACTGAAAAGCTCATCTTGCTGTGACTATGGGATGGCCTCTTTATGGCTGGGACCAAACAGGTGATCCTTGAGTGAGATCCAAGAGCTGAGGACAGTAATGGAGAACCTTTTAGAGACTGACTGCCCAAACTCACCTTTACCACAGACTCAGCAGGCTGTCATCTGCGCCGCATCCTCACACCACTTGTGAGCCGCCTACCTTACCCCAGACAAGGGAGGGACGAAACGTTCCCATTGGGCTGCTGGGCAGAGGGGCAGGGCAAACTGTGTGCTGGGGGAGGGAGGAAGCTTCCCATTGGGCTGCTGGGAAGAGGAGCAGGGTGAACACTGCTGGGGGAGGCAGGAAGTGCTCCCATTGGGCTTCTAGGAGAAGCCTGCCATAGATGACACTAGGATATATTCTGGTGCTCTTTTTTTGCGGATAAATGCTCATGCCCCTTGGGTCTTTCTGAGTGTTACTTTGTGTGATGTAATGACAAATAAACATGGGATATTTTCAGAGCAGTGATGCTACTTCTGATAGTACTTATCTCCCACCTTGCACTCAATCTCAGTGTAATATGTTTCTACTAGAGGAGGGCATATCTGTATTTTTGGATGACAATTTCTGAAATCCAGGGACTGTAGTCCTGACATACAGATAACACACATCTCTAGTGTCTGTATAGGCAAGCCCTTGCAGGAGAGGGAGAAGGTACTTGCAGGTTTCATACAAAAGCTGATGGTGTACAATATTCTTGACCTCAGATGTGAAGAAATGGCGGGGTGTGGGGTGGGATGTATTTCTGAGTAACAATACGTGCCTGAGAAAATTCAGTTGCAAGTGATAAGTGAAGTTCCTGATCATTAATTATTCATCCTTTCATAACAGATAAACAAAACAAAAGTAAAATAAAAAATAAAGAAGACAAAAATGTTGTGGCACCTTAAAGACTAATTGTTGTATTTTATTATGAGCTTTAATGGAGTCCACTTCCTCAAACAATTTCCTCATCTTTTCATGTTAGTTAATGTTAACAAATTTCACTTAATTTCTGTTTCTACCAAACATGTTTTCTGAATTAAAATCTGTAGCTTTCTTTCATGAGGCTTATTTTAAATTATAGGAACCATTAGTTTATGCTGCCATTATGCCTTTTGGCATAATGAAAACATTAGGGTCCTACCATCACTGAAAAAAAGGAGCAATCTTAGCTCTATTTATCAGCCACAATTAAAGTTCACTCTAAAAGAATGATGTTTGTCATATAACAAGTCAGATCACTCCAGGGGTAGTTAGGTGAAAGTTTAAAGGGTTAAAAGTCAACAAGAGCACAGTGAAAGCCTGTGAAAAGCATGACAAAATAGTACATGACACATTAAATGGAAGAACAATGACATCTTCAAATAAAAGACGTTTATTTTGTTCTCCGTAACAAGCATTTGATTTGGAGGAATGACTAATTCATTCATAGATCACAGTGTGAAACATAAATGACACAGCCACAGTTGAGCCGTCTGTTAGCATCGAAAAGTAGCGTTTTGTATGCTATTTAAGTGTTTCTCTTGTGTGAGCTGTCTTAGCATTGTGTGACATCTGGAAATGGTTAGCCTAAGGATTCTTCAGATGAAATTTGCTTTGGTGTCTCAAAGGCTTGAAGTGAAGTCACATTTTGCACCTAATAATTATAATCAAGGCTACAGCAAGGTAAATCTTCAGCATGTTTAAAGTATAGTTTGTGTAGGTCTTGAACTGGAGAAAACATTTCATAAGGAGAGCATGACAACATTATCATGAGAAGCTGAGATTGCTTCGTAGCAGACATTGGTCACTGCGTGGAAGAGCAAAAGCAAATCAGATGGCCTTATTCAGGGGATGGTTGTTCCTCAGAACTCACTGCTTTGTCTCCTTTGTTGGAAAATGGAATGGTGTACACAAAGTGCCTTGGTCTGCACAATGTAGCTGTTGTCTTTCCTTGTGGGAGAAGGTATCTGTGATTGTGGTGAAGGAAGAGTCACTAATGATCCACTGAACTTCTCTACATGGGTTGGAGAGAGACAACAATCTTGTCCTTTGCTTCACGTAGTGACAGGGCATAGTCTGGCCAGGTTATCCTGCTATGGTAATAGTGTAGATCATACTGCCAGCGACTGAACGCTGAGTGTCAGGTGGCGGTTAACTAACCTGACTACCCTGAGAACTAACGGCCTTGGGTGCCGAAGTTCACAGGGAAGGGTGACGGTCCCCAATGGATTAAATCCCACTTGAATGCATCTTGATGGAGGGTGGCAGCTTTATCAGTACTGATGAGGACTTTGAGTGCCAAAAGGGCTCAGGACCAAAAAGTGAGTCACGGAATTGGATCAGTGGTACATCATGCTGCGACGTGGAAGGCAGATAAAAGGTCACTGCATTATATTCTCAGGATAGTCTTCATGGCTGTTCACCAAATTCGGATTCTGATATGGTGGTGGTGATGGCAGCGGCAGCGGCAGCGGCAGCGGCAGCAGCAGCAGCAGCAGCAGCAGAAGAAGAAGAAGTGACATTACTAGAATCACCTGAGCCCACAGCTACAGACAAGGCTGGAAGGCTCTTTATGGGGCTAGATTATGTTTCTGAAAGGGAGAGAAGCCTGTTGTTGTGGCATTCTAATTATGGAATCACTCCGCCTGTACACAATACAGTTGTTAAATTATCACACTATAAGCCTTTGTTGTTTTCCCATGCAATTCTGCCTCATTGTTTATGATTTCATTTTATTTATTTACTAGCAGAGTTTACCTGGCGGTGCTGGGCTGTTTTAAATTGTGTTGGAAGGGGGTTTTTTTGGTTAATGTTTGTAAATAAGAGCTTAGTCTGTGATTTTCATTTTGAAAAGTTTATTTATAAACATATTTTTTTGTGATTGTACATTAATAAACGTAATAAAACATTATTTTAACAATTTTTAACAGATATGTATATTTTTATTAAAAGAGAAATAAATGTTTTTAGATTTGTATTTGTTTTTTTACATTTTTTTAAGAGATATGTATATTTATTTTAAAAAGACAAATAACTTTTGTTACATTTGTTTTTTTTAAAATGTTTAACATATATGTATATTTGTTTAAAAATGAGAAATAAATTTTCTTATATATTTATTACTTTTTAAAAACTTTTTAAATTTTTTAAAAGTATTTTAAAGTGTAACTATATAGATTTTTATACAAATTTGTTCCTGTTGTTTGTTGTCTTGTTAACATTAACTAACACACACCCCTTATATTTGAAATTTACTCACGTTTATGTAGTTTGGATTTGCATGGGTGTTTAATCTTGATTTTCTGTTGAAAAAAGAATATAAATGTATCTTAGGTATTTGTTTATAATGTATGCTTTTTGTATTTAGGGATGATTGGTTATAATGTTTTTTAATAGATAACTGTTACTTACCTTTATTACTGTTGTTTATTGTTTGGTTCTGTTTTACTGTTTGCTTCTTTTTCCATTGTTGAATTTGTGAAATCTGTGATATAGAAACAATAGTTTGTATTATTTTGTCAAATTAATGGAGAAGTGTGTTCTAAGGATTGTTTCATTTACCTGTTTGATGTGTCTGGTTGTTTTTAATGGTGATGAAATGGTTTAACATTAGCAGAGCTAATGGCAGGTTGATTTGGATAGGTGGATTGAGCATCATTAGCAGATGTCTCTGAATAATAAAATCTATAGGTATGATTGGGTTATGATGGTTTTCTATGTTGTCTTCTGTTTGTTTGTTTTTGTTGTATTCTTCTTGTTGATTTCTTTGAGTTGTGTATATTTTTTGGTTTGTCGGAGTCCTGTTAGTACTTTTTTCATTTTCTTGAATTTGTTTTTGATATATTTTCTCAATTATTTGTTGTAATTGTTCATTTTGCTTATTAGTATTGTTGTCTTTGTCATATTTTGTTGTTGTTTGTGTTTCTTTTCTTTGCACAACTGGAATTTCTTGGCAGTTTATGTTTGGTATTTGTTGGTCTTCCTGTTTATGTTTTGAAATTTGGATTTCTTGGTCACTTATTATTGTTTTTGTGTTCTTGTTGTCTATATCTGAATTTTGTTTCTTATTTATTTTTTCAATTATTTCTTCCATTTCCGTATTTTGTTTGTGATATTTTATGTCCTCACGTTCTTTAAGGTTAGGTACTTGAATTATTGGTTTTTTCTCTATTGTTTTCTGTTTCCATGGTAATATTTCTTTTTTGCTTTCTTTTTGGTTTTGATTCCATATCCATTGGTTGCTTGGTGATTCATCTATCAGTATAAATTTATTTAGTCTTTCTCTGTCTCTAATTTTGTTCTTCTTAATGTTTTCTATTATTTCTTCCACCTCCTCATTAAGTTGTTCATCAGTTTTTTTCCATTTCTTCGTTATTTGTTTGTTGTGGTATCCTTTCTTTTTTTCTTACAATTTGGATGTCTTTATTTCTTGATTCTTCTACTTTTGGGTCATTAATTTGTTTGTTTGTTGAGGTGTGGTTTTGTGGTTCATTTCTGATTGTCCTGTTATTTTTGTTTTCAGTTGTTGTTATTTGTTTTTGATTAATCTTATCAATTATTTCTTGAAGTTGTGTTTTGGACTGTTCTGATAAGTGGTTATATTTTTCATTTGTATATATTTCATTTCTATTTTTTTCTGTTGTCATGACTATTTGTTTTTGTTCTTTCTTGTTTTCCATTATATTTTTCATTATTTGTTCTGTTTTTAAATTGTATTCTGATTCATTTTTTCCTATTATTTGCACTTGCTCTTCCTCTTCTTCTTCTGTTGAATATTCTTCTCTGAGAATTACTGTGTAATCTTCTATTTTAAATTGTATGTAGTTTCTCACTTTGGTCCAATATTTTTTAAACAAATCAGGGTTGTCTTTATGTCTTTCTAGGTATTCTTGTGGGTTTATTTCGTAATTTTCTTTGTAAGTGGTGTTATTATTATAAAAGTTACCTTGCTTTGTTTTTTCAAATGAGTTTTTTCATCCTAAGGTATATTTGTTCTCGTCCGTTATATTTGATGGAATTATTTCTCCAGGTTTCTTTTCTTCTTCTTTTTTGGTCCATTGTTTTGTATCCTCTTCCACTAGGTGTTCTATTTGTATTTTCCATTTTTTTATTTTTTTATTTGCTTCTGTTAGTAATTTATTTTCGTTCTTTGGGTCAATGAGTTTGGTGTTGGTGTTCTCCGCTACTTTCTAATGGTCCCCTCGGATCTCCTCTCCCCTCTGTTTTTTAATAAGATCTCGTTATCATGTGAGTTTGCAAGGGTAGGTTTTCTGCGTTAATGTGGGCTGTTTGCGTAGTAGTCTTGGGTTCGCTGTTTGCACATTACGTAGGTGTGGCTATAGTTTAGTTTTCCATTTCTCGTGGATTTATAGCATGTCCTTTGTTTACGGAAGTATATGCGGTCATGGTTGAAAGTGTGTTGTTCATCCCTTTGGTATATGTGTGAAGACTATTGGTCGAAACTCTGTTTGTAGTTCGGTAAGCTTTAATGTTTTTTTGCAATTGTCTGTTCTTTTTTAGCGATCTTAAAGAGCATCAATGGATGCTTATTTTTTCAGTTTAAAATAAAGATTGTTTGTTGATTATTTTCCTGATTTCATGTGTTGCTTATTATTTAGATTTTTGCAGCACTTGTTGATATACAATGTTTTTGGTTTGATTGTTTGTTGCTAGTATGAATAAATTATCTGCTGAAACCACTCTAGAGCACGCAACATATAACTGTCCGTGAGAGAAACATGGCTTTGAAAGATGAACTCCACAATGTTGCAGTGTCTGTCCTTGCGATTTATTTATTGTAATTGTGAATGCTAGTCATACAGGGAATTGTAGTCTTTTGAATGGTATAGTTTGATCAGTTGTGATCAATGGAATATGTGGAATACATACTGATTCCCTTGCTCCTTTACCTGTAATTATTGTAGCTTCTATTACATTTGGCATGAGGTTTTTAACACAGAGCCTGGTGCCATTACATAAGTTTGGCGGGTTCAAAGTAGAATAATAGGTGCTCCTTCTTTTAGTAATTGTTTGTGAGAAGGCATTCCTGGTAGTTCTAGTGAATTTTAAAAATCTGTTGGAAAATTTACAGCATCATCTGTGTCCACTACTGTATCAATAGATTTGTATACAGTAGGTTGGTCTGGTAACATGTCTAGAATTTCCTGATTTATAATGTTAACATCATCATTCCTTGCTGCTAAGATTGCTCTTTGTGTAAGCCATTCATGATGATGATAATTTTCGTTAATGTTTGTGTATATGCCATTTATAAGTTCAAATGCAGATGTTACCATGGTACAGAAATAATCAGGAAATTCAATGTTATTTTCTTCATTTTTTGGTACTTTTCCATCACCTATTTTTAGAAGGAAGTTAGTAAACAGTTGAGTGTTTGTATTTTGTCTTACTCTCACGTTTTCTGTTAAGGTAATGGTTTGAACATTTCCCCATAAATAGGATTGGTTGATACATGCGTTGATTTGATCTGCAGGTGTAGATTTTGGTATTACTGGGAGTGTTTGTCTGAAATCTCCACAAAGAAGTAGAAGAAGTCCACCCATTATTTTTTCATTTTCTCTAATGTCTTTTGGAGTCATGTAGATTTCAATAGATTTTTTATGTGCCATCGTACATTCATCCCAGACAATATTTTTTGCTTCTTTAAGTACTTTTGCATGGGCACTACCTTTTGTTATATTACATGTCGGGGTTTCCTGTTTAGCTATGTCAAGTGGTATTTGCAGTGCAGAATGAGCAGTTCTTCCACCTTCCATTAATATTGCTGCTATCCCTGAGGATGCTATGGCTAATGGAACATTTCCTTGTGAACGTATTTCTGCTAGAATTAGGTTTGTGAGGAAGGTTTTTCCCGTTCCTCCAGAAGCTTGTAGGAAAATTATTCCTCCATCTTCTGTTGTTAGTTGTGTCATTATGTTGTCATAGGCAGATTTCTGTTCATCATTAAGCAATGGTTTGTTTTGATTTATGTATTCTGTTAATCTTTCAATGTCATAGTTTGTCTCCCTTATATAATCTGCATTTAATGCATCTCCTTCATTGCGTGTTGGTGCTGGTAAGCCAACTGCTTCCAGTGTTTTATTTGCCATGCGTATGCATTTGTCTTCTATGTCTATTAAAGCCATGTTGTATATGTCTGCTCCATACTCAATGTTTAATGTGGGATGTTCTTTTCTGGCTTTCATTAGCATATCCTCACTAAGTGAGTTTCTAAACATTTCCCACAAATATAGTGGGTTTGATGGGCTACATGAAGTGAGTATTATTGCTATTAATGTTCTCATTTGGTGTGGCATAGAAATCATTGCTGCTGCTTCCAAAGTTGTTTCCCAATGATGACCAGCCTCTAATAACCCCATGTGCTGACAAACTTCTCTGTATGTTTCCAACACTTTTCCATCCACAGTTTTGAGTTCTTGAAAAGATGTTGGTCCAGGTATTGTATGGAGCAGCATTCTTAGATAGAAGCATTCACTATTATTTGGATGCACAGTATACAGTCTTCCTATGGCATCACTTTGATAAATGTCATGTTCAGGTACATAAGTGCCAGTTTTTCTTTGGCAGAACTGTTTATTACTTTTATTCCATGTGTAATATGTTGCCACATCATGATATAGAATAGTTTTTGCAAATGGATCTTTCTGGCACAATTTTAAAAAGGCAGTTAAAGTTGTTTCCTGAGGATTCTCTGCAACACGTGGCTGATTCAGAAGTAAAATATACTCTTTGGCCATTTTCTAGGTGTACACTTAGATGAAGGACTGCTGGATGTCTATTGTGTATGTTAAACCCTAGAATACGTCAGAAACCCTCATTTGTACTAATGTACCTGCCACATTGGTACTGTAAAATCTCATTGTTTTTGTTCATGTTTCTAATATCATAAATGGCCATGTCGCTGCCTTTGTTTATATACTTGCACACATACTTTATTGATTTAACACTGTTACAATATTCAACATTAATGTGCATGTTGAATATTTTATATAGTAGTAGACAGTATGGCACTATCCATGTGTTGTCAATTACTATTTCTCCTTGTGTTTTCATTTTTAATTTCATTGTGTGCCCTCCAACCTCCACAGAACGTCTTCTGTATTGTGGGTACCCATCTTCTGAAGTTTGTGTTTCTTTTAGTAATGCTCTGGGGTATCTTTTGGTGCAGCTTTTATCTTTCATGCATGGTGCTTTTGGGTTAAGAAGGCCACAGGGACCATGAACCATGTTTTTCTTAACAATGGCATGTAGTTCCATGTCTTCGTTTTCATTTGGTATTTCAGCAGATATTATTTTATCAATTTCAGTGGGATGTATTTTGTTTTTTAGCCAGATTAAGTTGTGAGCATATGGCAGCCCACATTTCTACCTTCAATTGTAAACATCCAGCAATTACATTCACCAAATATTTGATTTTTTGTGATAAGATTAATTAATTGTGTTTGTTTTAGTCTAAATACTCTGGCAATTAAGTCATGTTGGTCATTAGATGTTTCATCATTTCTGAGGTGATTTTTTTTATCTCAGGCCATGTTGGGTTACATGTGAATGTTATAAATAAGTCTGGTCTTCCATGTTTCCTAACATAGGTCATAGCATCCTGAGTATATTCATGCATATGCCTTGGGCTTCCTGTATATGTTGCTTGTAGGATGAGCAGTTTTCCAATGTTTGCAAGGTTTCCATCTTGTGCCACAGCATCTTTTAAATGTATGTATTGTTCTGCTCTGAGTAGTTTTGATTTGTTCTAATGTAAAGTAGTCTTTCACTCTCTATTTTAGCATACATATCCACAACGAACTGGTTTAAAAGTTTTCTGCAGTGGATTATGTGGTTTTGTTCTTCATTTCTAACCATTAGAATGTAGGAGTAGTAGTCCATGGCTGAATTTTTTTCTCAGTTTCTTTGCCTGTTTTTGGATCAATGCGCTTCAAATTAAAATGATAACCATCTTCACCATATGGGAAAAGAATGGGATACTGAAGAGCATCGTAGGAGCGATGTGTTTCTGATATGCATTGTAGTTTTTTGTCATATTGTTTAAGTACAATATCTCTGGGATGGAAAGTGTGCCCTGAAATGAGTGCTGCAACTTCATTTGTTTCTGGAGCATTATATCTCTGTATATGCTCTTCTGTTGGAGTTTTGTCTGCAGCTATGACAATTTGGTATTCATTGTTTGGCATGTTTTGCATGGCATTTTTGAAAGTGAGGATGAGATTATTGTGTTCATGTAACATCCTTTGTATTTTTAGCACAATATGTTGTTTTGTTCCTTCAATGTATGTACATCGTTGTGTTGTTTCTTTTTCCTTATCTCCCATGAAATAAATTTGCAGGAACTTTGGTTCTTCTTCTGATAGTGGTAGTAGTGAACCGATATTGTGGTAAATCTGTCCTTGAATGGTGAATGTTGGATTGAATCCTTTGTGTTGTATAATGGCTGTGGCTCCAAATGAAGTCATTTGAAAACAGGAGTTGTATTTTCGAATATTCTTTAAGAAATGTTTATAATCTGATGTTACTCCACTGGTATATTCTATCAGTTGTTGTGGTGGCAATTGCTGCTGAATTCTAATTTTACCATCTTTACAACATAGTGATTTGGTTTCTGTTTTAAATTTTCTGGCTTGACAGAATTTGCAAATTGTGTCTAGATTACCAATCTGTAAATTGGCATTTTCTGAATAATTAGTTTCTGGATCATAGGAAAAGGCAGCATTTTTAATGTTAATTTCTTAGCTTTACTTCTCTCTTTTCGTATTGCTCTTGTCTTTTTATTCTGTTGTAATCTCATCTCATGTCTCTTTGGGGTTTCAATTGCCCTTGATGTACTGTCAATTTCTCTACGTTCTCTTAACATGGCCTCGTGTGCCTGAGAAGATGTCTGTTCTGTTTTTTCAGCATATTTCTTTTTGCGTTTATGAAGTTCTTCTTCCCTTTCTTCTGTTGTTTGTTGTGCTTTGTCTAGTTTTCTTTTCTTTTCTTTTTTGGCGTGTTCTTTGTCCTATATTTGCACGGTTTTTTTTAGGCATCCTGACTTACAATTTATTGTAATTATTTTCTGAGGCAATTATTTTCTGTGAAAATATTTTTAATTCCTTAATTATAAGTATTACCTTTGTGTTGCTTTAATTGTAAGCTTTGTGCTGTTTTCTAATTGTTATGTGTCAAGAATTATTGGTCCGTAAGCTAAATGTGTTTTTTTTTGGGGGGGGCGGGGTTTAAAGTTCTGAAGCATATGAATTAAAAAAAATTGTGAATATTTATAGTTTGTACTATGTACGCTGCAATAGTTAATGGAGTCTCCTCCGTAATTTCCTCAGGTGCAATTGTGCCTAATTCTGACGGTTATTTCTTCCCTTAAATGTTTTTTCTGTTGAAATTTATTCAATAACTGTAAAATATAATTTGGATTTCTTTGTAATACGTCTAATTTGATTGCAATTGTAAGTTGTTTTAACTTAATCTGCTGAAATAGAACATAGAATATGCTCCATAACCGTGGCGTGTTTTTCTCCACCAAACTGTGAGGGGTTTGTGATGCCTTTTATGGGTTTTTTTTCATGCTTCTCCCAATGTTTGACGTGTTTGATGCATTCCCAGCATTCAACGTGATTGGCTGCATTTATTTAATCGAGTAGGATGCTGGGATTTGTCCTGTAATCTTTTGTGTCAGCATTAGTTCTGTGGTTAATTTTTTAATTTGTTTTTTTAATGACGTTACGTATGCGGTGTATATGTATTACGTGAGTTAATGGGCAGAAATGCATTATGTATTGTGGTTTCGTAGAGTTAAAGGTTTTGCGTGGTGCGGCAAAGAAACGTTCAGTTTTTTAGATGGTTTATCCAACATTCTATGTGCTCGTGCCATTCAGCTATATTAGCTGGCATAGTATAGGTGCAAAGGATGCTGGAACATGAAGTTTAATGTGTGATTTTCGCGAACCGACATTGGAATCTTTTCTGCAGCTTAATTTTGATTGGCTGCGGTGCAGCTCACAACGTTCTTTTTCCACGTGCCTCTCAGACTGATTGGCTGTGGCATGGCATGGCGCATAGGATGGTGGGTAGTGAAGTCCTTTTTATTTGTTCACGTTCGTGGGTCTCCTGCCCTACTGGCGCATTTCTCAACCCGACAGTTACCTGCGAACCCAGTTCGGGCAAGTGCACGAATGCTCGGTACGGGCTAGTAGGGCCGGGTGCAGGATCCTTTGTCACATCCCAACAGTTAACGCTCAGATTTATAGATATAGATTGCTCAAACTTATATAGCCGCCCCGCTTGCCAGAGCGACTCTGGGTGGCTCACAATGTTAATATCTCAACACTCAGAAAATTATGAACTCTTAAAATGCTAAAAATTACAAAAATCATTAGAGCTTAAAACCATTAAAACCTGTTGCTAAAAATACCCCCACTAATTAAAAATTGAGATTAAAACCTAAAAGTACAAGTGGCCATCATTGTATGAGCCATCGGGGGTGGGGGTGGGGCTACCATATCACCAGTGCCCCACACCTGCTTCACCAGCCATGTTTTAGGTCTTTTCTGAAGGGCAGCAGGTCTGTCTGGAGACAGAATTCAGTTGGCAGGAGGTTCCATAGGGCCGGAGCAGATACCAAAAAGGCCGTCCTTCTTGTTCCAGAGAGATGAGCCTCTCTAACTGATGGTACTTTTAAGGTACTTTTAAGGTCTGCTCTACAGGGACAGGCAGATGTCCTCAGGGTGATGCGGTCTCTTAAGTATCTTGGACCACTGCCATGTAGGGCTTTAAAGGTCATCACCAGCACCTTGAATTGCACCCGGAGGCACACTGGCAACCAGTGCAGCTCCCGCAGCAGGGGTGAAGTACGGGCATAACGCCCTTACCCCATCATGAGGGCAGTCGTATTTTGGACCAGTTGCAGCCTCCAGATGGTCATCAAGGGGAGCCCCATGTAAAGCGCATTGCAATAATCTAGTCTGTAGGTGACCAGAGTGTGCGTGACCATGAGCAAGGAGTCCCGATCTAGGAGCAGGCATAACAAGCGTATAACACAAAGTTGTGTGAAAGCCCTCCTGGCCAGGGCTGCCACCTGCTTATCAAGCAGGAGTCCTAAATCCTTGAGGACCCTCAAATTACGCACCGGGTCTGTCTGAGGCAAAAGAGTCCCATCCAAAACCAACGATAGTAACTCCTGGGATAACGCAGGACCCCTTACCCACAACCACTCAGTCTTTCCAGGATTCAGTTGTAGCCTATTGTCCTCCATCCAGACCCTAACAGCCTCCAGACAGCTGGATAGGACATCAACTATCCCATCACTTGGATCACCACGGGCTGAGATGTATAGTTGAGTATCATCTGCATATTGATAATACTTCACCCCCGTGGGATCAGATGATCTCACCCAGAGGTTTCATGTAAATATTAAATAGGAGAGGCAAGAGCACCGAGCCCTGCAGCACCCCATATTGAAAAAGCCTAGGGCTGGACCTCTCGCCTTCCAGAAAAACCAACTGGGTCTGACCCCTAAGAAATGAGGAAAAACTAGAACCACACCATGCCCTGGTTCCACAATCCTCAGAGCCGTTCCAGAAGGATACCATGGTTGACGGTATCAAAAGCCGCTGAGAGGTCAAGAAGAGCAAGGATGGATGGATTACCTCCATCCTGCTCACACCAGAGATCATCCAACAGCGTGACCAATGCAGTTTCTGTACCATATCTGGGCCTGAATCCTGACTGAAAAGTGTCCAGATAATCGGCTTCATTCAGGACCCCCTATAGCTGCCATGCCACTGCCTTCTCCAAAACCTTCCCTAGAAACGGGAGGTTGGATACTCGTCAGAAGTTGGTTAAAATTGTTGGGTTGAGCAATGGCTTCTTCAGAAGGGGGTGCACCAACGCATGTTTCAATGGTGCAGGAAACACCCCCTCCCATAAAAAAGCATTAATTATTGCTTCAATCCAACCACTTGTCACCACCTTGGTCATTTTAACCAACCAGGCGGGGAAAGGATGCAACACACAGGCAGTAGCATGGACAGTTCCAAGGAGCCTGTCCACTTCCTCAGGGACAACAGGATTGAACCGATCCCAGATAACATGGCAAGACTGTGATCCAGTAAACTCTAGACCCACACCATCCATGCTGGGATTAAACTTTGAGCGAATCCAATCGATTTTCTCCATTAGATAAGCAACAAAGTCCTCAGCTGACCCCTGTCATCTAGGCCCAAATCCCCCTCTGCCGAGTAGGGATTTGGTAACCCGGAACAGGGTTGCTGCGTGATTATCCACAGAGGCAATGAGGGCAGTGAAGTATTGATGCTTCACTGCCTTCATCGCCCCAAGGTAAGCCCTAATAGTGGCTCTAGCAAGTGTTCGATCGGAATCACTTCGGGTCTTCACCCAACGGTGCTCTAGACGTCTCTTTGCCCATTTAAGTTCCCTCAATTCCTCCATAAACCATGGGGATGAGCCCTCGAGTGCGGAGAGGCCGTAGTGGTGCAATCACGTCCATGGGGGGATATTATTTTAATTATATTTGTGCAACACTGCAATAATAATACAGTACAACCTCTACATATGAATTTTTCCATTCCATGAGATTATTTGTATGTCAAAAAAATTGCATGTTGAAAACACACTGCATTACCAGAAGAGGCCACTAGATGTCATCATATTTTTGTATGTCGATTTTTTCTTATTAAAAATTTGTATGTTGATTTTTTTAGCCATGATTTCTACAGTAATACCTCGGATAACAAATGCATTGGATAATGCTAAAATCAGATAATGATGCAAATTTTGGGGGGAAATTGCATCATATAACATTATTTTAGCATTATCCGATGCATCGTGTTTGGCCCTCCGGAAAGGGAACTGGACAAGCACCTGGCTGCTTCCCTTCCCAGAGGGCTGGAGGGTGAGTGCAAAGACACTACCAGTCCTCCAGGAAAGGAACCGGCCAAGCGAAAGGCAGCCAGCATATTGGTGCTCCGTTCAGTGGCTGCCTTTCGGCATGCATCGGATAACGCTAAAATCGGATAACACTAAGACTTGTAGAACCCTCCACCATCACCGGAGTCATGGGCCCCACCCCCGGATATCCTGGCAGCTGGGATGGAGAGGCTGCTGCGGGGGCCCTCCACCATCGCTGGCGGCCTGGGCTCCACCCCAGGCCAGGGCACAAAAGGCCGCTATGGTGGTAGGACTCCACCACCGCTCCAGTCATCCTGGCAGCCAGGACGGAGAGGCCACTGCAGGGGCCCTCCACCATCGCCGGTGTCCTGGGCCCCACCCCAGGCCAGGGCACAAAAGGCCACTATGGCGGAGCATGGCAGGACTTCACCACCCTCAGATTTGCCTGCAGCCAGTGTTGAGAGGCCGTTGTACTTTTGTATTGTTGTACTGATATGTGCTTTTGTAGGATGAATGTGGTATAATTATTGTTTATATTGTATACTGTATTATTGTGTTTACTAATGTGTTGTTTTTTGTAGATTGAATTTTGTAAATTGTATTATTGTATATTTGCCTTGTATATTGTTGATTTATGTTGTGATTTTTGTGAGCTGCCCTGAGTCGGCATATGCTGAGTGGGCAGCATACAAATCGAATAAATCAAATCAATCAATCAATCAAACCAAATGTTACAGCAGCTGCTCCTGGCACTGAAGACTAACAACACAAAGGGATATTCAGAGGCAATCCAACAAACTTTCTATTGTCTTCATATTGGCAAAGCTAAGGAAAGCCATAAGAAGATGCTGGGATGGCAGAATGGCGGGACATAATTATATCTGGATCAAGAAAAAATATAATTTTTTTTGGTAAAACACAAAGGAATGACTCCTTCAGCTCTTTAATAATTGCTGGACAAGCAAATAAATCCCGGAAAATTTTGGCTGAAGATGAAAATGATTGCTATATTGGAACCAGCAAAGAACCATTAGATACCAAATATGACAGGCCACTTTTCTACTTTGCTTCTCATGCAAAGTGTTTGAATGAATTATATTAAATGATCCTCTAACCCGGGGTTCCCAACCTTTTCATGCCACAGGATAGCTTAGCAGGTCAGTCACATGGTTCCTCACACTGTAAGACTCATCTGTAGCTGTTGTAAATGTGTTTATGATAGCTGCAAGTGCATTTACGGCAGGCACGTGTGTGTTTACTCATGTGCAGGCACGTTTTACAGCTGTTGTAAATGCTTCCACTTCCCGGAGCAGTGAGGGCGGCAGCAGACCACATGAAATGGTGTCATTAGCCGGGTCCGGCCCATGGACCGTAAATTGGCCACCCCTGCATCTAGCCCCTAAAATTGAATCTCTTCTAATTCCAAAATAGGCAGGCTCAGATCTTAAATCTAACCCAACACATTGAAGATTATTTTGAATAAACTAGAGCAACATTTGTTGACTTTACAACAGAATATGGCAAAGTCCACCATCAATTGCTGCTCAAAAAGCTCTACTTTGTTACCAAAGACCATGAGCTAATAGAAATAATCTGCTTTAAATGTCCAGCTTTAAAAGAGAATCTTCTTTCTTGAATTTGAAGGGAGGCACAGTCACTGGAGAAATCAAAGAAGCCATCTGCTACTGGGAAGTATCCTGGCACCATTACTTTTAAAGATTTGCTCAAATGATCAACCAATGTTCCCATATGCTTGGCGTTTCATCTATGCTGATGATCTTGCCTTGTCAGCCCAAGGGGAAACCTTTGATCTAAAAAATAATTGAGAAACTACCATGAAGTAGCTAGTTTTTCTGAGCATCTCTGTTCTCCAAGTGGAAGGTACAGAACTGTATTTTTCAAGGGATTGATTTCAACTGCTTGTTTTTATGATATAAGGTAAAGTCTTCCTTTGCACAGATTAGTTCTTGGGTTTAAATTCCCAGAAGCCCTGATCAACAGGTGTGCTGACTTGGGCTTCTAGTAACTGAAGTCCAAGAACACCTGGGGCACCAAGGTTGGCTACCCTTAACTTGGACTGTTGCTATTGGATTAATATTTTAAAGTGTTACAAATGGCATAGTTTACATTTCTTTTATTTTGATGTATGTTTCTTTTTGCATCTTTAGTCTCTCTTTTTAGGTGGTAGGCAGTGATGCACTGCAGCAGGTTCTGTCAGGTTATGCAGAACCGGTAGTGGAAATCCCCCCAGGCCATGCCCACCTGGTTGATCACACCCACCTCCATAGTCCATAATGCAGGATGTTTGGCCACGTCCACAGATTTGGCCCCACCCACAGATTTGGCCAGCCCACAGAGTAGGTAGTAAAAAATGTTGCAGTGCATCACTGGTGGTAGGTTATTGTTTGATACAGGCTTACAAAATATGCAAGGTACTAATGTTTTCCTGATGGCTCTTGGAAGATTTACTAGAAGCTTGTGTTTGTAGACTCCTGCTTCTCTGTGCGGGAGATACCATATATACTCAAGTATAAGTCAAGGTACCTAATTTGGACTTCTAAAACTAGGAAAATAGATTGACCCGAGTACAAGTCGGGGGTGGAAAATGCAGCAGCTGCTAGTGAGTTTCAATAATCAAAAAACATGAAGATGCAGTAAAATTAATTAATTTAAACATTTGTGTGGGCATGTTTTTTTAGTGTTTACAGTAGTTACTTATTTTTTTAAAAACTATATTTGCACCACCAACCAGTGGTGGCACTGCAGGGGAAATGGGCAGGCAGGCCAATTGCACTGAGGCAGGAAGTGATGTTCTAGCCTAGCCTCTTGTTCTTCCTGCAAGCAGGAAGCATGGCTTCCCCTTCCATTTTGGCCACATGGAGCAGGGGCAAAGACACGAAGGTAAGTGAAACCCTTTCTTTTTATGCACAGGTTTGGTTTCCCACTGAAATGCATTGGAAACAAATTAATTTCTTGTATTCTGATGCTTTTCTGTTTGTTTGTTTGTTTCCAATGCATTTAAATGGGAAATCACGATTTGCACCCTCTTTTGGCCATATATTTCCTTTCCCCCTCTCCTTAAGCTGAAAGCCACATTTAAGCTCCTGAACTGCACTGAATCAAGTGCAGTTTTGGGACCTTTGTGGTTGTTGACCCATGTATAAGTCAAGTCATCTTTTTGGACCTCACTTTAGGGGCTAAAAAACTTGACTTATACTCGGGTATATACGGTACCACAAAAATCTTGTCCTTTCATTATAATGCAAAGACCTTCCTTTATGGAATAATTTTGATCAAGGAAATGCTACATTTATGAAATTTAGATATTTTAAAATGCTTTTAAAATGTTTTAAAATTGTTTTTAATTTTGATCTAGTGGTATATTTAATTGTTTTTAATATATACTTTTGTATAATATTTTAACTTGTCATTGTTGTACAGTTTAAATTTTTGTGACTGGCTAGCTGAATTGCTCAGTGAGTTAGATTTCTGGTTGTGAAGCTAGAGGTTGGGAGTTTAGTTCCCCACTGTGCATCTTAAAAGAGCTGGCCTATGTGGCCTTGGGTAAGCTGTTGAGTTCCATGACACACCCCAGAAGAAAGGAAAGGTTAAAACCACTTCTGAATACGCTCCTACCTAGAAAATCCTGAAAAGGGTTGCCATAAGTCAGAATTGAATTGAGAGCACACAATTATTATTATTACTATTATTTGTTGTTATGACTTGCCATGTGTCCCATATGAGGAGAAGGATAAGAGATTTTGGGAGTTGTAGTTCAAAACAGGAACTTTCTCAAGTTCTGAATAATCTTTAAAACAGCCCTTAAAAGAAGAGAGTATCATTTCCCCCACATATTGTACACGTGGCTTATTGGTGTCTGAAACACAGAAGCTTTCCTGAGGCTGCCGACTGAATTCACTTTATGACCTAACTCTCATTAATTTACAAGTAGTGCATAGTGTCGTGTCTTCTGACTCACAGCCATTCTATTCCATATCCAAAATTAGTGTTCTAACATTACAGAGTAATAGGTCCTTAATCATGCTTAGTCGCTATCTATACATTAAGAAAGAATAATAATATATGTCATCTTCTCTTCTTCTTATGTCTTTGTACTCAATGGTGTGTACAGTAATACCTCATACAAAGTCTGCTTCATACAACATCGAATTCATACAACATCGCCTAATTCCTTGAAAAATGTTGCCCCATACAAAGTCACTGCGACTTTGTATGAGGCATTGGGGTTTTCCCCAGGTTGCATTGTGCCTGGGCAGTATAAAAGGCAGGATACATGCGTGCATTGCTCTTGTGGGTTTTGCACGAGGCAAAGAGTGTTTTGGAGTGGTTTTGAGCGCGATTTTGGATTATTTTGAATTTTTTCATCTGAATTTTTAGAAGCATTCCTGGGACTTTTGCAGCATTCTTCAGGTTCTTGGACAATCAGGGTTGTTTGACATGTTTTTGTAATGTATTTAGCCTTTAGACAAGTTCTATCAGTTTAAAGTTCTATCAGTTTCCTGTCTGTTTCCTTGACTTTGCCCTGAAGTCTGTGCTGTTACAGTACAATGTATCTCTATGGAAACAACGTTGTACGAGGCATCGTGGCAAGGATTTTACATGCCTCATACAAAGTCCAAATCCGTATAAAGTCCAAACTTGTGGAACCAAGTTTGGACGTTGTATGAGGTATCACTGTATTGGTCAATTAATTGCTTCCAGTGTGTTCTGTTTGCTGCTACATTCGGTGCTTCTTCCCAAGGGACTCGTACATTATTCAAATATTCTCTAAAATAATGTATGTAGTAACCTGTAAAAGAATATCTATATTAACATAACACTCTTATGTGTTTTATCTGCATAGCCAAGAAAGCATCCAAATTCCGGGATTGGTTGGACTGTAGCAGCATGGAAATAAAACCAAATGCAGTTGCCATGGAAATTTTGGCTTATTTAGCTTATGAAACTGTGGCACAGGTATGAATCAGGTCCCTCTATAAAATAATTTCTCTTTCTATAGCCTTTTTAAAAAACTTGTTAATTTATATACAACAGACATTTAACTATGCTATATGCTTCAGCTTATATTCATTATGTACTATCTTATGTAGTGCTTAATGTACCATAATTAGATAATATGTGGTATAATTGTAAATTCACTTGAGAATGTGCCAACAGAATCCAAGATCTATTCAGGTGCATGATGTTTTTTTTAAATCTTACGTATTACAAGACTAAATTGAAAGTTACAGTTTATACCAGGGATTGAAACCTTAGGTCTTTTACATGTAGCTGGAAAAGAATTTTCATGACCTCTAATTAATTGTTGACTATTAGGGTTTAAAGTCTAAAAATATCTGAAGAACTACAGATTCCCTACTTCTCCTTTAACATACGTTACTTCCTTTAACACTTCCATTAACAGATGTTATTTTCAGAGTAGATTTTGTTAATTAAGGTTCTAGACATGTTACTAACTCTGCCTCTTTAAACGTGTTCTTTTATTGCTATATTCTTTCCTTAGCTGGTCGACCTAGCCCTTTTGGTCAAGCAGGACATGGCCAGCAAAGCTGGGGATCCTTTTAGCCATGCAATATCTGCTACTTTCATTCAATATCACAGTTCTGCTGAGGTAAATCCATAAATAGTTTATTTCAATATTTACTTTTGTTGTAAAAATGGAAATAAATATAGGTGCACCCAACCCCATATCTGCTGGGGATACATCTCAAGATCTTCCCTGTATACCTGAAACCATGGAAAGCTGTGAACCCCATATTGTAGCACACATACCTGAGTCATTCAAGTGATGTGGAGTGCTGCAAATGCCTCCATCGATCTTTCAGATCCACTCAGGAAATGATTACCCTGGAAACACAATCTGTTCTTTCTTAACAGATTGCAGATAGTAGCCTCTAGTGGCAAGCTCTGGTAATGTATCTCAGAAATACATGTATATTATGTTGTATGTCTGAAATGGCTCCAAAATATTCATATCAAAATGCACTTTAGATTTCCTTCTATCAAAATGATACATAATTCAGCCTTGAGTCGGCCTCGGTCAGAGAAAGGCGGGGTATAAATTAAAATTTGATTGATTGATTGATTGATGCTTCCACAGGAATTAAAAACTGAAGCCTCAATGATCTGTCTATATTTCTGCAGCCAAACTTGGCTTTGTGATGGATCCTAGGGTGCATTGTCATCCCAGATGAAAAACAATAAACTAGGAGATCAAGATGTTCCTTTATTTGGGTAATGGAAGAGAACCATGTAGCCAAAGACCTCACAGTCTTGAGATGGCTGCTTTTGTCCCCCTTGAGCTCCTTGCTTGCCAAAAAGCAAAGACACAAACAAAATCAGCAAAAGAGGAAAAAAATTGCAGCTCATATCACTTTTGAATTCATTGAATGGTTCAGGATCCTTCTAAAATGAAACATTTCAGCTATCTAAAATTTAGAATGCTCTCTGTCTAAACTATGGTTATACGTTCATAGATAGCCACTCCAAGAATCACAATAAGAGGTATGCCATATCTATTCTTTTCACCATGGATGATAACATTTGTATGTTTTAGATGCTATCATTTTCTCTTGTGATAACACAACGTACTTAAGAGGTAGCATGCCATATTATTCCTTACTTGGAATCATCACATTCTGTCTAGTTCCTTGAAATGCTATGAGTTCATTGTACTTCTAACTATGCGACTTTTGATGGCACATACACATAGTTTGGGCATCAAATGAGAAGAGAGGATACACTTGAGAAAGCTTTGATGTTAGGAAAGGTTGAGAGCAAAAGAAGAAGGGGGCAGCAGAAAATGAGATGGCTATATGGTATTGTTGACGCAATGTGCACAGAGCTGGGTGGGTTGAAGTGGTCCATGGGGTCGCAGAGGGTTGGAATCGACTGTGTGACTGAACAACAACAAACACATTAAATAACAAGCTTTCAAGCCTAGTTTGTCTTTTGTTATTTCAGATGCACATTTTAGGGCAAACTGCAAGTATAAAGACCAGCCCAGACTCTCCTGAAAATACACCACCAGCAACGCCCACCCCTCCATCATCAGGCCCGCAGCATCTTGGGAAAATTCCATCCGGAACCATGGGAAATGGCAGCATTGGGCAGGATTCCTCCAAAATCAAACAGCGGAAGCGGAAAAAAGTAGGCTTAACAAGGAAATGTAGACAACAAGTCTTTCAACTGAATTGTATTCTATGGAAATCAAAAATCCTTTTAAAAGGTTTTTCGGATGATGTGATATATAATATATAATAGGCAGAAGATTGATTGGGATGATGTGAAATACATCAGCAAAGATTTCTGACTCCCAGCTGTCTATCAGGAACACTGGGGGGAAATGTGTTCCCTTATTCCCACTCACACTGGTGTCCTAAACTTTTACTGCTAAAATGGAGGATGTTAAGGAGAACCAGTAGATTTTGTATGGAGAGACTTGGGAGCTCTGTTGGGTATTCAAAACAAATTGCTGGGCTCATACTTCTTCTGTTCCAAGAGGCTCTTGCACCAGATATCAATCAATGGGTTTTGGATTCTTTTAAGGGATAAATGAAGTAGCTTCTACAAGTCTGTCTGCCTGTCCTTGTTGTAGCTTAAGGATGGAAAGAATGCTTACTGATTTCTTCACTGTTGGTGATTTACTTAGACTATCTTCACTCAACAAGGCTCCATGCAGAAATATTTTCAAGTCTCTTGAGAAATTCCTTGGCTCCTTGGAAGAGTCAAAGAGAGACAGTGCTGTTTTCCTATGCAATTTGCTCAAACTATCTCTTTTTGCAAAACTATTGTCCTTTCACTTTCAGAAGCAAAGTATTGAAAGAATAAAAGGACTGGTTGCTTTGAAACAAGGCAAACAATTATTTTGATGCTCTGATTCCTTAAATATTCATGCAACAAAACACCAGTCTTCGTCATTTTGTGCAATTTGCAATTCCTTACACTTCTACAAAACAATACTTTGTAATGAACATTATTTGTTCAGTTTTATTTAATTTGCACCCAAAATTGTTCTTTTGTCAGGAACACTATTGAATACCTCACTTTCTAGCAAGGCAAAGGAGATATCTTTGTATTGCACTGAGGATGACACAAATAAGGATTTCTTTCTCTATTGTAGTGATAGAAAGAATACTTGCTAATTTCCTTATATTGTGGATCTAAGCAGCTTTATAGAACAAGAAATTTAAGTGAAAATTTTAGAGTTATGAGATCCTGCTCCTCCAAGATAAAAAGCACTTTCCCCTCATAGTTTCTCCAACTTCTATAAAATGTTTCCATCGTTCTTTAATTTGGATAATCAAAACACATACAAGAAAGACTGGCTGATGGTTAAGCAAGACACAAACTGATGTTGCAGATTGTTAAATAAAGTAGCAAGCCAGACTGTTGTGTTATTAAGTGTTGTCAAGTGCTCTTTGAGATATTGTGTCCCTATGAATTAATGACCTCCAGAATGTCCTCTCATTAAGCACCCTGGTCAGCATTGTAGGTTCATTCAATAAATCAGTTCCTCTCAAATTTGGCCTTCCTCTTTTCCTGATAACCTTCAACATTCCCTAGCATTATTGGCCTTTTCAGTGAGTCTTATCTTCTCATGATATGCCCCAAATAGGACATCCTCAGTTTCATAATTCACCAGCCTAGCTTTCTTCAGTTTTGTGCAAACAATTGAATTTATGTGTGTAGACATTTTTCTTACCAGTGTAACCTGCTAGTCTGCCCAAGTTATTCTGCTATGGTAATAGAGTAGACCATACTACCAGCGACTCAATGCCGTGTGTCTGGTGGCGGTTAACTAACCTGACAACCCTGAGGACTGATGACCTTGGGTGCCAAAGTCCACAGGGAAGGGTGATGATCTCCAAGTGGATTAAATTCATCAATACTGGCCTGGGGCTGAAGAGGACTTTGCATGCCAAAGGGGCTCAGGACCAGAAAGTGACTCACGGAACTGGGTCAGTGATACAAGTGTCATGCTGCAATGCAGATGAAAGGCCACTGCATTATATTCTCAGGATAGTCTTCATGGCTGATCGCCATGATGATTGCCTATATTCTGATTCGGATACAGCAGAAGAAGTGTAAAAGGTCTGTTGAAGTTTCAGGAAATTTCTCATCTTGTGGGGGAGAAAGAGAGTGTTGGAATGCATGCAAAGACAAGATAAATAAAGATTTACACCCCAGTTTGCAATACAGATACTGTATATATATTATTTTATTTTGGGATGTATTTGTTTGGTTGGTCTGTTTTTGATTTGTTGTGTGTTTTGTTGTGTTATTTGATATTTGTATGTACACTGTCCACAGTGGGAAATTTCCCAAATGGGCCGCATAAAAATTAAATAAATAAATAGTTTCTCAAAAGTTGCTGCTAGGGATTGTTGGAGCCTACAGATCTTCTAGAAGGGGGCCAGATGCCTATAGCATGGTCAAGTGACTCTTTTCTGGGCCTAGTTTCATACATAAATTTTCTTTCATGGGACATGTAACAAAATACATAACTTTAAAGTTGAGTGATTTATTGTTAGGTTACAGTTGTAATATAATTAAACCTTTATTATTCGGAAAAATACTTATGAGTAATTAGTTGCTTGTAACTAACAACTATTACATTCCAGATTGCCGTATTAGAAAAGACGTGAGAAACAGTACTTGAAAATGAAATGTTATCTAAGTCACAGAATTAAAGATAAGTGGTTTGCGTGGAAGAGCAAATACTACTGAACAAACATTAAGAATCTCCTCTGGTGGAATGTTACCAGTCTTTGAGGAGGATAAATATATGTAAGCTTGGCATAACAAGTACATAATGCTAGCTATTACTTTTTTTGGCAGTGTTCACATTTACAGGCAAACATACCTGACCACAGAGAAGGTAACTAGAGATCTCAATTAGCCAAAGATCCCTGCCAGACCATCAGGGGGAAAAATCATTTCCTCAGTCTTCCAAGTGCATAGATTACATCACTAAAAAACAGAACTTCCACCATACAGGGTCCAGGATCTCTCGTGATTCAGTACATGTTAGCAAAACTGGACCTGATCTTCTTTTAGCTTTAGAAAAATGGTTTGAAGCACACTAGAAACTGCTATTTACTGATATGCTTGATTTGCCAGCCTGAAAATTAGAGTTTCCTCAGAATTTCACTCTAGAGGGAAAAAATAGGAGGTAAATGAAAGCAAAGCCCATGATTAAATATTAGGTTGAAACCACTAACTTAATCACCATCTATCTTCTTTTAGCATTGAGTTAGTTCCAAGTCAGCAGTCACTGACAATAGGGTAAATAATAGGTGGCTGAAGAGGAGGAAGACGCCGAGCATCGTGACCCCTGCTGAGCACCATGACCCCCACCGAGCGCCGAATCTCCTCCCCCCTCCGGCCACACCATCACCTGAGCGGGTTAAAAGGGCCATCGGACCTCGGAGCCCTGAGGCAGCTGAAGAGGAGGAAGACGCCGAGTGCCAAAAACCCCGCCGAGCATCGCATCTCCCCCCCCCCTCCAGCCATACCATCACCGGAGGGAGTTAAAAGGGCTTTGGAGCCTTGAGGCAGCTGAAGAGCTCCTTCCCTGGTCCAGCATTGGCTGCGGGGAAATTGGATCAGCTGGGGCCAAGCGCTGCCGCCGCGGACTTAAAAAACTGCCGCCTTCACCATTTGCCCCCAAGGTTGCGAGCCTCTCCCGGGGCCCACGTCATCGGCCCCTGGATGGGAGGCAGCTGCTGTATGAGGATGTCGGGACCACAGGTCTTGTTGACGGTTCATTGAGGGGTGATTGAATTTTGTTATATTATATTTTATTTTTGACTTTTCTGTGTTCCTGTTATTGATATTGTATTGATTATATTGTATTGCACTATTTTTGTCCTATTGTGTATTTATTTATTTTTGTATATTGGTACCTATTGTATTGTTTTTGCTATTGTTGTTTGCCACTTCTAGGTGCCTTCGGGCTGATGGAAGCGGGATACAAATAAAGCTATAAAAAAAAGCTATGAGTAAGCAGAGGGAAAAGGATAGGGTGGGAACAATAATAGCTCTTTATACATATCTTCCAAAAGTGCTTCTGCAGTTCCTTGCATTACTCCAGAAGCTGCCAGTATAACTTTCTGACTGCAGCAAAATTTAGCAAGTCTTCTGTAGCTCCCTGATGCTTAAGAATTACTCGTGTGCACTAAAATCCCAAATAAAAGATTCCAGGCAAATATGATGTTCTCTTAATCTTTCAGGAAGGGGCCGTGTAAATATCCTCTGATTTCTTGGCAGTGTTTGGATTTTGTTTTAATCAGAAGTACGTGACAACTGTTACACCCTCGGAAGAAATCAGTCTATTTTGTAAAAGGTTATTATCTTAGCTCACTGTGTATGCTTATGTCTTTTTGATTTAGTCACAATGCATGCGTTCTTCTGTTGCAGAGTATGGCAGCTTGTGGTACAGAGGCCCAGAGTGATGCCATCCAACCTGCCCACATCAGAGAAGCCATTCGACGCTATGGCAACAAGCTTGGGCCCCTTTCGCCATTCACAGTATGTAATAACAGAGTTTTAAGAAGCTATATTTATAATCTTAAGTAACTTTGATTTTTCAAGTGGTTAAACGAAGAAGCTTTGGAATTATTGAGAGCAATTTGTGGAAGCTATAATTTTTCTTTATAAAATGGCATAATTCTTTTGGGAAATAAAGTTGCATTTTCTACCCCCTCTTTTTTGGAAAGGTGATTCCCTCTCTCCCCCCCTCCCCCAATTTCAAATATTATTTCCATTTAATTTTGAATTACTCATTTTGTTTATTTGGAATAGATTCCTATGAAGTTTAAGTGTATAGTTTAAATTATAGGTATTGCATTATTGTGAAGAGTGAATACTCTGAAATTCGCTGACTGCTAAATCTTGCTTCTAACAAAATTTTAGTTCTGAACTGAAATGTTTAAAAGTTTGGAAAGACTGTTTATCATAGAGCCTTACCCTTTTATTAAACTGTAATGTAGTAAATAGTGTACAATCAAACCACAGTGGACTTCGTGGTTTAACACGAACAGATCTTCTACAGATATATAAAATAGGATTTAAAATTAGCCAAATCATATTTGTAAAGGAGAATTCTTTGATAGAGTTCAAAAGGCCTGACTAGTCAGAAGAACCTCTGAGCCATGTACAATATCCACATGCATAGTCAGTATAGCCTACTGAAAATTGCTTAAGAAGCAATTGAAAACTTTTCTTTTTGAAGAGGCCTTTGGCAGCTTGTTGAAGTTTAAAAAGGAGACCCTTCCACCATGGCCACTTGGGCTAGTGGTCCTTGGTGCTGATTGGACTGGGTGGGTGAGGGGTGGGAGGGCATCCCAGATTGTTAGGGTATAAGTCAAATAGTTAGTAACTTGTTTGGATGCTGCTCTGCCTTCATTACTCCTGCTGCCGCAGTTGTGGCTGTGAACCCCACATACAAAATGTCAGCAGGCATCACATTCACAGGCTGGATCTAGAGCAGTGTTTGCCAACCTTTGGTTTTTGGACTTCAATTCCCAGAAGCCTAAGTCAATTCACCAAAGCACTGATCAGCCAGTGTACTGACTAGACTTCTGGGAATTGAATCCCCCCTGTGGGACATGTGCCCCACGACATTGGTAACCACTGATCTAGAGTTTCTGTAATTGTGGTCAGTTTAATAAGAATTTGCTTTTTATGCAGTGGGGAATTGTGAAATCTACCAATGGCTCCCATGTCCCTGTGGTCCCCCCTCTGCCCTTCCAAATAGATGCCCTTGAGGATTGGAGGACCCTACAGAAGAGTAAAACAGTGGCAATTTTCAGACACTTAAGACTTCCCACTGCTGTCCCATAACTCCCAACAGCTCCTCCAGGACCAAAGAGAACCTAAGGAAAATTAGGAGCCTTTGCGGGAGAGGAGAGGAAATTTTTAATTACCAAATTTGTCCTACTAAATTTGTCCATGGCTGATGACCAATTCAGACATACATGGTGTAACTTTATGTTACTGGATATTAGCCAAAGCTGTTAAGCCCCCATTATGTGCAAAATAATGCATTACAGATGTTATTTGTAATGCAAAATTTTCAAGTGTTGGGTAAGAAACACTTAAGTAGTGCATTAGTATTACATAAATTAGTATTTAAATATTGGATAGTATAGTTTCATAGTAATGTGATTTCCACATAGTTATATAGCAGGAATTAAATATAATTCTAAACATATTGTGCTAAGTAACCTATCCATAGAGAACATTTTAACATACAATTGTAGAATGACATTAACCACTACGTTATGCTAATTTCATAGGACCATAAATAACTTGATTGGATATTGTTGAAGGATGGAGTAGAGGGTTATGGGAAGAGTGTGTATTTGTTTGGTTCGTCTGTTCTTTAATTGTGAGTTTTGTTGGGTTATTTGGTATTTGTATGTATACCGCCCAGAGTGGGAAATTTCCCAAATGGGCAGTATAGAAGTGTAATAAATAAATAAATAAATAAATAAGTGGGGAATGTGGGCTATATTCTGAGAAAAATTAGAGTGCTTTGTGCTTCCATGTTTCTGATAGGATCAGTTAAAGTCCTAATGTCAATTTAAAATATGTTTGAGACATTTTAATATAGTGCTACCATTATGATTTGCTACCTCTTTTCCCTTTGTAGCTGTAGGGTTTTCACTGTGTCTATCTTATGTTGAAAGATACAGTAGTATCCTTTGCTCCAAATTTTGATGAAGAAAAAAAATTAAATAACTGATTCTATGCTGTGATTGTATTGCTTCTTTAGCTGAAACCTGCCATGAAGTGCCTATTTTCTAAGGATTCTCAGAAAAATCATTGCAATAGATATTTTGAAATATGGATAATTATTAAGAAAACAGTTACTGAACAAGTAATTAGTTAGTTTGCAGACTCAGCTTTGAACTACAATTTTTTTAATTTGTAAACTATTACAGTTTCCCAATCTATCTTCATTTAAAGTGTGCGATTGCCTAATTTGCAATTCCAGTATAGTTTCTCCAGTTCTCCCTCATATTTGCTGCTGGTTTAAGATTAATCCACTTGCGCTGACAATACAGTCATTCAAAAAACAGTGTTGTTTTATGCTAAAGCATAAAATTTTGACAGGCCATGAGTTTCTGAGACATTATTGAGCACCTCAGGTGAAGCTGTTCTGGCAGTATGCCAAAAAATGTCTCTTAACTAAATGAAAAATAATCTTTTAAATGAAAAATAAGTTAGCATTCTCTGCTGAGAATAACTTGATGCTATGGGATATAAATTGTTTTAAAAGAAATATATTGACTTCTAAACTTGCAAAGTATTTTTCTTCATGGCCTTTTGCCTGAGTTTAAGTTTCATATCAATTTAAAACAGGATGTAACACGGAATAGGAAAGCTAAGGGTCGTTGCACATGATATGGCCCACCACACGGCAACTGCATTGAGTTGTTCTGTATCCTCTGTCTCCAGGGGATACACATTGGGGTTATTGTGTCTCCCCGAGACTCAGGTTAAAAGACTGGGGTACACAGAAAGAGCCTCCTCGAAGATTGTGGTATTTTTGAAATCACAATCGGGCGTAACCTGGTAATGATAACCTTGTGTTGCTGGCTAATCTTTCTCACACTAGGTTGGGTGAAAGGTACTGCAGAATGAACTCACCAAGAGGTGCCTTCATTTTGGCAGTTTCACACCTGGCCTAGATACGGAAGAAAAAGGGTAAAAAAGAGAAATAGGTGGACCAGTGCATGGAAATACCTTTCCAAATGGAGAGAGCCATCATGGAGAACCCATTTTAAAGCAGCCCTCACATTTCTACAATCATGTCTATGTAAAGTGGATAGACGGTCACTTGGTGGCAAATCAAGGAGCAGAATGAACCTCCCAACTGTTTCAGTAGCTGCCGGAACACAATGTTATTGATTCCTAAGTGTCAAGTATTCTGTTTCTTACAATTCCATTATTGTTTTAACACAAAATTACATAACAGCAGTCCAGCAAGGAAACTTGCTCACATGCAGAAATTGTGCATTGCAAATTTAGCCTCTTTTATTTTGTTCCACAATGGTACATCAAAGGCTGAAAGTGCTATTTAAACATTGTGGATTGAAACAACTAGTTTATGTTATCATGGTATTTGTTTTATGAAGTTGATCATTTATTCAGACAGGGTTTTTTTCTTCCACTGCCTAAAGATATGGCGATTAAACCTGAAACCTCTGCATGTAAAGCACGTGCTCAGCTTTGTAGCCTTTCCTTCCATAATACACATTTATAAACCAAAAGTACTGTATATAAATATGAATGCAAAGAGAGTATTTAAACTATAAAAATTGTAAATCCCCAGTTCCCTGGTGCACTTTTTAATACTTCAGGCTTTGCCATTTAAATTTAGAGTGCAAATTGCTATGGTAAAGCACTGTAATATAATTTGACATGGCCATTATTTTATCCCAAATGCTGAATTAAATGTTTCCAGTAGAACCTGGGAAATGAAAGTACCGTCTGCCCTGTGGATATTAAGCAATATAGTGAGATTTCCCTGCTTTTTCTTTCACAATGTTCTTTACTTTAGTTGTGGCGAATCAACTATTGTTGCTCACATTGTTAGACATTTAGAGAATTTGCTGTCCTGCTAGCAGCATCCATTCTTCTTTTAGATAATTTTATGCACTTCTTTCTTGAAAATACACACACACATCCCCACCCACCCCCCACCCCACCCCAACTTTATGCTATAGCCTGTTACAGCTGAATTTTCTACTGGCTGTATGCTGTTTCCTTATTTTATTGCTTCTGCCTCCCTTAGGTCTCTGGGGCTTTTTTTTTTACAGCCACATCAAAATAGATACAAAATGTTTATACAAGATCTGGGAAAGCATCTCTTATTTTTGGTTCTTATTGCTGTTTGGTTCATAGCAGAGGCATTGTCCTTGTGTTGAATATTCCCTTAGAACAGTGGTGGCAAACCTATGGCATGCGTGCCAGAGGTGGCACTCAGAGCCCTCGCTGTGGGCACCCGCACCATTGCCCCAGCACAGAGTTTGTCCCATCCTTCTGCCCAGGAACTCAATGGGAGCGCTTCTTCCCTCCCCCCCAGCACAGAGTTCACCCTGCCCCTCTGCCCAGCAGCCCAATGGGATCACTTCCTCTCCCTGCACAGCAGTCCAATGGAAGCACTTCCTCCCCCCTCCCCAACACAGAGTTCACCCCACTCCTCTGCCCAGCAGCCCAATGGGAGCATTTCCTTTCTCCACTGTTGCTGTGTTGGCACTTTGTGATAAATAAATGGGCTTGGGGTTGCAGTTTGGGCACTCAGTCTCTAAAAGGTTCGCAATCAGTGCCTTAGAACAATCACTTTGTAATTTTTAAGCAGTAAAACCCATTAGCAGCCTATATATTAATAGTGAAGTTGGTAGGCAAGGTAGACACAATATTAATGGATCATGAAGGTTGCAGAGACTTGGTTCACGGCTGAAATTATGCTGCATATTTTATAAATCAGTCAAAAAAATAAGACATGATTCGAAATATTCCCCTGCAGTCTGAAAATACCCCATTGTTTCCACTTATGGCTTTAGTATATTAACTTCTTGACACTGCTGTTCTGTGCCTGCCTAGCTGAAACAATCCTGGAGCATTCCAAGGTAGGGGTAGAATTTGATTAGATATTTTGATGCTAACTGAGGCTGAAGAGTACCAATAAATGTTAATACACTTAGCAGAAAAGAGTTGGTGCAACTGAGATCCATAAACCTTTACCTATCAAAATTCACAATTGTCACATGTGGATCATTTCTGAGAAGGAAAAAAGCATTTTCAGGAGATAACCATGAACCAACTGTCAAAAAACATAATAACTGATATTAAGTCCTAAGGTGATGAAGAAGAAATAGTTACTAGCATGTGACATGTTGAATACTTACAACCACAGCCAAAGATGTAAAGAGGAGGAAAGAGAGTGAAACAGACATATAATAACAGGCAATAAAATGTTATTTGCTTTATCAGATTTATGAATTTTGAAGTCAGCTTTCTAAATTTGAAACTAAACGTAGATGTTGAACTTTCCTATCTGTTGAAACAAAGTTAAGCCCTGCAGTATAAAATGGCTAGGACTTGTCCAGCAGCCTGTGCTGTCAAATGTTTTTTGGATCAAATGCTGGAAAATTTGAGCTTTTGTGTATAATTTGCATAATTCATTAAGTGCTTGCCAAACATACAAGTCATTTATATAAATAGGCAGAGAAAACTCCACAGAAATCTGCTCTGAGAGCAATATAGAGCCTCAGTAAGGACTGCATTGGAAGTCAGTGGGCCCAAATCAGTTTTAAGTGGCTTATAAAAATGCCCCTGATACCCTTTTCAGTAGCAGAACATGGATATCTTTAAATGTATATATTTAGTACTAAATCTCAGGGTATTGTATTCTTGGACATCACATTTTGTATTTGGAAAAAATGACTGGTTCTGTAAAAGCAGTAGGAAGTCGGGCCTCAGTATGGAGTCCTTGTTTTCCTCTCTCCTTTACCCAAGGTTCCTCCCTTCAAATTTATGAAAGAAAACATTTCTTTCTGTGAAAGGTTTTTGTACACCAGCATCTGGAAGTGTTTATTTCAGTGGCGTGTAATCTATCTGTGGATTTAGTTAGCACCAGACCCCCTTTTGTGTATTCCCGACTTAAATTTTTTATAAATGATCTTGTTGAATTTGTGCCAGTGTGCACATGGTTTGGCTGATTGCTGCATATATCCTTTACCTGCCAGTCACCTTTGATTTATATTCCTTCCCTTCTGCTTTTGCCTTCCAAAACTGGTGCCATTGAACTGTCCCTTAAATCATCTTATGGAATAAATTACTCCAAGATGAGATGGTACCTTTTCCCCCTTTTTTTCTTTTTTGCTGCCTGTGGATAAAGACACATTCCTACTGTTGGTCTTCCTCACCTTAGTTCTAAACAACTTAGGAAGAGGTATTATTTAATGATCAGAATCAACTTATCTGCTACTTTATTTCAAATGCAATGTGAAAACAATACAATATGAAAACAATGCACAAATGGACGGGGGGGGGACGCTTTGGGTACTTGTTTGGAATTTATAGATTTTTTTCTTTTCCTTTAATAGCAGTGTACCTTTCTGAAAGGGCCTCATTATATTGAAAGGTTTTAGGGATTTATATGTGAAATGATGACTATTAGATGGCAATATTGACAAAGAGTAATGCAAAGAACTGATTTAAGAACAGATTTAGAAGTCTGTTATATGCATGGTTGTTTGAAAAACAATAAAACATATGAGTAAAATTATGTTAAGAATTAAAACATTTAGCTAAGTATTTTCCCCCACAAAGTAATTTGTCTTCCCAGAATCTCATGATGGTTTTTTTAATGGAAGCATTTATGAAATGTCCTTGGACAAAATGGATGGCTTGACAGGACTTTAAAAAGTCACTGATATCTTTTTTTTAAAAAGTTCCTTTCCTATTTCTAAGATGATAGACCAAAAATTCATTATTAAAAATTATCATACATAGTAATATATTATTCTGTGTTGGAATTCCAATAGTTCACTACTAATTAAACATACAACTTTAGCATAAATTATCATGCTCAGTGTTCTGTATTGTGGGAGATTAACTAGAATTAGGACTCACTGGCCAAAATCCCCTTGCACAGCTATGTAGATTATCCCATGTTAAGAAATCACAGTAGATGTTATCAGTTGCATGCTTAGTTATAGAACCCAATATACAACTGGTCGTGTCTTCATTGATATATAACTTAGGGCAATCTGCTTCCAGAAGTTTTACTTTTTGTGTTATTTGAGCTTAGATACATAACATGATTTGGCCCAATGACAATTTAGTAAAGATGTTGTTGAAATCATAACTCTGTGTCAATTGCTGTCGGAGCAATATTTTGAGCATCTGGTGCTGGGATTTATATCTCTGTGTTACATACGAACATAAGAACAGCCTTGTTGGAACAGGCCACAGCCCATCCAGTCCAGCATTCTGTCTCACACAGTGGCTCACCATTTGCTTCAGGGTATTACCAAGCAGATGCCTTCACCTGCTTAGGATTCCCTGGAAATGGCATTGAGAGATATCCTGCCTATCTCTCCAACTGGGAGGTTGTCCTTAGGTATCCATAATTATAGCCATTGATACCCTTGTCCTCCATGAACTTGTCTAATCCTTTCTTAAAGCTGTCAAGACTGACAGCTGTCACCACTTGCTCTGGCAGGGAGTTCCATAGACCAGTGATCCTCTGGGTGAAAAAGTACTTTCTCTTATTTGTTTGAGAACTAGTACCCAAACGTTTCATGGAGTGCCCCCTAGTTCTAGTGTTGTTACATAGTGAAAACAGTTTTTCCTTATTTACTATGTCCACATCGTGCATGATTTTATAAACTTCAATCAGGTCACCTCTTAGATGCCATCGTTCAAGAGTGAAGAGGCCCAACCGTTGCAGCCTCAGATGGTATAGGTGTTCCAGTACCCTAATCATTCTGGTTGCCCTCCTCTGCACTTTTTCCAGCTCCATAATATCCTTCTGGAGGTATGGTGACCAGAACTGTACACAGTATTCCAGATGGCGCCTCACCATAGGTTTATAAAGAGGCAAAATGACACTTGCTGACTTATTTTCTATACCCTTCCTAATGATCCCTAGTATTGAGTTTGTTTTTTTCACTGCTGAGGCACACTGGGTTGACATCTTCATTGAGCTGTCCACCAGGACACCAAGGTCCCTTTCCTGGTTTGTTGCAGAGAGTTCGGAACCCATCAGTTTATAAATGTAATTGGATTGGTTTTTTGTTTTTTGTTTTCTTGCCCCAACGTACATCACTCTGCACTTACTAATGTTGAAGCTCATTTGCCACTGTTTTGCCCACTCCCCCAGTGTCAAGAGATCCCTCTGGAGCTCCTCACAATCTCTCACAGTTTTCACTACCCTGTATAATTTAGTGTCGTCAGCAAATTTGGCTACCTTGCTATTTACTCCTACTTCTAGATCATTTATGAAGAGGTTGAAAAGCAGGGGTCCTAGTACTGAACCTTGGGGGACCCCACTCTTCACTTCCCTCCACTTGGAGAAGTGTCCATTTAGTGCTACCCTCTGTTTCCTGTCCCTTAGCCAGTTGCTGATTCAGGACAAGACCTGTCCCTTTATCCCACGACTGGTAAGTTTATTCAAGAGCCTTTGGTGCGGGACCTTGTCAAAAGCCTTCTGAAAGTCCAGATAAACAATGTCAACTGGATCCCCCTTATCCACATGCTTGTTGACAATCTCAAAAAATTCCAACAGATTAGTGAGGCATGATTTGCCCTTGCAAAAGCCACGTTGGTTCTCCTTTAGCAGCACCTTCTCTTCTATGTGCCTATTAATTATATCTTCTAGGATGGTTTCTATCACTTTACCTGGGACAAATGTCAAACTGACCGGTCGGTGTTGTTCTTTATCCTTTAGTATCCTTTGTTCACAAACATTGAAGCTGGTTGTAATTTCTCAAAGTAAAAGGTACTCTGCATATGCACAGGCTTTTTGTCTCCATAAATTTTATGAAACAGGAACAGAGATTTTAGAAATTTCCTTATTAAAATCTGTAAGCGAACCACTGATTTTCACTGATCTTTGCCGTAGATGGTGTGCTGCTACTGGGGGCTCAAAAAACAATGATATCAGATTCTTTGTTGTTTTAAATACAGCATCTGGATTTTATCTTTGGCTTTTATCAACTTCACTCATCTGCCTGTTAAATGAATTTCTTTCAGCCAAAAGTAAGCATAGCTACTTTGTAAACTTGAAACTTGCTTAGCTTACTTCATGGTTGGATTTCCACAGTTTCTGGCATGCCAAAGGAGATTAAGAGTGGGTGTGGGGGTTCATAACTACTAATTTGAGATTGGTTGAAGCTTTGACTTGGAAGCACATGTCTACATACAAAACCTGGAACAATTACTAAGAGAAAGTAACAGCTAACATTATAGAAATTGGTCAAGGATGTGGATCTATGCTGATAAACAACACAGTACAGTGATACCTCATACAATGTCCAAACTTGGTTCCGCAAGTTTGGACTTTATACGGATTTGGACTTTGTATGAGGCATGCAAAATCCTTGCCACGATGCCTCATACAACGTCGTTTCCATAGAGATACATTGTACTGTAACAGCACAGACTTCAGGGCAAAGTCAAGGAAACAGACAGGAAACTGACAAAACTTTAAGAAATCATTGTCCAAAGGCTAAAAACATTACAAAAACTTGTCAAACAACCCTGATTGCCCAAGAACCTGAAGAATGCTGCAAAAATCCCAGTAATGCTTCTAAAAATTCTGACGGAAAAATTCAAAAAAATCCAAAATCGCGCTCAAAACCACTCCTAAACACTCTTTGCCTCATGCAAAACCCACAAGAGCAATGCACGCATGTGTCCTGCCTTTTATACTGCCCAGGCGCAATGCAACCTGGGAAAAACCCCAATGCCTCATACAAAGTCGCATGACTTTGTATGAGGCAACTTTTTTCAAGGAATTAGGTGATGTTGTATGAATCTGATGTTGTATGAAGCGGACTATATATGAGGTATTACTGTACATGAATTACACTAAATTCTTAAAGGCAAGAAGTTCATGAATAGACTTTTTGCACATTGCAGGCGTGTGTCAGATGACCTGCAATAGCACTCCTGTTGAGTAGCTCAGTATATGCAGCAGGGATGATGTCCTCAGCAGAAGCAAATTACCACTGATTATAGGATTTCAGAGGGCATGTGACTTTGTTGCATTGTATCATTACACTGCATTGCATTCTTTGGTCAATGGTGATTTGCTGTTACTGAGGATGTTGTCCCTATTGTGCACATGTAATGAGGCAACTGGATTTCAGCCCTTGTGTCAAGATGGTGATATATAGGGTGTAATGTTAGTGTAATATACAGGGTGCTTTATTATTAAGCTTTACTTTAATTACTTTAAGAGACTGAACTTTTCTACACTGTGCCACTGCAGTGGAGTTTTGTCTACAGGAAATATGCCTCTGAATACCAGTTGCTTGAGAACAGGAGTGGGAAAGGACTGTCAGGCTTCTTGTGACCATAGTTATGTGGTTGGTTCCTGTGGGCCTAAATCGGGGGTTGCCCAAACTTTTTGGGCCACAGGCTGGTTACGTGGTTGAGCGTGCCCGTCACATGATTCCTCCCACACGGAAGAAGAAGTAAAACATGCGGGTGCTAAACGCGCCCGCGCATGCACGAAATACTGTTGTAAATGACCCACGGCTGTCGTAAGCTTAGTTTACTGTGTGAACAACACACTCACACAGCCTCAATTTTGCAGGGCTCCGCAAGCTTCTATTTTTGTTTAATGTCACATTGCTCTTCCTGCTATAGAACCAAAAGCCAATTAACAAAATCCATATAATAAACAGATGGGGTCAATGCAGCTTCAGCTATTGTTCCATGCTGTGAGTACAGGTAACCAAGAACACCCACAAAGTGATAGCTCCATAGTTACTGCAATTTCATGAATTCACTGCTGTTCCATTGTACAGGCGGACCTGGGACTTGGCTGTACTGCTTCATCACTGACAGCTATCCAGTTCCAGGGTAGTTAAGTTGTAACTAATCACAGCATGGGTTGGTATATCATATACATGCTACCTCAATAGCACATCTGCTAAAAGCATTGTCTTTGGAAGCTGCATTTTCTTGGCATTCCAGTACTTGAATGAACATGGGAAACCCTTAATACAGTATTTTCAACCAGATAGATTAGTTAATTGAGGTATATTATATCCAGTGGTATTTGTTGTATTTCTTTGAGAAACCTGCTGAGAAACCTGAAATGAAGAATGTGAATTGGTTTCTGCTGTCAGAGAAGGTATTCCCACAGTTTAAACCCATTCTTCAGCTAGGAAAAATGGTGGTCTTCATTTTTGAGAGTTCACATTATTCTATAGCTGGAAGAACTATTGGCCTGAAATGGCTACTAAATTCCCCAAAGTGTGGAGCAGTGACTAGAATTTAAAGCAAAATGGTGTGCAGTACAAATCAAAAAACACTTGATGCCACATTCAGCTCTTCCATCTCTCTCCCCGCTAGTGATGCGCTATGTAGGGAGTAGGATGACTAGAAGGAGAATGATGTCATTTTTGGGGTGTGAAAATTTCCTGGTTTCTAAATAGAAATGTGTACACATCATTGTTGGGAAAAGAAACTGAATGATTTAAGGCAAGAGAATTTTTAAACCCTCTATATCATGGGATTCTCAACCTGTGGCCCATGGGCTGGATATGGCCTGCAGCACCACTTCATGTGGCCTCCCACCATCTCCACCACACCTGGAAGTGCCATGTGGTGGAGGAAAGGCAAAATGGACGTCCGGCCCCTGAAGCATGACTTTTTAAAAGGTTGAGAACTCCTGCACTATATACATAAATTAGGCAAGCTAGCTGCCCTGAGCAAAGCTACAACATGCCTTGAACTCATGAGATTCTCTCACATAATTAGATCTTTAAAGGAATTACATCCACCTACAAAAGAGATGGTGTTGCCACATGAGCCTCTTTTAAAGAGACAAGTCCTGCATTCTACAAGCTATATTCACAAATTATTCCACTATAAAAATTATTCCACTATAAACAGCACCCAGTGTGGTGTAGCTGATAGAGCATGGACCGGACCACACCCCCTCAGACAGCTGAGTGGGCTGGACATGTGGTTCCCCCTGCCATAAACGCTGCCGCAAAATGCATCTATGGCTGTCGTAAATGCATTTACGACAGCAGTGGGTGCATTTATGGCACTTTTATCGCTGTTTTTGCTGCTTCTGCCACTTCTGGTGGCGGGAGCAAGGACAGCACATTTTCAGCTGTTTTCGCTGCTTCCACCGCTTCCAGCAGCGATGGTGGTGGGAGGGTGGGTGGCAGGCCACATGAAATGATGCTGCAAGCCAGGTTTGGCCCACAGGCCATTGGTTGCAAACCCCTGTGATAGAGTAATGGACTAAGGTTCAGGAGAATTGGGTTTTATTTATTTATTTATTTATTCAGGTTTATATATCACCGAGTTTTGCCATGGAAGTTCAGTAGGGTGTGTGGAACTGGTAAAATCACTTCTTAAATTCTTCACTTAACTTTTAAAAAAGTTAAGTGTCCATTGGATCCCTGTCCCGCCTGGCTGGTAAAAGCCTCTAAGACGGTGACAGGTGGCTGGGTCGGGGCTATAATTAACACATCTTTTCGAGAGGGGATGTTTCCTGCACTGCTGAAACATGCTCTGGTGCACCCCTTCCTGAAGAAGCCATCCCTCGATCCAGCAATCCTAACCAACTACAGACCTGTCTCCAACCTTCCTTTTTTGGGGAAGGTTCTGGAGAAGGCAGTGGCGCGTCAGCTGCAGGGGGTACTGGATGAAGCGGAATATCTGGACCCATTCCAGTCAGGATTCATACCTGGATATGGTACTGAGACTGCATTGGTCGCGCTGATGGATGATCTCTGGCGAGAGCGGGATGGTGGTCATCCGTCCGTCCTTGCTCTTCTTGACCTCTCAGCGGCCTTCGATACCATTGACCACGGTATCCTTCTGGAATGGCTCCAAGGATTGGGGATCCAGGGCACGGCGTGGTCCTGGTTTTCCTCATTTCTGAGGGGCCGGACCCAGTCGGTGTGGTTGGAGAGTGAGAGGTCGAGTCCTAGACCCCTAAAATATGGAGTGCCTCAGGGTTCAGTACTCTCTCCTCTCCTATTTAACATCTACATGAAGCCGCTGGGTGAGATCATCCGTTCCCACAGGGTGCGGTACCACCAGTACGTGGATGACACACAGTTTTACATCTCGGCCCGTGGGGACCCCAGTGATGCAGTCAAAGTCCTTTCCAGCTGTCTGGAGACTGTTGGGGTCTGGATGGGGGCAAATGGGCTGCAGCTGAACCCAGCAAGACTGAGTGGCTATGGATAGGGGGTCCTGCGTTAACCCGGGAGCTACCTTTGTTTTTGGATGGGGCTGTTTTGCCCCAGAGCAACCCGGTGCGCAACTTGGGGGTCCTCCTGGATTCGCAGCTGCTGCTAGAAGAACAGGTGGCAGCTGTGGCCAGGAGGGCCTTCGCCCAACTTCGGGTGATTCGCCAGTTGTGCCCGCTCCTGGACCGGGACTCTTTGCTCATGGTCACTCACGCTCTGGTGACCTCCAGACTAGACTACTGTAATGTGCTCTACATGGGGCTGCCCTTGATGACCATTCGGAGGCTGCAGCTGGTGCAGAATGCCGCGGCCCGGGTGGTGATGGGGTGTGGACGTTATGCCCATGCCACACCACTGCTTCGGGGGCTGCACTGGTTACCAGTTTGTCTCTGGATGCAATTCAAGGTGCTGGTTTTGACCGTTAAAGCCCTACATGGTAGTGGGCCAGGGTATCTCAGAGACCGCATCACCCTAAGGACATCTGTCTGTGCAACCAGAGCGGACCAGAGGGGCTCTCTAATTGTGCCATCAGCCGGGGGGGGGTCGCCTCTCTGGCACAAGGAGGAGGGCCTTCTCCGTGTCCGCACCGGCCCTTTGGAACCTCCTGCCTGTGGAACTGCATCTCCAGACGGAGTTGTTGCCCTTTAGGAAGGAACTGAAAACCTGGCTGGCGGGCCAAGTTTGGGGTGCGGGTGGGGATGGGGGTACCGTTGGGTGGTTGGTATAGAGAAGTGTGCCTTCCCCCAAGGTCCCTTTGGTACTTGCGCACCTTTTAGGGGTGGGTTTTTTATCTTTTAACTTTGTTTTATCATGTGTCTTTTTATGTATTTACTCTCCGCTATGTAAACCGCCCTGAGTTGGGTTGTACCTGAGTGGGCGGTATATAAGCGTGAAAAATAAATAAAAAAATAAATAAAAAACCCAACAACAAACAAACATCTAGAGTGCTGTTCCAAGTTTCTACTTAAGGAATCAAATGGGTTTCACCAAAAACTAGTCCTACTCAAAATGACAGGGAGTAGGAAATAGTCTCAGAATAATCACCCTTATACATTATTGATTTGCATGTAAGTCACAAGCAGAGACATTAAGCTTTCATATGAAAAAATAGAAATATTTCACCAGGCATAGGGAACTCATTGACTGAGGCAAGGGAGATCTTTATCCCAAAGTTTCAACGCAGTCCCTCTCTGCCCCAGTCACAAGCTGTCTATATGTTTAACCATATTTATTTATATCATTTCTAGAGTCACTATGTTATACATGTTGAAAGTAATTGAGGTATAAGTAATTGCAGTTACTTTTGCTGAAATGCAGAAAACAAAACAGCAAAAAGATAATATCTACAAGAAAAATTAATAGGATTTACAAAGATTAGGCAAAAGAAGTCACAGTTTGATTTTCTATCTTGGTTTCCATTATTAGTTGATGTAAAAGATTCAAATCTACATATGCTCTTGTTAGGACTATCACTAAGTATAGTATGCATCCAATATGGCAGAGGTTTGGGCATTGCTACTTGTGTTTTGAACAAATCAAATTAAACAAGCTACTTTAATTGTTGGCATGGAAAAATTCATTTTTTTGAATGTCATTGGCCTCTTTCCATGTGTGACTATGAATGAGTTGAATTAATATTAAGTCAATAACTATTAAACTTTGCATAATGGAAAAGTAAATTTAAAAAAAGAGTCTTGGCAGCTTCTTAATATCAATTTTAATACTCTATATTGTTTTTAAACACCACAGAATGTGTTCTTTTATTACCAATTTTAAATTTAAAAAACAATGCACCAACACAGCTTGTTACCGTGTTTTTCTTGGTTTATTTACAAGGATGTTTTATCAAAATGGCTCTATTAAAAGTAATAAAGATATAATATTCTCCTAAATTAGGTCATAAATGCGTAATTTGGAAAAGTAATATATTTTATTATTATTCAGGTATGGAATTATGTGTATTAAAATATGCAGCTGTAGAGAAGTCTGGAACCAATGTAATGGAAGTATATACTTTATAAGATTGATTTGTGTCTCCAGATCTATTGTATACATACTCTCTAGATGTATGTACAGATTTGTGAACTAGATTGAGATTATATAAGCCACCTAACCTATAAATGAATAAAATGGGTGTTCATAAGAAGGAAGACTGGCTTCCAAAGACAAGTCCTGTGCACACCCGTGTGTACTGCTGCCTACTTGTACAAAAATACCTTATTTTAACTAAGCATGAGTTTTCTGAATGTTGTTAAAGCTATGTTTTGGAATGCCGATTGGGAGACTAAGATTGGAACAGACCTGGCCTGTTTTTTGTTTCTGAATAACAATTTTTATTGCTATCACTGTTTAAAAAGAAATAACTTATTGTTAGATTGAAATATTCTGGTTCCAAAACAGACATGACAAAGGAAGAGTGATGGAAAATTGAACAGTAGAAATATTGAGCGACATAATGTTGTGTTTTATGCCAAAGCTTGTGGTATATTCTGATGGGAGATAAACCAGACAGATGAGAGAGCCAAGAAAAGCTCATTTTCGAACAAGTTTTAGGATCAGGACAGACATCAGACTTGCAAAGAAACTGGGAATGTTGCTCCACTCCTGGCCTGACCCTGCCTGATGTATTAGTCAATTTTAAGGGAGGGGGGAATATTTTCAGTTTAATTTCTTCCATTGTGGGCTTCTATGTTCACTTAAGCTTCAGAGTCACAGAAGTGCAGCTGTTAAGGGCTACAATCTTGACAGATATATTATTTAGACCAGGGATTCTCAACCTGTGGCCCGCAGCACCAATTCATGTGCCCCCACCACCACACCTGGAAGTGCCATGTGGTGGAGGAAGGGCAAAATGGTCATCCGGCCCCCGAAGCTGTCTAAGGGAGCATGACCCGGGCCCCAGCTTTAAAAGGTTGAGACCTTCTGATTTAGACAATATGCATATGGTATGGTGTCATTTATTGTGATTAGTGTTAGCTTCATTACTATCTGTTCAGCAGAATAGACACATGGAATATATGGCTGAAAGCTTGTTTGTAGCTTAAGCGAAATTGTAACTTTCTCTTCTGCACTGATAAACAAAGCTTCCTTTATACAATTCTTGGAGGCACAAGCACTCACTGGCTTGGTGCATGTGCTGGTGCCCTTGAAAATTGGGGTGATGGTGAGGAATGAGTGAAAGATACAACTTCCCCCATCCAGGCAAGGAGTTTAAAAGGACGCTGGAGCAGGCACAGATGCCACAGAGGGACCCTTCCAGCCTCTCCCAAGCTTCGCTGAAGATGGTGAGCTGCCACCTTCGCCGCCCCACCAGAGCTCCTTTCCCGATCCGGCATTGGCAGCGGGGAAGTCGGTGAGGGGTGATTGAATTTTGTCATATTATATTGTACTTATACTTTTCTGTGCTACTTTTATATATTGTATTGTATAATGTGAATTGTGATGATTTTTTGGTAACTGTGTCTGGATCTATTGTATCTTGAATTATCGTATCTTTATAATGAATTGTTATATTGTATTGCATTGATGTGTTGTTGCCGCCTTGAGTCGGTGTTGGATGATAGTGTAGGTGACAAGTAGTATTCTCTCATGTTCTTTGAGATTTGTGTTGTAGTAGCTTGTTGCTGGATGCTAGTCTTGTCTGTCAATTTGTTGTTTTTACCATCACACTGGGTGGGTATTTGAAGACAGCTCTCAGGAGGTACTTCAGGGACTGTGCTTTGAAGAAGTAGGCATGATCTTGGGTTGTGCAACATCTTTTCTTGTGAAATATGGGTAGCTACCCCCATCCCCAGATATTTTACCAGCTGGAAGAAAACAATGGTATTTTGGCTTGATTTTGACTGTTTAAAAGTTGCTTTTAATCTATTCCATTGCATTTTTTCACTGACAATGTGGTTTTATATTGGAGTTTTAAATGCCATGAGTCTCTCTATGTGGTATGCAGTCACTATAAATGCAAAATTTAAATTCCCCTTTAAATGAATAAAGTAATACCAGAATGATGCATTTTGTTTATTTGTCATGCCCATTAATCAAGCACTAATTAATTGCCTGTTCACTGGGTTAATCTCAGCACATCTTCTTTAGCCAAGATCCATGCTGTAGTCATGAGTCAGGAATCAAGATCATGTTCCTAGCTGTGAGGTGGCAATTAAATCACTAATCAGTCTAGCATTGTAAGTATCTTCATAATTTAGCAACATAGCATGGTGTCTGTGCAGTGCTTTTTTCCCCTTTGCTTTACTATTGGGATGTTTACCAAAAAACCCAATAATATTTTGGGATTTCACTCTGACTCCTGTTTGAGTATCTTTCCAAATAACCTTGTTTGCCCTCTCCTGTTGTACTTCCTCTGTTCAGTTTGTTTTTGAGTCCATGTGGGAATGCATCATAATGGCAAAATATAGTACAGACCCTAGAAGCAATTAAACTAAAATGGAAGGCAAGTGATTGGGCTGCCAGGAAACATTTTTATGATGTCAGCCTCTAAAAATGTACAAAGGAGCCTTAAGTCAAAAAAAAGTGGGAAATTAATTGACAATGAAATAGCATCGTTCTCAAGTACCAAACCTGTACAGTATTGCTTTTGCCTCTGCAGTAAAAGTCTTTTGGCAGGTAAGAGCCACCTTTTGATTCAGCACAGCGGGGCCACATATTCTGTTTCCTTTTCAGACGAGAAACATAACCACCACCAAAACAAAAAATAAGCAAGACAAAAAAATGTGGCACCTTAAAGTCTAAATGCTGTATTTTTAAAAAATGGGAATTTTCTTTGGTCAAGTCTATATCTCAAGCCCACAAGCCACCACAGCTCAACTTCTCTTGCTATTCTAGAGGGAGGGGAAACCATTTGGAAGAATATTGTGGCAAGATGGGAAAGACAGAAAATATTATCACCCTGCCTTTATGCTCCAGTGGGGTGGTTTTTTTAAATGAATAGCCATTTTGTCCATAAAAGGCAAGCAGGGTCACCACCCAAGATGTTTGTTTGCTTATTGGATTCATATAACCGCCATTTTCGCCTAAGCGACCCAAGGCGGCTCACAACATCAGTTAAAACCCATACCAATACTCACTAAAACCAAATACTATAAAATTCTCTAAAAACGTCCATAAAACCTCCCCAATCCCCTTAAAAAGAGGGGCACCTGGGCAGGAATAAATAAAAACTCCAGGTAGGGCTAAATAAGCCAACAGGGCTGGGTTGTGGTACCAGTTGTACCCCACACCTGCTGGCATAGCCATGTTTTAAAGACCTTACTGAAGGGGAAGATGTTTGGACAGAGCTCATGGAATGGCCACCTTATGTTTGTGTAATCCAGATGAAGATTTACATGCTGGTGTCATCTCTGACATGAAAACATCTCCGACCAGAGAAATGTAGACCATCGCAGAGAGAAGATCACATTAGAGCCAGCTATTTGCATTTGGAATTGCCAAATCTTGAGTCAAACTGGACATGTTTGGGATTGTTGGCTCTCTTAACGGAAGTTAGTTTGTCTCTGAAGTGACCAGAACCCAGATTTGGATGTTCCCAGAAAAATCAGCATTTGGATGAACAACAATTCCAAAATCCACATCTCTGGCTGAAATCTTGTTGCTTAGCAACTGGAGTAGGCCTGCTGAATCAGTGGAAATTATGAAGGAGCAGACTCATCAAATCTCCATTGATGTAATGAGCCTACTCTAGTTACAATTTACTACACTCAACAATAGGATTTCAGCTGCTGTGTCTATAAAAATGTGCTACTTTAGTTTCACATTTTTTATACATGTAAACTGAAAAGTAGAAGAGATGAGTGCCTAAAAAATCAAAATGTTACTCAGAGGGAAGAATTTACCACACCTGTGTAATCACAGTGCTAAACAGAAGTGGTTCTAGCTTTATCTTATGTAAAGGTAAAGGTCACTTTAGTGTTTCGGAAATAATAGGCAGCAGCCAGCAATACGGGCCAAACACTCAACTTTATTTGGAATAAGAATAGGTGACCAGAGCTAACAACACACCCTCACATTCCTTAGCTATCTCTGATCAGAACTGACAGTTGGGGAAAAAACATTAGAACCATTGACAGCTCTGTTCTCGTTCAGAACCCTCCCGAAGTCTCGCGAGACTTTGGACCATAGTAAACTCTTTCACAACAAGACAAAATGGCAAACACATTTCCTTAAATACACAACACCCCTCCCCACTAGGATCGAACAAAATCCCACAACCATTTAGGAGGACCACAACATGTTTTGTGGTGCACTGGTGTCTGGTCAGCCAGTGAAACCCTGGGGCTAGTTGAGGTAGCTGGTAAAGTCCCCACAGTGGGGGCACCTCTAGAACTCATAGCATGGTGCGGACAATTAGCAGTTTCTAGTTCAGCACCATTGCCCGTTTCAGTAGGGGACGACTCAACACAAAAGTCCCTCCTTTGGTTACGAGTGGGGGTAGACTGGGTAAACTCTAACACAGGATGATGAATTCCTTAAATAAACAACAGTCACCCTTGCTCGAAAACCACTCGTATCCCACTCTAGGGTTCAGTACTCATCTCTGTTTATACCCAAAGAACCAGCGCTGTCTGTGTCTGCAGTCGTTTCCGTGGACATGTGGCAGGCATGCCTAGACACCAGAGTGTACAGAACACTGTTTACCTTCCCATTGAAGTGTTCCCTATTTATCTACTTGCAATTTCTTACTTTCCAACTGCTAGGTTGGCAGGAGCTGGGACACAGATGAAAGCTCACTCCTTCATGCAGTACTTGGGTATCGAACCTTCCAGTCTTCTAGTTCAGCTTCTTAACCATTAAGCCACTGCAGTCAAAGTTTTATCTTTATCTCTCCCTAAATTCAGAGTCTTTCTAATAGTCTTAAAATTGTCTTTGCCTGTGAAGTGGAACAGGCTTGAGATTCTTCCTTCATATTGTTCTATCCATAGAGGCTGCCTTCCCAGACCTTTTGCAAATTTCTTCTTTTCCCATTCTAATTCACTGAGCAACTTGGATATGTATATTGTAAGCTATCCATTTATTTCTCAAGAACCCCAAGAGTAGAGGGGGGAAATCCTTTCATTCAGTTTCCAGCCCTAATCAACTTTAATTATCCCTAAAACAAGCATCCCTGTTCTTAGGTTTCTGGAGCTTGGCGTTTTTGACTATGCTGATTGTTTAAGTGGACAAGATTGGAACGACCAAGTTATGGAAAGAACAAAATCTGAAATTATTAACGTATTGTTGTGTAATGTTATTAAGTATGCTAAGGTCCCAGTAGTGCTGACTTTAAAAGCTTTGGCAACTTTAAAATACAAAGTAAACTATTAAGTGATCCTTTCCTTTCTGAAACTGATTTGCATGCTCACGAGTATTTTGTATAGAGCATATTTTGGGTGTTTTGCTTGCTCTGTTTTTTGGCAACAAAGGCCAGGATCCAGCTACAAATTTTGGCTAGATAGTAAGCCCATTAAATTAATTGCTGAATTGCAAATCAACACTTTTGTAAATCCCAGTCAGTCAATAGGTCTTTTCTAATAGGAAATAGCAGTGGCATGCCAGATGGTACATTTTAAGGAATAACATGGAGATAGTTTAGAAAAAAATGGATTTGCAATTACTTAACTTTGCAAAATATTCACTAAACTACTTATAATGGGACTGCAGTGGCTCAAGTGGCTAGGATGCTGACTGGGAGGTGGAAGGTGAGCAGTTTGATTCCCGAGTACTGCAGGACGGAATGAGCTCCCGTCTTTGTCCCAGCTCCTGCAAACCTAGCAGTTCGAAAGCAAGAAATTGCAAGTAGATAAATAGGGACCACTTCGGTGAGATGGTAACAGTGCTCCGTGCGCTCCGGTGTCCAGTCATGCCTGCCACATGACCACGGAAATTCCTGCAGAAGCAGACAGCGCAGCTCTAGAGTTGGATACGACTGGCTTTTGAGCAAGGGAAACCTTTACCTTACCAAAATGTCATTAAGTAGTTTTCAAAGTAGTGCTTAACAGGTAGTAGCTGCAGTTAAACCATTGCCAAAATGTTGAAATTAAACTGTTAGTTGCTCATCAGTGCCCAGTTGTACTTCCAGGCAGTAGCATTTTCATGTATAAATATGCATTTGACTTGCTCAATGTCCTGCATGCTATGAACCAGTCTAATTTTTTCTGTACCATAGTACAGACAGTAGTGTTTTGTCATAGAATGCCAAGTCCTGGTTTGTTTTGCTTTGTTCTGGAATGTGATGTGCCTGTTGTATACACGCAAACAGAAACCAGAGCCTGACAGTGCCCCATATTCAAGGGATAACAGAGTTGTTAATAATCACTTTAATTCATTAGGAATTTATCTGGGAAGGCCAATATTGTGTAAAATAATTTTAAAGATTATGGACTGCTTTTCCCTGAGGAAACTTCACAGATAGTAGACTGCTCTTGATATTTTCTGTTGCTTCTTTATCACATGATAAGGTAATCTTACAGCGGCTCTCCTTGTTGAGGCTCATTTCTTAAAATAACTTTTGAGATAGGCTGTTCATAACAAAAATGTACACAAGATAAATGGTAAACAAGTTTTTCCCCTGACTTCAAGGTTACTTTATAGATATATTCTCATGAAAAGCCATTTTAAATATCACCTTATCCATATGTGTGTTTTCCCCTGCTATTTTATTTTTGTCTCCAAACTCAGTCAGTGCACTTAGTTTTGCTTTTATTTGCCAGACATTGTTTAGAAAATTAGCAATGCTTTTTATTTTTAAATTGAACTTGTTAGAACAGATGGAAATTCCTGCCATACTTGCCATTTCAGAACTGCCAGCTGTATCTGATTCAGAATCTTGTCACATACTGATGAAGACAGAAGCCATATATTAGACACTAATTTACACACCCATACAAAACCAGTGCTTACAAACAAACACCCTTGCTTACGCCACAGACAACAGTTATCAAACAAAGCAGCCTAGTTTGCATCCTCCTGGGGTTTAGAGAAGTTCCTGATTTGACACTCAGACCTTTTCATTAGTTATTTTTCTTCTTCTTCTAATCATAGGTCATATTACCGTGTGGACTTCAGATGTGATTAACACATCTTGGAGGAAGGTTGTGGTTTCCACTGTTTTTAAGGGGTAGTAATCAAACTCATATTTACAAAACCAAATCTGGATGCTTTGGTTCTTGGTAATTTCCATGCAGTATCTAATGTGCTACTCTTGGGTCAAATACTTTGAAAGGTGCTTGCATTTTGTGTGCTACTGAGCATGTATCTGTTCCACCTTTTAAGGCTGATTTGGGGAGAGAAATAGCATTGGTGCTCAGGTGGATGATGTTCACTGGGGAATAGAGGAAGTCATGCAAATCATTGACCTCTCAGGAGTCTATAATTATCTACTACTGAATTTTCATAGGATACCTATGTGGGGTAAGTCTAAGGATATGAAGTTATGGATACCTAAGGACAACCTCCGGGTTGGAGAGAGAGGCAGGATATCTCTTAATGCCATTTCCAGGGAATCCTAAGCAGGTGAAGGCATCTGCTTGGGAATAATACCCTGAAGCAAATGGTGAGCGACTGTGTGAGACAGAATGCTGGACTGGGTGGGCTGTGGCCTGTTCCAGCAAGGCTGTTCTTATGTTCTTATGAAATTGACATGCTTTTGGCCTGAACATTTCTTGGAGAGAGTAAATTGCTGTGTGGTTCTAGCATACTACTGTTTTCTTGCATGAACATTGACCTTGCTGTGCCTCTCTCATGTTCTCCAAGCTTTTTAGTATCTAGACCAGTGGTTCCCAAAGTGGGGCATATGCCCCATGAAGGACTTCAGTTCCCAGTCAGTACACTGGCTGACCAGTGCTTTGGGGAATAGATTTTAGGCTTCTGGGAATTGAAGTCCACAAACTAAAGTTTGGGAAACACTGATCTAGACAAAAGCCTCCCAAATCTTATGGCTTGGTTAACCATTTCTTCAATCTACAGAAGATGCACATGGCTACACTGCCTCTTTTTTCTATACTAAAGCTCTGGTGGCGCAGAGGTTAAACGGATGTCCTGCAGCCAAAATGTTGTAAATTCAATCCTGACTCAGCTTTCCATCCTTCTGAGGTCAGTAAAATGAGGACCCTGAATGTTGAGAGCAAAATGCTAATTACCTGTCCAGAGAGTGCACTAAGTGCTATGAGGCAGTGTATAAATGTAATTGCTATTGCTAATTGCTACTTAGTCCAAAGATGTCTGGAGAAACCCTGATCAGATTGTCTAGAGGCCATTTGGGGATGAGTAAGGGTAAAATAAGCTGTGGCTTAACACAAGGATAATGTTTAGAGGATAGAAAAATCTGCTGACTTTTGAGGAGGAGTGAAAGTCCATGGAGGGAAAGTCTCCATGGTCTGATTTACCAACTGCACACTTATCTGGAGAAGGTAGCATTATTATAGTTATCTACTATGCTGCGATTAGATTCAGAATAGGCTGATATAATGCACTCTACTTCTGACTCCCTTTAGAGATTATTTGAAAGCTCCAACTAATCAGTATTTAGTTATTGGGTGTTAGGGAATCAGACCAGTGATGCACTGAGGCCGGATCTCAATGGTTCATGTGAACCAGTAGTGGAAATTCCCCCAGGCCATGCCCACTTGGCCGGCCACACCCACCTCCCTACCTTCGGCAGCGGCGGAGAAGAGCTGCAGCAGCAGAGGAGAGCAGGAGAGCGGCGGAGGAGAGCGGTGGAGGAGAGCGGGCCGGCAGAGGCAGAAGCAGTGGGGCTCCAGGCAGCTCCTCTCTCCCCCTCCCCACCACCACCCCACCACTGGTTCTAGCAGCAGCAATGCCTGCCGGGCGGAGTTCGCAGCAAGTGGGCAGAAGGTAGGTCAAGGGCTAAGGCCAAGGCAGTATGTGTGACTGGGAGGAGGAGAGAGAGGAGCTTGCACCGCCTTGGCCTCAACTCTTGACCGAACCTCTGCCCGACCAGCATGAACTCCACCCGGCAGGCATTGCTGCTGCTAGAACTGGCGGAGGGAGGAGGAGCTGCCTGGATCCAGCAGCAGCAGCGCCTGCTGGGTGGAGTTTGTGCCAGCGAGGGTCCTCCCCCTCTCCCCACACTCCGGACACGACCAGGAGCCAGGAAGAAGAGGAGGAGGAAGAGCAGCCACTGCTGGCGCTACTAGAAGGTGGGCAGGGCGGAGTGGTGGGCTGGCTGCCTCCCCCTCTCAGTGCCACCGGAAATGCTTCCCATTCTCCTCACCCAGGGCAGAAGGCACGCGGGAAGTGCAGAGGTAGAAGCGCGCCTTCAGCCCTGGCTGGGCGAGGTGAATAGGAAGTGTTTCTGGCAGTGCTGGGAGGGGGAGGCTGCCAGCCCACCAACCCACCCCGCTCACCTCCCAGCAATGTCGCTGGTGAAAGCACACCCGGACAGTGAGGGGCTGACCCACCAGCACCTCTTCATCATCATCTCCGGGACAACGGGCAAAGCAAGATAGGTTTCTTTTCTTTTCTTTTTTCGGGGTGGTGGTGGTTGAGGCCACACCCTCAGATAGCCATGCCCACAATTAGCCATGCCCATGATGTGGGTAGTAAAATTTTTTTAGAGTGCATCACTGAATCAGACCATATAGTATAAATTCTGTATCATCTGCACTTGTTACCCATATATTTCTAAGTCCATTCTCAAGTGTTGTTGGTCCTGGATAAGCTAAGGTATTTGACATCAGCCATGGAAATCTGTGCTATTTCCTCAGATAATGTCTTGACAGCTTTAAGAAAGGATTAGACAAGTTCATGGAGGACAAGGGTATCAATGGCTATAATTATGGACACCTAAGGACAACCTCCGGATTGGAGAGGTAGGCAGGATATCTCTCAATGCCATTTCCAGGGAATCCTAAGCAGGCGAAGGCATCTGCTTGGGAATAATACCCTGAAGCAAATGGTGAGCCACTGTGTGAGACAGAATGCTGGATTGGATGGGATGTGGCCTCTTCCAGCAAGGCTGTTCTTATGTTCTTATTAAAGTTTTATCCAGAAAGTGGGCACGGCTTGCTCTCTGGTTATTTTAAATAAGCCTTAAAGAACAGGTTGTTCCAGGTTTCTTACATGCCTGTCTTCTAAATGTTTTAGGTTTTAATTAAATGTATTTCATATTTCGGGGACTGCGGTGGCTTAGTGGTTAAGACACTGAATTGATGACCGGAAGGTCTGCAGGTCAGCAGTTTGCTGCATGATGGAGTGACCTTCTGTCTCTGTCCCAGCACCTGCCAAACTAGCAGTTCGAAAGCAAGAAACTGCAAGTAGATAAAGAGGTACCACTTCAGTGGGAAGGTAAACAACATTCCGTGCCCTCTGGTGTCTAGTCATGCCTGCCCCATGTCCATGGAAACATCTGCAGACGCAGACTGCGCTTGCTCTTTGGCTATAAACAGAGATGAGCACTGAACCCTAGAGTCGGATTCGACTGGCTTTCGAGCAAGGGTGACCTTTACTCGTTTATAACATAGCTGAGACATATTTCATATTTATTATTTCATCATTTTACTCTGTGAACTTCCTTGCGGGACTATGGAGATATACTGTAATGAGCAAAAATCTGTTGGTCTAAAATTACACTGCCTAAAGTGGATCTGCCAGAAATAATTGATTTAAGCTCTTTTTATTCTCCCCGTTTCAGATTCTGAGGCTTCCTGGGGCTCTCTTTTGCCTGGTCCCAATTGATTGTCTCAGTCCTGGTAGCAGCAACAATCTGGCAACCATTTCCAATTGTTGAATGCTTCCCTTGGTGTACGAATGCAATAAAGAGATTTTTATTATATTCTATATTTTCTTCTATTAGTTGTTTAAGCATAAACATTTCATCTGTCAGATTAGCCTAGCAGTTCCTTCCTTCCTTCGCATCTGTACAGCTTCTGTTGTTGTTGTTTTCTGAAGCCCATCTGTTCTTTTGGTAGTTGTCTTCCCCTTCCATCCTGAGAATCCAAAACGGTTCTCCAGGACAAAAGAGATCCTCAGAACCTGAAATAAGGGAAGGTTTCGGTTCATTAAATTACAGTAAAACCTCGACTTACATATGCCTCGAGTTATATAAAATTTGACTTACATAATGATTTTTGCACTAAAACCATGTCCCGATTTACATAAATGTCCTGATTTTCATAACACAATTTCCGTAACAAAGTAAGTAGTAGTAGTAATTTCCTCCTGTTACAGTGGAGTGATTTGAATACCAAGTACATAGGACACACATAAAAGAATTTATTTCATAAATTCCAACTTCCTCACGAATACCAAAGCATTACATGTATATACAGTAAAACCCCTACTTACGTAAAAAGTCTGTTCTGTAGGCTTTTATGTAAATCGTTTTTTTTACTTAACTCAAAGCAAACTCATAGGAACAATGAATTTTTGTATAACTCGAAGCAAACCCATAGGAAAATGATATTTAAGTAAATCGAAGCAACCCCAGAGGAAAAATGAATTTTTTACGTAACTCAAAGCAAACCCATAGGAAAGTTAGAGCTGTATAAACTTAGAAGGGCCAACATCCAAATTCAGCCTGGCAGTCCCCAAAAAAGTTTGGAGTTGGCAAATTGTCCAGTCATGCCTGCCACATGTCCATGGAAACATCTGCAGACACAGACAGTGCTGGTTCTTTGGCTATAAATAGAGATGAATACTGCACCCTAGAGTCGGATACGACTGGCTTTCAAGCAAGGGTGACCTTTACTTTTATCTTTACCTATACAAGATAATACAGGATAGACTTCAGCAACATGTGGAGAGAGAACTACCAGAGGTGCAGGCTGGTTTCAGAAGAGGCAGGGGGACTAGAGACCACATTGCCAACATACGCTGGATCATGGAGAAAACAAAGGAATACCAGAAACAAGATTACTTTTGTTTTATTGACTACACTAAGGCATTTGACTGTGTGGACCACAACAAGATGTGGCAAGTAATTAAAGAGATGGGAATACCAGAGCACCTCATATGCCTCCTGAGAAATCTGTACATGAAACAAGAAGCAACAGTTAGGACAGAACACGGAATGACAGAATGGTTTGGAATAGGAAAAGGAGTAAGACAAGGCTGCATTTTGTCACCATGCTTATTCAACCTATACACAGAGCACATAATGCGCAGTGCAGGGATGGAGGAATCACAATATGGGATTAAAATTGCTGGGAGAAACATCAACAATCTGAGATATGCAGACGATACCACCCTAATGGCAGAAAGTGAGGAAGACCTAAAGAATCTCTTGATTGGGCTGAAGGAGGAGAGTGCAAAAGCTGGCTTGAGACTCAATATCAAGAAAACCAAGATAATGGCAACAGGCCCCATCAGTTCCTGGAAAATAGATGGGGAAGAAGTAGAAGCAGTGACAGATTTTACTTTCTTAGGATCAAAGATCACTGCAGATGGGGATTGTAGCCATGAAATAAAAAGGCGACTGATTCTTGGGAGACAAGCGATGAGAAACCTGGGGAACATAGTGAAAAGCAGAGACATCACATTGCAAACAAAAATTAGAATAGTCAAAGCAATGGTTTTCCCAGTAGTAATGTATGGATGTGAGAGCTGGACAATTAGGAAGGCTGAACGTAGAAGAATAGATGCCTTTGAAATGTGGTGTTGGAGGAGGGTTTTGAGAGTCCCCTGGATAGCGAGGAGAACAAACAGGTCAATCTTAGAAGAAATTAACCCTGACTGCTCATTGGAAGGTCAAATAGTAAAGATGAAGCTAAAGTACTTTGGACATCAAATGAGAAGGGAGGATTCACTTGAGAAGGCATTGATGTTGGAAAAGGTGGAGGGCAAAAGAAGAAGGGGGAGGCCAAGGATGAGATGGCTAGATGGCATTGTAGACACAATGGGCACAGAGCTGGGAGGGCTGAGGGGGATAGTGGAGGACAGAGGCGCCTGGAGGAAAATGGTCCATGGGGTCGCAAAGGGTCGGAGTCGACTGTGCAACTGAACAACAACAACAACATACAATTTATAGGTATTCTCTGTACCTCATTCACTGTACATTTACAAGAACTTGATCAAGTTACTTTTTTGACTACTGCTGGTGTTGGCTGTGGGATTCTGGGAGCTGTAGGTCACAAATTGTTACAGGGGTTGGGGTGTTTCTGGGCATGCATTCCTATTTTAAACAGGACTTGAATATATGTCCCCATTTACACCAACAGTGGTCACTTACCACTAAGAATTGAGGTTACTCAATTCCTCCCAAGCCCAAAGACACATGTTGACAAGAGTTGTCTGATATAAAGATCAAATTTGTGAAAAGTTGGTGAACTAATTTTCTGCAGGCTTTTTTCAATATAAAAAGTAAAATTTATTAATTTGAAATTAATGGCTGGAAAGAGCATGATTTTCTTCATTAGTGCGGAAAGGAAAGGAAACTCCACAAACTCGCAGATTTTGAGGGCAATGCTTGTTCGGATTCCATATTTTATTGATGATACAACATTAATAAACTAAATATTAACGGAAATGTAGTAGTTAAATATTCAGCTTATGCAGAAGATTTATGTACTACATGTGCTCTGATACATGTATTTTTTTTTGTATTCATGAGGAAATTGGACAACCATCTGTTAGATGAGATTTGATTGGGATTCCTGCATTGAGCAGGGGGTTGAACTCATACCTGTCAACCTTCCTGGATTGGCCGGGATTTCATGGTTTTCGTCACCGATTTGTGCCATTTCCCGCCCCGTGCTGCCAAAACCCCGGAATTTGGCAGCGGGGGAAAAGAGGTACTGTGCAGCCCTTCTGTGCAGGTCACCTTCTATGCAAGCGTAAAACCCTTCTACGCATGCGTAGAAGGGTTTTACGCTTGCATAGCCCCGTTCTACGCATGTGTAGAAGGCTACGCCGCTTGCGTAGGAGGCTACGCAAATGGTGTAGCCCCGTTCTACGCATGCATAGAAGGGTTTTACGCTTGTGTAGCCCCGTTCTACGCATGCGTAGAAGGCAACCTGCGCAGAACCGTTTGCGCAGGTCCCGTATTTTCTGGAGCCGTGGTTGACAGGTATGGTTGAACTCGATGACCTACAAGTCCTCTTCCAACCCAGTGATTCTATGAATCTGTGTAACTACTGGCATTTACCTTTATGAAATAAATTATTTTATGAAATGACATAAACAGTTGTAAGAAGATTAATTCCATTCCGAAATTCCCTCTGAATGTTCAGAAGGGTGTAGGGTTGGGGTGTTATCTCATGACTGTCCACTTCACTGGAAGTTTTTGAATTGGGAATAAAGTGACTGCTGTAAAGCCAACTATTGTTGTGAACTCTTAACCGCAGAAATCAAGGACACTTGTAGGTGCATGATAATGTTGTCTCTTAATGTGGTCAGAAGTTACGCACATCCAGCTCTCCATGCGGAAAATGCTGGGGTGATTTTCGTCAAGAAAATCAGGGCAAAACATTAGACAAATTCAGTAAGCATTATTTATTTGTTTGTTTGTTTTTCTTTTCTGTATTTATATTTTCGCCTTTGTGGATCATCAAGCCTGTATGGCAATGCCGGAGCATTCTGGGGACCGTAGACCAAATGCAATTTTTCCACACTCTGTTTGGTCCCTGATAAGCTTTTTGCAAAAGTCTGTGATCTGCTACTGAGTACATAAAGTTATGTTACCTGGTGTGTGGTCTCAAAATTTGTATATGGGATGTAATGTTCAATTCGCTGGGAGCAAGTCAGAGGGAAAGGCAATTTGTTACCTACAGTTTTCTATACAGAATTGTATGTTAATAAGAACACTGCATTAGTTGAATTGGGATAAATGTATTTCTATTGATAAATATACTAAAGGTGGGTTTGTTTTCAATCTTTGTAGAAAAAGGAAGCTTTTGCTGATTTAACTAATTTTCAGCCCTGAAGCCTGAGAAATCTGTTGACATTTATCAGAATTTGTTTCCTTGTTTCAAGGCTATTCTAAGAGTCTTCAAAGCATTAACTACTGTATTTTCTGGCGTATAAGACTACTTTTTAACCCCGAAAAATCTGTGCCAAAGTTGGGGGTCGTCTTATAGGACAGGTACTTAACTGCAGCTGACAAGTATATTCCAAACTCTATATTTTAACTGCTAAAGTTGGGGGTCGTCTTATACGCCCAGTCGTCTTATACGCCGGAAAATACGGTATGTATTTGCTCCAGTAATAGTTGAATGGCGAAAACAATGACCTGCTGCATTTTTTACTAGGCAAGATGTAAAGTTAATAGTTTTCTGATGGGGGATAAATGCTTGTCCATAATAGATTCCAATTGCTGACTTTATCTGTTTGGAAATTTGCATAGGTAGTAGTGGTATACATGTTGACTGATGAGGTAAAGGTAAAAGTAACTCTTGTTTGAAAGCCAGTCATATCCAACTCTAGGGTGTGGTACTCATCTCCGTTTATGGCCAAAGAGCCAGTGTTGTCTGCATCTGCAGATGTTTCCATGGTAATGGGGCAGGCATGACTAGACGCCAGAACACACGGAACACTGTTACCTCTCCCACTGAAGCAGTCCATATTTATCTACTTGCAATTTCTTGTTTTTGAGCTGCTAGGTTGTCAGGAGCTGTGACAGATGACATGCGCTCACTGTCATGCAGTTCTCGGGTCTCAAACTGTTGACCTGCTGACCTTCTAGTTGACAAGTTGAACGACTTAATTGCAAATGTTACCCTGAAAACTAAGAACCCTATTTCCTCCTGTGCTCATTTGCCAGGATTTCACTGAGTAGCTAGTGATAGCAGAAGACAGATCCAGGAGGAGATGGCTGCCTCCCCATTGCTGCTCCCACCCTCCAGTCGCCCCCAGTCATTGTGCACCCTTGATATCTGGGAAACTGAGGGGGGGAACCCTTCAGCTACTACTAAGGGCTGCTGGGGTAGGTGAGAGGCTTGCTTGGGCACTAAATAGAGAAGGAAATGACCTTTTCTTGCACAGCCTGGGTTGGTTGGCAGACCCCCTTTTGTCAACTCAGGTACTCAATCCTTGCCGTTATCGTTATGTGGTATTGGGTATTTTTCCAACCCAGTATTTTTGCTTTTCCTCTTGAGGCATACTTTTGCCATAGTATATTTTTGCTCCATTTTAGTGTGAAACAATTAGGGATAAAAACACAGTCTGATTATTTGTTTTACTATCCTGGGAACAGTTGTGTTGAATAAATATAAAAATCTTTTCAGGTCTGTTACAAAAATCTGCTGTTTTAGACTGTAACAGGTTAAAGTTAGAGCTGTGCAAACTGAGAAATGCCAACATCCAAATTCAGCCTGGCAGTCCCCCAAAAAATTTGGAGTTGGCAAATTTAAATCATTTCCAATTCCACACCACTACCACCCCTTTCCCTTAGCTTTATGTCATCACATGTGAGTTAAAACCTAGTGGGGATAGTTATGCCACTTAAATTTACTTCAGTCTCCCATATTTCTAAAATTCTCTTTTAGGCTGTTTCAAGTTCACCCAATTTTGAAATGACTTGACCCCACTTCAAATGTTCAGAGTAAACCAATTGATTGTCATTGGAAGGGTGGGTTAAAATTGAGCACAGTAGCACACCCTCCCTTCTGTCTTCTGTGCAATAATAATAATAATTTCGTGTCAGAAATTCTTCTGGGTTGAAATTATTTTTGCGAGACCCTATGACTGTCCATGCAATCTCCACACATAGGTTCTGTATGGAGAGGAAGCTATCCTTTTGAAAGCACAGGATCCTAACCATGTGAATAAACCTTGCCTATACTATACAATTTATAGGTATTCTCTGTACCTCATGTGTACATTCACTATACATTTACCAGAACTTGATCAAGTTATTATTATTATTTTGACTACTGCTGATGTTGGCTTCAGGATTCTGATTGCTGAAGGCCACACATTGTTATTGGGGGGGGGGGATGGGGTCTGGGCATACATTACTATTTTAAACAGGACTTGAGTATATGACCCAATTACATCAAAAGTGGTTACTTACTACTAAAGTTTTGTCAGCAGACCGCTCAGTAATTTCCAAGCCCAAAGAGACATGTTGACAGTTGTCTGATATAAGCAGTGATGCACTGCAATTTTTTTTACTACCTATTCTGTGGGCTTGCCAAATATGTGGGCGGGGCCAAATATTATTATTATTATTAAGTTTATTTCTATCCCGCTTTCCTGACACAAGTGCCACTCAAAGCGTCTTACAACATACTGTATATAAATACAATTTTTGTTGTTGTTCAGTCGCACAGTCGATTCCGACTCTTTGCGACCCTATGGACCATCGCTCTCCAGGCACCTCTGTCCTCCACCATCCTCCTTAGTCCACACAGCCCCGTGCCCATTGTGTCTACAATACCATCTAGCCATCTCATCTTTGGCCGTCCCCTTCTTCTTTTGCCCTCCACCTTCCCCAGCATCAAGGCCTTCTCAAGTGAATCCTCTCTTCTCATTTGATGTCCAAAGTACTTCAACTTCATCTTTGTTATTTGTCCTTCTAAGGAGCACTCAGGGCTAATCTCTTCTAATATTGACCTATTTGTTCTCCTCGCTGTCCAGGGGACTCTCAAAAGTCTCCTCCAGCACCACATCTCAAAGGCATCTATTTTTCTTCGCTCAGCCTTTCTAATAGTCCAGCTCTCACAGCCATACATTACCACCGGAAATACCATTGCTTTGACTATGCGGACCTTTGTTTGCAGTGAGATGTCTCTACTTTTCACTATGTTCCCCAGGTTTTTCATAGCTTGTCTCCCAAGAATCAGTCGCCTTTTTATTTCATGGCTGCAATCCCCATCTGCAGAGATCTTGGATCCTAAGAAAGTAAAATCTGTTACTGCTTCTACTTCTTCCCCATCTATTTTCCAGGGACTTATAGCGCCTGTTGCCATTATCTTGGTTTTCTTGATATTGAGTCTCAGGCCAGCTTTTGCACTCTCTTCTTTCAACCTAATCAGGATTAGGTCTTCTAATTAGGTCTTCTTCACTTTCTGCCATTAGGGTGGTATCATCTGCATATCTCAAATTGTTGATGTTTCTCCCAGCAATTTTGATCCCATATGGTGATTCCTCCATCCCTGCATTGCGCATTATGTGCTCTGTGTATAAGTTGAATAAGCAGGGTGACAGAATGCAGCCTTGTCTTACTCCTTTTCCTATTCCAAACCACTCCGTCATTCCATACTCTGTCCTCACTGTTGCTTCTTGACTCATGTACAGATTTCTCATGAGACATATGAGGTGTTCTGGTATTCCCATCTCTTTAATTACTTGCCACATTTTGTTGTGGTCCACACAATCAAAGGCCTTGGTGTAGTCAATGAAACAGAAGTAAGCTTGTTTCTGGTATTCCTTTGTTTTCTCCATGATCCAACGTATGTTGGCAATGTGATCTCTGGTCCCCCTGCCTCTTCTGAATCCAGCCTGCACCTGTGGTAGTTCTCTTTCTACATGCTGCTGTAGTCTATCCTGCATTATCTTGAGCATCACTTTGCTGGCTTGTGGGATGAGCGCAATTGTTCGATAATTTGAACATTCTTTGGCATTGCCCTTTTTTGGGATTGGGACATATACTGATCTTTTCCAATCCTGTGGCCACTGTTTCGTTTTCCAAATCTGCTGGCATAAAGCATGTAGTAGCTTGATTCCATCATCTTTTAGGGCTTTGAAGAATTCAACTGGGATACCATCATATCCACTGGCTTTGTTATTTGCCGTGCTTTTTAGGGCCTTTCTGACTTCACTCTCTAGGATGTCTGGTTCAAGTTCAATTTCCCCCTCATTGTTATTATCCGCGGTGTTTAGGTCTTTTTTGTAAAGTTCCTCTGTGTACTCTTTCCATCTTTTCTTTATCTCTTCTGCATCCGCTAACTCTTTGCCATCTTTGTCTTTTATCGTGATCATTTTTGCTTTGAACGTTCCCTTGACTTCCCCAATTTTTTTAAAGAGATCTCTAGTCCTGCCTCTTGTGTTGTTTTCCTCTATTTCTTTGCACTGTTCATTTAGGTAGCTTTCCTTATCTCTCCTTGCTTTTCTTTGAAATTCTTTATTTAAGTGATTGTATTTTTTCCTTTCTCCTTTGCCTTTTGCGTTCCTTCTTTCCTCTGCTATTTTAAGAGCCTCATCCGACAACCACTTTGCTTTCTTGCGCTTCTTTTCTTTTGGTATAGTTTTCCTTGCTGCCTCCTGCATAATGTCTCTCATCTCTGTCCATAATTCCTCTGGTACTCTGTCTGTCTGGTCCAGACCATTGAATCTGTTCCTCACCTCCACCGTGTATTCCTTGGGTATGTTGTCTAGATCATATCTATCCGGCCTATTAGTTTTCCCTATTTTCTTCAGTCTGAGCCTGAATTTTGCAATCAGTAGATTGTGATCTGAGCCACAGTCCGCTCCAGGTCTTGTTTTTGCTGACTGTATGGAGGTTCTCCATCTTTGGCTGCAGAGTATGCAGTCAATTTGGTTTCGATGTTGGCCATCTGGTGATGTCCATGTGTAGAGTCTCCTCTTGTGTTGCTGGAAAAGGGTGTTTGCTATGACTAGTGTGTTATCTTGGCAGAACTCTATCAGTCTTTGCCCTGCTTCGTTTTGTGTTCCCAGACCAAACTTGCCTGTTATTCCGTCCACTTTTTGATTTCCTACTTTTGCATTCCAGTCTCCTAAGATAATGTGGACATCGTTTCTTGGTGTCTGTTCTATAAGATGTTGTAGGTCCTCATAGAACTGGTCTACTGTGGCTTGATCTGCACTGGTAGTTGGTGCATATATTTGGATTACAGTGATATTAAATGGTTTGCCTTGTAGTCTGACTGACATCATTCTATCATTTTTGAGATTGTATCCCATTACTGCTTTTCTCACTCTTTTATTTACAATTATGGCCACTCCATTTCTTCTGAGGTTTTCTTGTCCACAGTAGTAGACATGATGGTTTCCAGAGCTGAATTCGCCCATACCTGTCCATTTTAGCTCACTGATTCCCAAGATGTCAATACTTATTCTTTCCATTTCCTTTTTTACCACTTCCAGCTTTCCTTGGTTCATAGATCTTACATTCCATGTCCCTATGCAATATTGTTCCTTACAACACTGTATTTCTCCTCCCCCTTTCCTGCCCATCCCTTTCTGTCCATCTAATGTGCTGAGCATCCTTCCTGTTTCCTCTGATTTGTCCCTTTGTTTTGCCTTTGCTTTGGTCAATAGGGTTTTCTTGGCAAACTCCCTGGCGTGCTTTGCCGGTTTCTACGCCATTCCCCCCCCCCCATCATACATATTATCACAGTTTAAAACAAGGTAACATCATCATGCATATTATCACAGTTTAGAACACAGTATCAGTTTAGAACTGATGTCAGCCAGCTCTAAACTGACACAGTGACACAGTCACTATGTCAGTTGCTATAAGTCATCTATGTTCAGTCAACTATATTATTTCAGTTCAATTACTGATCCCTTGCATGCATGCAGCAGCTCTCGCCTCCCTTTGGCTGCGAAAAGTTGGTTAAAGGCTCCAACTCAGGCCTCACTTTGATGGTGGCTACGGATGGTGTCTTCTGGGGGTGGTCGAGGGTCTCCTGTGTCTGCAGTGTCTGTAGTGTCAGCGCGGCCCTTCCTCTTTGCCCTCTGGGGTGTTGCTACTTTAGGAGGACTCCCGTGGGCCTCTGGATGGTTACTGGGCAGTTGGGGCCTGTGTCCTTCTCTGTCTTTTCCTTCCTGTGTCCTTCTCTGTCTTTTCCTTCCTTGCACCCAGGTTTTAGGATGGGGTGGGGGGGAGGGGCCGATTCTTCACTCACCTCCCCCCAAGGCCTCTGGATGGTAACTGGTCAGTTGAGGCCTAGGTCTTTCTCTGCCTCTTCCTTCCTTGCACCCAGGTTTTAGGATGGGGTGGGGGGAGGGGCTGATTCTTCACTCACCTCCCCCAAAGGCCTCTGGATGGTAACTGGTTAGTTGAGGCCTAGGTCTTTCTCTGCCTCTTCCTTCCTTGCACCCAGGTTTTAGGATGGGGTGGGGGGGAGGGGCCGATTCTTCACTCACCTCCCCCCAAGGCCTCTGGATGGTAACTGGTTAGTTGAGGCCTAGGTCTTTCTCTGCCTCTTCCTTCCTTGCACCCAGGTTTTAGGATGGGGGGGAGGGGCCGATTCTTCACTCACCTCCCCCCAAGGCCTCTGGATGGTAACTGGTCAGTTGAGGCCTAGGTCTTTCTCTGCCTTTTCCTTCCTTGCACCCAGGTTTTAGGATGGGGTGGGGGGGAGGGGCCGATTCTTCACTCACCTCCCCACAAGGCCAGAGCAAAATATACAATAGAATACAAAAGGCAATACACAATTAATACAATCAAAACATCAAATTATGCAAAAAATACAATACAAAATAAACAATATACAATACTGTATAATAGGAATACAATACATATAACATTAATATCATACATAAAATGACAATGGGGGAAGGAGGAGGGGGAAGTCACATAATAATAATAATAATAACACATACATTATAAAAATTACAGAATTAATATGTGGGTGGGGCCAAACATCCTGCACTATGGGCTAGATGTGGGTGTGGCCAACCAAGTGGGCGTGGCCTGGGGAAATTTCTGCTACCGGTTCTGCAGAACCTGCTGCAGTGCATCACTGGATATAAGGATCAATTTATGAAAACGTGATGAACTAATTTTCTTTAGCCTTTTTTCTATATAAAAAAGTAAAGTTAATTAATTTGAAATTAATGCCTGGAAGGTGCGCAGGTCCCTTGATTAGTGCAGAAAGGAAAGGAAACTCCACAGACTTTCAGTTTCTGAGGGTAGTTCTTGTTCAGATTCCATATTTTGTTTGTTGATACAACATTAATAAACTAAGTATTAAAGGAAATGTAGTAGTTAAATATTCAGCGAATGCAGAAAACCTGTGTACTTCAGCATTACAATAGCTAGTGTTGTTTTATGTGACAGATGTAGATCACTTACTCCCCCTTCTGGAAGGGTTTATTCCCCAGTTACAGGAGGCATAATAAAAATCTCTTGTCCATTTCTACTGAGCCATCTGTAACCCTATGTCTTGCCATCTTCTATTCTCTGGGATATATTTGCTGAGCAACAGTGTGATGAAAATAAACTGAGCAAACAGGAAAAGAGGAAAACATAAACATGGTGGTGGTTCTGCTTTTTTAACATTGTGAGCCGCCCAGAGTGGAATGGCATCCTAGATGAGTAGGATATAAGCTGAATAAATATATAAATAAATATGAGATGGGTTGACTCAGTAAAGAAATATGTTGCTGTTAGTTAGCAAAACCTGAGCAGAAGTTACTGGAAAACACAATTGGGGGTGGAGAATAGAAAGAGAACAAAACAAACATGAGATTTTCAGCTGTTAATATAACATTTTGCAAGTCTTTGTCTCATTTAGCCGCCATACGTTAGAAGTAACTTGATGGTACACATAACCCTCAGATTGTCCCATTCCTAGAGCTGATTTTTCTTTAGAAAACTTGTGTCAGGAGCCTAGTCTTAGAAATCCTGAGAGAATGTTTACTGAAAACATTCAGGGCTGGGATAAACACAAATATCGCATGATTTTGCAATGCAAAACTACTTTGAATATGCCTTACAGAATTTATATTCTAATTCCCTGAAGATACAGGGCAAAATGTCCACCTTTCTGCAGAACTGTCACTGTATTGCTTTCTTTAAAGTAAGCCTGATTTTTAAAAAAGAAAAACTGACTTTTGACTCTTTTTCTTTGACCTTCCATTGTCCTACAGCAGTGATGGCGAACCTTATAGAGACCAAGTGCCCAAACTCAACATGCTGCAGTCCACGCTGCAGAGGGGTGGGGTGAGCTCTGCGCTGGGGGGGAGAGGAAGTACTCCCATTGGGCTGCTGGACAGAAGGGCGGACAAACTCTGTCCTGGGGGAGGGAAGAAGTGCTCCCATTGGGCTGCTGGGCAGAGGGGCAGGGTGAACTCTGTGCTGGGCCGCCAGCACGTGTGTCCACAGAGAGGGCTCTGAGTGTCCCCTCTGGCATGTGTGCCATAGGTTCACCACCACTGCCCTACAGCCATCCCCCATGAAGTTGAAACAATTTGACTCCTTTGCAAAGCTCAGCTGACAAACCTGTTCCATGCATGCGAGTTTATAACCAAGAATTGTGTTTTCCCTTTTGAAAGGCCTTTGTCGTGGATGAATATTTCAGCCTTTGCAGCTTAGATACTTTTCAAATTATTATTTTTTCCAAGATAAGCATGATTCCATTTGCCCATTTATATGAGCTTTTTTAAATCTGGGGACATTTAAGATTTACGATTTCTGAATGGGGGAAAACATTTTTACTTTTAAAAATCATGCCGCAAAAAACCTTTGTCCAATGTCCCCAAATGTGGCCCAGAGTGACTGTCTGCTACATTAGGGCCACATTTGTTCCTGATATGAAGCCCAGTTTCAAAGATATAATTTGTCCCCACAGTTTGAATTTCCTTGTAGAATGTTGATTTGCTCTGCTACACAATAGCATAACACCGTATTCCAGGGTTTGCTTTTTTTTTTTTTTTTTGCATACCAAATATAAATACACATATTTTGTGAATTAATACTGCCCTCTTTCCCACGTTTTCCTAATGAAAAAGTTTAGTGCAACCAAAGTATAATATAGTTGTGTCATTTTAGATTGGCTGCAAATTTTTCCCAGACTGGGATTCAACCGACACATTCTGCATCAGGTATAACATTATATTGAATCCTTTCCCAACTAAGGCCAAAAATAAATTCTGTAAAATGGCTGTTATTTCCTTTTGGATTAGATTCTCTCACCAAAGGCATCCTGAGTGGCAAGCGTGCCATTAATGTAGTTTAATGAATAATGGTTTGGCTGTAAGGCTTAGAGGTTTACTTTCTGGTTACAGCAACACTCTTGTGGATAGACTGCCCACGGCCAACAGCATAGGAAGAGGAAAGAATGCCAGAAAAGTTTAGGTGTAGTGCACACAAATAAAAATCATAGACATTTGCATCTTTGCATCCCTACATTAATTCTCTGAGAAAGGGTACTGCATTTGTACCTACTGAATTCCTTCTGTGCTTCCAGTTAAAATATTTTCTTTTTATGAGTAAAATGAGCTGAAATACCTCTTCCCTGTTCTTGGTTTATGTGAACTGTTTGCTGTTAGCTCACCTCTAACTTTTTAGCAGAATTCATAAGAGTTTGAGATTATCATCAGCTTGGCCTTAAATTACCATAGCAGTTAATAAAGAAAAGCACTGTGCTGTTTATTAATTATCCCAGTATATAGTTCCTCTATGTTACCCATATTCTGCAGAAACATTCTGTCTTCTTTTTTTATATAATTTTTATTTAAAAACTTTAACAATACAACAAATAAAGAATAACAACAATAATACATAAAAAATACACACCTTACATACAAAATATAACCAATTATTTATTAAAACAATGTAATAACTAAAATATAAAAAAGAAAATATATATAAAAATACAATGTCTTAAAAATACTATTTCATTATGACTTAGTAGTATGTCACATTCTTCTTCACATCTTTGATTGTTTGATTATACTTTCAAAAAATAAAGGTTTTTAATTCATATATCATTTATGCAATTATCATAATATTCATATTTGAATTTTTTATAATAACAAAATAATAATAAAATTAATTATCCCAGCATATAGTTCCTCTATGTTACCCATATTCTGCAGAATCATTCTGATGTCTTCTTTTTTTAAAGTTGTTGAATAAACATTAAATTTTGACTAGTTTTTCCCAGTGTTGCTTTTCTGGCTTGTTAGTTGACATGGGGCTGAAATTTCATTGACCAGCCATGTATGAATGCAGCTACACTCTCCAAAAATTGAATTGAGTTGGACATATTATAGTACCAGTAGGCAAACACTGGATATTGAGGTGAAAAAACAGAACATTATGAAATGTCAAGCCACATTTTTGTAGGACTCTTTTTACTATATTTCCATAAATGCTGAGGGAATTATGTTGCATATACTTGAAACTGTTTATTTTCATTTTTGGCTTGATTTTCCAGCATTGAGAAAACCATGTCTAATGATCTTGAGCATTCTTGAAGGGGGGGAAAACCTTATATTTTACATAATGGTTTGCATGTGTGAGTTCCCTCTGGCAGAAACACTGTAATGAGCTTGTCATCTTTCTGAGAGGAGACTATCTGTCTTAAAGACAAAGTGGTTAGCCGTTTGAAAGTTTGCAATTTTGTTTTTGTTTTTTCACAACAATGCTTTTTCATTTATTTATTTCATGCTGTGATTTTGTTTTTGTATTCCAAGTCATCTTTTTCAGTCTCATCTTTCTTCCTGTCCTGCTTCTTTGGCTCAGATTTAAGCTGCAGAAGCAAAAGACAACTGAGTAAAAAATACTCCGTTCTCCTTCGTTCAGCAACCGTTGGGGGGGCGGGGAGAGCTTGGCTTCCTGGCGTTAATAACTTCGCTTCTTCTGCATTTGAAACTGCTTGGGAATGTTTTCAAAAATAGATTTAAAAACCCCTCCCCAATGAACTAAGATTCTTCTTTTTTTTTAGTCATAAAGTAATGGATACATCTAAGGATCATATTCCTAAGGGACGTTCCACTTACTGCCCTAGAGACTAAAAAAAAATGTAGAATATAATTTACTTGCATGGCTTTTATTGCCGCTATTAAACTACAATCATCTAGGACAGGGTGGTGGCTAACAAAGTTGTATGTTTCAGTCTTTTGTGGTCTTGTTACTAAAGGAAAATAAATTTGGCAGAAGTGGTTTCCTGCTTCTGGGAAGCCATATGTACCCTTGATCAAGACTGGGGAATTTTAAAAAATTAAGCCACTACATGGCCAGAAAATATAAGTAGTTTACCACTGGCAGGGTTTGGCCTAGGATACTATGACTGTTGGTTGTGTTATCACTGCAGCCTACTTCCCAATGGTAACTTGAAATAATATAATCCTTTCAGATTTTTTCCTATCATTTGATAATTTAAGTTTTACCATGCCCAGTAAGCAGTCCACTTGGGTAAGACATGGTGTTACACAGTTTATTTATGTCCTAGGAACTAGTACAGTAGCTGAGGTGAATTAAAGAGAATGTCTGAAACAGACACTCCATGGTGGTTTTTGTTTTTACAGACAAGGAATTATATTAGTAACAAAGGAGGAACTTTGCCCTAAGAATACAACATCCAGAATTGTAAAAAGCATGCTATGGAATGTTTAGCACTTGGGATGTAGATTTGGATTCAGAAATATCCAAAATTTACCAAATAATGTCATATCCAAATCCATGTTTAATAGTTCCAAATATCTGTAATAAGAATTTATAATACTTAGAGTCCCATTTTCTCCTAAGGAATAGAAATAAAAAGGCTAGGTTTCTGCTTGCTAGAGGAAAAAGTGAAAGTGAAATTATTTCTTGGGCAAATGTAGATTTAAAATCCTCAGATACATTAAGGGTACTGGGGGCAGAGAATTTAGTTTCTCCTGGTTGGGATTGCCATAGGTTCCTGCTGCTTCCCGCATTCCCCCCCCCCCCCCGAGACCTGTGACCCTGGTGCAGACACTGCCGCACAGCCAAAGTAGGTGTGTGCCAAATTTCAGGAGGCTCGGTCCAGGGGTGTGGGAGCACATACAAGACATACAAACAAACACCTCTGTTTTATATATATACTAGCATAGTTTGCCCGGCATTGCCGGGCTGTTATAAATTGTGTTTTGCTTTTTGGGGTTTTTTTTGTTTTTGAGTTAAAAATCAACAGAGAATGCTGTAAAAAAAATTAATGTAATATATGTTTGTTATTTCTGTAAACTTTTGATGTATTGTTATGTTTTTGACTTGTTTTTACTCTTGTGGCCTCTAGGTGGGGCTTTATTGTTTTTGAGTTGTTTTTACTATTCCGCCCTGCAGGTGGGGCTGTTAGTGGTTTTGTTTTAGTTTCACGTGTTTTTTCTCTCCTGGCCTCTAGGTGGGGCTTCTTCCGGTAAGTAATATTTGTTTCTTCATTTCTGTTCGGATCTCGTGGAGGAAGGACATGCTGGTGAGTTCTCTGGTTTTCTTTCTTCTGGGGTTTTTCCTTTGTTTTGTTTTTGTGGTGGTGGGCTGGGAGGTGTTTCTGTTTGTTCTTTTTTGTTTTGGTTGGGCTTTAGATTTGTGTAATTGGTTTGTTTGTTTCTGGTGTTGTTTATTTTTGTTATTTCATTGTTGTTTATTTGTGTAATTTGTTGTAGTTGTGTTGTTAGAGTTAGATATTTTCGTGTTGTAGTTAGGTGTTTTGTCTGTGCTTTTGTGGTATTGTGGATGTTTTTGTTTGTGTATTTTGTTGTTTACTTTTTTGTTTATTAATGGTTTTTTAATTATTTATTTATTTTTGTTTTATTAATTTTTATTAATTTTGGTGTTTGTTGTGGGTGTGTAGGTTTCATACCTGTCAACCCGCAGCTCCGGAAAAACGGGACCTGCGCACATCGCTTGTGCGCAGGTCGTGTTCCACGCATGCGTGGAAAGGTTTTACCCCTTCCATGCATGCGCGGAAGCACTACGCTGCTTGCGCAGCCCTTACACAAGCGATGTAGCGCTTCCGCACATGCGTGGAAGGGATAAAACCCTTACACGCATGCGCGGAAAGCGTTTCCCCCGCTGCCAAATTACGGGGTTTTGGCAGCGGGGGCCGGGTTATGACGTCAATCGATGTCAATTTGCGGGGTAATCCCAGCCAAATCGGGAAGGTTGACAGGTATGGTAGGTTTGCGTGAAGAACGGGCTGCCTGTCAGTTCCTCTTTTCCCCATTGCTGCTTCGAATTTTGGTTTCAATACAGCAATGGGGGAAAGGAGGAGGAGGCAGTCAGCCCGTTCTTCCCGTGGCTGGTAAGCTTCATTAGGTAGGTTGGGGGAGAAGGAGGCAGAGAAGAGCTATCTTTGCCTGACGATTGTTCTCTCCTCTCTGTCTCCTTTCTCTCCTGGCTTACCTAATCGGGAGATCAGCAGGCAGCGATCCGTAAGGGGTGGTGCTCTTCCTCGCGGATAGCTGGCTGCTGCTTTTGTATTACCTCTTTTGGAAGTACAAAGGCAGCAGCCAGTCATCCGCCAGGGAGTGTGCTTCCCCTGATGAACTGCTGCCTGTTTTGGGGGGTTTTTTTCACCCCAGCTCAACTTTCCTTGAGGCCAGCAGTGGTCTCGCCGTGTCTTTGGCAGGGTAGCATGGAGGAGAGGGAGTCCCTCTTCTCCCCATTGCTCCGGGAAAGAAGGCCGCCGAGTGTCTCACGGTGGAGTTTTGTGGCTTGTTTGTTTTGCGAGGCTGTGAGGCGCTGCGTCCTCCTGTGGCAGACTTGCACTCCTGTTGCATTTTGTATTTTTATTTTTCATGCGCCGGCTTTCTCAGCGTTCTGCATCCTCACGGCACGCAGGATGCTAGGACTTGTAGTTTTGTGTTTTTGGTTTGCGTTCGTGTGGCGGTTTTTTCCTGCAGCTCGATTTTAATTGGGTGTGCCACGTTTCCCAACATTCTTTTTGCTCACGCCTCTCAGCCTGATTGGCTGTGGCGCGGCGTGGTGCAGAGAACATTGGGAAGTGCAGTTCTTTTCCTTTTTCGCATTCGTGGGGCTCTCGCCCCACTGGCACGTTTCTTAACCCTGCAGTAACCTCCGGACCGGGTTCGGGCGAGTGCAGGAGGCTCAGTACGGGATAGGATGGACGGGTGCAGAAACGTATAGCAAGTTCCAACAGTTAACCCTTGGATTTATAGGTATAGATATAGATAAACAATCCTTTCACAGTCTCAAGGGTTATGATAGCGTGGACTGTTTGAACGAAGAGTTTTTCTTAGAGTCCTTCAGTCCATGACACCAGATTAGATCATGTGGTAAACAATGTGTTGCTGGCAAATAATGTGTGCATGTCTACAGCCTACAACCAATAGGTTACAAAAAAAATCCCTTAGTATTCCCCACAGAATTTTTGAACAACCCAAATTCAAAGAATATATATCTAGGATAAAAGACTAATATTATTGCAATTGTTCAATCTGTTTTATACAGAGTCCAATATAGTTATTTTGTAATGGAATTGTAAATGTTGATCTCACAGTTCCCCAAAAATACTAATAATCTATAGGTGCTGTGAGAGGCTAAAAGTAGAACAGCAACATGTGAACTAAGATTTAGATCAGTACCTGCAACTGAATGGTAGCATTGAGCATTTGAGTTTCTCTCTTCTTTTATAGATATTTCAGAGATCAAATATTTACAAGTTACATATTTTTCATTTTCTTTATGATTTAACAGCTTGCCATTGTAACTATTTTGAAGCAACAGTGTTTGTTTTCATTTTTAAAATGTTTTATTTGAAAAAACATACTTTTTGGCAAAATTCGTTAAGGCATATTATGTTGCCACTTATCATATTTGCCTTGTGGAAATATCAATATGACAAGAATTTCAGAAAACAGAAAGTGATATTCATGTAGCTTTACCCTACCGGTACACTGTTGAAGGACATAATCCGGTGGTGTTCTTTTGCGAACCTACCAGATGTATTACAAGAGTATTGCCTATGCACCTTAGATAAATCTTTGTTTGCTCTCATCTAACAGTCAGGCTGTCTGGATTTCAACCATCATATTAGTATTTACATAATCTTCAGTCAGTAAGAGTTTTGAAATGTCATTAATCTGAATCATAACATAACAATCTTTATTTCACAATCGCGCCACTGCGGCCTCTCCCTGCCCGCAGGCCTCGCATGGCTCCCTGGTTTATGGAAGAATTACGGGAGCTGAAGCAGGCAAGGAGATGCCTGAAGTACCGTTGGGTGAAGACCCGGAGCGATTACAACCAAACACGAGTTAGAGCTGCCATCAGATCCTACCTCATGGGGATGAGGGTGGTGAAGCGTCAGTCCTTCACCACTCTTATTGCCTCTGCTGATAACCGCTCAGCGGCCCTGTTCTGGGTTATTAGATCCCTCCTGGGTAAGGCGGGTTCGGAGCCTGGGTGGCAGGGCTCAGCTGATGATTTTGCGGATCATCTTGCAGAGAAAATTGCTTGCATTCACTTGGGGTGAGTCTTACCACATAAAGTAAAGTAGCCCAAAAAGAATACACGTTTGGAGGCATCAAGATGCGATTAAAAGAATTTTATGTGGTAAGACTCTTTTGTAAACCAATGTATTGTGACTTATATGGGATAAGATGTTAGTTATTTTTGAAAAATTGATACAGTAAAAATCTTTTGTGATTTAACAAATTTCCTTTTGAGTCATTTGAGCTAGTTTTCAGTCGTTTGAGCTTTATTCACTCAAGCTATCTCCCAGATGGACGGTTATTTAATGTGCAAGTGATATTTTTCACCGTTCAACTCAAGTTTGCACCAATATGAATTTTCAGCTGAACCCTGGCAAGACTGAGTGGCAGTGGGTTCAGGGCCCCATGTTATCCCAGGAGCTACCATTTTTGGTTCTGGATGGGGCACTGCTGCCTCAGCCAGACCCAGTGCGTAATTTGGGGGTCCTCCTGGACTCATGACTACTGCTTGAAGAGCAGGTGGCAGTCGTGGCCAGGAGGACCTTTGCACAACTTCGTGTCATCTACCAATTACGCCCACTCCTGGGCTGGGACTCCTTGCTCATGGTCACTCATGCTCTGGTCACTTCCAGATTGGATTATTGTAATGCACTCTACATGAGGCTGCCCTTGCCAACCATTCGGAGGCTGCAACTGGTCCATAATTCAGCTGCCCAGGTGGTGATAGGGTGTGGGCGTTATGCCCATGCCTCACTGCTGCTCCAGGAGCTGCACTGGTTGCCAGTGTGCCTCCGGGTGCAATTCAAAGTGCTGGTTTTGATCTTTAAAGCCCTTCATGGCAATGTACCAGGATACTTAAGAGACAGCATCACCCCAAGGTATTCAACCCATCCTACGAGGGCAGACCAGAGAGGCTCTGTAGTGGTCCCATTCACGAGAGAAGCACATCTGACTGGGACCAGAAGGAGAGCCTTCTCAGTGTCTGCCCCAGCCCTGTGGAACCTCCTGCCACCCGAATTGCACCTCGAGACAGAGCTGCTCCCCTTTAGGAAGGCACTGAAGACTTGGCTCTGCCAGCAGCATAGGGGTATGACAGGAGGGACAGCACAATCCCGCTGGGTGGTGTAGTTGCTGCAGAGGATTTAATTAGAGCACTTGCTTGCCTGCTTCCCCCTCCCCCACTCTTTTCTTTTTCTTGATGGGTTAGGGGAGGGTATTGGATGGTTTTAGATAGTCTTATGGATGTGTTTTTATCAGTTTTAGATTGGGTTTTAATTGATGTTTTAATTGATTTTTTAAAATCATGTTGTAACCACCTTGGGTCATCTAGGAATGAGGAAGGCGGAGTATAAATATTGTAATAAATAAATAAATAAATAACAAATTACTGTCAAAAGGTAAAGGCTTGCTTGAAAGCCAGTCATATATGACTCTAGGGTTCAGTGCTCATCTCTGTTTCATAACCGAAGAGCCTGCGCTGTCTGCTTCTGCAGACGTTTTTGTGGTCATGTGGCAGGCATGACTAGACACCATAGTAGTGCATAGAATGCTGTTTACCTTCCCACCGAAGTGGTCCCTATTTATTTACTTGCAATTTCTTGCTTTCGAACTGCTTGGTTGGCAGTAGCTGGGACAAAGACGGGAGCTCATTCCGTCCTGCAGTACTCGGGAATTGAACTACTGACCTCCCGCCTTCCAGTCAGTGTCTTAGCCACTTGAGCTACTGCAGTCATAGAACAGTACAAAATAAATTACATAAAGAAATTATGTCTAGTACACGAGAAGTGAGGCCTATGCTATGATAAATTATTTCATCAAAAATTTTACAACCTATATTTGTTAATAAGGTTTGAAAACATGCATTAATTTTATAAAATTTGGCTTTAGATATTTACTCTGGATTATCCTTCAAATTTCTGCATATCCTTAACACCAAGGTGCAGAATCTTAATCAAGGGAAAGAGAAATCTGATTCTAGTATCACATTAAAAGGAACATCTAAGAAGAACGTTACCAGTCGTTTCAATTTCTCCAGAGCCACAAGGGCAAAGTCTTTCAGCAAGTGGTGTTTTTTTGTACTTGCCCTCTGATAAATTTAGTTTGTACTATTTCAAGAGGGGCATAACAGGAAATTGGGGGACCCATAAAGTGTCTGAGATAGGGCCTTAGCCTGGAAAAGCTTGATTGTGCAGGAGCATAGGATCCTCCTTTGTATTATTATTATTATTATTATTATTAGTAGTAGTAGTAGTAGTAGTAGTAGTAGTAGTAGTAGTAGTAGTAGTAGTAGTAGTAGTAGTAGTAGTAGAAAGGCGCTGGCTGATCTCTGTCCTGTGGCAGCTGCATAATCAAAATTTCTTGAGACATTAGCTTGTATGACCACGCCTAGGTATTTAAAAGTGGCTACTTGTTTGATAATGTGTCCATTAAGATACCATGACGGTGGCCTTTGCTTTTTAGCAAAGGCCATGGTCTTCGTTTTCTGGTAGTTTATTTCTAATTTATCTTTTGTGCAATATTGGACCAAAGGCTCTCAGGGCTCTTCTTAAGCCTGTTGGTGTCCTAGAAAGGATTACTGCATCATCAGCATAAAGGAGAAGGGCAATACTGCACTCCACTATTTATTTATTTTTTGTGGGCGGGTGTGTTTGTGATGATTTGGTTTGTTTATCCAATTTACCATATCATTTATATAGAACAGGGATTATCAGTTTGCTACTTGTGGGCCGGATGCTGCCCATGGAACCGTTTCATGTGGGGAGCACCGCCTCCACCCCACCCAGAAGTGTCATGTGGTAGAGGAAGGGCAAAATGGCCATCCAGCCTCCAAAGCTGTCTGAGGGAGCTTAACCCAGCCCCTGGCTTAAAACGGTTGAGAACTCCTGATATAGAAATTGAAAAACAAAGGAACCAAGATGCATCCCTGTTTTACTCCCTTGTGTACTTCTACTTGCATCGATAAGGACCCTTGCATATTATACCTAACCTGGTGTGCAAGGCATATATTAATTGGAGAAGACTGGGCTCAATAGAAGCAACTTCTAGCTTCTCCCATAGCTTGGACCTAGTAATGGAATCAAAGGTTGCCTTGAGGTCTATAAAGGCAGCATATAAGGATACCATTCTGCTGGACATAGAGTATATTTTTTTGATCAGGTGTTGTAGTATCAGGTGATGGTCAATAGTACCTCTTCCTTCCCTGAACCCTGCTTGTTCATCTGCTATTAGACTTTCCCGGTCCAGCCACTCCTTAAGTTTGTCTTGTAGATGTTTGGCATAAAGTTTACTCATTATTTTTAACAGACTTATTGGTCTATAGTTTGCAGAGTCATCTCTTTCCCTTTTTTTGAAAATTGTGACTACAATAGCTTGTGCCCAGTCTTCTGGTATATGTCCAGTATTGTCGATATAGGTAAACAGCGATGCCAGAACTGGAACCCGCCACTCCCATGTTATTCTTAATGAGTTGTGCTGGTATAAAATCCATACCTGGCACCTTTCCTGTCCTCAGTTGACCGATGAGATATTTAATTTCTGAAGCTGAGACCGGAGGCCACTCAGGTAGATCCTGCATTGTTTGCGGGGTTGCTACACTAGAGAGATCTTCATCCCCATGAATTTTTCACAGAAATACCTGAACAAACTCATAGTCTGAATAAGTGGGGGAGAAAAAATTGGGGTTGAAATAAAATACTTTTCACTTTCATGTACCTCTCTAGTTTAGAAACCTAGGGGGAGTATGCTAGTTTAGACAAGGTTTAGCCCTAAAAAGCAAGATGCCCTCTATATCTCCCACCTTCCCTGGTTTGTTCTCGGCATTGAAATTGCTAGATCATACTATCATTAGTAGTAGTGCTTTTTCCTCTGGATTCATTCTACAGTGTGAGAACAATGGAGAGTGGGAGATTGTTGCATTATGCTCTACATATGGAAAGCATCTGCTGTTGGCATAGAATCTCCCCATAAATAAATGGCTGCTGTTTTCATAGTCACTTTAAAGTGTGTAATACAGGTCCAGTGTATCAACTTGAGTTTGTAGAGATGTTGATTATCACCAGAGTCCAAACCCAGGCTGCTCACAGAAATGCCAAAATAATTGTTTCAGGCAGACAGACGTTAATGCTTTGTGTTGTGCGTTGGGGGGGGGGGGGGTTAATACAAAAGAAACTAGGAGCATATATAGCAGTTAAACCTTTTCAGAAAAGAAAAGAAAACAAACCCTTACCATTTTGTTGTGGACCTTTAAACTGCGGCCCTCTGAGAGCATCTCAGATTGAAACCAGAAGTGCAACCTGAAAATTAATATCAATTACTGAAAACAAAATGCCACATCAGTAATGTTAAGAGCCTGTTTTAAAACCCACAAACCCAAGGCAATTCAGAGCTACTGTAGAGCTAAAAATATGAGTTTGACATACAAGAGTTACCACAAACTGCTTTGCAACTAAGAGCCAACTAGTGGGGAAAAGGAACTGCAGCTTAATAGAAGTCAATGGTATTGTAACGGCAGTAGCCTATTCTTTGTGCCTGAATTGACCATGATAGCATGTTAGATTAATTCATGATGGCAAAATTCAGACCAGGCAAATAGACAGAAAGTTTGAGTCTCATGGGCAGTTTGAGAATGGGGTATGGGGTATAGGGAACATTCTAAAATGTGCATTACTATTCTTGGATAGCTTACTAGTCTTATTCGGGAGGACAGGACCTTTGGTACTTTCCCTGCTTTCACCTATTCCTGCAATATGTTGCATCTCTTATCCACATAAGACAGTGATGGCGAACCTTTTAGAGACTGAGTGCCCAAACCGCAGCCTACTTATTTATTGCAAAGTGCCAACACGGCAATTTAACCTGAATACCTTCGCCACAGGCTCAACAGGCTGCTATCTGCACTGCACCCTCATGCTGCATATGAGCTACCCGCCTTACCCCAGACAGGTAAGGGAGGAAGCGTTCCCAATTAGGCTGCTAGGCAGGGGCACGGTTGATGTGAGAACTGTCCTCAGGCACACATGGAGAGGAGGAGGGAGCAGCCCAGCCCCACATCCCTCTGGCTTTCCAGTAATGAACTCTGGCAAAATCTGTGCTGGAGCCACAGAGAGGCTTCGAGTGCCCCATCTAGCACGCGTGCCATAGGTTCGCAACCACTGACATAAGACTATATGCAAAGCTTATATATGTAAAACATTGGGCGTGGGGGTGTGCAAATCTATTTCTTTAGCTCAGCTGTGCAGGAAGTAAAAAGTGGAGTGGAGCAGAAATTGTTTGCAAGAAAAGAAATATAAAAAGAAAAAGAGCTTGTGCGGACACCAGGTTGGGCAGAAATAGATACGTATGAGCCTCCAACCAGCCATAAGAATTCGTAACAGTGAATACAAGAATGAATTAGGACAGTGATGGCCAACCTTGGCACTCCAGGTGTTCTTGGACTTCATTTCCCAGAAACCCAAACCAGCACTCCTGCTGATCAGGGATTCTGGAAATTGTAGTTCCAAAACACCTGTAGTGCCAAGGTTAGCCATCACTGAATTAGGAGAATCAAAGAAGAAAGCCACTCTAGGAAGTAGTTTAATGTGTTACAAGCACTGAAACATGCTATTGAACGTGTCAATCTGTACTAAATAAATATATTTGTTTACAGACACATTCTGTATTCGCTTTCTCTCTCACCCAGGACTTTGCCAAACAAAATCCAACTCGAAGTAGGATGTTCGCACCCTAGTAGGTGTTTCTTGGATAAATATTTTTTCTATATTGAGACCAAAACCACTGCTACAAATTTCAGACTTTGATTGAAATAGTATAGTCTTTTTTTGCTTTTTATTTCTTCCCATCTCTGTCACTGGCAACCACGGATGCATTACCTTAACTCCTCTTACCTCCCACTGCTTTGGTGAACAAGAGTCTCAGTAGAAACTGAGCACATCAGGCAGTAATGAGCACTGAGCAGTAATAGAACCAGCCGCACCCAAAGACTCTGCCAGTGAAGGGCCATAGAGCCTGAGAAAAACTCTCAGTTGTTTGCAGAACAGCTTTTTCTGCTTACAGGAAGAGTCCTCTTTTTCCAAATAAACAAGATAAATCAAATTGAAGATAATGTAAGAACGTCTGTGTGGCAAAGTGAAAGCACATTTCAAAGAATGTATCAGCACAGGGAGTCCTTTGCGATTGCTGCTGTAATATGTGTGCTTCTAACTGTGAGAATAGTAAAAAAAATGAGAAACGCTGTGCCCCAGTAGCTGCAACATCTAGCGGAAAATATCTATTTTCTTCAAGGCCTTTCAATTGCTTGCTTGAAAATTCCACTCCTGCAGCCCAAGAGCTGCCTATTTCAACATCCACTTCAGTAATCCTGGTACCTAGCCATAAGAAACAATGGGGAGAAAATGGCCTAATGCAAATAACAATTATACGACATGCTATATTTTGAAAGCATTAAGCAAACATTCGCCTTGTAATCCGTTGAATCACTCTTGGGAAGTAATAGTATCCCTGTTTTAAAGACAGGGAAACTGGAATGCTATAAAGGCTGAATGATCTTTTGTAGGCCCACACAGCAAGTAAGTAGCATAGTTAATATTAAATCCCAGCATCTTCTGGCCTGTGCAGCCCATACCCTCCCACCAGGCTCAGCTTTCTGTACCACACACTCCCCCCACCCCAGCAAATTGCCTTAAACTACTCAGCAGAGTTTATCAAAAAAATAGCAATATTTAGGATCCAGAGTATTTGTCTGGTCTGGGTGAGAACAACCGCCTCATATAAAAGTTTGCAAGCTAAATGAAAACTTGAGATTCTCTGTGCGGCTGGGGAAAGTCTAAATCAAGTCACTACATCCAGTACTAATAATCTTCAATTTTACTCTGTGGGAGGTCTTAATTTTAGCAGAGTACATGTCTGAATTTTTACGTTGTGCCCTGATTCTTAAATAAAATCCAACCTCTTTCTTTGTATGTCTCCCTTAAGGCCTCCAGCATAATTTTATTTCCAGAAGTCTTCATATTCAGAAAAATAAAGTCTATTAAACTTTGTGGCACTGATGGAAAGAACTTTGCATAAGCATGTTTGTTTTGCAACGGCTACTGCCAAGTATTGTTTTATAATGTTGTTGTTTTTTCTAGCTTCTCTTACCATTGTTTACAGTAGACTCTGAGAAACTTAAAATGGTAGTTCATTCCCAACCAAATTCCTTCTTTTTGGCAAATAGTCATGCACTATATTCTTGCACTCTGAAGTTTTTTGCTGGAGCAAATGCCATCATCCTTTTGCCTTGTTTTCCTCCTTCGTGATGATATCAGCCAAGTTCTGAGAAGTAGGAACAGAATTTATTAAATGCCTTTGATGCAATACTAACAAAATGAATTAAAGGACTTTGCTTTGGATACTTTGGAGTCGTTATTCAGCAGAGAATCCTAGACTTTTCTGCAACAACATCCCACCCAACCTCCATCCACAACGATCTGTCCCTGGCAGTTCTTTTCCATGTTGATCCAACATTTTTCTTGAGAAAATCTTCTCATCTGCTAGGTGATCTTCCTTTGGGTCTTTTGCAATCTCTCACCAGCCCTCTTTCATTTGTTCATCAGGTATTCTGTTACTACGTTTTTTAGCAGTGATCTAAAAGACTGTGGTGGCTCAGGTGGTTAAGACACTGAATTTGGGGTTTTCATAAGCTGTACCCCATAATCATCACAATTATAATGAAGTAACATTTGACATATCTCACTTTGCATGTAATGAGTTTCTCATATATTTGTTTCACCTTTAAAGATGCATTACTGAAATGAATGAACATTTGCACGATATTCTAATTTTTCGAGTTTCACCTGTAGTTCTGATTGGTTGTGGAGCTGCATTGATTCATTGTTGCTCCTGTTAATAAAGGGAAGAATTGTAATATAATGAGCTATGCTACTTTAAGTGTTGGGCAAATATTTTGTTACAGTAATCTAAATGAGAACATTTTATATTATAGTACAGTATATGGATGTATACTTATATTTACTTTCTCTCCTGACTATTACAACTTGAGTTTTTCTATCCATTTACAAAACTTTAAATGTGGTTTGATCAAAAAGTTTGATGAAATAAAATAGTTCTAGTAGTCTTTTTATTGAATGTACAGGAAGGCTGTGAATCTGCCCAGAATAACATACTGATATGGTTGGGTGTGAAATTTTAAAGTCTGCATTCCAAAATAAAATGCAGAGAAGTAAGAGAAAAGAGTGTGTTTAATCTAAGTATCTTAAAGCTTCCAGGGAATTTTAAAATGTATGAAACTTAATAGTCAGCATTTGCTAGTTTATAGAGTAAGATTTCTTCTCTGTTTTAAAATAAAGGATGTATTCCTTTATTTTGTGGTTATTTTATTGCCATTTTTGGGGCAATGTTCCTCTTCTCTTTCTGCCAGCTGGTGTTGGATGAGTGGGAATGTTACTAGGATTTCTGTCCACACGTATTCCCATTGTCCACTTCTCCTTATGGAATGAACAAATTCTAAAGAAGTGGTTTTCAACTTTACCCATCATTACTGACTTCTCAAGATGTACCCAAAGTATAGCTGAGTCGTTTTTTGTATCTAAGGGTTGTTCTGGCTAGATTTGAATCTTGTACCCACTTTTTTTGTCTTTGTGGCAGGGTAAGGATAACAAAATGTAAGGATAACAAAGCCCATTATCCTACTATCATAGGACTCGTTCCACGTGACAGAGACATGCACCCAGAATACATATGGTTCTGCTTCAGGCTACATCAATCTATGTTAGGTTTCAATCACTGACTCTTAAACAAAATGGCGCCCACAACTTTTTTTAGCTGTTGTGCAGCCCAGGGATGTCCTGGGAAGGCAGGAATAGTACAAAAAAGGTCCTCCAACCTTCCCAGAGGCTGCAGGGGAGACGAAGAGCCAGAAACATGCACCCAATGATGGTGATTTTTTTCTCCCCAAACAGCGTGAAAAGGTAGGAGATGAAACACGATGCATTGGATAACACTAAAATTGTGTTGTCCGGTGCAACAATGTTTTCAAAACTTTACGTCATTATCCGATTTTAGTGTTAATCAATTAAGTCGTTATCTGGGGTTTTACCATAATTCATGTGAATTTACGCATGATATCCTCCATCCTTTCAATTTATATTTTTTCTAATGTTTTGTGTTAATAATGCAGTTTATTTATTAAACATATGTTTACTTATATTAAGAGTATACTACTACTACTACTACTACTACTACTACTACTACTACTACTACTACTACTGTGAGATGAACTAGTAGTTAAACCAAGATGCCTTTATACCAGTAGTGGTCAAATTGTAATCCTCCAGACCTTGTTGAACTGCTATCCATCCCCGAAAATAGAGATGGGGTGAGGAATGCTGGCAAGTACAGTCCAACAACATTTGGAGGGATAACTATGCCCACCATATTTCAAATTAAATATTCTATTTTAGTGCAACTACTATCATCCTTTCCCATAGGTTAGGTTGTCTATGTCTGGTGAGAGTTGCCACAAAACAATATTTGGAGATCTAGACTCTATGCTAAGAGAAAATACTTTGGTTCACCGGGGGTAGTGGTCAATTTTAGGGCACAGTTAAACAGTGCTTAGCTTTGGTTCAAATTAAATGCCACATACTTTTTTACTAAATACCTACACCAGGAGTTCTCTACCTTTTTAAGCCGAGGGCTGGGTCACACTGCCTCAGACAGCTTCGGGAGCCGGATGGCCATTTTGCCCTTCCTACACCACATGGCACTTTCTAGTGTGGTGGAGGCAGTGGTGGGCCACATGAAATGGTGCCATGGGCTGTATCCAGCCCACGGGCCACAGGTTGAGAATCCCTCACCTACACTATACATTTATTGATGTCCATGGAGTTAATCTGTATTAATGAGTTCAGAATGTACTTTCCACTACTAAATGGAATACTATGCATTTTGAGACTCATTACATAAAGTTTAAACAAAACAAAAGCAGTTACTGTAAGGGCTGGTGCTCATTGTTCTTTGATCTTCCATTGACAGAGACTTTAGTTATTTCTGCCCCGCCATAAAAGGCAAAGGCCGAAACTCAGTGACCCTTCTCACCTAAAGTATTACCAATTAAGTCAGTGAAACTTAGGTTAAATGTTGACTTGCCATGTTCCCACTTATACAATAACTCAACTCCAATAATTGGACTTAGGGCAGTGCCAGAAAGATCAACTCTACTGGAAGAACTCTATCTTGCAAATAAAATGAAGAGTGAATAGGTGGGTCTTGTCATGATAATGATTCTGTTTATATAACTGGAAGAGCTGTTAGCCTGGAGTGTAGAAAGACTGTGTGAGAGAGAAATATCACAGTAATTTATTATACTTATAACACACCAGTGAAACTTTTACAAAGTAAAGAGATTGCATGGGTTTCTGAAGGGCAGAAAGATTAAAATAATAGTAGTTTTGACCTCCGCTTGTATGTGTATTAGGGAGTTAACAAAATAAGATGTCATATTTTTGCACATGTCCTGAAATAGAATCCCTAGCTACTTGCTAACCACACTGAGTTTTTAATAGAAAAAGTGGTTGCTTAATGCTTCCCCACCAGAAATGTTGATTAAGTTTGCTATTCTATTGCAGCCAGAAAAGTCTACAAAACAGGAAGAAAGCCTTGCTCCAGCTTTCTGCCTCTTTTCATTGTGATAATTCATTACAGATTTTCTTTCTTTGACAGAGTGCCTACCGCAGAAATGGGATGACTTTTCTTGCTTGCTAATGTGGATGTGGCTACAGCAACAGGAAAGACAGTGTTAACATGAAGGTGATTTTCTTTTTCCTTTCCCTTCACCGAGGAGGAAAACAAATAGTGAAAAACCTTGAGCATTCTGCATGGATACTTGTGAGTGGGCTGGCTTGTTGCGATTATGCTAGCTGGCTGACTGTCTCTTTTTCCAAACCCCTAATTGTTACTCTTATTTTCTAAGCAGAACATTGAACTAATTAATAACAGGATGTTTGGCACATTGTGTGGTTGGATGAGAATGGAGTCCACCTATTAATTTTTTTTTTTTTTGCTGCAGTGTCAGTCCACCTGTCTCAACTTAAATATACCTTTTTTATAATTTGAGTTCATTTCCATCATTTAAAATATGGTCAGAGAGAAATCACCATTTCAATGATTTTCTTTCTGTGTATTAAGCTGCAAGTGATCTTGCTTCTTTTGTAATCAATAAAATATTTTTGCAGGGGTCCAATTTTGCTATATTTTGCTTATAAAGTATACTGTAACTTGAAAACTCACATGCATCCTAGGAGCTTTGAGCTAACAAATCCCTAATATAAAATTGTAGTTAGCTAAGAACTCACTGGACAGCAATCATCTCTTACCTTTAGCTTTCATCTATATAATTGTTTTCCAACCTTTGGTTTTTGATATAGTAACTTTCTGTTATCTAAAAAATGTCACTGCACTATGAAATACAGTATTGACTATTTATTAATTTATTATATTTCTATACCACCCATTTGGGAAATTTCCCACTCTGGGCAGTGTACATACAAATATCAAATAACCCAACAAAACACACAACAAATCAAAAACAGACCAACCAAACAAATACACACTCTTCTCATAATCCTCTATTCCAGGAGTTCTCAACCTTTTTACCAGGGCCCAGGTCATGCTCCCTCAGACAGCTTCAGGGGCCAGACAGCCATTTTGCCCTTCCTCCACCACATGACAATTCCTGGTATGATGGAGGCAGTGGGGACCACATGAAATGGTGCTGTGGGCCGCAGGTTGAGAATCCTTGCTCTATTCCATTCTTCCTCAATATCTAATCAAGTTATTTATGGTCCTATGAGATTATCTTAATGTAGTGTTAAAATGTTCTCTATGGGTAGGTTACTTGGCACATTAAATAATGCCACCTGAAAGCCCAAGGCACCCATTCAAAGTGGCTAATATCATGCAGACATAAGTCAGCCCAGTGCTCCTCTGCGTTGAGTTTGCTTGGCTCCTTAATGATCACTCTCCATACAGATGTGGAACAGTACTACCAGTCTTGCTTTTTGTACCAGGTCATCATCTGATTGAGGCTCCTGCAGTCCAAAGAAACACTCAAATCAGTGGATCACACAGAGACCTAAGAGGCAGACTCGGCTGAAGGCACAGGCACATGTTCAGTACACGTTGCCAAAATCTTGTTATTTAGCTTATGGAAGCAAATTGCCTCAAATTAAGAAATCTCAGTAGACATTATCAGTTACATTCTGAAGCACGAACTCAGTACACAACAAATAATTTGCTCTGTAATTTCTTAATTCAAGGCAATACACACACCAAAGTTACAAAGTTTTTGTTAATTCTTATGCAAGAGAATTTCTGCCATTATCAGTTGCAAGAATAAAATTTGTACTCAGTTTTAATTGAGCTTATTTTTGCTTTATGTTTAACTTATATGATCACTGGAGAAAAACCTGGACAAATACAAACTGTTTACTAATCATCTTTCTCTTCTACTCTGGCAGGGCTGGGGCTTATTTTTCATTCTTTTCAAACAAAACTGGAATGAGGATCCCTCACTGAATATATGGAAGACCGTCTTACCTGGAACCTTGTGGATTGCTTGTACACTCAAATATTGGGCATTTGGAGACCACAACCAGGATCATATAATGTGTTCTCACTCAACTTTAAGACACCTATGGAAAAACACAACTAATAAAAATCTTTGTAAAGACTACATGAAATCTTCCTCTTGTTTGTATGTGTTTTTATTGTTTTGCGGAGCTGTGTGCATTTATTGTGGAAGTTCTTTTCTTCTTGAAGAAAAAGACAGCTTTCTTCATGACCTCCCATCTTATTTTTGTTTGACTCATCTTGTGTATTGCCTTTTATTGTTGCTGCTCTTCCGCTTGTACTTTTTAAAAAAATGTTAATTTCAAAGAAGTTGATTTATTAAAAAGATTTTGTAATATACCATATTTGACAGCATATAAAACACATCAGAGTATAAGATGCACTCCATTTTTCTGGTGTATTTTAAGGTGGGGAAGTGTGTCTTATACAATGGCAAATATGGTAATTATACATATTCAGAACAAAGTTGCACCATCACACAGTACCCAAATCTACAGATGCTGAATCTAGTACATTGGTACCTCACATATTTAAATTAATGCGTTTCATGGGATCTTTCGTTCTGCGAAATTTTCACAGTGCGAAATGCGTTTTCCTATAGGAATGCATTGAAAACCCAAACTTACATTCCAGACCTTTAAAAAAATAGGAAAAAAACCCAAATCGCTAGAACACACGTTAAAACATGGAGATTATCTACCTACCTTTCCACCCAAATGTGGAGTGCTGAAATGTTGCATGGCAGCAGCAGAATCACACACTTTTTTCAGCCTCCATGGTGGTGGTGGTGGCGGGGTTTGGGAGCAGTTTTGCCATGTTTTCGGCCCACACTTCTGGTTTTGCCAACTCACTTCCCCCTTTTTTTTTTGTTTGGTTTTTTTTGTCTTCCAATGCTTCCCTTGGATGGGGGGGGGGCCTTAGGGGAGCATTTCTGCACCATTTTTTTATTTTTTGGCACGTTTTGGCACTGAAAATCACCAAAAACGGTAGTTCCATGATGTCAAAAACATGCCTAAAAATTAAAAAATGGTGCAAAAATGCTACCCCAAGCCCCCCAAAACCAAACAACAACAACAACAACAACAACAACAATTGGAAGTGAGTTGGCAAAAACGGAAGTATATAGATAGGCACATTTTGGGCCGAAAACATGGTGAAAATGCTCCCCCACCTCACCGCTGCCAAGGAGGCTGTAAATGCACCTGGAAAAGGTGTGCACTTCCACCACCACCACAAATGTAAGCACTAGGAGCAACCAACCAGCTGAGTATAGGGGGCAGGTCATGGCGGGAAAATGTTGGCAACCCCTGCCAGACGCAATGCACCCTTTCACGATGTGTGTGTGTGTGGGGGGGGATTGTTATCCAAGGTGCAATTTTCCCTTGATTTCCTTTCGTTATGCAATTTTTTTTGTTATAAGAACCCTTCGTTATGTGAGGCTTTATTGTATTTGTCCATTAAACATACCAGGTAGTTTCAGAAAATTATGTAGCACTAAGTCTGTGGTGAGAGTTAAATGGTCTCTTGGTGAGATTTTAACTTTGTCATTTGGGACTGGAACTTTTTGATCTCATTGGCCAGTGTAGCAGGAATAATCACAAGAGTCAAGAACCTGCAAAGTCCAAAACAGACGACATTCACAATCAGGTATCAAGAGTTCTTGTACAAACTATTGCCGTTAAAACTTAAAATGTGGTTCTTCTCCTGCAGTATTATTTGATTAGTGCATCCAGTATTGTACAGGCTAAAAGATAGCTGTAGTTTTAAAACAATTTTGCATTTCATTTTTCTGGAATTAATCTGCATTCTAAAGAACTAAAAATAATTTGTAGAATAAAGAAGAAAAAACATTTCTGATGTTCAGTCTGTGCTTGCTGAAATGTATGATTAAACCTTTCTTTTTATCATGATTTCTTATTTTTCTTGGCATCCACAATGATGGAAAATTATATGCTTGCTGTAAACATCCAGACTTTTTAAAAGGACACCAGCATTTATTGTATTTGGTTTCGATCTGCAGGCATATAGGCAAAAGAAAACATTTGAGGCCAAGAATTCTGGAATAAAAATTCCTTCTTTAGCTATATCTTTCCCAGATTTTACATTTGTTTAAAAAATCCATAAGCAGAAAAAAGCACTGGTATTTCTTTTTTACTTGGTACACTTACAACCCCAGAGAATGAAAAATCAACATATATTTTTCTTAGAAATATGACAGATCATGTTTTTGTTGGTCTGCTGTATATTTGTCTGTCTTGAGCAGCCTGACAGGCAATTATTTATAAAATCTAGGTTTGTTCAATAAACCCATATAATAACCTTTCTCTTCTGTAAAAAGCAAAAATTATAAGGAATTATGAGGGAAAACAAGGTACATTTTGTGTTTCTCTCTTGGTTCAGTCTGTATTTATTCACATAATGGCTGAATGCAGGATTCTTTCAGAGTTTCAACTTTTATGATACCTCATAATCTTGCTCTGTTCGTACGTACGTACGTACATACCATAAAATGGCTGAATTTTTTTCTTCTCCAAAAAGGAGTCCCTCAGTGAAAGGGGCTTGTGAATTATAAAAATGGATACAAATATAAGGGTCTATCATTAAAATATGGTTATTAATTTAAAAGTAGGAAATGCCCCATGCTTATTTAAAGATTAACTCCCAATACTTTCTGTGTGGCATTTTTTTAAAGTGATGCAGTGCATCACTTTAAAAAATATACTTTTTAATATACTTTTTCTTAAAAGTCACTTTCTTGGTCCTTTCACAGTTCCATGGAAGTGCTCATTTTCCTAATATCCTGAAGTGGCTTTCTTTTTAAGCCACTTCAGGATACTGGCCAACTGGCAGCAAGCTGGTGTGGACCAAATAGAGTCACTTGCAGCCTATATTCCATTTGGTTGAGAAGATCACACCAAAAGGTAGACCAGACATCCTAGTGACCCTAAATTAGCCTGATCCAGCATGGACAAAAACAGGCATGTAGTTAAGCCCTCCGTCTGTTTCTACCAGGCCTGCTGCTGACTGAGATAAATCCAGAAATGCCTTAGCATTACTTTTAGACATATATTGCCTTGGATCCTACTTTCACTCTGTGAATATGTAGAATGACTGTTCATCGAGGTCAGAAGTAGATAGATGTTGTTGGCTAGCAGAGGCAGTGAGCCTTTCAGTCTGACAATGTAGGTGCTCCATGGGTCCTGATGCAGGATCATGGTGCCATTTCCATAAGAATAAGAATTACTGGGGCAAGTAGGGCTACAGAGCCTCTTCCACAGTGCTTGTCTAAGGTAATGACACACTATCAAGCCCATTAAAACCAGTCAATGTACCTTACACTATGTTGTCTCCAGGAAATATAAGCAGCAAAACATATATATTTTTTCAAATTTAAAATAATTAAACAGGAAATGGAATTAAATAGGACCAAGTATTACATATTTACAATGTGTTTTTACATATGCCTTGATTTGTAGTTAAAATTGGTTTCTTGTTGCAGATGTAGGAATGAACTGATCACAAATAGGTTTACTTGGAAGTAAGCATTTCATTCTCTGTGCCTAATGTAAGATTTAGACCGAATACTGTGTATGAGACTGCCTGTTTAAAACGTATGCTTATATGAATATGTTTCCACTTTCTTACTGTGTTGGGACTTTGGTTTCCGTCAAGCGCTTGCACAGAAAACCGCTAATAGTTCTAAATAGATCTTTCCTTTAAGGATATGAATTCTAGTATGTTACTCCATGCAATGTGAAAGGGTCATTGTTGCCTTCCATTACAATCAGCCAGAGCTGATATTACTTAATGCTCCCCAGGCTTGCAACCAGTTTCTTCAGCATAGGCTGCCTTGGGTCAAAGCAGGACTGCTGTGGAAAGAATTCCATCCTGGCATTCCTCAGATTTAGATGGGACCACGTTTGCATTAAAACTCTGCCATCAGCCATGTGCAGTTCTCATAAAAATATTTTATAGCTTCCTGTCTAGCTCATGCAGAATCTTTCATAGTACATAAACACTTCCACAGATAATTTAGGGCTAAATAGATAGTGACACTGGTCACAGGTCTAACAGTGAGTTGAAGACTATTCTGTTACAGTTTATTGGTTAAGTGAGTCTTCTTCATTTCTTGTTATTGTGGACCAAGTTGGGCTTTTAAAACTCCAATTCTACTTTAGTATAGAAAGCATTACAGCTAAGGAAATTGGGGGGCATGCATTACATTGCTGACTTTTTCAGAGGGCAAGAAGCCAACTTTATACAACAAAGGTATTCCTGAAGGAACTAATTGTGCATTGGTGGCTTAAGTAAGGCCAGATGGCCTTTAAAACCAGTAAAAGGATATATATTCTAATGTAACATTTATAGTCCCTTAAGATAGTGACACATTCTTTTTTTTTTTAAAAAAAAAAACATACATCGTAGGAAGAGGAGAATCAGATACCTGAACTTTTATAAATCATTGATGTGTTGGCAGTGGAAACAGCCATCTACAGCTCACCGTACAGTACAGTATCTTGTTTCAGGAATAACGTTATGTTGTGGAACAGACATCAGTTCTCTCTCAAAAGGGACGATATTTCCCAATAGATATTTTTTAAAAAATTTATTATTATACATTGTCAAGTCAGTTTTGACTTATAGTGTCCCTTTCTTTGGTTTTCTAGGTAAATAGTACTGAGAAGTATTTTACCATTCCTTTCTTCTGGGGGCACCCTGGGACTGCAGCTTGCCCAAGGCCACATAAGCAGTCTCTTCTCCTAGGAGTCCCACTGGGGAATTGAAGTGCCAACCTCTGGCTCTACAGCCAGATTCCTAACTCACTGAGCTATATGTAAACCATAAGCCTGTAGTACCATATGACCTTGAACATACCTGATCTCATTGGGTTTTATGATGTAGGACCATGACAATTTAATCCGCGGAAGGCAGGTAATCTCCATGTTGGGCCAAGAGAGTTGATAATACCAGGCTGGATGGACTAATGCCTAAAACATGGGAAAAACCAGCTAGTGAATATTATAGTGGTATGCTACAACAGGAGGGGTGAAACTTTATTCTCAGATCACAAATATCCATTGTATTACAAACCTTCCCCAAAGAGGATCAGATTTTTATAGTTCACAATATACAAATATGAACATAGAGGAATTCTACTTGCTTAGCAGTACCGTGGGACCACGGGATGTTGCTAACAACATCAAGATGAACTGAATCCAAAGAGTTATGCTGCAGAATTACATAATGAAAGCGCGGCGCCAAAATGGCCGCCGCACTCTTTGCGGGGCCCCCCCACCCGGACTCAGACATCCGGGTGAGTTAGGGGGCGTGGCCACCCCTCTATAAAAGGGGTGGCCACGAGGCAGCCGAGCTGCCATTTTAAAAGAGCGACGGAGAGGAGAAGTTTTCTCCGTCGCTGCTTGTTTTCCCTTGGTCCTTCCCGGCTGGGAAGGAAGGTTTTTGCACGGAGCCTTTGGCTTGCTGGCTCATCTGTGCCGTTTTCTGCTCTTCAATCCCTGGAAAGGGATCCTGCTCCTTCGATATGCCTCCCAAACGGAGGGCCTCGGCGACGAAGCCGTGGTCCACAGGGAGGACTTTTGGCCCTGCGCAGCGTGGGGGCCAGCCCTTGGGTCGGAGGACCAGGGCTGTGCCCACGCGCCAGGACTCTACCCCCACCAATACCGGTGGGGCGATGCAGGCTGCTTGGCCCTCGGCCGGTCAGCCTTCGGCTGGCCCTTCCGGGGCTTTGGCCCTCGGCCCGCAGATACCGGCCATGGGCCCAGGCAGCGGGGGTGGGTCTGGTGCTGGTGCACAGCACGTTCCACCTCCGGCCCCTCATGGGCCGGAGTTTTGGGCATGGCCCTATTCAGGCCCGGGTTCTCATACCGGGGTTCCTGGTCCAATGCCTGGTGGGCCGTTCGGCCCACCCGGCCCACTCTCTACTGGGGGATCTGTGGCAGTCGATGCATTGCTAACTCGTTTAGCTGTGCTCGAGGCATCCTTAGGGATGGCACACAACCCCGTGCCTGGTGGCCCTTCATTTGCTGCGGGGGCACCTTTGGGTCCTCCGCCTACCTCAATGGCCGCTACACTGCAGCAAGCGGCTAGCCGGGTTGAGCTGCTGGAGACGCTCCGGCCTACCCTGGCCGGTGTCTCGCAGCTCCCTGTTCGGCCAGAGATGCAGCAGGAGAGTGGTCAGGTGCGGCCCCAGAGCTCAATTCCGGTCGCGAGCTCCGACGCTCGCCGTGGGCCGGAACCCCCAGTGGGGGCGGCTCACGGGGGTGCAACTAGTGAGTATCAGGTTCAAGTTAATGCACCCACATCACAATCCACTTCCAATGGTGGGGTTCAGTGGCCCTGGCCTCGTAATGTCGAGGTGAGTGGGCATCAGTTGTAACCTTATCCCAGTGCCCCTTGGTTCCATACTGGTGCAACGTTGGGGGTGGGGGTTTCTGCCCCCGGGCTAGTGCCGGGCATCGCAGGGACTGTCCAGGTTCCGCTGCGTATGCCCTGGGTACCTAATGTGCCGGTGACGGCTTTGCCGACGGCTGGTTATTCGTTGCCCCTTGGTGATCATTTGTCCCAGGTCACAAGGGAAAAGATTTGGCAGGGGGAGTACGTGGATATATTCTTCCTATTGAACCGTGAGCCCACTAAGGAGGAGAGAGAGGGACAGGACAACAAAGACAAAGAGCTGTCCCGCCGTCGTAAGCCACCATGCACCTGGGCCAACTGGTTGCCCGCATATCTTATTTATATGGCGGTGTATCTCAGGGCCCGGCCAGACCTGGCCATTCCTATGGTCCAATATTTGGACAATATTTACAGGGCGATGGTGGATTTTCCTGGCCCATCGTGGTTGGCTTACGATGAGGAATTCAGAATGAGGGTGCCATTGCACCCAGAGATGAGATGGGATGAGCCCTGTCAGAAATTGTGGCTATTGTACATGACCCCCACGCGTCCGGCGCCTGGGGATAGGTACCATTGTGGCCATGCCGTTCAGCGAGCTGCTCCAACGCAGGCTTCCCGCCAGCTGGCGGGGCAGGGGGTTCCAGCCCGCTTGCTGTGTTGGAGCTTCTTGGCCAGCGGTGTGTGCAATAAGCGGCAGTGCCGATACAAACATGAGTGTCCCTCTTGCGCCGGCCCCCACGCCGCCGCTGCGTGTCCGCGAGCCGGCGGGTCACGGGGCAGAGGTAGAGGTGGACAGGGAGCGGGCAGAGCGGCTGCTGAGGGAGCTAGCCAGGCAAAAGGCCCCCTCCCCAGTTAATGTGTATATGTTGGAGCGATGGCTCTCAACTTATCCACGGAGAGGGGATGCGAAGTACCTCCTTGAGGGTTTCCAGTGGGGCTTCCGAATCCCATTCAAAGGAGTGCGGGGACCCCAAGATGCACCCAATTTACTGTCCCTGAAGGGTAGAGAGGAGGTGGCTGCCCTGAGTATTGCTAAGGAGGTTGGGGCCAAGAGGGTGGCAGGCCCCTTTTCTGTGCCACCCTTTCCCAACCTGAAGGTCTCCCCTCTGGGGTTGGTACCCAAGAAGGCCCTGGGGGAATTTCGTTTAATCCACCATTTATCGTACCCGGCGGGTTATTCTGTCAATGATGCTATCCCTGATGACCTTTGTTCGGTCAGGTATACGTCCTTTGACCAAGCCCTATGGATGGTGCGCTCTTGTGGTCCGGGTGCCCTCCTGGCAAAATGTGACATCAAATTGGCATTCCGATTGTTGCCAGTGCACCCTGAGGACTTTGAGCTATTGGGTTTTAGATTCCAAGGGAAGTTCTATGTAGATAAGGCCATGCCTTTTGGCTGCTCTATATCCTGTTCAGCATTTGAACGTTTTAGCACCTTCCTTCAGTGGGCCTTTGTTCGCAGGTCCGGGTCTTGGTCTGTAGCCCATTACCTCGATGACTTTTTGTTCGGGGGTGAACGGGGCTTGGACACGTGCACGCGTCTCCTCACCACATTTCAGACGCTAATGCAGGAACTGGGTGTCCCTTTAGTGCCCGAAAAGACCGAGGGCCCATCCACTACCCTCACATTTCTGGGTATAGAAATCAACACGGTCGCACAGGCATCCCGGTTACCCATTGACAAGGTTACCCGGATCTCTGCGATGATTTTGGCCTTGCTGGCCAAACGTAAGGTGTCACTTAGGGAGCTTCAGGTACTGCATGGCCATCTTAACTTTGCCTGCAGGGTGGTTACGCCTGGCAGGGCATTTGCTCGGCGCCTGTGCGATGCCATGTCTGGCCTGAAAAGGCACCATCATAGGGTCCGACTAACCAGGGGCATGCGGGCTGACCTTTTGGTTTGGCTCTCATTCCTGTGGGACTTCAACGGGGTATCCTTTTGGAGGTCCGACCTTTTAGTTTCACCTAGGTTTCAAGTCCAGTCGGATGCCTCCGGCTCCCTGGGATATGGGATTTACTTCCAGGGGAGGTGGGCTTATGGCCAATGGCCTCCAGAATGGTGGGGCACGGATCGCCTCCGCGATCTTACATTCTTTGAGTTTTTTCCAATCCTGGGAGCTTTGAGGCTATGGGGCAAGGAGTGGGCTGACTCAGTGGTCCAATTTTGGTGTGACTATGCTGCAGTAGTGCACATTGTCAATGCTCAGACATCCAAATCTCCCAGGGTGATGGCTTTAGTTCGCCAATTCGTGTTACGTAGCCTGCGCCTCAACGTGCTCTTCAGGGCCAGACATGTACCAGGCATTGATAATGATATTGCCGATGCTTTATCCCGCCTGCAGATCCCCCGGTTCCGCGCCTTGGCTCCGGACGCAGAGGAATTCCCCTCGCCACTTCCGGCCGAGATTTGGACATTTGGCAAGGAGAGGTGAACCGGGCGATTGGCATGTCCTTGGCGCCCCGCACGCGTAAGGCGTATCTTCATGCTTTCATTCAATTTAATAGCTTTCGTGTGCAACTTCAGTTCCCAGAGGTGTGCCCCATTCCAGTGGAACAGGTTTTACAATTCATGGTTCATTTACACAGTCAGGGCCTCGCTCCCCGCACTATAGCATCAAGGCTGTCAGCATTGGCATTTGTTGCCAAGGTGGGGGGTTTTGCTGACAGCATGAACGATTTTCGCATACGGCATGTTTTGGAGGGGTGGACACGGGAACGTGGCCGCCGCCCGGACACTCGGCACCCAATTTCCCCAGGGGTGCTCACACACCTTGCACGAGGCTGGCCTAACCTATGTTTTGACAGGTATGAGGCAGCTCTTTTTCATGCGGCTACCATGGTGGCCTTCTTTGGAGCGCTCCGCATCAGTGAGTTGGTACTACTGTCTAAGGCGGATGCGACTCGTAGGGCACTGGAACTCAACGATGTCTATGTTTCTAATGAGTGGGCTCAGTTGAGGATACGGTCCTCAAAAGTTGATCAGCACGGCGTAGGCAGTGGAGTTAGACTGCTACGATGTTCCATTGCAGACATCTGTCCGGTTGGTGCCCTACAGGAGTTCTTGGCAGTGCGTGGCACGCACCCTGGCCCGTTTTTCTGCCACCAGGATGGGTCTCCCCTTACTAAATTTCAATTTTGGAAGGTGACCGGTATGGCACTGTCCAGTGTTGGCCTCCCTGGGGCTTGTTACGGCACCCATTCATTTAGAATAGGTGTTGCTTCAACTGCAGCTGCATTTGGGTACTCTGAGGCTGATATACGCCGTATGGGAAGATGGGGATCTATGCATTTTGCATTGTATGTTTGTCCTCTTCAGACATGAGTACCATTTAAGTCACTGTTCTCTTTTTTCTCTTACAGACCCTGTGTGTCCCCGCACACCGGTGGCAGTATGGCTGGTGGGCCACAGTTACGTGCACTGGGCAGCTCAGTATGCTGCGGCGACAGAGTGGGGACCCCAGCTTGGACTGCGTGTGGCCGCATGCATACATTGGTATGGTAAGCGTGGAATGAGATGGCGGGAACTGTTGCCATTCCTTTTCTCCATTAGGGATGCTGAACCGCCTGATGTCCTTGTACTGCACCTCGGGGGCAATGACCTGGGCCAGATCACTGGCCTTTCTTTAAAATTCGCGATTTGCAGAGACCTAGCTTATTTGCACTATGTGTGGCCGTTCACCAGGCTGCTATGGTCGGACATCATACCATGTCACGCTTACAGGGGAGGTATTGACCTCCGTGCCCTTGACCGCGCTCATCGCTCGGTGAACAGGGCAGTTGCCCAGTTCATGGCAGACAAGGGTTTGGGGATGGTCGTCCGACACCCCACCATTAGTTTACAAAATTACGATCTGTATGCAGGGGATGGGGTCCACCTGTCGGATAGAGGTATGAACCTCTTTTTGGAAGATTTGCAAGCAGGCCTGTTGACCGAGCTGACGGTCTGGGGGGGTGGGCGGTGAGCCTTCATTGAAGCCTCCCCGTGTGGCGGGTAGCACTGGTAAGGTAAAGATTTATGACCCATAGGTATCCGGCAGGTTCGCCATTGACTGGCCAACACTTAGACAGGTACAGGTGTAATAACGTTGACCGGTCAACGACGAACCAGGCAAGGGATGATGGCCCGAGCTTTTCAGCATGCATCACCCCGTGATTTGACGGATACACGTCAGAGGGTGGGGTCAGTAGATAGTTTATTGACTATGGTCAACAATTTGTTTGTGTCAACAAACAAATCGATACAAAATGGATACATTGTAGCCATTTGCCATTGGCAATTTTGGGAGGAACCTTACCAGTGTTACTGCGGCCTGCTTGCGTTAAAGAATTATAATTGGATGAGTAGCAATTGAAAGTTATAATTCGGACTAGGGCATTATTCAATAAAAGTGGCCCAATGCCTTTATCCATATACTGGTGTCTGAGTCTTTCTTTGGGGGGTGCGCCTGCAATGAAAGCACGGCACCAAAATGGCCACCGTGCTCTTTGCGGGCCCCCCCCACCCAGACTCAGACATTCGGGTGAGTTAGGGGGCGTGGCCACCCCTCTATAAAAGGGGTGGCCACGAGGCAGGCAAGCTGCCATTTTAAAAGAGCGACGGAGAGGAGAAGTTTTCCCTCCACCCCCTCCCTAGTGAACAGTGTGATATTTTGGTCGCTTCGGGGCCGGGTGGGAATTTTTGGTTGGAACCCACAATTGGCCCTTGGGTTCTGGCTTTTTTGCCCATCCCACACTGTTGCTGAGGTTTGATATAGGGGTTTTTCTTGTTCTTGATTTTGGTCACTTAGGCGGGTAGCACTGGTAAGATAAAGATTTATGACCCATAGGTATCCGGCAGGTTCGCAATTGACTGGCCAACACTTAGACAGGTACAGGTGTAATAACGTTGACCGGTCAACGACGAACCAGGCAAGGGGTGATGGCCCGAGCTTTTCAGCATGCATCACCCTGTGATTTGACGGATACACGTCAGAGGGTGGGGTCAGTAGATAGTTTATTGACTACGGTCAACAATTTGTTTGTGTCAACAAACAAATTGATACAAAATGGATACATTGTAGCCAATTGCCGTTGGCAATTTTGGGAGGAACCTTACCAGTGTTACTGCGGCCTGCTTGCCTTAAAGAATTATAATTGGATGAGTACCAATTGAAAGTTATAATTCGGACTAGGGCATTATTCAATAAAAGTGGCCCAATGCCTTTATCCATATACCGGTGTCTGAGTCTTTCTTTGGGGGGTGTGCCTGCAATAGATTGGGTAAGGTTTGTAACATAGACAGTATAGTTTACTTGAGTATCAAAATAATGCAATTGTCATGACTTTAGAGATACTTAGGTGGGGCATGGCCAAAAAAAGGTTGGGAACCACTTATCTAAATGCACACTAGCCTCTAACTTCCTCATATGCTTTCAAATGGCTTAGATTTAGAACATGGTTTTATGGACCTCAATTACCAGAATCCTGGATCAGCAGGTGTACTGACTTGGGCTTCTGGGAACTGAAGTCCAAGAACACCTGGGGACCCAAGGTTGAGAAACCCTGGCTTAGAAGAATTCTCTAGACAGTGTTTTCTTTCCTAAATATTTTTGTTGTTAAATCCCTACTCCCAGTAAAGACAATTACCTCTCTACACCTGTAATTGCTTGAACTATGAACAGAAAACTTGATTATGTTAGCCATAGCTAGCCCTACCACAAAATACCATATATACTTAAGTATAAGATGACCCGAATATAAGATGAGGTACCTAATTTTGACCTGAAACCCCAGGAAAATAGATTGACCTGAGTATAAGCTAAGAGTGGTAAATGCAACAGCTGCTAGTGAGTTTCAATAATTAAAATAAATGAGAATACAGTAAAATTAATTAATTTAATGCATTTTAACTGTCTTTGCACCACCCAACCAGTGGTGGTGCTGCAGGGGAAGTGGGTGGGCAGGTCAATGGCATTGAGGCTGGAAGTGTTGCTCTAAGAGCCTAGACTCTTGTTCCCTCTGCAAGCAAGAACCATGGCTTTCCCCTCCATCTTGGGGACAGAGACACACCAGTTTGGAAGGGGGACACGATCGCTTTGCAGAGCTTTCTTGATCTGCTTTTTTGCATAGGAATGCATTGAAAACAAACTTCAGAATAGAAGAAATTCATTTTCAATGCAATCTTATGGAAAACCACGATTTGTCCCCTCTTGTGGCCAGTTGTGGTAATGGTGCACCAATCAGCTGTTTTTAATTTCTTTGCCAAAGCGGCGGTATCACAGCTTTTAAGCTGCAGAATCACTCCACAAACATTTTTCCCCTCATGGTTGTTGACCCATGTATAAGCCAAGTCACCTTTTTGGACTTTATTTCTGGGGCTAAAAACTTGGCCTATACTCGAGTATATACAGTAGGTAGATGTAACAACTATCTACCCCACCACTTAGGGTAAGGGAAAGATAAATATTACTTACCAGTGAATTCCTGTTCTGTGAGGTGCTGGGAGACACAGTCATCTTTCTCAATTCTGGGAGGACTATGGAGAACCATGCAGCTCAATGTTTTGACTAGAATATTGGAATGATCCATTTCTTTTTTTAAAAAATTCCTCCTAGTATATCCTCAGTGCTTCCCTCAGACAGAGTGTATAATACTGAATTAGTGTAACTTGCTAGGCTCATCTGAAGTTTTGGACTGTCTTCTCCATGCTGCTGAGAGGAAGTGCTGTATCAGATGTGAACATTGACTTTCCCTGACACCTCAAGGACATTTAAAAATACAAAAAAGAAGAAAAGTCTCCCTCTCTCTCATAAACATAACAAGAAGGATGTAGCCCTTCTGTATCCATGTGACACATAATGGAGCATTCTCTCTGTCACACAACACATACATACATCATGATCTTCCACCTACACACTATCCTTCACCATTCTTCCACCAGTTTTCTTACTTTGGGCAGCTGCAACTAACCTGGTAAATCTGGCAGTGAAGCAGTGTTTTGAGAAAGCCAAGTGCTTATAGTTTGGCCTTAGTTAAATTAATCACAATAATTTGAATTCTGAAGCCTTGTCACTTTAGGAAAACACATTTTATCTAGACCAATGGAGGAGTGACCACTAAAACGTTATTTAATTTATTGTTTTGTGATGTTATATAAGCAACAAGAAAAAAGTAAAAATATGTTGGATGGCAGTGCTTTTCTTTCTCTTTTTCTTAATTCATGGAATTCAATTTTTCTTTATTGGATTTTTCTGAAATTGGACCATATGATTTTGTCCACTATGTAAATTCTGTCTGTTATATTTCATAATGATAGCTTAACCATCTAACCATAATTGTAACAATAGAATACTGGAAACAAACAGTTTTAGGCTTTATAATTATAGAATACTAAAAAAAAGGTAAACCAGTCTAGCTACAGAGTCACTCCACTTGATTTTGAAATGAAGTTAACATACCATATTTTTTTTAAAAAAAATCTACAGCTTGTCTAAATTTGTAACAGTCATGTTTAACAAACATTAAGAAGAGGGCATGTTTAGCCTTGAGAAAAGGAGGGGATATTATAGATCTTTTCAAATACTTGGAAGATAGTCATAAAGAGGAAGGACAGGATCTGTTCTTGATCATCCCAGAGTGCACAATATGTAATAAGTGGTTTCAAGTTACAGGAACCCAGATATAGATTGAATATCAGGAAAAACTGTTAAAGCAGTAAGACAATGAAACCAATTACCTTGGGAGTAAAACAATTCCATATTCAGACAGCTTTAAATAGAGTCAAATCCAAAACTGATTGTTCCAAATATCCATAATAATATTCATAGTCCCATTTACTCCTGTAGATTAAAAAGCAAAAGGCTAGGCTTCTGCTTGCTAGAGAAAGAAGTGTAAATTAAACCTATTTCTCAGGCATTCTGGAGTGATTTCTTGAGAAATGAAAATAAAATTTCCCAGACACTCTGGCATCAAGTGAAGTGGAAGCATAGAACATGATGTCTCCTATTTATGGATGCCATGGTTTTCCACTGGAGTGACTGGGGTGAAAGCAAAACTTGCCAATGATTTATGTCTACACCAATGAAATATAGAAGCAGATGACTACACTGAAACCAGGCACAAACATCAGAAGGTATTTTTTCTCACATTGGTTCTATCCTATTGAAAGGTGGGCATAGCTGCTAATAAATCCCCAGAGCACTTGCTGTTAGGATATTCTCTGGTACAAGCCTGCATTACAGCAGTTTTCTCTGTGTCCTTTTCTAAACCCTCCACTTACATTTACATTCTCTTTATCTCATTACAGTGGTACCTGGCTTAAAGAGCATAATGCGTTCCACGGAACTGCTCTTTAAGCGAGTTGCTCTTTAAGCAAAATACTTGGAAAAAGTGCCACCGCTGCCATTGTAAGTGACTGATTGTGACTTCTGGCGGCAGCGGCGGGGGGGGGAGATTGCAAACCCCAATTTAGTTGTAAAGCAAGTTTTTGGTTGTTTTTAGTTGTTAAGTGAGGGCAACCATTCACAGTAAATTCTGCTCTTTAAGTGAGTTAGTCTCTAAGCAAGACACTCTTTACGTGAGGTTGTACTGTATATATTATTTACTTATATAATTGGGAATAAGATTTAGGATTAGTAGATTCATATATTACTACATTATAAATCAACAGAGAAATATTACCTGTATATTAGGTTTAGGCCCCTTTGTGGTACATTAGGCAAGGGAACAAGATTTTGTTATGTAGAGACAGCTGTATTAATAGATCGTGTGTGTGCATGCATGCATAAGTGTATGTACATGTGCATGTGTGATTTTTTTTCACTGGAAGGGTTGTGTAGGCACTACCGACTATTAAAGTGTGCTCTTTTCATTTGGCACAATCAATGGGAAGATGTCAGAGGACACAGGAAAATCATTTTTTTCCTGTTTGTGGGCTTCGAAAGGGGAAGTGATGACTAGATAGTATTCCTATTGACTGTAACAAAATTCTGAATCCAAATTCCAACTCTTGACTCATCTAGAGTCCTGCCTGGCTACTACTTCAGTTATGGCTGTGGCTTTCTTCCTCCCTTTTGCCCTTTATACCCTAGAAAATTTTCTCAGCTGCTGCCTTGACCCTGGCTCTGTCTGTAGCTAAGACCTCTCTCTCCCACCCATGATCAGAGATTTGAGGTCACTATAATGTGGGAAATTGTATTGAAACAGGCCATGTTTTTCAAATGGATTCAATCATGTTTGCAGCTAACCACCTCCCATCACCAAGGACTGCAGTGTCTCAAGTAGCTAAGATGCTGACTGGCAGGCAAAAGGTCAGCAGTTCGATACCCGAGTACTGCAGGACAGAATGAGCTCCTGTCTTTGTCCCAGCTCCTGCCAACCTAGCAGTTTGAAAGCAAGAAATTGCAAGTAGATAAGTAGGGACCACTTTGGTGGGAAGGTAACAGCGTCCGTGTGCTCTGGTGTCTAGTCATGCCGGCCACGTGACCACGGAAACATCTGCAGAAGCAGACAGCGTTGGCTCTTCGGCTTTGAAACAGAGATGAGCACAACCCTAGAGTCGGATACGACTGGCTTTCAAGCAAGGGAAACCTTTACCACCCACCACCACCCTGGAAGCTTTGCTGTGGATTCTTGCTAACATGTAGTACCAGCCTTAGTGTGTAGTGGTGTAGTATAAGTAATCTTAGAGTGGTAGACTTAGATCTGGGAGATGCAGGTTCAGTTACCCACTTACCCATGCAATTCTGTGGACCAGTGACTTTCTCTCTTTCTCATCCAAGACTTACTTTAAAGAGTAATTGTGATGATGAGATAAGTAGGATAAGAGTTATAAGAGCTCATTTTAAAGTTAAGAATGTAATTTTTGGGACATATTTCTCCAAAGGCTTGGGTATGTCCCTAAAATGCAATTGTGGTTTATAGTTCATTAACTCCAAGTCTAAAAATTATCCCTAGCTTTTCAAACCAAACCTATAATACAGTCTTGGCCAACCCATTCAGGTTTCTTTTCATTGCACTACAAGCAGGATCTTAAGTCAGGGCCAATATTTGGGACCAAACAATAAACAGAGTTCTTGTTTCAGGCTGGTGGAAAAAATATACTTGCTGCCATATATTCCCTTCTCTCCCCCCACCACTCCAAAGGCTCAATACTAGTCTGATATTTAAAGAAGTTACAAAAAATGTGTGTGTTTTTAAAAGCAGTCTGATACAAATATTTGAAAAGCAAAGCTAGCAAACAATTTGAAATAATTTTCTGATTTGTACAGTGATGGCAAGAGCATTTTTACGACACTCATGTTTTTCACTGGGGTGGTATTGGTTGTCAGAGCTGAATGCTGAAGAAATACTTCATTGCTTGATGACATTATAGTTGGAACTTGCTTGAGTTTTATTATTCATGGACTGTGCTCTTGGCTGCCATTTGCTTCCTTCAGACTCCCAAAGGTATGTCTATTGTGCTCTCTGGGGGCTCTATAACAATTCAACTCAAAACTTGATTTCATTCTTAACTATTTTTTCTCTGCTTATCATAAAATAGCACTGAGTTCTCTTCTACCGCATGCTTGATGAACAAAGAAATTTATAGCTGCCTTTACTTCAGGAAGTCTAGGTTTTCCTGACATTTTATTACTTTGAATATTTGAAACATTTCAATCCCAGACAATAAATATTACATGATTATTGTTTTCATATGGGTAGGTTACTCCTGCCCTCTACTCCACCCTGTCCTCATTTTACTGTGCAACACTATATTCCCAAGGACACACACACAAACACACACCCCAAAAAATTGTATGGACACTGGATCAGTGAAACTTGCTAGGCTCATATTGCTCTCCAGGGGCTAAAGATGACTCCCATGATTTGCTAACACTTTGTGGATAATAATAGTCAAAAGCAGGACACAACCAATACAATTTTAAGAAGTATGGAATTCAAGTTTATTATTGATTTCTAACTTCTAAGCTCTGTGCAGACATTTTAACTCCGTGTTGAATTACCTTGTGAGGGAAGAGATCCCGCTAGGCTAGCTCACTCTCTGCTATTATTGTATACTAACAGAGGTTGCCCGGCATTGCCGGGCTGTTTTAAATTGTGTTGGAATGTTAAATTGTGTTAATATTTTTTAAAAATTGCTTAGTCTGTAATTTTAATTTTTACAATGTTTATGTAAAAAATTTTTGGATTGGCTGTTATAAACTGTGATCTGGTTTTTTTTTGAGGATTAATAAAAGAACAAAGTATGATATGATTTTTTCAAATTGTTTTATGTAACTGAATAACGTTTCAGTTTTTTGAATTTTTTTAAATAGTTGTACCGTAGGTAATAATTTAAATAATGTGAAAGTAAATGGTTTTTACATTCAATGTTTTTAAAATGTGTTTAGATGTTTTGGGTTTTAATTTGAGTTAAAACTCAGCACAGGATTTTTAAAAAGTTTCTATTGTATTTAATTGACATATATTTGTGATTTGTGTTAAAGTGTGTTTTAGTGTAATTTTTTTGACTTTTTTTTCTTGTGACCTTTTGTGTACAATTGTGAATCTGTGTTATTTTTTTATTTGTTTTTACTCTTGTGGCCTTTTGTTTGGGGTTGTTGTGTGTTTTTGAATTGTTTTTACTATTGTGGCCAGCAGGTGGTGCTGGTAGGGGTTCTTGTATTTTGACTGTTTTTTTCTCTCCTGGCTCTTCCAGTAAGAGTAATACCTCTTACAAAGTCCGCTTCATACAACATTCATACAACATTGCCTAATTCCTTGGTAAAAGTTACCTCATACAAAGTTGTGCGGCTTTGTATGAGGCATTGGGGTTTTCCCAGGTTGCATTGTGCCTGGGCAGTATAAAAGGCAGGACACATGCATGCATTGCTCTTGTGGGTTTTGCATGAGGCGAAGAGTGTTTAGGAGTGGTTTTGAGCACGATTTTGGATTTTTTTGAATTTTTTCATCAGAATTTGTAGAAGCATCCCTGTCTGTTTCCTTGTCTGTTTTCTTGACTTTGCCCTGAAGTCTGTGCTGTTACAGTACAATGTATCTCTATGGAAATGACGTTGTGTGAGGCATCGCAGCAAGGATTTGGACGTTGTATGAGGCATTGCGGCTAGCATTTTGCATGCCTCATACAAAGTCCAAATCCATATAAAGTCCAAACTTGTGGAACCAAGTTTCGACGTTGTATGAGGTATCACTGTAGTCTCTTTCTTTATTTATTTCTTTTCCAGTCCTCGTGGGGGTAGGATGTGTTTTGGTGAGTTGGCTTGTTTTCTTTCTTTTGTGGTTTTTTTTAATTTTTATTTTTTGACTTTGTTTTGTTTTTTATTGTGTTTTTGCTTACTTTGTATTGTTTTTGGTGTTGTTTTTGTTTGTTTTTGTGTATTTTTGAATGTTTTTGACTGTGTTTTAAGTAATTTTTTAAAAATTATTTATTTATTTTTATTATTTTTTGAGAAGCTTGGGAGGCAAAGACACCTTTGCCTCCTGGGGAGAAGATATCCCCACCAGGGAGGGGGTTTGCTTCTTTCTGGGTTTGCTTGGAAAGGAGTTTCCTTTCCAGGCAGCCCAGATAGAAGCGATTCTTTCTCTTCGGGAGGCCTCCTGGGGAGAAGAAATCCCCACCAGGGAGGGAGTTTGCTTCTTTCTGGGTTTGCTTGGAAAGGAGTTTCCTTTCTAGGCAGCCCACAGATAAGCGAGGGCGAGACGTAGAAGGCAACACCGGGAGGGAAACCTTTAAAGACACAGTCAGAGTCAGGAGGTAAGCATGGTCGGTGGGGGTTAGGAAGGGTGGGCTAGGTGGTAGGGCGGTGGAGGGCAGCATGATTACTGGGGCCATGCCTCGCCCCCCCCTCCCTAATCGGTGCTACCATGCTTACCTCCTGAGTCCCGCTGGGTCTTTAAAAGTCTTTCCCTCTGGGCAGTTTATTTTTTAACTTTGGCATGCCACGCTTTGCCAGCCTCCTCTGCGCTCGCGTCCCTCAGCCTGAATGGCTGAGGGGTTGTGCAGCACAGATGACTCTGGGATTCGTAGTTCGTGCTGCAGTTTTTTTCTGAAGCTTATTTTTGATTGGCTGCGGCATGTTTCTCAACGTTCTTTGTGGTTGTGCCTCTCAGCCTGATTGGCTGTGGTGCAGCGCGGCACAAAGAACATTGGGAAATGAAGTTGTTTCCCTTTCTTCGCGTTTGTGGGGCTCTTGCCCTACTGCCGCTTTTCTCAATCCTTCGTTGACCTGCGGACCCAGTTCGCCCATGTGCACGAATGGTGGGTGCGGGCTAGTAGGGCCAGGCTTAGGAACCTATGCAAAGTTCCAACAGTTAATGCTTGGTTTTATAGGTTAAGATATAACCCTCCACCTGTACAGATTAATATTATGTCGAGGAGAACCTCGTTTTCTCCTCTGTGTCTTCTGAAATGCAGATGTTTCTGGGGGCCTGTCCAACTAGAGCAGACCAAAGGGGCTCCTTAAAGGTGCCATCAGCTAGAGAGGCTTGCCTCCCTAGCACCAGAAAAAGGGCCTTTTTGGTATCTGCTCTGGCCCTGTAGAACCTCCTGCCGACCGAGCTGTGTCTCCAGACAGCTATTGCCCTCCTGGAAAGAATTGAATACTTGACAGTAATTAATCATAAACATTAGTGGAGGGAGTAAGTCAGGGGTGTCCAAACTATGGCCCATGGGCTAGATCTGCCTCCCCCCCAACACCAATTCATCCAGCCCATGCTGCCCTCGTTGCTCACGGAAATGGAAGTAAAACATGCCCATATGGGCGTGTTTTACTTCCACTCCCGGGAGCAAAGAGGGTGGCTCATGCCAAATGAATTGGTGTCAGGGCCCAGATCCGGCCTGCAGGCCATAGTTTGGGCACCCCTGATTTAAGCATAGAAAATGGCAGCTTAAAATCTATCTCATCCTGTTACAAAACAGATTGCAAGGCACATTTTACTTCTGCTTCCCGTGGGAGGAACCATGTGAACAGCCTGATTAACCACGTGACTGGCCCACTGAACCACATGACCAGCCCATAGCCTGAAAAAGTTTGGACATCCCTGGAGTAAATTAACTTCAGGGCAAGATTTTAATAATTACCTCCTTGGGAGAGCTCTACCTTCTGGAACAAAAAGAGGGAGAGTGCCTGTTGGACATGGGATAGAAGAACCATTGAGGAGCTCCAACCTCTGGTTGATACCTTCCCAGCTCCCTAGGGGTGGGTAACTGCAGCCTGGACACTTGGGAGGCCCAATTCATTCAAGATAGGTGCTCCAGCAGGTATCAAGATCCTGAATCATTAAGGGCTTTATAAATTATAACAAGGCCCTTGAATCAGGCCCAGAAGCCTACAGGTAACCAGGGCAGCCTAGCCAGAGCCAGGGAAATCCAATAAAAAATGCCAGATCTCCACCTGACCCTGCTGCACCTTCCAAACCATCTTCAAAGGTAGTCCCCTACCTAAGCATCTCTCAAATCCTGATTCCTTCTGCACACCCCCGCCCCCCGGTGACATATGATACTTATTATTCAAAAAGTGAGGAGGAAGCCTAAAAGACCATTAACTTGGTCTATCTCTTCCTCAAATAGCTCCCCTTAAAAATCAAATCGGCCCCCTGATTCCTTTAGAATTGGCTGACTGGTGTACTTCTCTGAAAAATACCTGAGGCTACCGCTACCTAATTCCTTAAGGAAATATTTGAAGTAACATCGTTGTACAAAGATCCTTCCAAAATTCTGACTGGGTGTTTGATGAACTTGCAGTTGAAGAAGAAACTCTTGAAAAGGAGACATTTCCTGTTGTCAGTGAAGGTAAATCTTGCTAAACAAATCTTGTATTTCACGATGTCACAATGTTGTTGAATATTAAAACATTTTTGGCCCGATACCTTAACACCACACAATTTACAAAACAAAATATCACCATCACTACTAAAAACCTGCTCCTCAAATTCTTGAACAAGACACCGTAATTTCACATTTGATGAACATCTACTTTTAGGTATGTTGAAATCAGATGGCTGCTCTCCTGTGACTCCACCACCTTGGACACAAGGAAATGGACTTTTACAAGGCTCTTCTCTCCATTTTGGGAATAACTAAAGGTCTGAAGAAATCTGATCTAGCTCCTGTTTTCATTTGATATTTCATTTGATTAGTCTGGCCGGACATCCCGCTACACCTATGGTAGTGGAGTAGGTCTTACAGCCAGGGACTCAATGCCAAGTATTGGGTAGTGGTTTGTTGTTGTTGTTCAGTCGCACAGTCGGTTCCGACCCTTTGCGACCCTATGGACCATTGCTCTCCAGGCGCCTCTATCCTCCACCATCCCCCTCAGCCTTCCCAGCTCTGTGCCCATTGTGTCCACAATGCCATCTAGCCATCTCATCCTTGGCCTCCCCCTTCTTCTTTTGCCTTCCACCTTTCCCAACATCAGTGCCTTCTCAAGTGAATCTTCCCTTCTCATTTGATGTCCAAAGTATTTTAGCTTCATCTTTACTATTTGACCTTCCAGTGAGCAATCCGGGTTAATTTCTTCTAAGATTGACCTATTTGTTCTCCTCGCTGTCCAGGGCACTCTCAAAACCCTCCTCCAACACCACATTTCAAAGGCATCTATTCTTCTGCGTTCAGCCTTCCTAATTGTCCAGCTCTCACATCCATACATTACTACTGGGAAAACCATTGCTTTGACTATTCTAATTTTTGTTTTCAATGTGATGTCTCTGCTTTTCACTATGTTCCCCAGGTTTCTCATTGCTTGTCTCCCAAGAATCAGTCGCCTTTTTATTTCATGGCTACAATCCCCATCTGCAGTGATCTTTGATCCTAAGAAAGTAAAATCTGTCACTGCTTCTACTTCTTCCCCATCTATTTTCCAGGAACTGATGGGGCCTGTTGCCATTATCTTGGTTTTCTTGATATTGAGTCTCAAGCCAGCTTTTGCACTCTCCTCCTTCAGCCCAATCAAGAGATTCTTTAGGTCTTCCTCACTTTCTGCCATTAGGGTGGTATCGTCTGCATATCTCAGATTATTGATGTTTCTCCCAGCGATTTTAATCCCATATTGTGATTCCTCCATCCCTGCACTGCGCATTATGTGCTCTGTGTATAGGTTGAATAAGCATGGTGACAAAATGCAGCCTTGTCTTACTCCTTTTCCTATTCCAAACCACTCTGTCATTCCATGTTCTGTCCTAACTGTTGCTTCTTGGTTCATGTACAGATTTCTCAGGAGGCATATGAGGTGCTCTGGTATTCCCATCTCTTTAATTACTTGCCACATCTTGTTGTGGTCCACACAGTCAAATGCCTTAGTGTAGTCAATAAAACAAAAGTAAACTTGTTTCTGGTATTCCTTTGTTTTCTCCATGATCCAGCGTATGTTGGCAATGTGGTCTCTAGTCCCCCTGCCTCTTCTGAAACCTGCCTGCACCTCTGGTAATTCTCTTTCCACATGCTGCTGAAGTCTATCCTGTATTATCTTGAGCATCACTTTACTGGCGTGTGGGATGAGCGCGATTGTTCGATAATTTGAACATTCTTTGGCATTGCCCTTTTTTGGTATTGGGACGTATACTGATCTTTTCCAATCCTGTGGCCATTGTTTTGTTTTCCAAATCTGCTGGCATATTGAATGCAGTAATTTGACTCCGTCGTCTTTTAGCGCTTTGAAAAATTCAACTGGGATACCATCATCTCCACTAGCTTTGTTGTTTGCAGTGCTCTTTAGGGCCTTTATGACTTCGCTCTCCAGGATGTCTGGTTCAAGTTCTACTTCTTCATCATTGTGATTGTCGGGAGTGTTGAGGTCTTTTTTGTAGAGTTCCTCTGTGTACTCTTTCCATCTTTTCTTAATCTCTTCTGCATCAGCTAGCTCCTTTCCTTCTTTGTCCCTTATCATGGTCATTTTTGCTTTAAATGTTCCCTTAATTTCCCCTATTTTTTTGAAAAGATCTCTGGTTCTGCCTCTTTTGTTGTTTTCCTCCATTTCTCTGCACTGTTCTTTTAGGTAGTTTTCCTTATCTCTCCTTGCTTTTCTTTGAAATTCTGTGTTCAAATGATTGTAGTTTTTCCTTTCTCCTTTGACTTTTGCGTTCCTTCTTTCCTCTGCTATTTTAAGAGCCTCATCAGACAACCACTTTGCTTTCTTACTCTTCTTTTCTTTTGGTATGGTTTTCTTTGCTGCTTCCTGCATGATGTCCCTCATCTCTGTCCATAATTCTTCTGGCACTCTATCTATTGAGTCTAAGCCATTGAATCTGTTCATCACCTCCACCGCGTATTCTTTAGGGATGCTGTCTAGGTGATATCTTTCTGGTCTCCGTGTTTTCCTTATTTTCTTTAGTCTAAGCCTGAATTTTGCGATCAATAGGTTGTGATCTGAGCCACAGTCTGCTCCAGGTCTTGTTTTTGCTGACTGTATGGAGGTTCTCCATCTTTGGCTGCAGAGTATGTAGTCAATCTGGTTTCGGTGTTGGCCATCTGGTGATGTCCATGTGTAGAGTCGCCTCTTGTGTTGCTGGAAGAGAGTGTTTGCTATGACCAGTGCATTCTCTTGGCAGAACTCTATCAATCTTTGCCCTGCTTCATTCTGTACTCCAAGACCAAATTTGCCTGTTATTCCCTCCACTTTTTGATTTCCTACTTTGGCCAATGGCTGCAGGCGGATGAACCCCTTTAGGTGGGGTGGGGATCCTCTCAGTGGAGGAAATTTATTTATTTATTTATTTTGTTCAATTTCTACCCCACCCAATCAGCCAAGGCCGACTCAGGGCGGTTCACAAACACAGAATAAAACAACAGATAAAAACTGGAAACCATCACATTGGGCTCAACGGCAAAATGAGTGGAGGAAGAACTCTGATTCATTACAGTCATGGAGAAAGAAGAGGCCATGCCGGATGGATTGGCTGTGAAGAAGCACCTTTATAATATCCTCAAGGCTCCGGCAGTCCATGGCAGTCTTGGTGTTAAATCCTGCATGTCTCATTTCATATGTGCCACAGGAGATGGCTCCATGATTATAGTGTGTGGGTCACTTCATGGCAACCTGGGGTCCACCTTAAACAAATTCATGCCAATGGCATTTTTCCTGCTTCAGGGGGGGGAAATACATGCATTCTCAGATATGAGTTGCAGCCGACAATTCTCATCATAGTATACTGACCTCTTCTCTCCAACTTGTCATTGGAGCAATATTCCACTTCACAGAATAATTTGTATATTTTTTCCCCAGATGGAAGAAGGCATGGCATTACTTTTTATTTAATTGTAGGTAGTAAAAACACAGGTAAATTCTTTTTGTATAGGCATTGTGAGAAGGGGATTCCCTCTAGGGCTTCTTTGCTGGTTATTACTGCTGGGAGGGGGGGGAACCTCCTGAGTTATTAATAAGAAAAATGTTGGCATTTAAATAGTACTGTATTAGAATCCATTGGGGAAAAGGAACCTAACGTAGAATATCAATCACCATATCACTTCATAAATCCAAAATACACTCACACCTTTAAATTCTATGTACACTTCTGGTTATCGGCCTCAAGTATCATTTAGATGCAAACATTTTATTACTACTTTAAAGCAAGACCAGCATTTATCATTATGTCTTTGCTTTTGCATTGTAAAAACAACAACAACCTGATACCTTCAATTTAATAAATGTGTTAGTCTTTAAGATGCTGTAGGATTCTTTGGTTGTTTTGATCACTCAAGTGATTTAGGACTTGGATTTATTTGTAATGAATTAGTTGTGGTTATGGCATTTTTCTTCTCTCACAATGTGTGTTTCAAAATAGGACCTTGCACTAAAACCCATCTCTGACAGTCCCCTGAGATTTTTTAAATAGCTTTAAGGGGTTGAGGTTATGACGGTAGTGGTTATTATCATTGTGTTTCTTATTTTCTTAGTATTGCTGGTGAATATGAGCAGACCAAAGTGTCAAACTGGGACAACATGGTTATGCCTGTACATATAATCCTTTGGGCATCCAACTATGATATGATGAATTGTTTCTTTGTATTTTTGACAGGCCCTACATATATCATTCACACCTCGGTTCATAATTATATAATAGTATCCAGAGCAAATAACTTGGTACTGGATTGCACATATGAATACCTCAATTTCAGCTTGAAGATAGACTAATTTAAATCACAGGTTCAATTGTTGCTTATTGATATTATCATCCAGGGAGCTATCTAGGGTGCTGTCGAGGGAACTTGTGGCTGAAATCCAGTATCTAAGTCAAAAGTAGGCCCCTTGAATCAATTACAGAAAAGGTGGCTTACCAAATCCCTGATTGTCTAGTTGTGAATTTTACTGGATTTCAGCTGTTATTGTTGTTGCCGTTGCTGCTTCTTTAAAGAGATCCACACTGATAGTTTAGAAACTAAAAGTAGTATCCTGTTCAACTTACCATGGGCACAACAGCATCACAGAATTGGATTGCACCATTTGGTGTGGTATCATCTCCTGCAAGTAACGAATCCTGCAAGTGATGGTCACCTCAGCAAATAACCAAATTGGCTTCCTTGATTACTGTGGTACCTGTGTTAATTTGCGGTTGAATATTGGCCCAGGTTTTCCTAACACAATTGTCAAAAGTAAGTCTCAATATTTTCAAGGACACTTTTCCCCAAAGGAAATGAATCTGGTGGATTTTGATCACAAGATGGACTGCTATTTGTTTCTTACTGTATTATCTTCCTGAAGAATTACCCACCTGGAGGAAAGAGTGTGTAACAATGCATAGATCAGCTTTCACATTTTGTCAGCCTCCACTGAGTAAGACACCTTTATCTTTTCTTTCGCCTCCAGTGCACATGCTGGGGAGAAACTCATGTGTGTGAATTTGCCAATTAAAAATCCAAATTTTCCAATTGATAGCCTTAATTCATTAGATTAAGGCAGAGGATAAATGATACATTGATTGATATTCTAGGTTAGGTTCCAAAAAGCAAAACAAAGGACATACCCTAGTTTGAACTAAAGTTTTTAACTAACAGATAAATTGATTAAAATCGGTTGTGGTGGTGGGTTTGTTTGTTTTTTGTTTGTTTATTCTGAAGTAAGCATGTATAACCCAGATTGTGACTGTCATGTGTAGCTGAGGGAACTTAAAACATCCTTCTAGCCAGATAGTACTGTATTCTACATACATATGCACATATACAGACACGTACACCTGTAGGAACTGAAGAAGCCAAGGAGAAATAACCTTGGTTGATGTCATTTTTTAATTGTCCATGGCTGCTAACAAGATGTTAAAATTAAATCTTGTAGGAACAAGAGATTCCCAGCTTCAAGGTGCAAAGATGCACTATGTGCATTTTATTCCCCCCTCCCACATGTGTGAACGCACACACACATTCCACACATATCTATGGAGTTAGAGGAATTTAAAATATAAGGGGTTTTACACTTGGGTTGATGTAGTTTGGCATGGGTGAGTAGATATTTTGCATATGTGATTATATTTATATCCTCATACTGTATGTGCACCACCCAGCGTGACAATTTATAGCACGGGTGGCTAACCTTTTTACGCTGCAAGCCTTACCATGCCCCTGCCAGCTGAGCAGGATGAACCATGCCCTTCGGAAGCAGAAGATGGCGCATTTATGGCTGTTGTAAATGCACCCAATTCCATGTTTATGACATCCGCGGGCGCATTTGCACATGCATGGGTGCATTTTACGGCTGACATAAACACACCCACTTCCACTTCTGGGTGCAGTGGAGGTGGTGACAGTCCAGATGGAATGGTGTCGCAGGCCAGGCCTGGTCCATGGGCCATAGTTTGGGAACCCCTGATTTATAGTATAGAAATAAATACATTTATAAATTCAGTTCTCTCTCTCTACTCTTTTAGCTTCCATGGGGGAAACCAGAGATTTGGAGCCTGATCTTCTGGATTCTAGTCAGTCACTCTATCTATTGGGTCTAGAAATGCATAATTTGACGAGCTTGTAAAAGTTACTTTTTAAAGATTGTACCTCTTGAAATGCCATGACTGAATGGAGTAGCAACTTCACCTCGAAAGGAAAATTTCCCAAGTGCTGATACTTCTGTACCTCTGTGGAGATAGTACATTGCAGTAAAATGATGTCATGTTAACAATATTGTTGGCATTCAAACCAGGAAAAAGACAACTCCCGTGCCATGACCAATAGCTATGAAATGTATAGAGACCTTGATCCTATTAGCCTTACTGGTGTGTTGCAGGATTGGATTCCTTGGGCAACAATTGTTCCCTACAAACAGAGAATCCCTAAGTGACTTGAAAATGCTCTTTCAGGCCCTGTGGGAGAGAAACCACAAGCCCTTTACAGCCCCATTTTAGAAAGTCAGCTGCCTCACTCATGTGGTTTTCCCCTTCTCGTTTCCCATTAATTTCTCATGACAGCCTACGTATGTCAGAAGTATTACCAACCTTATATTTAATGTAACTTTCGTTGCAGCTGCCGTTGTGGAAAATTAAATGCTATAGAAGATCTAATTCGGATGTCCTATGAGTCACACTTGGGTAGGGTTCCTTTCGTTGAAGAGGCAGCAGCGCCACTGCTTTGGGTGAAATGGGAAACAGATCTCCAGTATGTGAGAGCACATGCAAGGTGGTTTTTTTTAGCTGGTCCAACCAATATCACTTCACTAGAGAAGATGAGCTGAATGCCACAGAACTCCTTCATTTCAGTTTCCAAACACTCTTTCTCTTCCCACTATGCAAAATGTTGGTTTAGATAACCCTTTAATGGCATGAGGTAACCACATGTGAAATAGCGGGTGGCAAAGCAGATGTAATTGTGGAAGAAAGCCAGTCATTTCCATGGTTCTGCTATGTGAGGAGAGGCTTATTGTAATATTCATGCAAATGCAGAGGCATTGGGGAAGGGGAAGCATGAAAGCAGTGGTTTCTCTGAATTTGTTGGTGCTGCAGATGGCTGGCTTTCTCCTATTGCAGTTCCTGTACAGTGAGCTTACAATTTGCCATAGTTTTTTTTAAAAAAAGGATGCCTAAAGCTACTCATATCAGAGAGTAAACAAAACAAAAAGACAAAAAAAGGTGTGACACCTTAAAGACTAACTACTGTACTTTGATATGAACTTTAGTGGATCAAGTCCACTTTTGTCAAACGTAAGAGTGAGACTTCATGGCATCAATTTATGCCAGGGGTTCTCAACCTTTTCAAGCCAAGGGCCGGGTCACCCTTCCTCAGACAGCTTTGGGACCAAGATGGCCATTTTGCCCTGCCTGCCACACATGGCACTTACGGGTGTGGTGGAGGCAGTGGGGGCCACATAAAATGGTGTCATGGGCCATTTCCGGCCCCTGGGCCATAGGTTGAGAACCAATGGTTTATACACATCAGGTACAGAGGTACACAGTGGTTGGCCAGCCTTACAGAAAAGTAACACTGTGGCTTTTTACAATGGGCAAAAATGAAAAATCCCCGGTTGTTATTCAAACATGCTGTGAGGCTTGGTCCTGTTTAGTTGCAAATGGCTGCAAAACAAACTTCTATTGCAAGCTGATGCGTCACACCCAAAGGATGGATTCAAAACAAACATAAAGCTACCTAGTTACTTTATTGAGTGGTCACTGTATGAGTGAGATAAATCTCTTTCTTGCTTAAGAGTCCTGACAGTATCTTTGCTGGAGAAGGCCCTGGACCTTCCTAACCTCCACCTGGAGACCCTGAGTGGCTTAGCTATATAAGAACCGGATCCTCCTCCCAGAATCTGCCTTAGCAATGGAGGTCACCAGACTTGCAGTTGCTTGGCTCCTGGTTCTCTTGTAACTGGAAACAGTGTGACCCTTTCCTCTTGACAAGATAAGCTTGCAGTTAAGATCACAATACAGTTTGCATTGCCACTGTAAGTAGTTATTTTTGATAGTCTGTAGCTTGGAAACCCAGACATAAGGTGAATATGGAAAGCTTCTTTGAATATCTTCATTAATACCGTGACCTGGAAAAAACCATTTTGTGAAAATGTAGAATTTAAAGACAGAAATATCTTCTTAATGTTGCATTAGCCAGCTAGTCGAAAACCTCTGTCTCACTTAACCTTTTGCTAACAATTCCCAACATGGGAATTAGCCTACATGAAACAACCTTTCTCTTTGAGAAACAAGTTGCCTGTGATATAAAGATAATACTGAAACACATAGGACAGTTTGACCCCCACGTACATGGCAGTTTGAAACACAAGAGACTAAGAGCATGTGCACACTTAAACATAGTGAACCATGGACACTTCATGAATGCAGTAGCTTGTCCATTGGTATAAAGGTGTGGTTAAACTGTTAATCAGGGTCCCTAAGCCTTTTTTAAAATTTAGGCAGCATACATGCATGAATCTTTGTTGAATTTCTTTTGTTAATAAATCTTGCCTCGTTCCTGGTTTGTACTATCAAAGCTCTCTACCCTGCTCCTGATTCCTACTCCAGAAGATCTCCTGCCTTGTTCCTGCTCCTGAAGACTCCTTGTCTTCTTCCTGTGGACTGTTGTTTGACCTTTCCTAGATCCTTGCTCCTGGAATTCCAACCTCAGCTTCCTCCAGCACCTAAGGAACCTCTCCTGTGATGAAAAACTGAGTTTCTTTCATTTGCTGGTGCCATGTGCAGGCTTATGGGATGTTTTCAAAAGTAGAGGTATGTGGCATCCTTGGAATCTCAGCATTACCTACCCTCAGCTCCATAAAAATGGCCACAGTTAGAATGCAGCACCTAGTGAACACCAAATGTTCAGTCAGAATGTCAGGTGTGCTTCTTGTCATTCATGCCTAATTTGCAACTAATGTCCATGTGTGAGATTGGGAGTGAAACAATCTTTCCAAACTATGTACCTTATTTGCAAGTAAAAAATCTGTGAAGTTCTGTTCTCTATTTTTAGTGTGTAGGTGTAAAATTGTTCGGACAGCAAAGGAGGATTTACTGTGGTACACTAGCAGGACCACCAGCAGTGTCTTTTAAAATATTTTTTCAATGCACAATTTTAATGTTGCTGGTCACAGCACCATCAGTACAAAGACTTTCTTGGTGGTTGTCAGTATTCCCTCCTCCCCAAACTGCCATCCCCCAGCACCAAAATAAATTTCATCAATTCCTGAAATTTCACCTGTTTCTTACACAAACTTACTCTCTGATATGCTTGAAACACAGACTAACATGGCTACCATTTCAAAATTTTCAACTTTGAAGGGCACTATATTTAGCCGAATGGAGTGGAGATCAACCTTATGAAGAAATTTGCACAGCTACAAACAGACATCTTCTTCTTTACCAAATGCAAACTTGTCTGTTATGCTAACCAAGCATTGTGTGCCTCTGTATCTGATGTGTATAAATTGATGCCATGAAGTCTCACTTTTAGGTCTGACGAAGTGGACTTCAAGCCCAGTCGAGATGTACTTTAGACCTTGAAAAAATTCCCAAGTTAATGAAACTCTGGGATGTTGTGTATGGGTACCCAGTGGAGCTACACTCAATTTATCCAACAAAATTTCCTTGTGGAACCTGGAAGGGGGGGGGGGGGGCAAAAACTGCAAAATTTTAGCACTCTTCTCGGTTTTTCGATTATATCTTCTAAACCATGCGTTTTTTGTGTACTACATATAATTAGAAAGTTGTAGAGCATTACATTTCCTTCAATTATCACTGGTCAAACTTATTTTTTTAACCCCATAGGTACCAAGATACAGGGCTTTGAAAAAGTGCTAAAGTTCTCAAATTTGTAAAAACTGCTAAAAAGGCTGGTTTTTGCTATGTATCTCATCAATATCCCATTGATGCCTCCTACCAAAGCACCAAGGCCACAGAAAGAGCTTGTCGGGCTGTACTGCACTCGTCCACAAGACTTGCTGTGACGATAGCTCAAGAGTCGTTTTTATCAAATGACATCAACAAAATAAACTTGATCACAATGCTGATGATATAAATGACAGCAAAGGGGATTGAAGTGCAACAGGCTACTGAAGATGCAGATGTTATGATTGTGAGAACAACAATATCGAAGGTTGCTGCATATGACAGTGTTGTAATCACAGGTGAAGATGTTGATCTCGTGATACTGACAGACCTTGCCTCCACTACTCACAAAAACATCTATTTTCAGAAGAGTGGGAGAGGCAATGCCCCATCAACCTTATATTCAGCAGCTTCAAGACATCCTGTTTCTTCACGCAGTCAGCAGTTGTGACACCACTTCAACCTCCTTTGGACAAGGGAAGAAGAAAGTGTGCAAGCTGTATGAGAAGAACAGTTCCCTACACTTTTTGGCTGCTGCTTTTAAAGACTTGGAAGCCACCCCCTCCCAGTTTTCCGAGGCAGGGGATACGTTTTTGGTAGAGCTGTATGGGGTGGGTGGGACATGGAGACCGACACGTTGGACAACCTCCGGTACCAACTGTTTACCAAGTCGGTGGCTTTAGTGTATGAGAACCAAGACACAGGAAACAGCCATGGGCTGGTTTAACTCAGGTTTATTGCATGGTGGACAGAGGGAACATGAGGTAATGGCGGATGCAAAGCTCTATATATACAGTGGTAAACATTCGAATGTGGCTCCACGATAGCCGGTTGGCTATTGTCTGCGTGACATCATTGTTGGTCACGCCCTTCTTGTCCAGGTGTAGGTAGTGGCGGGAAACTCCGCGCTGTGGCTATTGATGAGTATGGACCAAGAGAGCTTGGACGCTCGCTGCTGCCCACTGGTGGTCATTAGCTCGCGTCCTAATACAGGGTTTATAGTGATACAGCTGACGACTATATTGTTACTTGTAGGAAGGGTTACATTGTTAAGATACATTGTTATCACATGAATAAGGTTACACTCTTAGAACACAACACTCCTCCCCCCTAGGATGAGACGAAGTCTCTCAGCCAAGATGGCTTATTTCGAACACGCTGGGGCCTCGGTGCGGGCTGCCCTGCCCCGGGTTTGCTACCTTCTCCTTGTCCCCTGGCTTCCTGTCCTGTAATTGGAGAGGGAGACTTGTTAGTGACTTGCCGCGGTTCTGCGGCTTTTTTGGGAGGTGTGTGCTTTATTTGGGAAGAACCGGGGGCACTGGGGGCTAACGAAAAACCCCTCTTCTCGCTTGGATGGGTGGGGGAACACTCCCAAAAACCCCCCCGGCTCGGTAACGCAAAATCAAATTCGGGGGCAGCAGTCGCAAACTCCTCACCCTCTTCCCCGGAATCGGATAGAGCTGGCGTGTCAAAAGGATCTGAGTCGGAACCGCTGCTTCCCCCCCTTGTTTGGGACTGTTGCCCTTCGTTGTCTCCTCCTTGGGCTAAGCGGGTGGAGGAGAACCCTAACGCTGAGGCATTTTCCATGCCGTCCGTGGATTGCTTCCTGGGAACCCGGCTCCTGAGCTGATCTGCATGCCGCCTCCAGAGTAGACCGGCGCTCGTTTCCACCCGATATGACACTGGTCCCGTCTGTTCTACAACTCTCCCTGGTACCCAGGCTGGCCCTGTGCTGGCGTAGTTCCTGCAATGCACAGGATCACCGGCGGCGAAACCTTTCGACACCGCTACCTCTACGTTCTTCCCCTTGTCCTCGACCCTCGTTGGGTCTAACCTGGTCAGAATCGTGGTCAGCTTTCTCCGCATCAGCAGCTCTGCCGGCGAGTATCCGGATGCTAAGGGGGTCACCCTATACGCTAATAAAAACTGACATACTTGGTGATTCAGGTCCCCCGAGCCCATGCGCCGCAGCGCATCCTTTGTTGTCCGCACCAACCGCTCCACTTGGCCATTCGTGGCCGGGTGAAACGGCGCGGATGTGACGTGCCGAATGGCGTTTGCCTCCATGAATGCCCTGAACTCAGCGGACGTGAAACAACTAGCGTTATCGCTGACCAGAGTGTCGGGTAAACCGAACGTGGAAAAGACTCTCCTTAGATGGTTAATTGTAGTGGTGGAGGACGTGCTCTTTACCGGCATCACCTCCAGCCACTTGGAGTACGCATCCACTACCAGGAGAAAAAGGGTTCCTCGGAACGGGCCAGCAAAATCTATGTGCACTCTGGACCACGGCCCCCTTGCCGCGTCCCATTCCCTATGCGGGAGGCGAGCCGCCTCTGGTCGGGAGCCCTGGCATGCCTCACAAGTGCCGATCATGTGCTCTATGTCTGTGTCCAGCTGGGGCCACCAGAAGTAACTCCGGGCCAGCGCCTTGGAACGGACGATCCCCGGGTGGCTGACGTGCAACAGTTTGAGTACCCTCGGTCGCAGGGATGTAGGGACTACCACCCGTTGGCCCCACAAAAGGCACCCCCTCTCTATGGACAACTCTATTTTCTTCCGAAAAAATGGGTCGAATTCCGTACTTGGGGAGGACGCCGGCCACCCCTTCTGTACCCATGAGCTTACTTTCTCCAGCGTTCTGTCCCTGCCTGTCGCCCTGGCAATGTCGGCTGGTACTATTGGGGGTGAATCTAGGACCTCTATTAACAATACCTGGCGGTCTCTCTCTACCCCTGCCTTTTGGTCGCCCGACAAGGGCAGAGGAGACCGTGAGAGTGCGTCTGCATGGCTGATCTCCTTTCCGGGCCGGTATTCCAACTCATGTTGGTATGCATTGAGGAAGATAGCCCACCTCAGCATTCTCGGGGACAGGATCTGTGGCGTGGGCTTATTTGCAGTGAAAATTCCTAACAGAGGCTTGTGATCGGTCACGATCGTAAACGGGCGACCATACAGAAAATCGTGAAATTTTTTGGTTCCCGCTACTATCGCTAATGCCTCCCTGTCGGTCTGTGCGTAATTCCGTTCTGCTTGCGACAGGGACCTTGAATAAAACGCTATCGGGGCCTCCCTTCCGTCGTCCAACACGTGGCAAAGCACCGCCCCCACCCCCACCGGGGACGCATCACAAACTAAGACCACTGGCCGTTTGGGGTCGAAATGAGTTAGGATTGCCTCGGATGTTAGGAGTTGCTTTAACTCTTTAAAAGCCCTCTCTTGCTCGTCACCCCACAGCCATGTTTCCTCCTTTTTAAGCAACCGATGGAGCGGTTCGGCCACAGACGCCTTCCGTGGAAGGAAGGTATGGTAAAAATTTAGGAGCCCCAGGAATGACTGTAGTTCGGTTTTGGATGTGGGGCGAGGAGCCTGCTTGATGGCGGTTACTTTGGATTTGGACGGCTTAATTCCCTCGGGTGTGACACGGAACCCTAAAAACTCAACCTCTGTTTCGAAAAATACGCATTTGTCTTTTCTCAGTCGCAGCCCCGCTTTCTCGAACACAGTCAGTACTTTATCCAATCTCTTTGCCAGTTCGGCCTCACTCCCCCCTGTTATCAATACGTCATCAAAATAACACAACACTCCCTCCAGCCCCTTCAGGAGGCGTTCCACAATTGACTGAAAAAGGCCGGGTGCCGAGTTCACGCCGAACTGTAAACGCGACACCTGGAACGCCCCTTTATGTGTAACTATAGTTTGTGCCGCTGCCGTGGCGGGAGTTACAGGGAGTTGCTGGTAGGCTTGTGCTAAATCGAGCTTAGCGAAACATTTTCCCCCATTCAGCCTGGCCAGAAGGTGGCTGACCACCGGCACCGGGTATGCATTAGGGCGGATTGCCTTGTTAATTGTACACTTATAATCAGCGCAAATGCGCACCTCCCCGTTAGCTTTTAGTGCTGTAACAATTGGAGTTTCCCACTCCGCGGAATCAACAGGAACAAGAATCCCCTGGCCCACCAGTTTGTCCAGTTCCGCCTCTATTTTGTCCTTTAGTGCGAACGGCACCCTGCGTGGTTTGAGTCTTATCGGGCGGACCTCCGGGTCTAGGTCGAAGGCTACAGGGGGTCCCTTGAACTTTCCCAGTCCTTTTTTAAAAACGGCGGAGTGCGCGTCGCACACCGCTTTTATTGGATCCGCACCCACAGCATGCACCCCCCCTATGAACAAACCCAAAGGCTGAAACCACTGAGTCCCGAGGAGGCTACAATTTCCCCCTTTGAGAACAACTAGAGGGAGTTCCGCAGAATGTTTCTTAAAACGGACCCGAAATTTCCCGACCCCCAACACTGGAATGCTGTTCCCCTGCACGTCTCGTAGCGTGGACCTCAACGTTTTAAGTTTGGGCCGCACGTGGGGGTCGATTTTCAAGAACTCTCTCTGGGGAATTATAGAATAGGAGGACCCCGAGTCAATTTCCATCCTAATAGGGGCCCCTTGTACTAGTACCTTGACGAAGTAATGGGGTTGTCCCGCGGACACACTGAACACGGGGGCGTCGTCCTCGCTGTCGTCCGAGATGCGGCCCACGCCGTCCTGCTTCCTCGTGGTCCGGGCGCCATCTTTGGACCTCGCTGGACGGTCCGGTCTGGCCGAACGGTCTTGTGAGTGCCTCCGGCCCTCTTTCCGATTTCTGCACGCCTTGGCGATGTGCCCCCGACGGCCGCAGTTGTAACACTCGGCTTTTCTGAATGGGCACTTCGCGCGCTCATGGGCCGCTCCGCAACCATCGCAGCGGCGCCCTCCTTTTCGGACCTTCTGGACCTCCTCGCCGTCGCTGCCTTCCGTAGACGACTTCGAGGTTCGTCGGGTTGCGTGCACCGACTGTCCGGACTTGCCGTGCACCGAATTTTCCGCTTTGCCGGCCCGAGGACGCCACTCACGCCACTGGTGCATTTCGTCTACCCCAGCATTCGTGGATTCCGCGGATTCCGCGGCCTCCACAACCTCTGCCAGCGTGGGTGGCGGCTCCTTGTTCATCAAGCTGCGCTGCACTTCCTTGTCCTTCAGGCCACAAAGAACGCCGTCCCTTAGGGCCATCTCTAGGTTGTCCCATCTGCAGGGGGCGGCGGCGGCTATTCTCATGGCTGTTACGAAGGTCTCAACCGACTCATCCGGCGCTTGGACTCGCCTCCAAAACGCGCTCCGAGCGGGAAACATTGCCCTCGAGGGTCGGAACCGGTCACGCAGCAGTTTCATAATGTCCTCGGCTTTGAAGTCACTCATCTTCTTCGGTGCAATAATGCTCACCAGCGTTCGCTTGGTTTCTATCCCAAGCATTCGGGTGAGGATGGCCCTCTTCCTTTCCTCGTCGTCTTTGACTTTGAGTTCCACCAGTGCCGCCTGGAAGTCCATCTCAAAGAGCTCCCAGTCTTGCGGTTTGGTAATGTTGAAACCGCTCTGTGCCCTGGCTCCTTGGGGATCCATTATCCCACCTTCGTCGCCAATTTAGTGTATGAGAACCAAGACACAGGAAACAGCCATGGGCTGGTTTAACTCAGGTTTATTGCATGGTGGACAGAGGGAACATGAGGTAATGGCGGATGCAAAGCTCTATATATACAGTGGTAAACATTCGAATGTGGCTCCACGATAGCCGGTTGGCTATTGTCTGCGTGACATCATTGTTGGTCACGCCCTTCTTGTCCAGGTGTAGGTAGTGGCGGGAAACTCCGCGCTGTGGCTATTGATGAGTATGGACCAAGAGAGCTTGGACGCTCGCTGCTGCCCACTGGTGGTCATTAGCTCGCGTCCTAATACAGGGTTTATAGTGATACAGCTGACGACTATATTGTTACTTGTAGGAAGGGTTACATTGTTAAGATACATTGTTATCACATGAATAAGGTTACACTCTTAGAACACAACAGTGGCCAAACCCACATTCCAGCTGGCCAGACTCCCTCCTACCAAAGACGCTGCCACCCGCCATATTTTTTGCATGTACCTCCAAGTCCAGATCTGGCTAGGCAATGATGGCATCATACCATCAGTTTGAAGGTGGTCACTGACAAGGGAAGGTGTTGTTCCCATCAGAGCCACTCAAAATGCAGCCCCTGACAACATCTTGAATATAATCTCCTGTAAATGCAAGAAAGGGTGCAGCACTGCAGGTTGCAGCTGCAAGAAAGCAGGACTGCAGTGCTCCACCCTTTGCAAGAACTGTGCGGGGAACGGTTGTGCAAATTCCCCTGAGCCTGACCTCCAGGAGGAAGAAGTGGGGGACTGCGAAGAGCAGAGCATGATGGATACTGTGCTGGATATGGACAAAGAAGGAGAAGAAGAGGAAGCTCCGTACGGCTCAAAACACCAAAAATATTAAATGTATGCTTCTCAATGCTTCCTGTTTTACTTTATGTACATACATACTGCTTCCTGTTTTTTGTTACATTTTACTGTACATAACTACTAATAATTTCATAAGAAATACCTGTGTTTTTTAGTCTTTCTTAAGCTAAAGAACATCTTATAAAGGTCACTCAGGATAAAGCCATGTTGTTGTGGGGAGTGAGGGTGGGGTCAAAATTTCCAAACTGAAAAACGAACTCAGTTTTCATGGTCTTTGAACCTTAGATGTACACTGTAAGTATGAACATCCTACAGAGGAGGGGGAAGTGGGAGGGGGAAGAGGGGGAGGAGGATGTAGTTGAATGTTTGGAAATTGAAGTAGAATCCAAAATTCCATTAAATATGTTGTGAAATAGAAGATACATAGCAAAAAACAGCCTTTTTAGCAGTTTTTTTTTTACAAATTTGAGAAATTTAGCACTTTTTCAAAGCCCTGTATCTCTCGGTACCTATTGGGTTAAAAATAAGTTTGACCAATGATAACTGAAGAAAATTTAATGCTCTACAACTTTCTAATTACATGTAGTACACAAAAAATGCATGGTTTAGAAAATATAATCGAAAAACTGAGAAGAGTGCTAAAACTTTGCAGTTTTTGCCTCCACCCCACCCCCAGGTTCCACAAGGAAATTTTGTTGGATAAATTGAGTGTAGTTCCACTGGGCACCCATACACAACATCCCATAGTTTCATTAACTTGGGAATTTTTGCAAGGTCCCCCCTCCCCATTTTTGACCTATGGCGACTGGGCTATGATCCACAAATGCTAACATTAAAATACAGCAGCTAGTCTTTAAAATACCACAATATTTTTTGTCTTTTTGTTTACTCTCTGATATGTGTGAAACACAGACTAACACAGCTACCATTTCAAAAAATTCCATGTCCTGTGGTGCCCTATACCAGAGTCTCTTGTTATCTAGCACACTAGTGTGGTAGAGAGAAAGGAGGAAAACTGATGGTTTAAAAAAGGAAAATTAGTATGTTTCAGTAAGTGGGATCCCAAGGAAATCATTAGGTACATGCAAAGAATGCTAAGGCATTATCCATCTTCTGCATATTCACCTGGTTTTATGGGTCTGCCCGCTGTCTGCCTCTCTCCCTGGACTCCAACTCACAGAATTCTACATTTCATTTCAGTCATTTCATTTATTTAGACTTGTATGCCGCCCTACTCGCCGAAGCGACTCAGAGCGGCTAACATACCATGGTGGGGCAGTTACAATATCAAATATAAATCCAAAAGCATAATATAAATATAACAACATAATTCAATATAGTCAATAAATCTAACATAAAAAATGAAAATACAATACAAGAAAGGGCCAAAGAAACAATATATCACAATTGCAAAATATCACATCACAAAATATCACATTACAAGACATTTCGGAAACATTTCAATAAATCTGCAGTCACAATTACAAAATGTCAAGTCGTTATAAAACCCTTCAAAAATACTTCAAAACAGTGGTGGCGGCAAAGTCCACCAATTCTCCATGAACTCCCCTGTAATGTTTGCATATCAATGTACTGTAAAGCTATCAAGATAAAAATGTATCCATCACAATTACAATGTATCTCAGCTGAAAGGAACGCGAGCAAGCAACCCCTTGGGGCAGCTGCGAGCGTTCAGCCTCACATGGTTCACATTGCTCAATCACGGACAGCCACGGGAAATGCCTCCGCATTCAGCAGAATGAAGATACTCGCATTCAGCAGAATGAAGATACTCGCATTCAGCAGGAAGAAGATACAACTGCGAGAGTAAGGCGTGCCTGGGCGAGGCCATGCCGACAGTAGCCAATGAGCTACCATGCTGCAAGATTCAAATGTATAGTCCTCAGTATATAATGAGATGTACCACCACCATTACCCCTATGCTCCACCGGAACATCATGCAATAAACCTGTGTTAAGCCAACCCTTCGGCTGTCCTGTTGTCTTTGGTCCCATACAGTAAACTGGCGACGAAGGTGGGATATGGCTGCCCACGGGACCAAGACATGCGCCGGCTACGAGATCCGGAAGCCGGGAGACTTGGAGCTGTTTGAGATAGACTTCAATGGAGCGCTGGTGGAGCTCGAAGTCTCAGATGAGGACAAGAAGAGGGCCATCTTCGTCCGCATGCTCGGACACGAGACCAAGAGGACCTTGGTGGACCTGATCGCGCCGAGGAGGGTGAGCGACTTCAAAGCCAAAGAGCTCCTGGCGGTGTTGCGCACCCACCTCCGGCCCGCGATAGCGATGTTCCCTGCTCGGAGCGCGTTCTGGAGGCGAGTCCAGGCGCCCGGGGAATCGGTCGCTGAGTTCGCCGCGGCCCTGCGCTTGGCCGCTGGCCCATGCAAGTGGGAGACCCCAGAAGTCACCCTCCGAGACTGCCTGCTCTGCGGCCTGAGGGACACCGAGACTCAGCGTGCGCTGATGAGACAGGAGCCGCCTCCCACGTGGCAGCAAGTCCTCGACACGGCACAGGCCGCGGAGGCCACGACGGCCGGGGTGCAAGAGCTTCAGGACTGGCGCCCGAAACCCGCCAAGGCAGAGAGCTCGGTACGCGCGGCCCGGCGAGTTTCGAACTCGTCCGCGGAGAGCGGCGACGACGAGGACGTCTGGAAGGTCCAGAAGGAAGGCCGGCGCTGCGATGGCTGCGGCTGCGCCCACGCCCGCGCCAAATGCCCGTTCCGCAAGGCTGAGTGCCACAACTGCGGCCGGCGCGGGCACATCGCCAAGGTCTGCCGAAAACGGCGCGAGGCCAAGAGGAGTTCCCCAGACCGCTCGGCGAGGCAGGACCGCACCACGAGGCCCAAGGACGGCACCCGGACCACGAGGAAGCGGGACGGAGTAGGGCGCATCTCCGACGACAGCGAGGACGACGCTCCGGTTTTCAGCGTATCCACGGAGCACCCCCGATATTTTGTTGAGGTAGTAATACAAGGGGCCCCTGTTAGGATGGAGGTGGACTCGGGTTCTTCTTACTCTATCATCTCCCAGGGAGAGTTCCTAAAAATAGCCCCCCACGTGCGGCCCAAGCTCAAAGCATTGAGGGCCACGCTGAAGGACGTGCAAGGGAACTGCATCCCGGTGTTGGGGGTTGGGAAGTTCCAGGTCCAGTTCAAAAAGCGCGCCGCAACGCTTCCCCTAGTCGTCCTCAAGGGAGGTAAATGCAGCCTCCTCGGGACTCAATGGTTCCAGCCCCTGGGGTTGTTCATTGGGGGGGTGCACGCCGTGGGAGTACACGCCGCCGGGACTGACCCAATACAGAGCGTGTGCGATGCGCACCCCGAGGTTTTCAAAAAGGGACTCGGAAAATTCAAGGGCCCCCCAGTGACTTTCGACCTGGACCCTGGAGTACGTCCAATCAGACTTAAACCGCACAGAGTGCCCTTCGCACTAAAGGACAAAATAGAGGCGGAGTTGGACAAGTTGGTGGGCCAGGGGATTCTTGTTCCTGTTGATTCTGCGGAGTGGGAGACCCCAATTGTAACAGCGCTCAAGGCCAACGGGGAGGTCCGCATATGCGCTGATTACAAGTGCACCATCAATAAGGCGATCCGCCCTAATGCGTATCCGGTGCCGGTAGTCAGCCACTTGTTGGCCAGGTTACACGGGGGGAGGTGTTTTGCTAAACTCGACCTGGCCCAAGCCTACCAGCAACTCCCGGTGACCCCCGCCGCAGCTGCTGCGCAGACCATAGTCACCCACAAAGGGGCGTTCCAGGTATCGCGCCTCCAATTCGGCGTGAATTCGGCGCCCGGGATCTTCCAGTCACTCGTGGAACGCCTCCTGAAGGGGTTAGAGGGGGTGTTACCCTACTTTGATGACGTATTGATTACAGCGGGGAGCCGGGCCGAATTGGCAGAAAGGTTGGGAAAGGTCCTGGCAAAATTCGAAAAGGCGGGGTTGCGGTTGCGGAAAGACAAATGCGTTTTCTTCGCAACTGAGGTTGAGTTCCTAGGGTTCCGTGTTACTCCCGAGGGAATAAGGCCATCCCAATCCAAGGTGGCCGCCATCAAAAAGGCCCCTCGCCCCACCTCCAAGCCCGAGCTGCAGTCGTTCCTAGGGCTGCTCAATTTCTACCACTCCTTCCTTCCTCGGAAGGCAGCCGTGGCGGAACCGCTACACAAATTGTTAAAAAAGGACGAGGCATGGAAGTGGGGCGACGACCATGAAAAGGCTTTCAATGACCTGAAGCGACTCCTGGCATCAGATGCTGTACTGACCCACTTCAATCCCAAACGCCCAGTGGTCCTGATATTCGATGCATCCCCGGTGGGGGTGGGGGCGGTGTTATGCCACGTGCTGGAGAACGGGAGGGAGGCCCCGATAGCGTTCTACTCTAGGTCCTTGTCCCAAGCGGAGAGAAACTACGCCCAGACAGACAGGGAAGCACTAGCGATAATTGCGGGGACCAAGAAATTTCATGATTTTGTGTATGGCCGCCCCTTCACCATAGTGACTGACCATAAGCCCTTGCTAGGCATTTTCACCGCAGATAAGCCCACACCCCAAATCCTGTCCCCGAGAATGCTCAGGTGGGCCATTTTTCTCAACGCGTATCAGCACGCGTTGGTGTACCGGCCCGGGAAGGAGATCAGCCATGCGGATGCCCTGTCGAGGTCCCCCATTCCCCGGGATTGCTGCCACGTGGGCGAGGAAGAGAGGGACCACCAGGTTTTAATGATAGAGGTCCTAGACTCCCCTCCAGTAGTACCGGCCGACATCGCCAAAGCGACCGGAAAGGACAAAACGTTAGCTACAGTGTGCTCCTGGGTGCAGAAAGGGTGGCCCGTGTCTTCCCCAGCAGCGGAATTCGACACTTTTTTCAAAAAGAAATTAGAATTGTCCCTAGAGAGGGGTTGCCTTTTGTGGGGACAGCGGGTAGTGATCCCCACGTCCCTCCGGCCGAGGGTGCTTAAGCTTCTGCACGTCAGCCACCCGGGGATCGTCCGCTCTAAGGCACTAGCCAGCAGGTACTTTTGGTGGCCCCAGCTAGACGCCGACATCGAGCACATGGTCGGCACTTGCGAAGCGTGCCAAAGCTCCAGGCCAGAAGAGGCACGCTTGCCACATAGGGAGTGGGACGCAGCAAGGGGGCCCTGGTCCCGGGTACACGTAGACTTCGCTGGCCCGTTCAGGGGAACACTTTTCCTTCTTGTGGTGGACGCGTTCTCCAAGTGGTTGGAGGTCATTCCAGTCTCGAGCACCTCCTCGGCCACAACAATTAAACAGTTACGGAGGGTCTTTTCCACGTTTGGTTTACCCGACACCCTCGTCAGCGATAACGCTAGCTGTTTCACGTCCGCCGAGTTCAGGACATTCATGGATCTCAACGCCATTCGGCACATCACCTCCGCCCCTTTCCACCCGGCCACTAACGGCCAAGTGGAGCGCCTCGTGCGTACCACTAAGGACGCACTGCGGCGCATGGGCCCCGGAGATCTTGACTTACAACTGTGCCAATTCCTGCTACGGTACAGGGTCACCCCACTAGCGTCAGGGTACTCCCCCGCGGAGTTGTTAATGCGCAGGAAGCTGGCCACAGTAATCTCCAAACTAGACCCCACAAGGGTAGAGGACAAAGGGCGGAATGTAGAGATGGATTCCACAAAGAGCTTCAGCGTAGGTGCCCCCGTGCATTGCAGGAACTACGCCAGCGGGGGACCAGCCTGGGTGCCCGGCATTGTAATAGAACAAACCGGCCCCGTTTCATACCGCGTGGAGACCAATACAGGCCTCCTGTGGAGGCAGCACGCGGATCAGCTCAGGCGCAGGGTCCCCGGAGAGCAGGCCGAAAACGAAAATAGCCACGAATCAGCGTTAGGGTACTCCCCCACCCGCTTAGCCCAAGGGGGAGAGAAAGGGGGACATGGGTCCCCACCAAGGGGGGAGGAAAGGGAATCGATCCTCAGAGATCTTTTGCGGGAGTTTGCGGCGGAAAGGAAGAGCCCCGATCTCGCACATAACCCTCAGAAGTTTCCCCAAAACACAGATTCCCCAAGAAGTTTAGACATTGATTTACAGTACCAGGGGGAGTTAGCGGAGTGGTCCCCCGCCCGTCCTAGCGAAAAGAGGGGTTTCAGTTCAGCCCCTGGTACCTCCAGTCCCAGTAGCCCCTGTGAGCTAGAATGCAACATAGCGCCAATGCCCCGGAGACCGACACCCCCAAGACAGGAGGCGACGGCGAGTCCGTCCACCACAGTCTCAAGGTCCCCCGAGCGGGGAACAGAAAGTAGCAGAACCACAAGGGCATCCTCGTCGGTCCCGAGATTCGTAATGGGAGGGTCTCCAGGGTCCGCAGGCAACAGGCAGGGGTTCACTTCCCAGCTGTTCATTCCATTCCCATCCCCCAGCGCAAGGCAGGCACGGACGCCCCACAGAGCCACTAATGAGTCCCCGTTTCCCGTTGCAGGACAAGCACCCACGGAGTCAGGGATCACAGGCTCTCCGGTATTAGGTCAGGCGCAAGCACGCCCCAAGCGCACGTGAGGCAAGCCACAATGGTTGCGGGACTTCGTCCCATCCTAGGGGGGAGGGGTGTTATGTATGCATATCAATGTACTGTAAAGCTATCAAGATAAAAATGTATCCATCACAATTACAATGTATCTCAGCTGAAAGGAACGCGAGCAAGCAACCCCTTGGGGCAGCTGCGAGCGTTCAGCCTCACATGGTTCACATTGCTCAATCACGGACAGCCGCGGGAAATGCCTCCGCATTCAGCAGAATGAAGATACTCGCATTCAGCAGAATGAAGATACTCGCATTCAGCAGGAAGAAGATACAACTGCGAGAGTAAGGCGTGCCTGGGCGAGGCCATGCCGACAGTAGCCAATGAGCTACCGTGCTGCAAGATTCAAATGTATAGTCCTCAGTATATAATGAGATGTACCACCACCATTACCCCTATGCTCCACCGGAACATCATGCAATAAACCTGTGTTAAGCCAACCCTTCGGCTGTCCTGTTGTCTTTGGTCCCATACAGTAAATCCCCCCAAATTAGAGAGCTCCATCCCACTGGCACACACCTACATTTCACTAACTTGAAAAACAGTCTATGTTCCAGGCCATTTTGAGTCTTTTTCCTGTACCATTCATTCATTCATACACTGCCTGCTAGCGAGCTACACTAGACAGAGTACAAAATAATTAAAAACAAAAACAAACAGTACATGAAATAAACAACCACATGAAAAGGCAAACTCCATATGATGACAATAGGTAAAGACATAATTTACAAAAAGAAAATAACATCAGATATCAAATATAAATACAATTAAATATAAATACAATTGAGGATATCAGTATCGATGGCTCTTCTTCTTCTTGTGCCATATCCGATTCTGAATTTTGGCAATAATCATGGTGATCAGCCACAAAGACTGTCCTGCAAATATAATGCCATGGCCTTTCATCTGCCTTCTGCATTGCAGCGTGACCCCCATACCACTGATCCAATTCTACGAGTCACTTTCTGGTCCTGAATCCTTTTGGCACCCAAGAACACACTTCAGAGTTCACACAGCCAAACCAGTTTTGAGGAGTCTATGAATAATTTGGACTCCAAGATAAAGGATTTCCATGAATCCCTGGTGGTTTTCAAACTTAAAAAATTCGACAGAGATCAGAACGATTACTCCAATGACCGTATTTACAACTGGAGGATGGAAGCCAGTTCTAGACCCGTCAAGCGTGTCTCTTGGAATGACACGGTTACATATTCGGACACGAACAACAGTGACATTAGCTCATCAGGTGATGAAGTAACGTCGAGGAGCTACAACTTTAGGAACACGGAGTATAGACAATGCCCTCAAAACACTCAGTGGTCTACTTTTTTAGGCAAACAAAGACAACAGAGAAGAGCAAGGACTTAGTTTTCAATCTGTCCTCCAGGGTTCTGAGTAAGCATGAGTTAACTTTACTGGGTTTGGGCTTTAATTTTGTTCCCACTCCTTTTTTATCAATCATTTAACACACGGGTGGATATGTTCAGGCTTATCCGGTTGCTCAAATTAAGACTTTATTTTGGGGATTTTGAACACGTTGTTAAGGAAAAAATTGTGTGTAAGTCTAGGTTTTGCCCCAATATTACCCAACCTTCTATCGAGGTGTTCAAAAGAGTGGTACTTAATGAAATTGATAAATTGGAACAAAATAGACTCAGGGTTAAATGTAATTTACCACTCCAGGATGTGAAAATACTAGAGGATTTGGGACGTGATGAGTCTATCAGCATAAAACCTGCAGACAAAGGAGGTGGGGTCGTGGTGTTAGATAAAGGAGATTATTTTAAGGAAGTCATGAGGCAGTTATCAGACTTGGAATTCTACCAGAAGTTAACTAAGGACCCCACCAAGGACATAGCCAATATTATTAAAGTAGTACTCACAGAGGGATTAGCACTTAATTACATATCTGACAGGACTTATAATTTTTTGTTAAAGGAACATCCACGGGTGCCTATTTTTATATCCTACCCAAGATACACAAAATTGTTGATGCACAAGTTAGGGTCCCAGGACGTCCTATTATTTCAGGGGTAGGGAGCATTCTCGAGCCCCTCAGTCAATACATTGATTACCACATTAGATATTTCACTAAAGATACTAGCTCTTATATTAGGGACTCTTCAGATTTTATAAAACAGGTAGAGGGTTTTAGGGTGCCGGACACGGGTTGTCTGTTCACTATGGATGTAACAGCCTTATACACCAATGTGCCGTTTGATGAAGCCAGGATAGTGGCCCAGGAAGCACTTGAGAAACAGAAAATTCAGCAACCACCTACTCATTTTTTAATTGATTTATTAGAGATTTGTTTGGAAAAGAATTACTTTAGATTTGATCAAGATATGTTTTTACAGATAAAAGGCATGGCCATGGGGTCCCCCATGGCCCCAAGTTTAGCTAATTTGTATATGATTTCCTTTGAAAAAAACATCATTTTGAATGCACAACTTAACCCCTTTTTTCGGAATATTGTATTGTTTAAAAGATTTATAGATTATTTGTTTTTCGTTATAGATGATTCTTCAATAATACCAGACTTTGCTGACTGGTTGAACACACAGAACCCCAATTTAAAGTTCACTTATAATTGTGATAGGAATGCTATTCCATTTTTGGACCTGACAGTTTTCATTGCCAAGGATCATCAGTTGTGTGTAAGACTCTATAAAAAAAAAAACACTGACTAGAATGCCTATTTGCCATATGAATCGTATCACCCCATGCACTTGAAAAACAGCATTTCATTTGGGATATTAGCTAGGGCCAAACGGAACTCTTCATATGATGAAGACTTTGAGCAATCTGCAAAAGAAATTAGGAATAATTTGATGGATAGAGGGTATCCACAGCATATACTTGAGAACTCATTGACGAGGGTCAAACAAACTTCCAGACAAACATTACTAACTTAGGCAGGATAGATCCAATGAGTTCAAAATTTATTGGTCGATAGAGTACTCTCCTAGGGCTAGAGAGATCAGAAACATAGTACATAAATATTGGTATTTGCTGTCAGATATTCCTGGGTGTCAGAACAAACCCATGATTGGGATGCGCAGAACCAAAACAGTGGGAAATATGGTAACTAGGGCAGATGTCGCTCCACGGCGTTCGTTAAGAACCAGCCTAGTTAAAGGACACTACAAATGTGGTCAGTGCGTAGTATGCAGGTTCACATGGGAGACAAAGCAAATCAGTTTTCCTGAATCCAACTTTTATAAAACTCTCAATTTTTTCAGTAACTCCAGCAGCCAATACTGTGTATATCTATGGTTATGCCCGTGCGGACTTAAATATGTGGGTAAATGCTCTCGCAAACTGAAAATTCAATTAACGGAACACCGCTCCAGGATTAGGGGGCAGGTGGAGCAGGCACCATTAGTAAGTCATTATCTTTAAAAAAATCGCCAGGATACAGATTTTACCTTTGTTGAATTGGAGAAGCTGACTGTTGTGAGTGGGAGTGGGATCGATATAGAACAACTATTATTACAAAAAGAGGCATACTACATTCACAGACTAAATACTATTCACCCCAAGGGACTAAATCAGGACTCTGATCTTTCGTGTTTTCTATTAAAAAATCCATCATTACACAGGTGCAGGGAGTTGCGGGGCCCTAAAGCAAGCACAGGTGCAGTAACATGTGCTGATCTATTTAAGGTTAGCAAACAGAGGGAAGGTAACGTCCCACAAAGAAACTGTTGAAATTAGAAGGACGCGATAGAAAAAACTAGTAAGCTGCATTAGGTTGATAGTGTATACCGAGTTGCATGTTTGTTTTAGGAATTAATTTATGAAACATGTTAATCTTTGTAATTTTGCAATTTTTCAGATGTGATTAATACTCCCCTGATGAAAAGTTGAAATGTCTAAAATTAACCGGCTAGACATCGGGAGTGTTCAATAATTTAAAGACATACAAGAACGGATTACTAGTTGAAGAGGTTTCATCTCATTTAAAATACACAAGAAGATAATTAAGTTGAAGAGAATTTATCTGTTTTTGGTTGACATTGGACTTATATTGTAAAACTGCTGAAAAGATCACAAGAAGCTTGTTATAGCACGTGTATGCATTCAATACAATTTTTATTTCACTGAAACCAAGTACATCATTATTTTCATTGCACTAGTACCAATGGTCTTTTGTGTCTGTACCCAGTTATACCGTTTGGCCGTTTTTCTGAGAACATTCTTCTTCTTGTGCCATATCCGATTCTGAATATTGGCGATCATCATGGTGATCAGCCACAAAGACTGTCCTGCAAATATAATGCCATGGCATTTCATCTGCCTTCTGCATCGCAGCGTGACCCCCATACCACTGATCCAATTCTACGAGTCACTTTCTGGTCCTGAGTCCTTTTTGGCACCCAAAGTCCTCCTCAGCCCCAGGACAGTATTGATGAAGGTGCTGCCCTCCATCAAGATGGATTTAACTGGGATTTAATCCATTTGGGGACTATCACTCTGTTAACTTCACCAAGGCCGCATGTCCTCAGGGTTGCCAGAATAGTTAACTGTCACCTGATGCTCAGCATTGAGTTGCTGGCAGTATGGTCTGCTCTATTATCATTGCAGGATAACCTCGCCACATGGCTCACAAAACAAAATAAATTAATATGAAAGCAAATCTCTCCCCCCCCTTCATATGAATTGCAATTTTCAACTGATTTTTCAAGCATTGAAGAGTTGGAGCCAGCTGTATCCCCATAGAATGCCCTATTCCTTGTCCTGGTTTTCTTGGTTTCTCTAGGGATAAGAAACTGGTTAAATGGACAAATGCACTCAGAAGGAGACAGTCTGAAAAATAACAAGTTCAAAACCTTTAGGGCTTTATAGGTCAACATCAACACCTTGTACTTCACATGATAATGGAGGTAGCCAATGCAGACTGGCCAAGATTGGAGAAATGTAGGTCTATCTACCTACACCCATGATGATCATCAGTCTGGCTTCTGCATTCTGAACCTGTTGAAGTTTCAATAAAAAGTTCAAGGGAAATCCCACATGGTAAACATTGTAGTAAACTGTCATTGAGGTTACCAGTGTGTGGATTAACAGTGTTAGAGACTTGCTGTCAAGGTAAGGCAACAGCTATTTGATACCAGAGATGACAAAAGGCTGGGAGGTGTCCACTGTACTTGCTAACAGGCAGCAAGGCTATATCTCCCACAGGTACTTTGGCTTCGAGGAAACACTGGATCTGTGTCCTTTTGATAGAGGAATTAGGACTGAGACAGCCTGGAAGAAAGGTTTTGTTCCAGGTAAGGGAAATGTAAGTGTGAGAATGTGGGCTGGAATTATGTCTGTGGGATTCTTGGAGATTTAAATATAATTCTACACATATTGTGCTATAAAATATCCTATCCACAGAGAACATTTTAACATGTATATAGTAGAACAGGGATTCTCAAACTGCGGCTCGCGGCACCCTTTCATGTGGGTCCCCACCGCCTCCACCACACCAGGATGTGCCATTGTTGGAGGAAGGGCAAAATGGCTTTCTGGCCTCTGAAGCTGTCGGAGGGAGTATGACTTGGCCCCTGGCTTAAAAAGGTTAAGAAACTCCTGTTGTAGAATGACATTAACCACTATATTATGGTAATTTCACAGGACCATAAATAACTTGATTGGATATTGTTGAAGGATGGAGTAGAGGGTTATGGGAAGAGTATATATTTGTTTGGTTAGTCTCTTTTTGGTTTGTTGTGTGTTTTGTTGAGTTATTTGATATTTGTATGTACACCGCCCAGAGTGGGAAATTTCCCAAATGGGCGGTATAGAAATGAAATGAAATGAAATGAAATGGAGAATTCTGGAAGTCAAAATTCCAAAAAAGTGGGTGGGCGGGGGGAAATGAGAAAAATGGCACATCCTTCCTAGGTATTATAAAACTGATAGACACAAATCAAACCTCATCAGCCAGTTTAGGATAAACGATACATACTTCCACCTATCACAGTTGCATGATTGTGACAGGCACCCCAGAATACTTTCTCACAAAATATCCTGCTGTTATTTGAAAAATCTGCTCCAGTACTGGAATATACTTTCAATGAAGCAAAGCAACATCTGTTTTTAAGGAGGTCATAATGTTTCATATTTCCTGGATAATGTGTGCAGCTTCTTTCTTTATTTGTGTCAGATGCACCACCAGCATATGATAACATACAAAGCTAAAATTAACACATCTAAAAGCAAAATAGAATTTTAAAGGGCTAGATGACATCTGCCCAATATCAGGCCACATCAACAGCATTTCCTCTTGCCAACATAAGGTCCTCCTCAGTGCACGTTGAGGGGCATTGTGTGCATTGTATCACATGGGAGGCAGTTTGTACTTCTCCAAATTCACACAGACTGTCATCTATGGGGAAACCCCACTTCCTACCCCTGTGTGCAGCTTACCAGGAAGGACACATAATGTGGGGGAGAGACCTCCAGCAGTATCCAAAATTGCCATGTTATCAGAATTCATAGGGGTGGAGGAGTGGCTCTTAACTCTTGGACAATTTTACATCTTGAGAGACATACAAGCCCTCTTCATACATTACTTGTGTAAAGTAATTGGGAAGGAGATGTGGGAGCCTTCTGTGACCTTTTCACCCACCACTTTGTGGCTATCCCCCTTTGAAGTCCACACAGGTGGCTGAAGAGAGAGGTCTACTCCCCACACACAACCTTTCTTTTAGTATTTGTACTCGCAGATGCATTGTTATAAAAAACATAAAAGAACCTCCCTCCATGAAGGATTGTAGGGCTGCATAACTACCATTTGTAGGATTTTAGGGTTTTGTGGTGGTCTCATCAAAAAGGTCCTCTACTTGCTAGCAATGTTAGTCTATTGTAGCAAAAAGAGATTCTCAAAGTCTCATAGCATCTTTAAGACTAGCTTGGTTTGCGTTTTCATAAGTTCTCATGTGTCTAAATATATTTCTTCATATGAATGTCTTGGGGCAGTTTTCGGTTATCAGGTTCACTGATATCTTCATTCTTTGGACTCTTAGTAAAGAAGCTCCTCTATTTCTTAGAAACCCCAGTTCAACTATGCAATGGACAGGTAAACACCACTTTAGATCAGAAAGCTATGGAGAGACATTCATATTTATATGTCTCCAGCTCTCACATTTAAAGAATCCACAATGCACAATTTTAATTTAATTTTTAAAATTCTATGCCGCCCAATCAGGGAAAACCCGACTCAGGGCAGCTTACATCATCTAAAAACATATAAAACAGATAAAAACAGATTTAAAAAACCCCAATTAGCCCACCCATCCACCCCCATCCTATACATAAAAAAGAGGTAGAGGAAGGGACTCTGGATTATTAACTTGGTGTGAGCCAACAGGCGGGGGCCGTATTTCCATTAGGGCCCTACACCTGCCTGCCAGCCAGGTTTTCAGACTTTTTCTAAAGGGCAGCAATTCTGCCTGTAACCTTAGCTCTGTTGGGCAAGAGGTTCCAAAGGGCTGGTGCGGACACGGAGAAGGCCCTCCTTCGTGTGCTAGAGAGATGGGCCCCTCTAGCTCATGGTATGACTAGAGAGCCCCTCCGATCTGCTATGGTTGGGCGGGCAGACACTCTTGGGGTGATGCAGTCTCTACAACTAAACATGATGATGCCACATATTTACAGAGGAAACAATATCAAAGGCTCATAGACTTGCTGATCCTGCAATCTGATCTAAGCCATCTTTTGTCAGCAATGCTTGTTGCATTTTGCATTGGACAAACAGGCCAACAATATGAGATGGAGTATCAGGCACATAAATGACATCAGGAAGAGAAATGTGTGGAAACCAATGAGTGAACACTTCATGATACTTAGACACTCTTTGTTTCTGATCTCAGAGTTGCTGTCTTTGAACAAAGAAACTTCAAGGATAGATTCTAAAGGAAGGCTACTGAACAGGAACACATTAGGAGGTTTGGGACACTTTCTCTATGCTTAAACCAAAACAATAGTTTCATGTCTCATTAATTATACTCATCCAAACAATAGGACCTTTGTCGCCTAGTCAGATCCTTATCATCTCGGCTGTGATAGAATCAATCACTGCCTATTGTAAGTTAAAGATCTTTTTCACCCAGGAAGGACCAAATGCAACCTGTAATTTTCCTCTTCTGACCTTCTCTTGCTTCTAACATTGCCCCTACAGACACAGCCACTCCATTCTTCTGAAGTTGTACGCTTGGACATATCTTTTAAAACTTTATTTGTATCAGGGTTGCACAATTTAAAATTATGGATGCATGTGAAATATAGATAACATTTAAACAAATTGACCTTTTTAAAAAAAGAATAAAACTCCACCCATGGCAGTAAATCTGATCTTGAGAATGGCATTGTTATGTGAACTGAGCAACACATAAGCAGTGATGGAACCAGTCATTTAGCAATGGACTTTGGGCAGGAAATGCCTAGACATGAGATCCCTGCTGTAGGAGACATGATCCCTATGCTAGCTACATCTTGAAGCATTTATAATATAAATAATGAACATTCTGCACATGCCTATTTGTTCTGTTGCAAAAGTTGTTTCCAACTCTGGCACAAAAGGAAATCCAGGGAGACAGGCTAATAGACACTGAAGGCTGCTAATGAAAAGATTAGGTCCCTGAGCTGTCAAACCTGTCTTCCTTAAGCACATGTTTATGTTTCAAGTCAAACAATCTAATGTGGGTATTTTCACACATATATTAATGTGGGCCTACAGCCTACACCACAGACCCACAGTTCAGCATTCATGTTCTATTCAGCAGATGCCGCTTTCAAGCTGCCTCCCCACCACCACCACCACCATTCAGAGAGAAAGAGATAGAGAAAGTAAAGGAATGAGCAATGGATGAAAAGCCAGTGTGAATGCTAGTAGAATTTCCATCTGTTAAACATTACTTCTGAATGCTCATGCAATAAGATAAAGAAAGGCTCATTTTTCACTGAAACTCTGGCTTTGATTCTGAAACGTCCCTTTCCAGATCTCTGCCTCTTCATGCTGCATGTAAAAGATACACTGCTCAATGCTCTGTGGAAAAGGATGAGTACCATTTCCTGAGCGTCTTTCTCCGGCTTTCATCATTTTCCAGGAGCTCACTTGGTATTTATTACACTGATGCATCCTACAATTTGCTCAGGGTGGCTTATGTAGGGTTATTCCATTTCACCCTCCAAGGAATTATGTGCAAGACAGGCCAGGCAAAGTGGCAACAGCTTGTCCAGTCCATGTCAGGCAGGATTTGAGGTTAAGGTCTTTCTGAAGTCAAATTCACCCTTCCACATCAGCCACTACTTAAGACCACCCTAGCTTTTGGCAGTCAAATGGAATAATTAGTAAAATATTGTAATTTAAAAATAGCAGTACTATTTACTTGCTTTAAGTTATTTCATTTATAGCCCATCTTTTTGCCAAACACACAAACTCAGTAGAAATCAAATAAAATCAAAACACAGCCTAGAAAACATTTTTTTAAAAGAGCAAAAGCAAAAACAGCAGCCCCATCCAGCTATAATCCATTTGGGAGGCAATAGACTTGACCCATGAAAGCTCACATTAAGCTATAGCAATTAGTCTGTAAGGTGCCACAACATTGTTGTCTTATTTTAGTTTGGCTTTCTTCTACTCTAATATGCTTGCATAGACCAACACAACTACCACTTCAAAAGCTGAATAAAAAAAATCTCTGTCTGCCAAGATAAAGGAAAGCAGCCAGTTTAACTTCCTCATGGTAAACTTTATCTTTTTATGATTTTATTATTCTCTACCAACACACACACACACACACACACACACACACAATAATACTTTCCAGAATCATAACATTGTTGAATTGAAAAGTACAGTAATACCTCGGATAACGAATGCATCGGATAACGCTGAAATCGGATAACGATGTAGAATTTTGACATATATTTTTTGCACATGATAACATTATTTTAGAGTTATCCGATGCATTTTGTTTTCCCCAGGTGCCTTGCACAGAGACACCCTCCGGCCCCCTGGGAAGGGAACCAGCCAGGCGCCTGGCTGCTTCTCTTCCTGGAGGGCCGGCGGGTGAGTGCAGAAACACCCTCCAGCCCTCCGGAAAGGGAAGTGACCAGGCGCGTGGCCCGTTCACTTGCATGCATAGGATAATGCTAAAAATCAGATAACGCTAAGACTTATGGAACCAAGTTTTAGCGTTAACCGAGGTTATCCTAGCCCACCACCTCCACCAGTACTAGAAATTCACAGAACATAGAATCATAGAAGACTAGGGATGGAAGGGGGCAAAGAGTATTCATCAGGTCCAGCCTTCTGCCAAAACAGGCAATCCTCACCTAAATCATGGTAGGTGATCATCAAAGCTCTGTTTAAATACTTCCAGTGCTGGACTATCTACTACTATCTGAGGCAGCCCGTTTCATTGTTTTACAAGTCTCATGTGTTAGAAGTTCTCCCCAAATCTAAGTAAACATCTCCCTTCCTGTGCCTGACATCCATTACTATGAAGTAGCAGAAAAAAAACTTGCAACATCTTTCATGTGAAAGTCGCTTGTCACTTCTGTTGTTTGGATGAGAGGCACTTGGTAAACATGACTTCACTCCTCCCCTGTTCTCAAGCAACCTGAAAATCAGTGATTCCAGACTGCCGCACAAGCAGCAGCTCAAGTGGCTAAGAAACTGACTGGAAGGCGGGAGGTCAGCAGTTTGATTCCCAAGTACTGCAGGACAGAATGAGCTCCCGTCTTTGTCCCAGCTCCTGCCAACCTAGCAGTTCGAAAGCAAGAAATTGCAAGTAGATAAAGAAGGACCACTTTAGTGGGAAGGTAAACAGTGTTCCATGCACTCTGGTGTCTAGTCATGCTTGCTTGCCACATGACCACGGAAACGTCTGTAAAAACAGACAACGCTGACTCTTCAGCTTTGAAACAGAGATGAGGACTGAACTCTTGAGTCGGATATGACTGGCTTTCGAGCAAGGGAAACCTTTACCTTACAGTTCATTAGACTTTGCATTACTCCTCAGAGATTACACATCCCTTTTATAAAACTACTCCTTCCCTTTTCCTGTTTAATCAAATCTTTTTAAATAATGTAGTAGGTTTGGTAGCTTTTATCCAGTGATGGTGAACCTTGGCACTCCAGCTGTTCTTGAACTTCAATTCCCAGAAGTCCTGATCAGCAGGAGGGCTGACTTGGGCTTCTGGTAATTGAAGTCCAAGAACACCTGGAGTGCCAAGGTTCACCATCACAGTATTACACCATATTTGCTTTCCTGCATGAACAGTTCATCTGCTAACTCCTTCAACATATGCAATGGCTTGGCAAATGTCACATCCTTGTCCCTTTTCAGTGTTTGTAGAAATACTGTTGCTGTCACCTTCTTCTTCTGGGGCAGGGGCTGCCACAGCCTCTTCCCCCATTATTGAAGGCTGTATTTCATCCACAGTGTTCACTGAAGGCATCATGCTGGTTCTGCATGGAAAATGACTGTTTCTTCCCAAAACAGAAAAAATGTAATGTGCCCATTCCCATCTTTTTGTACTGGAGATCTAGGGACACTCCCACTAAACATTTCATCTATGACTCCCGTGTCAGACTCGGTTCCCCTTTCAGCTGTTTGTACTGGCTACTACCTAGGTCTCCAGGCTAAATAATGGCTGGCCAATGAATGGTGCCATTGCACATAACAGTAGCCTGAAAAAGGAGCCCCAGAAAAAGTAGGGGGAAATTGCCACCCAAGATGTGCCTGTGATCGCTAATTTTATGTCAGTCCACTTAGCCATGAAATTCACAATCTGAGAAATGAAGAAAGATAAATGAGATCACAGCCATAATACTGGCAACCATAATGCTTTACTACTGGCCTGGGAGAAAACACAGAACAAAAATAAATTACAAATTCCATTTGGGGAGAAAAAGGTGTTCCAAGAGTGTTCATTTATTCTCCACACCATTAATTATCAAGGTGGCAGCAGTTATTCTGAGCTCTGTTTGTTTATTTTGCAGCCTTTGGTCACGTACTATTTGCTTATGCCAAGTTCGTTCCCTTCATGCCCTCTTATATGTCCAATGGGAAGCAGATTCTGTACAAACTTTGTGCCCGTTGCTATCATTTGAGCTGTTATTTTAAAAAGACTCACCATAATGTACACAAATATTAATGGTATCAAGTAAAATACTCCATTTAAAAATAAGTTGTAAACTATCACTGTTTGCTTATAGAAGAGCTGCCCGAATTGCAGTTACTGTAACCTTGTCTTGAAGTTATATTGACAAAGTATATGAACTTTACAAGAGAGGATAGTTACAACTTAAGAATTTTTTTTCCTGTATTCACACACATGATTTAACAGAAGAAACCCCCTAGGGTGACAATCAGAGTACACAGAATGCAAGCGCGGCGCCAAAATGGCCGCCGCGCCTTTTGCGCCCCCCCCCACCGGATGAAGGCATCCGGGTAGTTAGGAGGCGTGGCCAGCACCCTTATAAAAGGGGTGGCCACGAGGCAGCCGAGCTGCCATTTTGCGAAGCGACGGAGCGGAGAAGTTTTTCCCTCTTACCTCCGTCGCTCTTGCCTTTCACCGGGAAGCCTCTTGGCTGCTAATTTTCTTGACTTTTTCAGGCTTCCCATCGGATAGCTGCTATGCCCTCTAAGAAGAAGGCGACTGCGAACGCGCTCGTTCTGCGCGGAGGTGCCAGCCGGGTCGGAGGACCGCGGCTGCGCCTCCCCAGCTGCCTCCTTTGCCTGAGCACACCGGGACCGGTGGGATGGGGTCGATTGCCCCTTGGCCCGAGGCGGGGTGTCCGCGTACCAGCCCAGCAGGGGCCGCGGCCCCCGGCCCGCAAGAAATGGCCACTGCCCCTGGCGTGGCCCATTCCACGGGGCCTTCTTCCATTGGGGCGCAGCTTCCTGCGGGGGGTTTCAGCCATGGGGGATGGCTGGGTTCCCTCCCCTGGCAGGGTACTCCCCCAGCCCTGCAGGGGCCAGGCCTGGGTTCGTGGCCGTATACGGGCCCCGGGGTCCAGAGACCTGGACTGGTGCCTGCAGCTGGTGGGCCGGCCGGCCCTTTGCCCCCCCCTTGGCTTAGGGGGCTACATTAATGTTGAGGCCCTTCTGGCCCGCGTTGCGGCCCTCGAGGCATCCCTCGCGGGGGTTAACCACCCGTGGGTGCCTTTTGGGGTGCAGGTTGATGCTTCGTCTGCCGGGCAGCAGCAGGCGGCAGGACGGGTCGAGCTGCCTGAGGCGCGGGGCCCGGCATCGGCCACTGCCTCGCAGCTCCCCGATCAACAGGATGGTGCTGGTCAGGCCTCGTCGACGAGCTCAATTGCGGTCGTGAGCTCCGACGCCCCCAGTGGGCCGGAACCCCCGGTGGGGGCGGCCCATGGGGGTGCAGCATGTGAGTATGTGGTTCAATCTAGCACACCCACACGCCTAGCCACGTTGGGGGGGGCATTTCAGTGGCCTTGGCCTCGCTCGGGTGGTGCGACGGTTCAGTCACCGACGTCCCACCCGGTGACTTCACCTCTCACCCAGGGCCCCGTTTTGGGGGGAGCATCTTACTCAGTCGGGAATGTGTTGGGGGTCACCGGGTTGGTCCAGGCTCCTTTTCAGTTGCCCGCTGTTCCCACCGTGCCGGTGTCGGCATTGCCGACGGCGGGGTATTCCTTGCCCCTGGGGGACCATTTGGCCCAGGCCACCAAAGAGAAGATCTGGCATGGGGAGTATGTGGACATCTTCTCCCTTCTTAACAGAGAGCCCACCAAGGAGGAGAGGGAGGGGCAGGATGAGAAGGATAAGGAACAGGCACGTCGTCGTAAGCCGCCACGCACGTGGGCCAACTGGTTGCCGGCGTACCTCATATACATGGCGGTCTACCTCAGGGCCCGGCCGGATTTGGCAATTCCAATGGTCCAGTATTTGGACAACATTTACCGGGCGATGGTCGACTTCCCGGGCCCGTCGTGGTTGGTTTACAACGAGGAATTCCGTATGCGGATTCCCCTCCACCCTGAGATGAGGTGGGACGAACCCTGCCAGAAGCTGTGGCTTCTGTACATGACTCCCACGCGCCCGGTGCCTGGGGAAAGATACCATTGTGGACATGCGGTCCAGCGAGCGGCCCCAGCACAGACACCCCGCCAGGTGGCGGGGCAGGGGGTTCCGGCCCGCCTGCTGTGCTGGACCTTCTCGTCCAATGGTTCCTGCAACAGGAAGAATTGCAAGTACAGGCATGAGTGTCCCTCTTGTTCTGGCCCCCATGCTGCCTCCGCCTGTCCCAGGCCTGGGGGACTGCGAGGTAGGGGTAGGGTTGGTCAAGGGGCCGGTAGGACTGCCGCTGAGGGAGCAGGTCCACCGAAAGGCCCCCTCACCAATTAATGCGGACATGCTGGAGCGTTGGCTCGCATTGTATCCTAGGAGGGCAGACGCAGTTTACCTGCTTCAAGGCTTTCAAAGGGGGTTTCGTATTCCTTTCACGGGAGATAGGTCCCCCCAAGATGCACCCAATCTTTTGTCACTTAAGGGAGGGGAGGAGGTGGCTGCTGCCAGCATTACTAAGGAGGTTGATGCGGGCAGGGTCGCTGGCCCTTTCCCTGCACCCCCGTTCCCAACCTTAAGGTCTCCCCATTGGGCATAGTGCCCAAGAAGTCGCCGGGCGAGTTCCGCCTGATTCATCACTTGTCCTACCCAGCAGGCCGATCGGTCAATGATGCTATACCTGATGACCTTTGCTCGGTCAGGTATACATCCTTCGACCAGGCGCTGCGCATGGTGCGCTCATGTGGCCCGGGTGCGCTGTTAGCTAATTGCGACATTAAGTCGGCATTCCGTCTCCTGCCGGTGCACCCGGGTGACTTTGAGTTGCTGGGTTTTAAATTTCGGGGTGAATATTATTTTGATAAGGCCATGCCTTTTGGCTGTTCCATCTCATGCTCGGCCTTCGAGCGTTTCAGTACCTTCCTACAGTGGGCTTTTGTCCGTAGGTCAGGGTCTCGGTCTGTAGCCCATTACCTGGATGATTTTTTGTTCGGGGGTGAATGGGGCTGGGACACGTGCACACGTCTCCTCACAACATTTCAGACGCTAATGGAGGAACTCGGTGTCCCTTTAGCTCCCGAAAAGACCGAAGGCCCATCTACTAAGCTAGTATTCCTGGGGGTGGAGATTGACACGGTAGCGCAGGCTCTAGGTTACCAGGTGAAAAGGTGTCCAGGATAGTGGCCCTCATATCGGACTTGCTGGCTAAACGCAAGGCATCCCTTCGGGAATTGCAGGTGCTTCATGGTCACCTTAATTTCGCTTGCAGGGTGGTCGCACCTGGCAGGGCATTTGCTCGGCGCTTGTGCGATGCCATGACAGGCTTATCTTGGCCCCACCATAGGGTGAGACTGACCCGGGGTATCAGGGCAGACATGCTCATATGGCTCCAGTTCCTGAGGGAGTTCAATGGGGTCTCATTTTGGAGGTCTGACCTCCTGGCTTCACCTCGTTTCCAGATACAGTTTGATGCCTCTGGATCCCTGGGTTATGGGATGTACTTCAATGGGAAGTGGGCCTATGGTGGGTGGCCTCCAGCCTGGTCGGGCACGGGTCGCCTCAGAGATCTCACGTATCTGGAATTTTTTCCCATCCTGGGGGCTTTGATGCTATGGGGTGAGGAGTGGGCCAACTCAGTGGTGCATTTCTGGTGTGACCATGCGGCTGTTGTCCACATTGTCAACTCACAGACTTCTAAATCACCCAGGGTCATGGACTTGGTGCGCCAGTTTGTATTGCGCAGCCTGCGCCTCAATGTACTGTTCAGGGCCAGGCATGTCCCGGGGGTTAATAATGATATTGCTGACGCTTTGTCCCGCCTGCAGATCTCCCGGTTCCGCGCCTTGGCCCCCGATAAGGAGGAATTTCCCTCGCCACTCCCGGAGGAGATATGGACCCTTGGCAGGGAGAGCTGAACCGGGCGATCGGTATGTCGCTGGCGCCACGCATGCGTAAGGCGTATCACCATGCATACATTTCCTTTCAGGCATTCTGTGCCCAATTTCGACTGCCAGACACCTGGCCCACAGGTGTTACCTGCATGCCCTGGGCCTTGCACCCCTCACCATAGCATCCAGGCTGTCAGCGCTGGCTTTTATGGCCAAAGTGGGCGGTCATGCGGATTCATGTTACCTGCATGCCCTGGGCCTTGCACCCCTCACCATAGCATCCAGGCTGTCAGCGCTGGCTTTTATGGCCAAAGTGGGCGGTCATGCAGACAGTACCGCTGACTTCCGTGTGAGACACGTTTTGGAGGGGTAGGTGCGGGAGCGTGGGCGTAGCCCGGACGACTGCCACCCAATTTCCCCTGGGGTACTTACCCAACTGGCACGGGGCTGGCATGACCTATGTTTTGATAGGTGTGGGGCAGCCCTGTTTCACGCGGCTACAACGGTGGCCTTTTTTGGAGCGCTCCGCATCAGCGAGCTTGAGATGCTGTATAAGGCAGATGCAGGTCGTAGGGCACTGGAACTCAGAGATGTCTATGTTTGCAATGATTGGGCTCAGTTGAGGATACGCTCCTCTAAAACGGATCAGCACGGCGTAGGCAGTGGAGTAGACTGCTACGATGTTCCTTGGCAGACATCTGTCCAGTTGGTGCCCTACAGGAGTTCCTTGCACTGCATGGCACGCACCATGGCCCGTTTTTCTGTCACCAAGACCCTGGGTGTCGTTTTACACCGGTGACAGTATGGCTGGTGGGCCATAGCCATGTGCACAGGGCAGCACGTTACGCTGCACAGGGCAGCGCGTTACGCTGCGGCGACAGAGTGGGCCCCTGACTGGGACTGGGTGCATCCGCACGTCTCAGGTGGTACGGTAAGCGCAGCATGTTATGGCGGGAACTGTTGCCATTCCTTTTCTACATCAGGGATGCTGACTCGTCGAATGTCCTGGTTATGTACCTTGGGGGCGATGGCTTGGGACAGGTCACTGGCCTATCGCGGAAGCTAGCGATTTGCAGTGACTTGACCTACTCACCTTGTGTGTGGCCTGCCACAACCCTCAATTGGTCGGACATGATACCGCGGTACGCTTACAGGGGAGCGTTCGGCCTCTGGGCTCTTGCCCGAGCTCCACGCTCTGTGAACGGGGATATTGCCTGGTTCCTTTTCGACAAGGGTGGGGGTCGCGTCATTCGCCTCCCTACCATTAGTATGCAAAATTATGAGCCTTACTCAGGGGATGGGGCCCATCTGTCGCAGGGAGGTATGGACTTCGTGTTAGTGGACTGGCGAGCAGGCCTGTTGACCGAGCTGACGGTCTGGGGGGGCGGTGAGCCTTTTGGGAAGCCTCCCTGTGTGGCGGGTAGCACTGGTAAGGTAAACATTTATGACCCACAGGTATCCGGCAGGTTCGCAATTGACTGGACAACACTAGACAGGCATAAGTTGGTTAAACGTTGTCCGGTCAACGACGAACCAGGCGACGGGGTGATGGCTACAGCTAGACAGCACACATCACCCCGTGATTTTACGGATATGCGTCAGAGGGTGGGGTCATTAGTTAGATATTGACTACGGTCAACAATTTGTTTGTTGTCAACAAACAAATTGATACAAATAGATACATTGTAACAATTGCCGTTGGCAATTTTGGGTGGTACCTTACCAGTGTTACTTCGGCCTGCTTGCCTTAAGAATTATGATTGGTCAATTACCAATAGAAATTTATAATTCGGACTAGGGCATGAATCAATAAATGTGGCCCAATGCCGTTATCCACTTTCATCAGTGTCTGAGTCCTTTATTGGGGGGTGCGCCTGCAAAGAGCCTCCTCTAAGATTGTGATACAGTATTTTCGAACCACAATTGGGTGTATCCTGGGCAACAGCAACCTTGTGCTGGCTAATCTTTCTCACACTGGGTCAGGTGGAAGGAACTACAGAATGATCTCACCAAAAGATGGGTTCATTTTGGCATTTTTACATCTGGCCTAGACACAGGAGGAGGAGGAGGGGGACAAGTGAACATAACAAGTAGACACAGTGGCTAGAATCCTGTAGGGGAAAAGAACGGTAATTGCACATATGATTCTTCAACCCCTTTGGCTAGGTACAGTGATACCTCATACAACGTCCAAACTTGGTTCCACAACTTTGGACTTTATACAGATTTGGACTTTGTATGAGGCATGCAAAATCCTAGCCACGATGGCTCATACAACGTCTAAATCCTTGCCTCAATGCCTAGTACAACGTCGTTTCCATAGAGATACATTGTACTGTAACAACACAGACTTCAGGGCAAAGTCAAGGAAGCAGACATGAAACTGACAGAACTTTAAGAAATTGTTGTCTAAAGGCTAAATTCATTACGAAAACATGTCAAACAACCCTGATTGCCCAAGAACCTGAAAAATGCTGCAAAAAATTCCAGGAATGTTTCTAAAAATTCTGATGGAAAAATTCAAAAAAATCCAAGTCGCGCTCAAACCACTCCTAAACACTCTTCGCCTCATGCAAAACCCACAAGAGCAATGCACGCATGTGTCCTGCCTTTTATACTGCCCAGGCACAATGCAACCTGGGAAAAATCCCAATGCCTCATACAAAGTCGCAGCGACTTTGTATGAGGCAACTTTTTTCAAGGAATTAGGTGATGTTGTATGAATTTGATGTTGTATGAAGCGGACTTTGTATGAGGTATTACTGTATCTGTTGCACAATCAACTGCACAACTATTTTTCAAGCATTAAAGCACTACTCACACAACACACTCTTGCCAAGGGCAGGAAACTACGTACATATCCAATTACACCTCTGGGTGTTGTTCTCACCAAGAAGATTCTGGCCACAAGAATAGAACAGATTAAGTAAAGATCAGAGAAAAACCTGATGATTTCCCTTATGATCGGCAGTGGGAGGGGAAGCCTAAAGATACTACAAGAGAAATTGACTCCAAAAGCATAGAGCAGTGTAGGGATAGCAGCTCTGGTAGCCCGGTGGTTGAACCACTGTACTGCAGCCAAAAATGTTGTGAAATCGATCCTGATGAGGATCAAAGTTGACTCAGCCCTTCATCCAAGGTCGGTAAAATGAGTACCCAGCATGTCGGGGACTAAATGCTAATTACCTGTAAACTGCTCAGAGAGTGCACTAAGTGCTACAGAGCAGTATATAAGTATAATTGCTATTGCTATAGGATGGGATTATTTTTTATTTTCTGAACAACAAATACTATTATTTTCCATTGTGGGAGTTCCACCTATCTTGCAGGCACTTTTCAATCATCTCATTGCACCTGGGAGAAGGACCTAAATCAGAAGGTTTTGAGGCTTAGCTAGGCCAGTACAGGCCTCCTATCTTTGCCTCAGTCCTAGCTGGGAGCTTTCTTTCTGAAAAGGCAGCTTGGTCAGAGAATGAGAATGATGGTTTTTGTAGTCCAAAAATAAAAATAAGAAATAAAACCCCCCCTCTCTAGAGCCTGGCCACTGCTGAAAAGTCCCTTTCCCTTACTAACCAATCTTGACAAGGAATAAGGTGTCTGAGTGACTGACCACAGCTAATGAGCATGTTGGTCTATGTGCAGAAACATCTATGTTTCAGAGGGCATGCAGAGAGGGGACACTGACAATAGATGAGGTGGAGCTAGGATGATTTCTGTCTACACATGTTCACATTACTGTACATCAATTCCTAAGGTTTGAATAGGGCAACCATATACAGCAATGAACCTGTTTGCAATTTGGCTCCTTTGTTTCTGTCATCACTACTGTTTCTTCACAATTGGTTTTTGTTGTTTCTTTGTTCGTTTTCTTGGATGCAGCTGATAAAGTAATGTTATGTCATGAAGGTGACATAACTCAGTTACTATGTACTGTAACTGAGATTTCCTCTCTTGCTGGCTCTTTGTTCTGAGTATGTGAGTAATATGATCAGAGTCACACATCACTTTCTCCCCAAGATAATGTTTCCAGAGAACTGGAGCTGACTGGCGATTTTGTCTTCAACCCTATCCCTATGGATCAGGTTTTAGGGTATACAGTATGCTTTAATATTCTTTGGCAGTATTTGAGAAGTCCACTGCATTTGATGGGGTGAGTAAGACATCTATGTAGTTCGTTTCTTGATAGACATTCTGTAAATTTATGGATTTCTTCATAAACTTGACTTTTTAAAAAAGAAAAAGAGGGGGAGTGACATGTACTCATTGAGACAGAAGGCTTTGAGTGCTTATCCTGATTTTGATTCCATGTACATTCTCTGTACATAGGACTAACTTTAGAGCAACCAACCCCTTTTTGTCACGGACCCCTTCACCTTTTCACAGATACATGGTTGTCAGTTAAAGCTTGGTTCCCCTCTATGTTAGAAATGGATAGTGCTGTGGAGTTTGGCCGCTATAAATATTGACTATCTTTTCAGTTCATTTTGATGTTATCATACCAAACTCTGGAAATTTCTTTATAAATGGAGTGGAATTTTTTTTTTACCATCCCTGGTGTCTCCTGCTCTGAGGGGGTGAACAAGTTAAAATAACCAATTTTTCTGCTACAGTCAATAAGCATAATTCAGTTGACATGAACAAGAATTCCCGCTGATATATAACAGCAAATGCTCAGCACTAAGTTGCATGGAGCACTGGAATTTTCCTCCCTCTGATACTTCAGTGTGTACCTATTTTGTATGAGTTATTTCAGAGCAAACGATGGTGGCTGCTTATTTTATCATCTTGTACCTACTAATATTCTTGTCCCATTTTATTCCACTCAAATGTAAAGCTTTCACAGATCAGTTTGTTTTTTTAAAAAAAGAGAGAGAAATCAGTGATATATTTCAGGAGGTGTCTGGACTCTTGTTGGCTTCTCAACAGCCATATCATGAGGATTTCCCTCTGGGATGAAATACAGAGCCGTTTCTGTATTAGGGTGGAATGCAGTAGCAAATCACTGTACAGTGGCCCATAAGAATACCAGCTACCCTTATAAACTTTTTATAGCTGGGGAAAATAAACATGTGGTTTCGGAGCCAGTGGGAGGAGAGATTGAGCTTGCTTTTCCTGAACTGAAGGAAGAAATTGCTAGCATGGCCAGTAAATTGATGAGGCAGCGAGGAGACTGGTTTTGGAAAATATTCAGGACAGTCTGAAGCTTTTTTAGATCACAAAGTTTATGGTCATTGGAATCATAATTCCAGATCTGTTTTAGACAAATATATATAAAGATTTCTGAATTTTGCTAATACTGCTGTTGCCAAGAAAGCACAGAACACATAGATCAGGAGTTCTCAACCTTTTTAAGCCGGGGACCAGGTCACACTCCCTCAGACAGCTTTGAGGGCCGGATGGCCATTTCTCCCTTCCTCCACTACTGGCACTACATGGCACTTCCTGGTGTGGTGGAGGCAGTGGGTGGCTACATGAAATGATGCAGTGGGCCACATCCGGCCCACAGGTCATAGGTTGAGGATCCCTGACATAGATAAACCTGGAGGGTGGGGGTGGAAGCTCAGTTTCCTTTCTTTGATTCTGTCTGCCAATCTGTTGAAGGTCCAGGAACTACCAAATTGGGGGGGGGGGGCAGGGAGTTTTATTAAAAACATGGATATCAGAGATTAACCAAAGCAAGACAAAAATGTTGTGGCACTTTGAAGACTAACTGCTGATGAAGTCGACCTGATCCCTGAAAGCTAACATTAAAATACAGCAGTTATTCTTTAAAGTGCCACAACACTTTTGTCTTTTTATTTTGTTTTGCTTACTCTCTGATATGTTTGAAACACAAACTAACATGGCTACTACCTCATAAAAACATGGAAGCACCTATTATTGATTGGTAGCATCTGCTGTTTTTTTAATAGAATATTTTAGGAAATATGGAACTCTATGTAACGGGATATCTTTTGCGTTCTAAATTCTTTAAGTCTGGTTATTCCTCAGAGAGGTGATAGAGCTGGGGTTCTGTCACATCTGGCCCTTATAAGCAATAGTCGAGGCAACAATGAACAGAACAGCAACAGGCGTTTATTAAACAGTCTTTCAGATAAAGCTTACAAGGCACTCTGGACAATGAGATGGCTATACGAATCCCATGAAATCAGTCCCTCCAGAATCTGCCGTAGAAGACTGGCAAGGACTAAGCTACACTAGTAGTCACAGCGTTTGGAGGAGACCCAGGCTTAGCACGTACTGACTACCTGTAGTATAGATCCGGCCCGGCCCCACCCTTGTTTACCCATGGGGCTTATATAGTGTCTCCCCAGCGGTAGCTCCTTGATACAAAGTAGCGACCTGCTGGACAAGCACAACCAACCAATCATAACACGATATATATGGTATTAACCAATGGGGAACAGGATCTAAAACTGTAACCAATCACAGGACTCTGATTAGCATAATGAGCACGCTCAGAGAGGGAGATTTCGCACCACTTTTAGCTCCTATTTTGAATGGCGGGAAACCACCATTTTCTCTTTGCAAGGCGCTGCCCACGCAACTTGCAATTGTGTCTTAATACACAACAGGTTCCCAACCTTTTCAAGCCAGGGGCAGGGTCATGTTCTCTCAGTCAGTTTCGAGGGCTGGACAGCCATTTTGCCCTGCCTGCACGAGGGGAGTGGCCATTTTGTCCCAACAGCTTCAAAGGAGGTGGCCATTTTGTTTCTTGGATGCCTTTGGAGGGGTGGGGGCAACATGAAATAGTGCCATGGGCCGAATCCAGCCCATGGGCCTTAGGTTGGGAACCCCTGTGATAGAGAGTATATTTAAAAAACAACAAAGGAGAATGTTGGCTAATATGGCAGGATGTCAGTATTCAATTTAGGTTAGTAGAAATCTTAATTGTTCTATTATAAGCATATCAGTGATTTAAAATAAAGTGAAAAGAATCATTGTGGACCCCTTCTACACAGCTTTGCTGAAACATAAAGGGGAGTGGGGAGATATACTATTAATGCATCAGGGAGCTGGATTACTTTTTAGATTCACAGGCTGAACGTTGTCTGCATAAACATTACATCCTATGTTTAACTTGCATATTCCTGTGCCAGCAAAAAAGAAAAAGGAAAAAAACACGTCTGTCTTCCGTGAGGTCTTCTGGGCTCTAATTTGAGAACTGAAGAAAAGAGAGAGAGGTCTCAACATACAGCTGCTGTAGAATGAGGTAACTAACCTGCCAATAAGTGATTTGCAATTTGGTGCCCTACGCCGAACATTTCCCTCATTTCATGTTGCAATTCAATACTAATAATTTGAAATCCAGCTTTTCCAGCTAAACTGGGAATGAACGTAGAAATACAATGTACATGTGACTCAGACTTCAAAGCGTTGCAAATCCTTTTTTTCCTTGATATCCCCCCCCCCCCACACACACACACATGTAATTCATTAGGAAAGGAAATGATCAATCCCTATAGTTATACAACAGATTCTTCATGCTATTGTTTGAGTTTGGCTGCTACATCTGTCTGGATATCCATTTATGACAATCCATTTCATGGACTGAAGTTGCCTCTATTGCGGATGAAGACAGATAAAATGCAGAATTAAGCCCAGGATGACTGGTTTGGCTTGCCTTTGTCAGATTGTTTATTTCTACTCTATCAGACTATTTTGCTTTGTCAGACTGTTCAGTTTGGATGAATTGGACTACAGTCTGTTAGCTGTACAATTAGGTAATGGTCAGCATTGCTCGACTATAGGGTTCAGTAAAATTAGATTGACTAGTTATTTGTCCCACTGTTCCTTGTTATATTTTTCGCTTCTACTTCATTGCATGCAAATATTTCTTCTATATTTATCTCATCATTGTATTTTAACATTATTTGTCTAATTTGTATTTAAAGCTACCCCTCCCCCCTTTTGTAGGTCCTTATTTTCACTTTATTAAATGTATGCATATGTAAAATACATCATTATTTCGAGCTGCTTCATCTAACATTTGAACAATCAGGATAATGTCCAATGACAGCTAGAAGAGAAACAAGTAGCAGTATAATAAAAGAAGATGTAGCAGCTAAACAGACCACAGAGACGAATATGCTTCCTTGATAAGTCTATCTGGCAAAAGTGGGTGGAGAAAGAACTGACAATGGGAACAGTACAGAAAAGCAGAGATGAGTTGCAAATATTGATGTGAGGGTGCAATCCAATGGGCATTTGTCCCACCTTTTTCTGGGTGGAGAATGGAACTATACAATTTACGTATCATTGTGTGCTAGCCTATCCCCAAACAAAGCTCATTTCTGGCTCCCTGCTGTAAACTACTATTTGTTTTTGTTTTGTTTTTCTGAGTGGGTAGGGTCACTCTGTTTTGTTTTGGTTCTCTTGTGTGTGATTGCTCGGATCAAACAAAAGCAATTGGTTTCTTCTTCCATGTCAAGGACAGATCTGAAACCGCCAAAATGAAAGCACCTTTTGGTGAGTTCATTCTGCAGTTCCTTTTGCCTGACCTAGTGTGAGAAAGATCAGCTGGCAACACAAGGTTCCCCAGGGTACGCCCGATTGTGGTTCAAAATTACCACAATCTTCAAGGAGGCTCTTAACTTGCCTTTTGCTTAATCTGTTAAATAATCTTTAAAAATGGAAAATGTCCTTACTGCTCACCTATAGAGGGGAAGAGAAATGAAGTTTCTTTTTCCTTTTAAACATTGCTAGTGCTTTGAAGAGCTTTTAAATTCAGTTACCCTTTTCCATTTATGTAGGTCTCCAACAAGAGTTCTCAAACCTTTAAAGCCAGGGGCCGGGTCATGCTCCCTCAGACAGCTTCAGGGACCAGATGACCATTTTGCCCTTCCTCCACCACATGGCACTTCTGGTGGTGGTGGGTCACATGAAATGGTGCCATGGGCTGCATCTCGCCCATGGGCCACAGGTTGAGAATCCACTAATGATCTATAATAATATTTGCTATTCATCGGTGTAATCCCTGTATACCTTTCAATACCCCCTATGGAATAGCTGTCTGTGAATCTGATTTTAGTTATCTCAATCTGTGCTAAAACATGCTATTGCCAATTTTCAAAGAGCCCTGGCAGCCAGGCATTCTCACTTAACAGGTTTGTATTCATGTGTGCCTTTTGAAAGGAACAAAACAGAGTATGTGGTTTAAAGGTGGGGACGGAGGGTATTTGGATTCCTCACGGCAGCTCCATTTGCCCCAGTGGATCCCAACCCAGCCTACAGATTAAACACAGGAGAGCACAGAATATTGGCATGGTTTCTGCATATCTACCACTACTGATGTTGCAGGCTATGATCCTGCAAAACCAACCCTGCATCTTTATGTAGCATTTTTGCAGAAACCTGTCCTAAGAGGCTTCATCTCTGAGTTTAGACAGTAGATAACTCAACAGAAGGCAGCGGCATGGGTAACATACAGGAGTGAGAAGGAACAGAATGTGATTTATTCTTACATTTCCATGCATGTACATTCTTGGTCATTTAATCCTGGAGCCTTACTTCACTTTCTGGGAGCTATCTCCTACCACCTAAGTTTTTCAGCCATACTTGTGTTGTCAGGGCTTATCTTACAGGGGGGAAACTGGCCTATAAGGCCCCTGTCTACCAACTCCTTCTCACAACACTTAGTGTCAGATGACATGGTCCCTTCATAGCAAGGGTTCTCAACCATTTAGTGCCATGGGCAGTACAACGCCCCCTCAGACAACTGAGTGGGCTGTACACATGGTTTCACGCTGCTGTAAACACTGTCATAAACCACAGTGGGCGTGTATACGCATGTATGTTTATGGCTGTCATACATTCACCCACTTCTGTTTCTGGGTTTGTCGCCGTGGGCCGGATGATTTGTTGCCATGGGCTGGGTCCAGCCCACGGGCCGTATGTTGCAAATTCCTATTTTATAGGGTTGGCCAAGAACAATTCCACCATACCTGCACCATCCCCTCTGCTTAAAATGACTTAAATGGAGTAATCAGAATGTTAAGACCAGGACTAGGAAGATGTAGGTTCAAATCCAGCCCCACTCAACCATGAAGCTCATTGGGTTTTATTTTAATTTAATTTACCGGTAATTTAGTGTATGGGACCAAAGACAATGAAACAGCCGAAAGGTTGGCTTAACACAGGTTTATTGCATGATGATCCGGAGGAACATGTGGTAATGGCGGATGGGTAGCTCAATATATACAGCTGGCTATACATTTGAATGTGGCTCGTTGACAGTCTATTGGTTGCTGCCTGCGTGACATCATAGAAGGTCACGCCCTTCTTGTCCAGGTGAGGAGGTGGCGGGAATCTTCCCGCGCTGCTGATCAAGGGTGAATCTGGGCCATGAGAGCTGGACGCTCGCTATTGCCATCTAGTGGTCACTAGCTCGCGTCCTCTTATAAGGGTTACAGTGATACAGCTGAAGGTTATAATGTTGCACACAGAAAGGTTACATTGTTACCACATGGCTAGGTACATTGTTAAAGGCACAGCTTTACAGAACACAACATCCCTCCCCCCTAGGATGAGACGAAGTCTCTCAGCCAAGATGGCTTATTGCAAGTGCGTTTGGGCCGTGATGTGGGCTGACCTGCCCCGGGGCGCTACCGCTTCTTTGTTCCCTGGTCCCTTGTCCTGAAACGGGAGAGGGAGATTTGTTAGCTGCTTGCCGTGGTTTTGCGGCTTTAGGGGAAGGGAAAAACTCCATTGTGGGCAGACTGGGGGCGCTCGGGGCTAACGAAAAAACCCTCTTCTCGCTTGGACGGGTGGGGGACCACTCCGAAAAACTCCCCCGGCTCTGAAAATCAAATCCTAACTCCGTTGGGGTATCCGTATTTGTGGGGGAATCCCGTGAGATATGTATGGGGTCGGGTTCCTCCTCCTCCGAAAGATCCCGCAGGTTATCTATGAGAACAGACTCCCTTTCCTCCCCCCTTGGTGGGGACCCGCGGCCCCCCTCTCCTCCCCCTTGGGCTGAACGGGTGGGGGAGAACCCTAACGCTGAGTCTTGTTCCTTTTGGTCTGTGCCCTGCTCATCGGGGACCCTGCGCCGTAGCTGGTCCGCGTGCCGCCTCCACAGCAAATTCCGTCTTCATCCCAGCTCCTGCCAACCTAGCAGTTCGAAAGCAAGAAATTGCAAGTAGATAAATAGGGACCACTTCGGTGGGAAGGTAACAGCGTTCCGTGCGCTCCGGTGTCTAGTCATACCTGCCACATGACCACAGAAATGTCTGCAGAAGCAGACAGCGCTGGCTCTTTGGCTTAGAAACAGAGATGAGCACTGCACCCTAGAGTCGGATACGACTGGCTTTCGAGCAAGGGAAACCTTTACCTTTACCTAATTTAATTTCCACATTTGTATACCACCCAATCAGGAAGCCCAACTAAGGGCAGCTCACACAATAATCATACAATGTATAATTTACCACATAAATTATATATATAACAATACAAATATACAATATATACAATATACTCAATACACAATAATTATACAGTATTCAATCTAAACAATATACAGTATTCAATACAACAATACCACATCACAATACTGCAGTGGCCTCTCTGACCCAGCAGGGGGGCTGCCAGATTGTCCTAACTCACAGAATAAAATATGATGCATATGACCATGAAAGAAAGATGGAATAGAAATGCAATAAATATCTCATGTGTTTTCTGTGTATATCGTTGTAAACATTGAAAGCATAGTTTAGAAGCACAGTATTGCCCTGAGTTCAATGGAGGGGTATTTCTGCAGACTTTTGCAAGGATACCAGAGGCCTGGTGGCCCAGAGCACTTTGGAAGCAAAGGGCTAAAAAAGAGAGAGAAAGAGAGAGATCTGTCCTTAAGGACAACTCTTACCTGGTGAGAGTTTTAAATTATGGGTCGGCAAAGAAGGCAAATCCTTCGCATCAATCAAAAATCTGTATTTTTTATTTATTCTGTTTAGATGAGGGGTTAAGGAGGCTGGCTCAGAGTTATCTTTGTGCTCTGATGTGGGTGGAAGTTTATTCAGCTACTGAAATAGACCTGCGGTCCTCTCTCCTGCTCCCTTCCCCAGTGTGCATTTTCTGCGCCTTACTAAAACATATGGGCCTCATTCAAGCTGAAGACTAAACTTCTTTGCTAAAATTCTAGTTAAAAATTATGGCCTTGCATAATGAAATCTTTGTTGATGTGAACTTGAAAAAGCATCTCAGGCTGCGACTTATGGGTAGAATGATGATGGAAATCAGTTAATCATTCCACTTCCCCCAAAATCTGAGTGAGAGAGACCAAACCTGAATCAAACGGAAAAGTCTTTTCAGTGAAAGAGTGAAAATATAGTGAGGCATTTTTTAAAAATACAGTCAACTGATAGAGCAATAGATCTTATTTCACAGCGGGCTTGCTATTCATTTCCCCCAAAGCCTTGCACTGGAATTACTGCATATTATTATGTGCTTATGGAATACAGAGTCTGGTTCTCTGTTTCTTAAAACTACCAGTGGAAGTATATAAAATGGTTGTGGAAAATGTCAAATTTTGTCATGATGCTTTACTGAGTTGAAAGCATGGGACTAAACAACTGTGTTTGCTCACCCCTCGATTCAACCCTTGATTCAATCACTAAGTGGCCAGAATTTTTGCTTCCATTTCCCACTGACCAGAGTTTGTGGTTTCATCCAAACTGGGACAAGCCATGATTAAGTTAAACTATGGTTTGCCTGAAAGAGCCAATATCAAACTATAGTTTCTGACTGCCATATACTCAGATAACGCAGAGTTTTAAAGCAACAGCAATTCCTGATTCAGATAAATACAGTAATACCTCATACAAAGTCTGCTTCATACAACATCGGATTCATACAACATTGCCTAATTCCTTGAAAAAAGTTGCCTCATACAAAGTCATGTGACTTTGTCGTGCGACTTTGTATGAGGCATTGGGGTTTTCCCAGGTTGCATCGTGCCTTGGCAGTGTAAAAGGCAGGACACATGCGTGCATTGCTCTTGTGAGTTTTGCATGAGGCGAAGAGTGTTTAGGAGTGGTTTTGAGCATGATTTTGGATTTTTTTGATTTTTTTTTTGTCAGAATTTTTAGAAGCATTCCTGGGATTTTTGCAGCATTCTTCAGGTTTTTGGACAATCAGGGTTGTTTGACATGTTTTTGTAATGTTTTCAGCCTTTAGACAATGATTTCTTAAAGTTCTGTCAGTTTCCTGTCTGTTTCCATGACTTTGCCCAGAAGTCTGTTCTGTTACAGTACAATGTATCTCTATGGAAATGACGTTGTACGAGGCATCGCAGCAAGGATTTGGATGTTGTATGAGGCATCGCGGCTAGGATTCTGCATGCCTCATACAAAGTCCAAATCCGTATAAAGTCCAAACTTGTGGAATCAAGTTTGGACGTTGTATGAGGTATCACTGTAGTCTTCTCTCCTTTGTCACTTCTGTTAGGTTGACCTCAGAATTTCCACAGTGAGCTTATAACTGCCAGTACCTCTTGTCATCTCTGCCTCACTCTCTCTCTCTCCTTTAATTTGTTGTTGTTACCTTTGTCCACAAGGGAAAAAGACACTTTAGCATTATGCTGTCCTATTCTAGTAACTTATGCAGCCTCATGGGATTCTGTTGCAGGTGTGGAGACAGGAACCAAACACAATATATACCAAGTGTGATACACCCATACATTTGTATATATATCTGGCAGTTCTGCTGTCTGTTCCTCTTCTAGATATGATCAACATGGGATTTGTCTTTCTCACAGCAGGGTCACACTGGTTTGACAGAGCTATCCAGGCCTAACCCCAAGATCTCTTTCTTAGCGAGCCATGATCAGCTAAGATGCTATCAGGGTACCTGTAAAACTGGTATTGTAAAATGGTTGGGAGAAAAACTCTCCCACTTTGTCCACAAGTCACCTGCACAAACAAATCATGGTTTACATTTTTGGAAACACTCTGGTTTCAATTCTAAACTATGGCTCATGAAAAGCATGATGGTTTGATATCTGAAGTAGGGATACACTTCTCTCAAATCTGTTCTGAATGTTGTAAAGATAAAGGAAAGGTCGCCCTTGCTCAAAAGCCAGTCATATCCAACTCTAGGGTTCAGTGCTCATCTCTGTTTGTAGCCAAAGAGCCAGTGCTGTCTGTGTCTCCAGACGATTCTGTGGACATGTGGCAGGCATGACTAAACACTGGAGTGCATTGAATGCTGTTTACTTTCCCATTGATGTGGTACCTATTTATCTACTTGCAATTTCTTGCTTTTGAACTACCAGGTTGGCAGGAGCTGGGACAGATGACAGGAACTCACTACGTTGTGCATTACTTGGGTCTCAAACTGCCGACCTGCCAAGCTTCCAGTCATCAAGTTCAGTGTCTTAACCACTAAGCCACCGCAGTCCCTTTCTGAATGTTGAGTCTACTGTAAATAACTCAATAGGCAAGCTGTACTATGCAGCACAGCAGCTTGAAAGTCATGCTTGTTCAGTGGATCTCATTAATGTATATGGAAGGGACATAGCTGAAGCTCCTTATATGGCCTGTAAATTATCTCCTTTGTTTTCTTTACTTACCGAGTAAGTAAAGAATGAGTAACCAAAATTAAAATAAGGAGATGAACAATTATTGGGGTTTCTTAACTTAGAATAAGGACAAGTGACATGGAATTTAATGAAATCTAACAGCTAAATACCCCACCACGGCAGCAAAGTGTTGAACAATGCCTATGAAAATAAACAGCCCAAATGAAAGCTATTTCTGCAGAGGCCTTTGGCATCCTTTCCCAACCCTAGGCAGGTTATTTGAGATGGTAATTGCTGGCAAGGAATCCTTTATTTTCTTTTTTAATATACCTTATGAGATTTACCTCAAGGCAAAATGGAGAATTTTTATGGGTAGGTTGAACTTCCAAACAAGTAAAATCAATACCAGAAAGAGCAAAGCTGTCTTATGCAAGCTTAGCCAGTATTTATTTGTGTGTTTCAAAAACAAAACAAAAACGCCTCTGTTTCAATTCAATGGAAGGGTTTGGAAGACTAAGAAGGTTGTCACAGGACATTTGGGAGATGAACATTCAGATCCTACTCGTTTCCAGTTGTGTATGACCCAGGATGCCTTGGAGGTAATGTCTACTGATTATCATTAAGTGTACACTTTTCATCATGGGGGACATGAAAGGAGCTTCCCTGAAGATTGCTACTTCAGCAATCAAGTGTCCCCTGGGCAACGGAAATTTATCATCAGCAATAGAGATTTTTCACCAGCTAATCCTTTCAGCCCAGAAGCACCAGGAGTAGAAATTACTACAAAGAGTCATTTTAACCAATGGCCCTTTTAAGGGCCCAAATGGACAGTGATATCGGTCAACATTAAAGGAATATTATCAGTTAAAGAAAGCCTGCTTCAGGAACTCTGCAATAAACATACATGTGACCTACTATTCAAGTAAGAAACACACAGGGATGAAAACCAACGTCGCCCTAAGGTTCCTGGAATGTGATTAATTGCCAAATGATGCCATCAGCAATACAGAAGTGCAGTGTTTGCCAGAACAGATTTCCAGATCCTATCTACAGCAGTGACAGAGGAGAATAATGTTGAAACTGAGCTCAGTGGCTGCACAGTGACAGCTGTCCATAAACCACCACCTACACCTGTAAAATTTTCCTTCGCTGGACCACCAAACTTTCGGAATAAACCTGTAAGGTTCACAACAACTTTTGGGTTTATGAAGACAATGATGGAGAAGCTGTTGTAAAATGGGCAGAATCCTATCAACTATCACTCATCCATAACAGCAAATTACCAGCATCTTTTAAACAGTTGCAGATGTTCTTTAAACCTGCATCTCACAGTGTCTATTTGCAAACAACTCTCCTGATGCACCCTAATTGATCCAGTTTATCAATATTTTCCCCTTAAATCTAATCTACATCTATGAGACTCATGTCATAGACACTATTGTGTATGCAAGCAGCCCTCCCGATTCCACACGCTACTCAGCTGCCACAGTAGTGCAGCTGAGGAAGCTCAGCCCATGCAGATCCAATTAACCAATCAGCAGCTAGCATGGGAAACCGCCCAGTTTAAGCTGTACCTTAGTAGCTACGCAGTACGCCCCCAATGACGTCACTGCCACCACAGCCAATGAGTATCCATGGCGGGGAATTCAAATACAGTATATAAGGAGCTGTGTCTCCTACATGTGCCCATGTACAGATTGACCATGCTGAAATAAAGAAGTGTTTGGCCCTCCTGCTGCCTCTGAGTGCAATCAATCTGCCTACATCAAATTGGTGACGAAGGTGGGATAATGGCTTCCCACAGAGTAACCCTCGCACCGTTCGACATCCTGAAGCCCAAGTCATGGGACCTGTATGAGGAGCAGTTCCTGTACACCATGGATGCCGGAGGGCATTGAAGACGAGGCTCAGAGACGAGCCTGCCTCCTGGCTCAGTGCGGGTTGCCGACCCTGGAGCTAGCGAGGAACCTCCTGATGCTGAGGGGCCTAAGATCAGTCCCCCTTGACGAGATCCTGAACGTACTGCGGGCACACTTCCAGCCGAAGGTGTCCATGTTCCCGGCTTGGCTGGCCTTCCACCGGCGCGACCAGCGGGCCGGAGAGAGCATGGCAGACTACATCGCCGTGCTGAGACTGGCAGCCGTCCCTTGCTGCTGGGGCACCCATCTGACCGAGGCACTGCGAGACCGCCTCCACCTCGACATGTGGGACAAGGAGGCCCAGCAGAGACTTTTGGCCTGGGATGAGAACATCACATTTGAGCAGGTCCTCAGAGCTGCCCAGGCTGCAGAGGTGGTAAAAGATGGGGTGCGGGCATGTCAGGCGAGAACCGGCGCCTCAGAGAACCCGTCGTCTGCTGTGCAGGCCCACAGATGCTTGCCTCGCAGGGAGCGAGAGCTGAAAGCTTGCGACAGCCGCTGCCGCATCCTCACCCGACCTCAGCGAGAGTGAAAGTGAACCCGAGGTCCAGAAGGTGAGGAAATGACCTTCCAAGAGGAACTGGAGGGGCACCGCCAAAGTGAGCAGACACTGCGAGGGGTGCGGGGGCACACACGACTGGAGGAAGTGCCCCTTCAAGAAAGCCGAGTGCCACAACCGTGGGCATTTGGGCCACATCACCAAGGTGTGCAGACAATGCCGAGACCCTGACCGGACCAGCCGCCAGAAGGACTAAAGCGTGGGGAAGGTGCACATGGAGGACACAGTGGTGAGACGTGTGTCAGACTGGCACACCCATTTTTTTTGTTAAAGTACTATTGCAGGGGGGCCAGGTGAAGATGGAGGTGGACTCAGGGACTGCCTACTCCATTATCTCACAGACCGAGTTTCTGCGCATACCCCCTAAGGACCGCCCCAAAATTAGAGCCCTCCAAATAAACTTGCGGGATATCCAGGGAAGCTACATCCCAGTCCTGGGGGTGGGGGAATTTCACCGTGCAGTTTAAGAACTTCACCAGGAAGTTGCCCTAAGTAGTCCTTAAAGGGGGGGTTCCAGTTGCCTTTTGGGGACCCAGTGGTTTGAACTGCTGGGAATTCCATTGACTGGAATCAATGCTGTCTGAGGCATCCCCATCCAAGACGTGCGCAATGCACACCCGGCAGTCTTCAGGAAAGGACTTGGGGAGTACAAGGGGCCTCCTGTGGACTTTGATATGGACCCTTCCGTCCACCCCGTGCACCTCAAGCCGCGCAGAGTGCCCTTCTCACTAAAGGACAAAATAGAGGTGGAGTTGGATAAACTGGTGGGTCAGGGAATTTTGGCACCAGTGGACTCAGCCGAGTGGGAGACTCCGATTGTAACAGCCATGAAATCTAACAGGGAGGTTAGGATTTGTGCTGATTACAAGTGTACTATCAATAAGGCAATCCACCCCAATGTCTACCCGGTGCCAGTAGTTAGCCACTTGCTGGCCAAGTTACACGGGGGGAGGTGTTTTGCGAAGCTGGACCTAGCTCAGGCTTACCAGCAATTAACGGTCACACCTGCGGCTGCAGCTGCCCAAACAATAGTGATGCACAAGGGTGCCTTTAAAGTGACACACCTCCAGTTTGGCGTGAATTCAGCTCCTGGTATCTTTCAGGCGCTTGTGGAATGCCTACTTAAGGGACTCCATGGGGTTTCAGCCATACTTCGACAATGTATTGATAACTGCTGGGGGGGGGAGTCAGAGCTAGCACAAAGGTTAGACCGGGTTCTGTCCATATTTGAGAGGGCTGGGTTATGCCTGAGAAGGGACAAGTGCGTTTTTATGCAAACGAGGTAGAGTTCCTGGGGTTTCAGATCACCCCCGACGGGGTAAAGCCATCCAAGTCAAAGGTTGCGTCCATTCAGGACGCCACCACGCCAGCCACTAAGGCAGAGCTGCAGTCGTTCTTGGGGCTCCTGAATTTCTACCACTCCTTCCTCCCATGGATGGCATCTGTGTCAGAGCCGCTGTACCGCCTACTGAAAAAGGACACAGTCTGGTGCTGGGGGAGGCTCAGGAACGAGTGTTCAGTGAGTTGAAGAGGCTTCTCTCTTCCGAGGCGATTCGAACTCACTTCGACCCCAAGAAACCCTTAGTGTTAGTGTGTGATGCCTCACCGGTGGGGGTCAGGGCTGTCCTATGCCATGTGTTTGAGAACGGGAGGCACCAATTGCATTCTATTCAAGATCCCTCTTGAACGCAGAGCACAATTATGCCCAGACAGACAGGGAGGCCCTTGCGATCATCGCAGGGACAAAGAAATTCCATGACTTCCTGTACAGGAGGGAGTTCATCATTGTTACGGATCACAAGCCCCTCCTAAGTATCTTTGTCACAACCAAGCCCACCCCGCAGATCTTGTCCCCTAGAATGTTAAGGTGGGTGATTTTCCTAAATGCATACCAGTTCATGCTGGTGCATCACCCAGAGAAAGACATCACACACGTGGATGCACTTTCCAAGTCTCCCCTACCAGAGGTGGGAGAGCTCGAGTGCGAGGTTGAGCAAGAGCACCAGGTGCTGCTCATCGAATCACTTGAATCACCCCCAATTGTGCCTGCGGATATCACTAAGGCAACCGCCAAAGATAGGGTCTTGTCCCAAGTGTTGGCATGGGTCAAGAAGGGCTGGCCCTTAATGTCGCCTTCCGAAGAACTCGATCCGTTCTTCAGGAAGCGCTTTGAGCTGTTGCTCGAGAGAGGATGCCTCCTCTGGGGGCAGAGAGTAGTCATCCCCGAGGTCCTATGAGCCAAGGTGCTCCATTTGCTCCATACGAACCACCCGGGGATCATAAAGTCAAAAGCCCTAGAAAGGAGCTACTTCTGGTGGCCCAAGATAGATGAGGACATAGAGAAACTGGTGGGCTGGTGCGAGAGCTGCCAGCAACTGCGGCCCAAGGAGCATAGGCTACCCCCCAGGGAGTGGGACGCAGCACGCGGTCTGTGGTCCACACTCCACGTGGACTTCGCAGGACCCTTCAGGGGCACAATGTTCCTACTCATGGTCGATGCATTCTCGAAATGGCTCGAGGTCATTCCAATGCGTAACACGTCCTCTGCGGCCACAATCAAACATCTACAAAGGATTTTGTTTGTTTCAGCATTCCCGACGTGCTAATTTCGGATAACGCATCCATATTCACGTCCGCGGAATTCCAAGCGTTCCTTGAGCGGAACGCAGTCAGGCACATCACCTCTGCCCCTTTTCACCCAGCCATAAATGGCCAAGTGGAGCGCATGCTCCATACCACAAAGGAAGCGTTAAGGAGAATGGGTCCGGGGGACCTGGAGCTTCAGCTCTGCCAATTCCTCATAAGCTACAGGGTCACCCCACTAGCCTCGGGGCAATTCCCCTCGGAACTCCTGATGCGGAGGAGAATTCCAACATTGCTCGACCGCCTAGACCCTTCTAGGGGTACAAACGTGCCATTAGAGCAGGAAAAGGTGTTTGGGATAGGTGACCCGGTTTATTGCAGGAACTATGTGAGTTCAGGACCAGCATGGGTGCCTGGGGAGGTAGTAGAGCAAACCGGACCTGTATCATACAAAGTCATGAAAGACTTGGGGTTACTGTGGCGTAGACACGCTGACCAACTTAGGAGAAGGGTCACGAGAGCCACAAGGGGATTTGATCTAGAGGAACACACTGAAAGGAGTAATAGAGAGGGTTCAAGTTTAGGGTTGACCCCCACCCGCTTAACCCAGGGGGGGGATACAGGATTGAGCATGACAGGCTGCACGGAATCACCGGAGTCAGCCTTTCAGCTCGAGGAAGCGGACCCCCAGTTTGATTTTTTGTTTCAGGATGGGGGGAGTTTTCCCGAGTGTTCCCCCACTCGTCCCAGAGAGCAGCGGGGCTTTGAGTTCTCCCAATGGTCCCCTCATCCTCCCTGAACTAGGGATACCCCACTCTTTCCCCTGCCAGGATTCGATGGGGCCCTTCAGTTTTCCAGAGGGAGAAGCCCAGGCACCGCAGGCACCTCGGGAAGTGGTTCTGAACCAACAGGCCAGCCACAGCGAAATCGCCAGCCCCCACAATGGTTAAGGGACTTCGTCCCATCCTAGGGGGGAAGGATATTGTGTATGCAAGCAGCCCTCCCGATTCCGCATGCTACTCAGCTGCCACAATAGCACAGCTGAGGATGCTCAGCCCATGCAGATCCAATTAACCAATCAGCAGCTAGCATGGGAAACTGCCCGGTTTAAGGTGTACCTTAGTAGCTACGCAGTATGCCCCCAATGACGTCACTGCCACCACAGCCAAAGAGTATCCATGGCGGGGAATTCAAATACAGTATATAAGGAGCTGCGTCTCCTACATGTGCCCATGTACAGATTGACCATGCTGAAATAAAGAAGTGTTTGGCCCTCCTGCTGCCTCTGAGTGCAATCAATCTGCCTACATCAAAGATCCTCAAGGACCTTCTTAGTGGCTGTGGCCAGGCTTTGGAACCCTTTGCAAAGAGAAGCTAGGATTGACCCTTGCCTGATTTCCTTCCAACGGTAGGCAAAATTCTTTTTAATCCCCCCTTTTTTTGTAATAGTAGCCATTTTAGTTTGTGTTTCAAGTATATCAGAGAGTAAACAAAATAAAAAAGACAAGAAAAACATTGTGTCACTTTGGAAATTAAGTGTCTCAAACTATGAGATTTTACATGACGTGCTAGATTGGATTTTAAAATTAAATTTGCATTAAATGTTTTAAAGTGTTTTAATTTTAGTTTTGATATTAGAATGAATTTAATGAATAGATTGAATTTAATCCTATTTTTATATTTGTAATGTTATTGTATTTTAAATTACTATTGTTTTTTTATAATTGTTCCGGAAGCTACCTTGAGTTCAATTTTTTAGGAGAAAACCAATTAATAAATATGCCTTCTTAAATTTAACTTAAATAACTATGTACCAGTTGTTACACCAAAGTAACTTAGGTACTACATGCTACAGTTTAAAAGTAGTTCTAGCTATATTGCTCACCTTAATGGTAACTAGTTATGCTTTGAGTACATGATGCACAGAAGCTTCCATCATAGGCCATCGTCTTAGATGGATAGGGCATGTCCTCCATATGGATGATTCCAGGCTCCAGTACAAGACCTTGTGGAGCTCCTTTGAAGTGTTGTAAGGACTAACTGAAACAAACCATGAAGGTGTCAGGTGTAAACCTATAAACGTGCGAAGCAGCGGCTGTAGATAGCCCACTTTGGCACCAAGCCATCTCTGCTGCTACCGATCAATTTGAAGGAGAACGCCGCAGACATGAAGAGGCTAAGTGACAAATATGAAAGCTGCGTCAAACTCAACTACACCCTCCATCTATTCAGTGTACTGTGTGTAGGCGCATGTTTCATGCCAGGATCGGTTTATTGAGTCACCAGAGACACATCCATCAACTGAGAAAGTGACTTCCAGCAAAAAAATTTGTGCTTGGATATGGGTAGCCGCCGCTGCCATGATCAATCTCATAAACTGAACCCAAAAATGGCTGTTACAGTGCGTTATGGTGGGATTTGAACATTTTTATTTTCAGAATTTCCAGCAGATGATTTGTCATGAGCTTGTCCTGAGAGTATAACTTGGAGTATGATAAAAATATTGCTATTTCCCTCTCCATACTTAAATTCATCAACAGTGATCTTTGTTTTTTAATGTTATTTGATGAGCATTTCGTACTTAGGGAGAAACTGCCCCATGGCTTCATTTAACTTTCATACAAACCATACGGCATGTTCAAGTTGTTCATAGTACTTGACTACTGCCTCACTTCCAACGTTTGCTTGAACCTACATTTTTGTGAACACCACATTTGGTGTAGTGGGTAGAGTGATGGACTACCACTCAAGAGATCTGGGTTCAATCAATGGCCTGTTCAACCACAGAAATGTTTGAGCAGGTATGTGTGCAGAACTGGGAAAAAACACTCAAATATCTCACTTACTTTCAAAGCCCTATTAAGGTTGCAGTAAATTGGTTCCAGGTAGTGTTGTGGCTTAGTGGTTAAGACACTGAACTTGATGAATGGAAAGTTGGCAGGTCAGCAGTTTGTGACCCAAGTGCTGCGTAATGGAGTGAGCTCCTATCATCTGTCTGAGCTTCTGCCAACCTCACAGGTCGAAAGCAAGAAATTGCAAGTAGATAAATAGATACTAGTTCAGTGGTAAAGTGTGACAGATAGGCTTTGACCTGGCCCTTGGGTCTCCCCCATTCCTGCAAGTGACTTTTACCAGTCTGCCCTATGGAACTTTCCCAAAGACTCCCGGGGCCCAGGAGGCCTATATGACGTCCTGCAGATCCTTCTGCAACAACACCCTGGGGCTTATCTGTATTAAAAGAGCCCAGCAAGTAATATGGGGAGAATTGTATTAAATTATGGTAGTGTGTGGCTTATGGCTTAACTCTTGTCTTACCCCCTCTCCCAAAGAACAGATGTTGTTGATGAAGTAAAAATGTTTATTGTTCTCGAAGCATATTGTAGAAATAACAGTTCTTCCGTTGGTTCAGGATACAGAAGTACAGCATAAAAATGCTAATCAAAAAGGACAGTTAGGGAAATTCACACTCAGGCCTTCCCCCAGAAACAAAAGGAAAACCTAACTACTCTAGGTAATCATGACTAAGCTTGGGTTAGAGTCAGGGCCTGATGTTAGAGTCCCCCTCTCCCTTCTGAGATGTTTCTCTCAGGAACCCCAAACTGAAACTCCCTCCCAAACCATAGCTGTCAAATATCCTGTATTGCCCGTGAAAACCCCATAATTTAGCCCCTCTTCCCGCCATCATGCATTTTTAAAATAATCTCCCATATTTTTTAAAAAATCCAGGGGGCATATAAATCTCCCATATATTATTGTATTATTATATCTTTATTCATGAGGTATGTGCCTTATACCAGAGCCAGAGAGGAGGAGTGTTAGGCTCTCCCGGTGGAGGAAGAACCGCTCCCTAGGCACTCCCCTTAGCATGACTGCTTCCCTTCATGGGGAACAAGGCAGCAGGCCAGCCTTACTGTAATAATTCCATTTTAAATCTCTTTCCTCATTCTCTGCTGTGACAGCATTTCATATTATGGTGATTTTCCATGGAACTATTTCTTACACTTATATCACTTAATTGTCTACTGTCTTAGCCTTGTGTACCTCAATTTTATTTTTAAAAACTCTGTGTTTAAGGCAGGACCACAGGAATATCCTCTTTGTGTTGTATGAAAATATACTTGAAGCCTATTGGCTCATTGTCTCTTCTCTTTCCTGGGAAAGAGGGTGTGAAAAAGGGAAGAGACAATGAGCCAATCAGCTTCAAGTATATTTGCATACAACATAAAGAGGATATTTTGATGGTCCTGCCTTAAACACAGAATTTTAAAAATGAAATTGAGGTACACAAGGCTAAGACAGTAGACAATTAAGTGATTAAAGTGTAAAAAAACAGTTCCATAAAAAATCAACATAATATGAAATGCTGTTGCAGCAGAGAATGTGGAAAGAGATTTAAAATAGAATTATTACAGTAAGGTTGGCCTTTGGGGCTGTCCTGTTTCCTTATTCCCTGTGAGGGGCAGCAGTAGTGCTAAGGGGAGTGGGGTAGTGCCTAGGGGTGGTCCTTCCTCCACCCGTGGGGATTTTCTGTATTAAAAGAGCCTAGCACCCGTGGGGGAGCCCAACACTCCTCCCTGGCTCTGGTGGCTCCTCCTCTTCTAGGCTCTTGGTTGTGCCTGGATTTTGGGGAGGAGGGGGCATGGCCTGGTGGGAGGGCATGGCCCAAAATTTCCCTTATTTTTATGTTCAAAACCTGACAGGTATGTCCCAAACCCATGTGCCTATATGAAAGACATGAGCTTGGTCCTCCTAATTAGCATGCAGCCAATTAGCGCCTAGAGTTTGTATAAACAACCACTGGTTCTCATAACAAATGCATGATGTTCCCAGGCTCTGGATGTTAACATAAAAGGACATTCCAGAACAGGGGAAGAAGACAAAACATAGGCCTAAAGCTTGGAGAAGCTTCTACAAGGCTCATCTGCTTGATAAGTGCAGCAGAAAGAATTATGAGGCCTTTGCAAAGAAGCAAGGCTACATTCTAAGACAGTTTAAAAAACAAAGAAACTCCATGTTGAATAACTTGTGACCAATTCCATTACATAAGGTAACAGCCTTCCATGCATTCCAGCATTCCATGCACTCTATGACCATGGAAATGTCTGCAGTTGCAGACAGCACTGTCTCTTTGGCTGTAAACAGAGATAAGCAATGAACTCTAGAGTTGGATACGACTGGCTTTAGAGCAAGGATGACTTTTACCTTTAAGTTAGTTTCAGTGTGACAGTACATGACCAAAAAAACCACCCCTTTTTTGTACAACAGTTGCCTTCATTATAGAATATGCTTTTGTTTTGGTCTTGGTTTGGCAGTGCTGCATTTGTATCTCCTTTGGTCTTCAACTGTCTATTCCCTGCCTTTTTCCTTAATCTCTTTGGATGCAACCCACATCTTGATCTGGTCCTTTAATCTCTGGAGTTTTTAGATCTTTTTCCTAACTGGTGTCAGATTTTCCCATCTGGTTGCTGTTAGTTCTGCTGTGGAGCTGCAGTAGGGTAAGACAACAATGGTATTGTTGGGCCAAGATCCAAGAAGCAACCAGCAATCAGATTTGGGCAGAAAAATGATAAAACAGACAAACTTCAAGAAGAGCTTCTGGTTGTAGTAAACAAAACTGTTGTTAGATTATGTTATAAAATATAAACCATTGAGAGACAGAAGGAAAGAATAGTACAGTACAAGACTTTGGGATGTTTCTTCTGTTTTATGTAAGTAATAATGGGACACAGGTTATTTCACTACCTAAAATAGATGTTCAAGCAATCATGCCAACTGTCATTAATCATTAAAATACTTAATTACTGTTTGTCATGAGAGGTAAATTAATGGGAACTGATGGGGGGGGGACAAGTGTTGGTGGGCCAGACTGGTGATGTGGGGGAGAGTGTTGGTGGTGGCAGTGGGGGAGTGTTAGTGGGCCAGATTGTGAGTCCCCCATTTTAAGCCAGGGGCTGGATCACAACCCCTCAGACTGTTTACGGGCCAGACTGGTATTCCCCCCACACACACACACGCACCGCTGCCACCACCACCAAAGGTATGATCCAGCCCCTGGCTTAAAAAGGTTGAGAACCCCTGATCTAAAGGATACTAAACTAAAACAACTAAATACTGATAGTATCTAAAGGAGGCAAGTCTAAACATCTTTCTTTCTCTCCTTCTTTCATGTGTAGACAAGAAGCACCAGAGAAGCATTAAATATGAGAATATCCATTAGTGTACTGTCTCTGAAAATTTGTTCCATTTGTGTGAGCAGTCCTGTGCGTAAATAGAGAGCTGCCACACATATGAACATTTGAAAGGTAGCACAGTTCTCTACAGGGAACTTGGGGTAGATTATCCCCCCACCCCCATGGTAGAGCACACTCTGGCATACCAATAAATTTCAGGTTTAACTTGTGACAGCTCCACTTGGGGTTGTGAAAGACCTTTGCCTGAAATCTTGGGGAGCCACTGCTATTCAGTTCCAGACAAAACTGAATTAGACCAAGCACTGCTAATTTGATAACTAAGTTTTCAATGACAAGGAAGGACTAATTTCCATTAAGGAAAATACACACCCATGTTTTGCCTTTTCTAAACCCTGGCTTGTTTATAACCAGTCACTATTTCTAAACGAAATTGAAGTGATGTCTTTTAAGATGCTCAGATCACTGATACTTACATATGTAAATAAATATAAGCTAATTTTTAAATACTGGAAACTATTCAAGACCAGTGGTGGAAATGCTGGTTCAAATAATATCTTGTGACAGAAGCCTCACTTCTGTGTGCCAGCTAGGTATTAGTTTGGCTTCTCATGTTCATAATTTTATTGCAAGTCATGCCAGAATCCTACCTTACGAACATTATGGAACTAGTGGTTTGGAAACTAGGATTTGCTGTAATTCAGTAATAACCCTGCCAATGATGAGGAATGCATTAGAACCTTGAGTGAAACTGGCCTTTGAGGAATAGTGACACATCGTATAAATTGGGTCCATCAGCTTAACATACATCCATTCATATCAGCTGTGTTTCACAGAGATCACAAGAGAGGGAAGGAAAGTGGGTCCAACTTGCTTATTTTCAGGAGTTTCATGAGCCTTTTGCCTTTCCTTCCAATTTCTTTTATGTTTTATATTCTCACTAGCATTTTTGAGTGGGTGGTTGGGGTGGTTTTGGGGTGTGTGCACCCCCCCAAAAAAAACCACCCAACCACCAACACACAGATAATAACTTCCCAGCAAGGCAGGGGTTCCCTGTGAGAGAGAGACAGAGAGAGAGAGGGGGGGGAGTGCTCCGCATTCGGCCCTTGTCTGTCGGAGAAAGCAAGCCCCTTCTCTGACAGGCAAGGGCTGAATGTGGAAAGGGCTCGCTTCCTTCTAGGAGACGAAGGCAGCAAACAGAGTGCCATTCACTGCCTTTGCTTCCCGGGGAAGTGGTTTGCTTTTGTCGGTGGGAGGGGGACAAAGGAACCAGTGCCTTCTCCCCCGGCCCCCCATGGAAAGTGATGGCTTCCCTCCGGGAGGCAAAGGCAGCGAACAGAGCGCCGTTCACTGCCTTTGCTTCCCAGGGAAGTGGTTAACTTTCCTCATTGGGAGGGGGACAAAGGCACCAGTGCCTCCCCCCCCCCCCCCAGAAATTGATGGCTTCCCTCCGGGAGGCGAAGACAGAGAACTGAGTGCTGTTCTCGGCCTTAATCTCCCTAAATTAAGTGGCAGGCATGTGGGGAGAAGATGGTCTCCCCCTCCTCCCTGCAACCCCGCTGAAGCCGCAGCGACGCCAGCACCGGCCTTCGTCACCAGGGCCGCGGGGAAGTGGTTGGTTAGCCGGCGTGTCAGCATTTTTTTAACGCACGCTGGCTTCCCAGCATTCTCTGTGCTTGCACCCTTCAGCCTGATTGGCTGAGGGGTGGCATGGTTCGGAGGACACTGGGCCTTGTAGTTTTATTTTTTGTTAGTGTTCGTGGGGCAGTTGCCCCACTCTCGGCAGTCGGACCCTTGTGGAGATGCTCGCAGGGCAATTAGGTAAGTGTGGGCGACTCGGTACAGGATGGTTGGGCCGGGTGTGGATGTGCATGCCGGACACGTACCATGCAACCCTCTTCTTATAGGTATAGATGAAAGAAGCTGTTGACATCATCTTGCTATCATTAACTGACCAAGCAGAAGACATAAAAGGCAAGCGTATTAATAGTACATTTGAATATTTAATTACAATTATTATTTAACAAAGTTACATTTTTAAGAAAACAAATTTTAATTATATTGGGGGGGGGGGAGAGAGAGAGAATGTTAAGATCAGTCTGGACTGAAGCCCAAAAGTCAAGGTCTCTCCTGTGTCGTAACAGTATAGACCAGGGATTCTCAACCTGTGGCCTGTGAGCCGGATGCAGCCCGGCACCATTTCATGTGGGCCCCCAGGAACATGACCTAGCCCCTGGCTTAAAAAGGTTGAGAACTCCTGGTATAGATTATTTGCTTTCCCTCTAGTGCATTCTGTTTAATCACCACAGGGACATATCTTTCTAGCTTAGGGGTCACATTATTAGCCCCTCACTTGTAACTTATCTGTCCATTGGCTTCTACAGTAGAAGCACTATTGATAAATTGCTGCACGTGGCAGCAAGCGTTAAGTTGCAATGTCATTGCTTTTCATTTAGGAAGCTTTCCCAGGAACTTTCCATGACAGCTAAAGAGCTCTGTGCAAGAGGTAGCAGACATAACTCATTCCAGCCAATAAACCCAGGGAACGAAATGGATTTTAAAAGTTCAAGATCAAATATGCTGGTAAGATAAATGTGTCTGCAATTATGCTCTTTGTGAAATGCATCTTGATATAAAGATGCTGGAAACAATAACATTCCACCGATATCAAAATCTCAGGCAGGAACAAGAGGTCCTAGGGTCTTTTGTGTCATTGTGGAGGAATCTTCAGTATTCCCCACAGCAGCACCTTGGTGGCAGAAAACCTTTTATTTTCTTGTTTGAGTAAGACATTACAGGAAATTTGAACTCTTCTGAGCTTCACTCATATTTGAGAGCATCAGTTACAACCCACAACCCACCTTTCAAAGCCCATTCGTTTATGATAATAACTGAATGCATGTATGCACCATGAGACTCAGATATCTTAATCTTGACATGATATTTAGGGGGTCTGCACTTCCTGGCCTGTTTTATTTCAAATGCCCCCAAGGTTCAGCATTCAAAGATTGGCAGCATTGTTGAGCACACCTAAAGACTAGGACTATTGTTCAGATTTAAAGATAGCACTGAAAATGAGTATGATGGACAATAGATGGGCAGGCTACAGCACCAGATCATGGGGCATGCATGCAGCAGACAGGCTGAGGTCTGCTGTTACTTTTGAAATCTAACAACTGAGCCCAAACAAACATGGCAGAATCAACTGCATATAGTTCAAATGATCTCATGTCATCTGTACCCTATCCCAAGCACTGTGACAGGAGAGTGCTGGTAAAATTCATGTCCTAGATTGGAAGCTGAGTCTGTTAATGAACAAAGGTCCCTTCCTTTTTCTCCATATCACCTCATTATTATTTTTTGGTTCACATTATGCTGTTGGAGGCATTATCCAACTATTTTAAGAAAGTGTGAATACTGGACTGAATTAGGTTGGACCAGTAGCTGCAATCAGATACAATAAATACCAATTTAACAATGGGTACACATTATTACCTCAAAGATTGTGGTATTTTTGCATCACAATCGGGCGTACCCTGCTAATGGCTAATCTTTCTCACACTGGGTCAGGCGAAATGAACTGTAGAATGAACTCACGAAAAGGTGCCTTCATTTTGGCAGTTTCACGTCTGCCCTAGACATGGAAGAAGAATTTAATAATAATAATAATTGTTATCAAAATAGAGACTTCACTTGATGCTCCTGATCTGAATGGGATTATCTGAGATCTGAATTACACATACCCAGTTCACATCAGACCTGATCAAATTCCAGTTTAGTGCAAATTTCAGAATTTGTGAAGTACTTAAAATAGGGGATCCAGGGGGATGTCTCTGCCCATTCTTGCTACTTGAAAGGTGATACCCCACTAAATAATTGGGTTTTCTCCATATAATTCAAATAATTAACTGAAAAACCTGCCTTACACTCACTAGTGGCCATAAAGAGTTTTAAAAGCCCTCCCCCCTCCAATTTCAGATTTAGGGGCAGGGATGCTTCAGATTGCCTCAAATTAAGGCAAAAGTCTCCCATAGGCTTTTGAGAGGCAAAAGGGGATATTTAAGTTCAATAGTAATGTAAGGGCTGCATTTGGTCCACCAGGAATCAAGTGTAATGTTCCTTTGTGTAAATAAAATATGAGCCACCACTATTGAATGTAGTTTGCAATGCAGAGCAATAGCAGATAATCACTTTTGTTTCAATATGCATTATGATGAAGGACAGCAATGAGGGCCAATAAAACAGACTAAGATTCTGTGGGGGTTTATTGTATCCTGGACCAAATGAATGCAAAAATTGGATTGTTGAAACTGGGTTATTTTTTAAAAAATGATACGCAAAGTGAAAAAATAAGAAATGTCTACCAAGAGGTTTGCCACAAGGCTGAAAGTACAACCCAAGCATATCTGGCCTGTCTTGCAGTGACGTCTGCAACCTGTGTTAGGCCATTGTGGCACAACTCAATGCAGAATCCTGAGGTGTCACATAACCTTAGAAGACTTTGTGCCTTCCATGCTACAAGTATGGAATTAAACATGAAGGAAGCGCCTTTGTCACTGACACCTTGTCATCTCACCGAAAGATTACAACATGTTGTATCACAGTAGAACTGGGCAATTCTGGAAGGGTCATGGGTCAGTTTTTCATTCTTTTGGGTCCACAGCAGGCTGTGTCTGCCCTGAAATGGAGTAAAAATATGAAACATTCAACCCAAATATTGTTGGAAAACTGCTTCCAATTTTTCATATATATTTTTTGTTTTCCCCCCCTCTTTTTAAAAAATAGGGTTTATTTTGGGTGAGGTGGGATAGGGAGACTGTATTCTCTTTTACTGGAACTTCTATGAGTGAGAAAGCACATTTCAGAAATGTTCCCTGCCCCCCCGCCCCCCCCCCCCAAGTGCATGGGTTCCAAAATGATTTTAAGGGCATGAAGCCCATACCCGTCAAGCATGGCTCCGCAAAATACCGGAAATTACTCCGCATGTACAGTAGCCCATTTGTGCATGCGCACCGTGGCCGTGCATGTGCAGTAGCCTATTCGCGCATGTGCACCATGGCTGCGCATGCTTAATAAGCACTTTCCCTGCCATTCAAATATGTGCCGGCGGCGGGAAAGGGGAGGAATGAACACTGAAAAATGGGAAATCCTGGCCAATACGGGATACTTGACAGGTATGCATGAAGCCCTGGGTTTCATTTTGCACTGCCTTTTTTTAGAGTAAGATTTCCTGAATAAGCATGCAGCAAATAGAAGCACCCTTGATTCAGAGACAACCGCTGACTATAAACATGATTTATGAGGGAGGAGGTTGAGAAAAGGTATGACCAGCATTGCATTTTGGCTGCCAAATTATGACAAATATGTAAGAGAAAGTCTTGGGAAATGTACAACTCACACCTTACGGTAAATACCACAATATTTCCCCCCACTTTTTTAAATAAACCTTTTAACACAATAACATTATTTCTAGTGAACGTCTAAATTTAGTATCCATTGAAGCTGAGGCTTTATCAATGTCTAATACAAATTCAAATTCAGGTCTTATACAGATTGGACAGGCTTGACTTTTGACATGCCTGTTGTTAATTTTGAGTGAACAAAAAACTAGAGGTCCCTCTTGTGAAATATCTTCTAGTTAAAGAAGCATTTGTGTAAATACTGCCTCCTTTAAACTCTACTGCCTTTTGCTAAAGACACGGTTCATCACTTGTTCTGGGCAAGGCCTGGTTGAGAACATTGCTTTACTTCCTATTTGAGCTATGTCTTCGGCTACATTCCCAGCCAAACAGACCTTTTCAATCAAGGCTTTCTCTGTGTTTGATTTTTTTTGGCTGCTTCTCTAATGAGTGTCTAGTTTTTGTGTTCTGCCTTCTCATCTGCAGTTGCTATTTTGACATAACCCTTGTTCAGACTAGAACCTCGTTCTCCCATGTGTTTCAAACCAATCTCAACACAATTATACACTCACTTCCAAGACTATGGGAAATCCTCTCCCAAAGCCCGCGTCCGTATTGTTAAAATAAGGATGTTTGAAAACAGGTGACTCATTTCTTTGTTAAATAAGAAACCCAAAAGAAAAACCCAAACAGTTTCAAGTGTGGGTAGCTTTGGAAGGCCCACAGAAACATAAATGTGCTGCACCAGCCTAGGCATATTTTTACGGTGGTGGGATTCAGCAGGTTCGCCAGAACCAGTAGCAGAAATTCCAGCTGGCCCCGCCCATCCAAGTTTTGAAATAAAGTAGTCCTAATTCAGGTGCAACGCAGGGCTTTCCCCTTGGCCACGCCCACCATACCACGCCTACAGAGTAGGTAGTAAAAAAAATTGAATCCCACCACTGCATATAAACCACAAATAAGTCTCACTATTTGTTATATCCGGCCCTTATAAGCAACAGTCCAGACAACCGTGAACAAAACAGCAACAAGTATTAATTCAACAGTCTTTTAGGTTATGCTTACAAGGTGCTCCGGACACAGAGATGGCTATACAATCCCATGTAATCAGTCTTTGGTGTCTTGCAATGAAGACAATAGAAGGAGCTGCAGTAGGGCTAACACAACTTTATTGCATGATGGTCAGGGTGAACATGTGGTAATGGTGGACAAACAGCTCTATTTATAGTACACTGTACATTTGAATATTCCGGTGTGGTAGCTCATTGGCTACTGTCCGCGTGACGTCATGGATTATCATGCCCATCTTCTCCAGGTGCGTTGTGGTGGGAAGGTTTCCCGCTCTGCAGGTATTCGGAGAATCTGTACCATGTGAGCCGGATGCTCGCTACTGCCACCTGTGGCCTCTTAGCTCGCATCCTTATACAGCTTGTTACAATGTGTCTCTGATTAGATACAATTGGATACATTGACTGGATACATTCTGTTAAAGGGAACCTTGCAACATTCATTCAATACATAACACAGTCCCTCCGGAATCTGCCATGTAGGAGGCAAGGACTAGCTACACCAGAAGTGACAGCATAGTAGAGGAGACCCAGGCTTAACACGTTGCTGGCTACCTGTGCGGAATGGGTAGTATAGATCCAGTCCGGCCCCACCCTTGTTTGCTCATGGGGCTTATATAGTGTCTCCCCAGCAGTGGCTCATTGATACAAAGTAGCGACCCGCCAGATTACCATAACCAACCAATCATAACAGGGTATATATGTAATTAACCAATGGGGAACAGGATCCAAAACTGTAACCAATCACAGGGCTTGGATTAGCCTTATGAGCGCGCCCTGGAACAGGCATTTTGTGTCCTTTTTGACTCCTAATTTGGATGGCAGGAAACTGCCATTTCCTTCCTTGCAAGGCACTACCCGCGCAACTTGCAATAGTGCCTCAATACACAACACTATTTCAATAGGGCTTACTTCCATGGAAGTCGCATACATGTTAGGTAAGGTTATTCATGTAGTATCAGTATTCATAGATGTGATTGGCCTTTACATGTATCAGACTGTTTAGAGCAGGGATTCTCAACCTGCAGCCCGTGGCACCATTTCATGTGGCCCACCACCACATTTCATGTGGCCCTTCCACTACACCAGGAAGTGCCATGTGGTGGAGGAAGGGCAAAATGTCTGTCTGGCCCCCGAAGCTGTCTGAGGGAACGTGACCCGACCCCCAGCTTAAAAGGTCGAGAACTCCTGTTTTAGAGTAGAGGTATCAAGCCTATGGCACATGAGTCCAAGGTAGCATGCAAAATATATTTCTTGACACATTGGTCCCTGCTGCTGTTAATTTGGTTCAAACCACCAGTTATAGGATTGGAGAGGAGGAGGAAACACCATCATCATGTTACTGTCAGGATATCGGGTGCAGTCTGCTGAAAACACTTTGCCATTGCTATGGCAATTGCCATACCACTGGAGGTGTGTGTGTGTGTGTGTGTGGGGGGGGGGTGTTAGTGTTGGAGGCCTCAGCATTAGCCAATGTTGTCCAGGGCTCTCTCAGTCTGCAAAGAGATGTTGCTATCACAGGGTGGACAGAACATGGAAGTGGCAAGAGGCAGGTAACCACAACCTCCCTTGTCACAATCTTGGAGTGTATATTATGCTTATTTTTCTTTCCTTGGTTTAATTTTTTATAACATTCTGTCCAGCCCACACCAAGCAAAATAGGTGTGGGCTGGATAGAATAACCGTCAGGTGGATACACAGTTGCCGAATAATAATACTCAGAGAGAGTATTTATCAGTGGTTCCTTCTTAAACTGGGAGGAGGCAACAATGTGGGTACCACAAAATTCAGACTTGGGCCTGGAGCTCTGGAACATTTAAAAAAAAATACTTGCATGTATGGGTTCAGGGAATATTTATTTGTGGATAACACAAAATTCAGTAGAATAGCTAATACCTTAGGAGACAGGAACAAAATTCAAGATATTGATAGGTTCAAGGACTGGGCTAAAAAACTAGATAATGAACTTTAACAGGTAAAAGTGCAAAGTTCTACACCTAAATGGGAAAAAACAACAATCACAACATGAGGGATACTAGATTCTACAAGACTGTAAATGAGAAAGATCTTGGAATTATTGTAGATCACAAGCTGAACATGAGTCAACAGAGCGATGTGACTTCAAAATAAATAAATGCAAATTTAGGTTGCATAAATGGAAATAAACCGCTTTGGGTCCCCCACAGGGTGAGGAAGGCAGTTAATAATAATAATAATAATAATAATAATAATAATAATAATAATAATAATAATAATAATAATAATAATAGTCGTCATCGTCGTCATTATCTCCAAATCCTGTGACGTTCTAGTTCTCCTCTATTTAGTACTACTGTTCCTGGCAGGGAAGACCAACCAACACATAATGAAAATAAATAATCAAAGGTATATTCAGAACAAATCCAGTGGACTTTTTGCTACTGTCATAGTGGCAGAACTAAAGAAAGCCATGAGAAGATGTAGGAATGGCAAAGGAGCAGGATTCAGTGATATCCAGCTCGAGCAAGTGAAACATTTTGTACAAAACACAAAGGTATGGCTTTTCCACCTTTTAATAACTGCTGGACAAGCAAATAGAGAAGATGAGAATGAAGGAAACTACCAGCAGACTTGAGAATATCATTCAAGATTAAAATAAGTTCAGCATAGGTGAGAGCAGGTAGACATCCCAATAAGGTTTATCTCTTGCTTTATCTGCAATATGCTCTTCATGCAAAGTCATACATTTTCTTCAGTGTAGGCTGAGTAGCACCTAGTTAACTCCAACATATCCACCACAGGCTGAATCTACATTCCTTGATGTGCTATTTAACTAACTAGGAGCACCTGCATTTTACCTGGATTTAACTAGTTTAAACTCGTTCATCCTTATTTACTCTTTTACTAACTCCAGACACTGAATGAGAACTTCATCAGCCTCCTTGGAATGAGATGGAAAAAAAAATACACTGGATGTCATACAGATAATACAGAATGTCAAAGCCCTTTGTGAGATATTCCATTTCATTTCATGCAGATGGTGATTGTGGTGAGAGACTGTATAAATTATGGCTAATGACTTAGCCATGAACCAGATTTCCCTAACTTCATTTTCTGGAAATGTACCACCAGGAAGAATGTAAGCAGCTCCATCTGAGTAATCCAGAACCTAAATGAAAGCCATTCTAGCCCGGCATCTATCTAGTTCTTAGGATAGATAGTCTTCCAAGATGGTCAAAGATGTAGCTGTCCCATAACTTACAATAAAATTGGATGCCAACTGACAAATTACCAAATGAATTCTATTTATGGTTTGAATATTTGACTCTGGAGCCAGAGACTGGGAGTTCAATTTCCTATTATGTTTCTTGGGAGAAGAGTCAGGCCATGTGGCCTTGGGCAAGTTGCACATTCTCAGGGTGCCCACAGAAGCAGGGAAGGGTAAACCACTTCTGATCATACTGTACCTGAAAAGAGTAGACATAAGTCAGAAATGACTTGATGACACATGAAGACAAGGAGGAGGAGGAGTGTAAAATAGTTTCTAAATAACTCATGTCACAAATAATGACAAACAGATTTTCTCAGTTTTTATTACTAGGCATTCTTTAAAAATCATAATGGAGACCTTTTCCCCTATTTTCTGCGCAGTTTTATTTCTATGGTTTGATTGTGTTTGTTCTGCTTTTTTAACATTGTGAGCCACCTAGAGTGGGAGTGCATCCCAGATGGGTGGGGTATAAGTCGAATAAACAAACAAACAAACAAACAAACAAACAAACAAACAAACAAACAAACAAACAAACAAACAAACAAACAAACAAACAAACAAACAAACAAACAAACAAACAAACAAACAAACAAACAAACAAACAAACAAACAAACAAACAAACAAACAAACAAACAAACAAACAAACAAACAAACAAACAAACAAACAAACAAACAAACAAACAAACAAACAAACAAACAAACAAACAAACAAACAAACAAACAAACAAACAAACAAACAGGGACCATAATATGAGTTATGCTAAAAAGGGATAAGCATGAAATGGCCTGCCATTACATTAAGTTATTACATGTAGTTGTTAGGCTTCAGAAAACAGAAGGAATTGGATGGACAGGGAAGAAGAGTAGCTAAAAGCGATGGGAAAATGCTCAGTGTATGGATATATTAAAGAAAAATAACAAATGTCGGTGTTCAGATGGGAACAGTACTGGTGAATCTCTATACCAGAGATTACTATAAAAAGATGAAAAGGGAAGAAATCCAGTTTCAATGTTGCACAGCATCTCCAAATCTAACCTGGCCATTGGACATAGCTGGTATCTAAAGCCAAACAGACATATTTTTAATCTAATGGGAGAACAAGAATCTTTCTAGTTAGGCTGTAGAATAAGCAAAATCTCTTAAAGTCACTAGAACCATGTCATGAGTATAGAAAGAACCAGAATTTCCCTAAGAAGGTTGTTGGGATTTGGAATAGACCCTGGAGATTACAGAAGCAAATGAAATGTCAGGTGAGGTAAATCAAAGCACAGAATAAGAATCCTTCCTTATTTTATTTTATTTATTATTTTATTTTTATTTATATACCGCCTTCCTCACCCTGGGGTGACTCAGGGTGGTTTACATTTCATAAAATATACATAGGGGCAAAATGGCTCCTCTTCTGCCCACCCAGGCCTTGGGTGGGTTTAGTGTTCAAGGAATGAAGAAGCAGACGAATGAAGTAGTGAAATTCAGCTCTTTATTAGGGGGGTTTGAACACAGATTGGATGGGGCAAAACTCGGATTTATATACACTATCAACAGTAACAGTAACAATAATACAACAAGCCCATTGGTTAACAGAGTGTGCACATTTTTCAATCCACTTATTTGCATAAGAATAGATACATGAGAAAAGATACATTCTGCTCCTATAAACAGTAACAGTTAACATACATAACATTCCTCCCCCCTAGGTAAAAACAAAATCCTTTAACCAGGATGGCAGTCTAGTTTCCCTTCTGGGTCGGACGCTTGGCTGAGCCAGCTCAGGGGCTCGTAGAATGGGTGACCCGACTGGAGTGAGGGATTGCTAGAGGAGGAGGATTGTAAACCCAAATTTAAGCCCCATTTGTCAGATGGAGTAGCAGGGGATTGCTCAAAACCAAAATCTAATTCTGTGGATAAAAAAGACAACTCGGGGTCCCTCCTGTGTGTACTAAGAGTGGAGGGCGACTCCAAACAAAATTGGTCATCATCAATAAAGGAATCCAGAGTGCTAGGCTGGGACAGTGTAGGGGTACACATGGCCGGAGTAGGGGAGCATTCCACAATTGCCCCTTGAAATCAGTTCCTAGAACACACCTCTGGGTCTAAATTAGCTTGCTGCTGACAATTCCCTCTGCCCCCTGGGTTTAAATGGGTGGGGGCCAACCCTAACATTGAGTGTCTGTATTCGTCCTGTGGGTCCAGTATTCTGGGTCTCAATTGATCCGCGTGCCTCCTCTAGATCAGACCAGTGGTTGTTTCAATTCTGTAAAAAACAGGACCAGTCTGATCGATCACAAACCTAGGCACCCATGTAGGACCACCAGCTGCATAATTGCAGCAATGTACAGGGTCTCCGGATCAGAAACACTTCTGGTGTTGGATCGCTATATTTGTGCCTTTGTCCTCCACCCTAGAGGGATCCAATCTGTCCAGCAAGGATGACAGTTTCCTTCGCTGGAGCAATTCAGCAGAGGACAGCCCTGAGGCAAGGGGGGTGAGTCTATACGTGAAAAGAAACTGGCATAGCTGGAGCCCCAAATCCCCTTTACCCATACGCCGAAGCGTGTCTTTAGTTGTGTGCACCTGGTGGCTGGGTGGAATGGGGTGGCAGTGATTTGCCTAATTGCACTCCTTTCCATGAAGGATTGGAATTCTGCAGATGTGAACGTGGACACATTGTCGGACACCAGCATATCTGGAAGTCCAAATGCTGCGAACAGCCTTCTCAGGTGCATTATTGTGGTGGCTGGAATGGTATTAGGCACTCTAATCACTTCCAGCCACTTAGAGAATGAGTCTACAACCAACAAAAATAGGGCAACCCTAAATGGACATGCAAAATCTATGTGCAACCTGGACCATGGGCCCCTAGCAGAATCCCATTCCCGAGAGGGAAGGTGGGATTGCTCTGGACGAGAGGATTGACAGCTGGCACAAGTGCTGACCATCTGCTCTATGTCTTGGTCCAGTTGAGGTCACCAAAAGTAGCTATGGGCAAGTGCTTTGGAACGTACAATTCCTGGATGACTTGTGTGAAATAAATGTAAAACCTTTTTCCTGAGAGTGACAGGAATGACCACCCGCTGGCCCCATAGAAGGCAACCTCATTCCACTGACAATTCCAAATGCTTGCGGTCGAATGTTCTGAATTCCTCGGCTAGAGTAGAGATAGGCCAGCCTTTTTGTACCCAAGATGTTACTTTAGTCAATCCTCGGCCATAGCTTTGGCTATATCTGAGGGGATGACTGGGGGCGAGTCAAATGCTTCAATCACGAGGACCTGGTGGTTGCTTTCGATCTCGCAATCAGCTTCCCCAACCCCTGGCAGTGGAGAACGTGACAGGGTAACAGCGTGGCTGATGTTCTTGCCGGGCCTGTGCACCAAAGTAAAATCGTATGCATTTAGGAAAATTGCCCAATGCAACATCCTTGGGGACAGAATTTGAGGCGTGGACTTCCGGTTCACAAAGAATCCAAGGAGGGATTTGTGGTCAGTTATGATGGTAAAAGTCCTTCTGTAAAGGTAATAGTGGAATTTCTTAGTGCCTGCCACGATTGCCAGTGCCTCCCTGTCTGTCTGAGCATAATTTTTCTCAGGCTTTGAGAGCGAACGGGAATAGAATGTTATGGGGGCTTCCGTCCCATCACATAGTACATGGCATAACACAGCTCCCACCCCCACAGGGAATGCATCACACACAAGTACAACTTCTTTGTTAGGATCAAAATGAGTTAATACAGCATCCGAAGATAGCAACCTTTTGAGTTCTAGGAACGCTTTCTCCTGGCAATGGCCCCAGTGCCAAACAGTATCTTTCTTAAGAAGCCGATGTAATGGTTCAGCAGCTAAAGCTTTGCGATGGAGAAAAGTGTGATAGAAATTTAACAATCCTAGAAATGATTGCAATTTGGCTTTACATTTCGGCCTGGGTGCATTCTGCATGGCTGTCACCTTGGAGTCGGAGGGCATGATACCTTGGGGTATAATGCAGTACCCCAGGAACTCCACTTCCCATGCCAAAAACACACATTTGTCTCTTCTGAGACATAGACCGGCCCACTCGAAACATGAGAGGACTCGATCGAGCCTGGCCGCTAGTTCGACGGTGTCCTTAGTAGTGATCAGGACATCGTCAAAATATGGCAGGACACCAGGCAACCTTTTCAAAATACGTTCTACAAGAGATAGAAATATTCCAGGGGCTGCATTCACCCCGAATTGTAGTCTAGTTACCTTAAATGCCCCCCTATGCGTTACTATGGTCTGGGCTATGGAAGCAGCAGGAGACACAGTTAATTGTTGGTAAGCCTGGGCAAGGTCAAGTTTTGCGAAGCAATTTCCTCCATGCAAGGAGGCAAGAAGGTGGCTTACCATGGGCACAGGATATGCATTCGGGCAAATAGCTTTATTGATGGTACACTTGTAGTCAGCACATATCCTGACCTCCCCATTACTTTTCAAAGCAGTACCCAGCGTGGCTTCATCCAGATGGGCCAGATGGTTGGGTCAAGCTCAAAGTCAACAGGGGGTACTTTGTATAAACCTAAACCCTTTTTGAATACCTCAGGATGTGCAGCACAAACGTCCCGGATTGGATCAGCATCTATTGCATGGATGTCAGAAAGCCGGATTCCCAGGGGCCTAAACCATTGGGTCCCAATAAGACAGTTAGTGCCCTGCTTAACTACAACCAATGGCAAGGAGGTGCAAATGTTTTTGAATTTAACCAAGAAATTACCCACCCCAAGGAGCAGAATCTGGCAACCTTGCACATCCCGGAGGAAAGTTTTAAAGGATTTAAGCTTGGGCTGAGAGGCAGGGGGAATTCTCAAAAACTCCCGCTGTGGGATTATGGAAAAGGTAGTACCTGTATCCACCTCCATCTTGAAGGGGACGTCCTACAGGGTCGGGTCTGCGAAGAAATGCTTGCTGATGATGCCCACTTGGCACGGCTCAGGCTCGGGTGACACTTTGGTGATGGACGTGTTGTGGTGATGACTCTTCTTGGGTAAAGGCACTGGAGGTCTTTTCTTTCACTGTCAGCATACCTTAGCAATGTGCCCTCTTCGCTCGCCATCACACTACGTTGCTGGACTCCGATGAAAAGGTGGAAGCAGGAGATGCTGAGGTGGATGAAGATGAACTTTGCTGAGCTTGCCCAGCTGAGTCGGTGGCACTGGTGGTGGAGTGGCGATGCCAGAAAAGCTTTATCCCAGACCGTGCAGCCTCAGACGCTACTGCCTCTTCTAGGACATCTGTGAAGGTTAGCGTCTTTCTGATCATGAGGTGACATTGAGCATCTTTGTCCCTCATGCCGGCCAGCAGATGGTCCCGGAGTGCTTCTTCAAAGTTATCCCACTTGCACGGGGCGGCAGCAATGTGCAGGTGGTGGCGTAGTCCACAATGGATGCACCGGGTCGCTGCTCTCTTCTGTGGAAGGCCACCCTGGCCGGCAAGATCAAGACCTCTGGCTGCAGGTGCCTCCTCAGTGCGGACATGATTTCTGCAAGTGGTACCACATCCACGTCCCTTGGGAGATTGAGGTGGGTTGCTAGCTCAAGCATCTCAGAACAGCACTGAGCGAGGAAACAGGAGCGCTTCTGGTTTCCGTCGGTGATCTTCTGTGAGGCCATTGCGTGGCAGAAACGATGTTCGTATGTTGCCCATTTCTCTGGATGCGGTGGGTCGAATGGGCTGATGTTGCTGCTGTGTGGAGTCACCATCCCATCCTCGTCACCAGTTTAGTGTTCAAGGAATGAAGAAGCAGACGAATGAAGTAGTGAAATTCAGCTCTTTATTAGTGGGGTTTGAACACAGTTTGGATGGGGCAAAACTCGGACTTATATACACTATAAGCAGTAACAATAATACAACAAGCCCATTGGCTAACAGAGTGTGCACATTTTTCAATCCACTTATTTGCATAAGAATAGATACATGAGAAAAGATACATTCCGCTCCTATAAACTGTAACAGTAACAATAATACAACAAGGCCTGTGGCTAATAGAGTGTGCACATTTTTCGATCCACTTATTTGCATAAGAATAGATACATGAGAAAAGATACATTCCGCTCCTGTCAGAAAACACAGTTTACATACATAACAGTGGGCAAGAGACCCAGCGGTGGGGTGTGTGTGTGTGTTGCGGCGTGGATGGAAAAGCTTATGAGAACTACTATATGCCAGGTATAAATTCAACTTTCCAACATGAATAATATATAGCTATTAGATAAATAAATTATCTAGCAATTATGGATTTAGAGCAGAATTTAGATTCCTCTTGTATTTCCTTTTTTGTGAGCTTTCTGGGTGGCCTTTATTTGAAACGAAGGCTCATTAGTGATAAAATATTTTTTTATATAAAAGGAAAATAATACATAAAAGAAGAAAGACATCAATACATAATAGAAAATAACATAAATGTAAAAATTACAAGTAAAAATCAATAATAAAATCACATACTTAAAAATACAATAATAACAGATAGGGTATATTCACTTTACCTTATTTGAACCATCTTGTTTAAACATAAACTATTTTGATGTAAAAATACACTATCTTAAAAAACAAATCTGAACATAAGATAATGCCCCAGTGCTATGTACATTGCCTTGGGAATTGCCGAGCTGCCCAGCATCACATATTATAACCAAAAACTCTTTTGTCTTGGGGTTGGTCTGCCACCTTTACCTTCAGACAATGTATAAACCAGAAATGGTTTCCAAATAATTCCAAATTTGTTTTTATCTGTAATACCTCTTTTTATTTTCAATTCCCATGTTAACTTGTCATTTAATGCAAGTTGCCACATTTCTCTATACCATTCCTCTATATCTACTATAGAATCGTTCTAGCAATACATTGTCTTGCAGTTGTCAATATTATTGTTAACAGTTCTTTATTATGTTCTTCCATATTATATTGGCAAATTCCATCAATAAGGCGGTGCCTGACTCCAGCTTAAGGTTACTACCCATTATTTGTGATATTTCATTTTCTATTTTAAGCCAAAAAGCTTTAACCACATCACAACTCCACCACATATGTTCATAAGTCCCTGTAACAGTCTTACATCTCTAACACATTTTCGTTTTAGTACAATCCATTTGATTTAACCTAACCGGTGTCAGGTACCACCTCCACAACATTTTATAGTTATGTTCCATGACTCTCACAGACATAGATCTCATAATTCTTTTTTTCTATTTATGCCTCCAACTTTCCTCCGAAATTCTAATATTCAAATCTTTTCCCCATTTTTTTCTTAATGTTTCCTGTGATCCGTCATCACCATTTAACATTTTATACAACTTACCAACAAGGCCCTTAATTCCTACCTCTCCCTTTCTTATTCTAAATACCAACTCTTCAAAATCTGCCCTTTCTCTTGTTAAACTAGTCTCCAAAAAGTATTTGTTATTCCATTCATTCAATAAAATAAATTGAAACCAGTTCAAATTCATTTGTTCATAAATTCCCAGTCTTTTTTCTTTGTTTTTACATATCTGAATCCAATCCTTCAGCAGGAACACATAATTTTCAAAAACACATCCTTCACCTTCCTATCCATCTTTAACGGAAAATTCCTCAAATCTTCCATTTCTGTAATTGGGGACACATCTGGAGCTAACTTCGTTTTCAATTTCTTCCATAAATTCAATGTTGCTTTTATCAATCTATTTTTAAATTCAATTTTTGTTGATACTTTGTCCAAAAAAAATTGCTTTACCAACATGCGTCACTTCCTTCATCTCAATTTCCTCCCATATCATCTCTTCTTTCATTAAAATTTTTGTCACATTTTTTAATTGAAACGCCGTATAATAGGTATCAATATTTGATATTCCCAATCCACCATCTTTCTGTGCTAAATACCACAACTTTTTTTAATATATTCTTGGTCTCTCCCCCCCCCCCAATTACAATAGTCATTCAGAATTTTTTGAAAATCTTTTATCTTGTTATCTTTAAGTTGTATTGGTAAAGCATCTAACAAAAAGTTTATTTTTGGTAATAATTTCATTTTACACAGTGCAATTCTACCGAACCAAGGCAGCTTCAGCCTCTTATATTGTTTAAATTTTTCCTTCATTTCTTTTTTCTGTTTTTTATAATTTAACTTTATTAAATCCTCAAATTTATTTGATATATTTATCCCCAAATATTTCAAATTATCCTTAGCCTGAATGCGATATATTAATTTAATCTCTTCTGTTTTTATTCATATTACAGAATATTACTTCCAATTTATCCCAGTTTATTCTCAATCCAGTCATTTCCCCAAATTCTTTAAGATGCCATTGTATCTTCACTAAGGCTTCTTTTGGATTTTTCATAATTATTAGGGTATCATCTGCATACAAACTAATTTTATTCCCTTCCAATCCTTCAATGTTTTTGTCTTCCCTCATCATGTTTGCCAATATTTCCATTGCCATTATAAATAATATTGGTGAAAGTGGGCAGCCCTTACGTGTTCCAGCCTTAAGCGCTCTACCTCTTCTGTAAAAGCTTTGTTTACTCTCACTTTAGCAAAACCATGTTGATATAATTGATCTATAGTCCTTTTAAATTTCTTCCAAACCCATAATTATTAACCATCTCTTTAATTGTAATCCATTGTAACGAATCAAATGCTATGTATATATCCAAAGATAATAATCCCACCTCCTGTTTAGTGTGAAGTGCTGAATCTATTAAATCTACTACCCTCCTTGTTAAGTCTGTCATCTGCCTCCCTTTTAAGAACCCTGCTTGATCCCTGTTTATATAGTCTGTCATAAAACTATTCAACCTTTTTGCAATAATGGCTGTAAATATTTTAGCATCTTGATTTATTAATGAAATTGGTCTATATGCTTCTACTTTCGTTAAACCTTTCCCAAGCTTAGGAATCAATACAATTATAGTCCTGTGCCATGAAGTCGGCATCATTTCTCTTTCCAAAATAGAATTGAACAGCTTCAAAAGTCTAGGACCTACCATTTCATAAAACTCTTTATAAAACTCGGCTGGTAATCCATCCTCCCCAGCAGATTTCCCTCCTTCCATCTTCTTTATGACTTCTTTAATTTCCTTCTCAGTTATCCTTTCCTCCATTCTATTTCTATGTTCCTCTATTAATTTAATTTTAGAACCCTTCTCTAAATATTTTTTCAACTTTTCCACATTAACTTCTTTTTCTGAATATAATTCTTGATAGAATTTTTTTACAATTTTAAGTTTATCATTTGTTTTATTGCATCTAATACCTTATCTGTTTATTAATGTTCCCATTTCTCTTTTAATCTTTTTCTCTTTTGCTGCCCTAGCCAATAATTTTGAATTCTTATTACTATATTCAAAATATTCTCTCTTCAAATAAATCAAATCTCGTTTCACCTTTTCTTTATCTTTCCCAATCAGTTCAGCTTTTAGTCTCTGCATCTTTTCATAAATCTTTGTATTCTTGGTCTTAACATGTTCTTTTTGGAGCTGTTCAATTTCCTTTTCCAAATCCTTTTGTTTATTCTTCCACTGTCTATTTTTAATACTAGCTAATTTAATACATTCTCCTCTAAATACCAACTTCATGGCATTCCACGCTATGTTATATTTCACTTCACCCGTATCGTTCCATTGCCAACATTCCTCCCAATTTTTCATTATTAATTCTTTATTCTTAGGATCTTTAAATAGATTTATATCAAATCTCCAATTATTTCCTCCCTGATTCTGTCCCTCCAAACTTAATTCTAATAACACTTTTGCAGGGTCTGATTCTTTAAAACGACCCACTTCCATCTCTTCCAGATTTCTAACTATATTTTCCATAACAAAGATATAATCCAATCTAGAATATGAATTGTGAACTTGTGAGAAGTAGGTATACGATCTTTCTGACCCTTTAAGTTCTCTCCATGCATCTCGCAATCTCAATAATTTAATTCATTTATCAACCAATTGCATTTTTACCCCAGATCTATATTTAGTCACATTTGTACAATCTATATCAGATCTTATTAAATTAAAATCACCTGCAACAATCATTTTTATTGACCTTTCTCCATCTATTATTCGATAAATTTTCTCCAAAAATTTATCTTGGTGTTCATTTGGGGCATACACATTAACCAATGTAATCTCTTCATCTTCAATTGTTCCTTTCACTATCAAGTATCTACCTTCTGTGTCAGAAATACTTTTTGCCATTGTAAAACCCAATCTATTTGAAATCAAAATTGCTACCCCTCGTGCCTTTGATGTACCAAAAGCTTTTTCATAAATTTGTGTCCATTCCAAAAATAATTTATTTGTGTCTTCCGATTTTTGATGAGTTTCCTGCAGAAAGATTACATCAGATTTATCCCTTCTAAGGGCCATCTCCAACCTACGTCTCTTCATTTGGCAGCCAGACCCTTTAACATTCCAAGACAATATCTTTACACACTTCATAATTAAATTTGATTAAATTTCGCTAGGTACTCCACAATTTCCCAAGGTGTGCATTTAACTAAACATTTAAACCCATCTACCCTACGTGTAAACTACACACACACACACACACACACACACACACACACACACACACACACACACACACACACACACACACACACACACACACACACAAACTCCGCCATCTCCCCCGTACTCTTTCTTCATGAACTAAAGAAAAATGGCCCTTGTCTTCCAAAGATGAGGGGGAGACATGTAAGATGTTCAGACTTTTCATGTTCTTCGCTCTAACCGCTCTACCCATTTAATAGCTTCATTTCTCATTTTTCTTCCTCTTCCACCACCCTCAACCCCTTCCCTATCACTCCAACTAGTGTCCCTCCCACGGCACCCCTTTCTTCTGCTTCATCTTCCCCCTTCTCATCACCACCCAAGACCTCCAACTCCTCCCTCTGTTCACCTTGTTCTTGAGAACCACTTTGAATCAGACCAATTGCTCTCAAATATTCCATTGCATCCACCTCTGAATCAATTACATGCATTTTCTTAGCATAAAAAAATCTCAACTGTTGGGGAAACCTCCAATTATATCAAATTTCTTGTTCTTTCAGGATTTTAGTAACTGGCTTCATCTTATGCTTCCATATTCTCTCATCAATTGCAATGTCATTATAAATTTCAATATCTTTTCCATCCATCTTTAAAATGCCAGATCCAACTTGTTTTATAAATTCCATCACTTTCAATTTATCTCCCAAATTTGAAAATTTCACCAACACATTTCTTTGCTCCTCTCTCCCTCTCCTTGGTCCAATTCTGTAGGCACTCGCAATGTCCGCCATCTCAAAACCTTTTCCCATCTTCAAATTGTTCAGCCAATCTAAAATTCTTACTTTAAGCTGATCTGGCATTTTCACCATCATTTTTCAAATGACTATATTCTGCCTCCTCATCATTTCTTCCACCATACCCACTCTTTTTTCTTGTATTTTGACTTTACTCTTTACCTCCTTTCCTTCTTCATACAACTTTCTCAAATCTCCTTGCATCAATTTTGAATCTGCCTTAAGAACTCCCATTTCCTTTTCCACTCTATCAAAATTTTCATTGGTCTGTTTAACAAATTTAGAAAACATCCCAGTAAGCTTATTCTCAGACCCTTGTATTTCTTTCAAAATATCTGCTTTATCATGAGCTCTGGAGTCTTCCATTCTATCCAATCTTTTAAACAATTGCCTAGCTCTGTCATGATTTGAAGTTCATCCAGAGGTGTTGGAGATACAGACGGTGTTGTTTTCTCCCTCTTTTCCTTCTTTGTCTCTGCTCACTTTGGCTTCACCACCTCCTCCTCTATATTCTTTTCCATGCTTGCCATTATATCTTCAAATAGTACTAATTAGTTTTCTTTCAAGTCTTTCACTGAAACACTTTAATCCAGTCCCAAAATTGAACAAAATATTTGACTTTGACCCTTAGTTCAGCTTCAAACTCTGAGAAAACAAAAGCCAAGTTAAAATCCAAGCCTTAAAAGGGGTGTGTGTGTGAGAGGGTTTTTATTTCCCAATCCAATCTTCTGTAACAAATCCTCTAACCCCTTTCACATTCATCAAAAACTTCAAAAATAAAAATAGAGAATGGGAGAAAGAGGGAAAAATAAAGAAAAATAGAAATAATAAAAGAAAAAAGGACTTTTTGTAATCTGCAGTGGGTTCCTCCGCCGTGGTGCCCTCCTCCTTCTGTCTGTTCTCCCTCAGGCAACACTCCAGCACACTCACACAACTCCAATTCCTCTTCCAACCTTCTCAACTTTCTTTATCCTTTACCAACTTCCAGCTCAATACTTTCGCATCCACTTCTAGAAGACAATGTAACTAATTTTCATCTCTGCCCTCTGCAGCCATAACATTGTGTCCTCTGCTCATAACTTTTGTTTCTCTCTAAACACTTTCCAGTGCCGCCATTACTTTCCGTCCTCCTCCTTCCCTTCTCGATCCTCTCCTTCTGCTTCTTACATCCAGTGTCCCACCAACTCAAACCAGTCCAAAAAACACACACTCTGCCTCACTTCTCCGCCGTCCAAGAGGGCTCCACTGCCGATTCAATAATTTTTTCACTTGATATCCCACTTTCCCGATCTCCGCACCCCGTACCTTTCAGCGCCAGCACTCCTGTCCAGCTTCCGCCCATCGGGTCGCACTCACCACCAATCCAGTACTCCAATGCGCGATCAACCAAATATCACGGCTCAGCAAACCATGTTTCGGCAATTTGGAAGATCTTTTTCTTTTCACTTTCTCTCCTTTCCGAGTTCGACTTAGCTCCTCATTTACCAAATCTTATCTCACTTTCACTTTCTCTGGTTTTGGCACCTTGAGCTGGCTTGGCATTAAAGCAAAAGCAGTATCCTGGAACATGAGGGATACGTGACGGCTGGTACACAACACAGCTAGTTGGGCAGAAGGCACAGCAGGCAGTGTGAATGGAGCCAGAAGGAGAAGCAGTAACGTGGCAAGAGTGGGTATTCATGCACACCACATATAAACACAAGCAAGCAAACATGCATTCATGCACCCACTCACTGTCTCACTCTTTCTCTGTTAATTCAGAATTCAACTGAGGAGCAGAGAAACACCCATCCCCAATATCAGAAATGTTTCTAGCCTACTGTGCCTCGTTTTGATGTTGAACACTTTACTTACGTTCATTCACTTATCTTATTTTCCTTGCCACCCACCTCCCACCTCTCCTTTCTCTGTGTGAAGATGGGAACTCACTGAGAAAAAAACAGGTGGGACCCTGAGACACTCTGTTGCTGGGAGAGTGGGGGCAACAGTGGTTGGCTGAGGCTGCTGTAAGCCTGGAGTGGGCTACTAGCACCTAGTTTGCCCGAATGGCCTGGCCTTCACTGTCCTTGAACATGTAGAAAGTTACATCATTGGACAACCACAGTCTTCTTCTTCAGTTGCCCCATGGATTAATTTTATTTGTTTGTTGTTACATTTATATCCCACCCATCTGGGATATGTAACTAAAGTCTTCAAGTTCGAGAGCCGAGTGCTGCATGACAGAGGAAGCTCTTGTTTCTGTCCCAGACTAGCAGTTTGAAAGCAAGAAATTGCAAGCAGGTACCACATTGGTACCTAAGACACTGACTGGGAGGCGGAAGGTCAGCAGTTCGATTCCCGAGTACTGCTGGACGGAATGAGCTTCCGTCTTTGTTCCAGCTCCTGCCAACCTAGCAGTTCGAAAGCAAGAAATTGCAAGTAGATAAATAGGGGCCACTTCGGTGGGAAGGTAACAGGGCTCCGTGCACTCCGGTGTCTAGTCATGCCTGCCACATGACCACAGAAACGTCTGCAGAAGCAGATAGCGCTGACTCTTTGGCTTTGAAATAGAGATGAGCACTGAACCCTAGAGTCTGATATGACTGGCTTTTGAGCAAGGGAACCCTTTACTTACCACTTTGGTGTGAAGGTAAAGAGCGTTCCGTGTCTAGGCAGACGAAGATAGTGCTGGCTCTTTGGCTATAAACATAGGTGAGCACTGAACCCTAGAGTCGGATATGACTGGCTTTTGAGCAAGGGTGACCTTTACAGTACCTAAAGTCTTCAATAGGAAGACTGGGGCAGCAGAGTGTGTATGAGGCTGTTTCCAGACAGAAAGCTTCTGAAAGCTACAAATGAAAGGCATTCCAAAGCTATATTTTTTTCCAGTAAGAACAAAGATGTAACAATGGGGGAACATAGCAAGGCTGCCAACTAAAGATGTGAAATGAGAAATCACTGCCTAAACTTCCATGAATGGAGCAGTGTAACTGCACAGGGGGAAAAAAAAGAAAAAATTCTCACAAGAAAGCATCCAAAGGAAAACCAGTCAATGTACTTGGAAGAGTAATGTTTTATGCTTGTCTTTGATTGCTGCAGACCACTTATCTTGTAGCTGTGTTCAGTGGTGGGATTCAAATTTTTTTACTCCCTACTCTGTGGGCATGGTATGGTGGCCATGGCCAGGGGGAAAGCCCTGCATTGCACCTCAATTAGGATTACTTTATTTCAAAACTTGGATGGGCGACCAGCCAGAATTTCTGCTACCAGTTCTGGCAAACTGGGGCAAACCTGCTGAATCCCACCACTGGTGTTGTTACAAGAATAGGGGAATCTCTAGGCTTCTCAGACTTCGTAAACACTTGTTCTGGCTGCAGCTAGAATGTTAGATTTCACAACTAATTACGCTTAAGTGTCGGAAATTTGTAAATTAACTTGTTGGAGTTACAGTTTGAAACGAAAGACCTTTAGCTTGTTAAATTAGCATTATTCTCAAGTTAATTAAAGCATCTGTTGATAGCATCCATGTTTGTTTAAGGCATAATCAATGCTGCTGCCCGGGTGGTGATGGGGTGTGGGTGATATGCCTGTGCCTCGCTGCTGCTACAGGAGCTGCACTGGCTGCCAGTATGCCTCCAGGTGCAATTCAATGTGCTGTTTTTGACCTTTAAACCCCTTCATGGCAGTGGGCCAGAATACCTAAGAGACCGCATCACCTCAATGTTTTCGACCCGTCTTACGAGAGTGGACTGTAGGGGCTCCCTAGCAGTCCCATCAGCTAATGATGCACCACACTGGGGCCAGAAGGAGAGCCTTCTTGGTCTCTACTCTGGCCCATTGGAACCTCCTGCCACCAGAGCTGTGCCTCCAGGTGGAGTTGCCCCCCTTCAGGAAGGCTTTAAAAAGCCTTGCTGGCTTATTTAGCCCTGTCCGGGGGTTTTCTCCTGCCCAGGTGCCCCTCTTTTAAAGGGATCAGGGGTGTCTTTTGAATCTGCATGTGCTCTTAAGCAGAGCTGCTGCTGAGGAGAGCCAAACAAAGGAAGTGAGCACTGGTAAGTTTTGCAGTTGGAGTAGAGCTGCTTTAGAGGCCTCCACTAATTTAAATTGATAATTTAAACCGCTGAGAGCCACCTCTGTTCAAACAGAGGAAGCAGCTAGAAGCTTCCAGAAGCAGGGGGGCAGAGCCACACCAGGCCCTTCCCTGAACTGTGACTCATAAGGGTGGAGCCACACTAGCCTTTAAAAGCTCTGAGCTCTTTCAGGGTCAACCCTTTTGAATCTGCATGTGCTCTTAAGCAGAGCTGCTGCTGAGGAGAGCCAAACAAAGGAAGTGAGCACTGGTAAGTTTTGCAGTTGGAATAGAGTTGCTTTAGAGGCCCACACGCCGTTAGGCGCGCAAGATTGCAAACTAGTAACAAAGGAAGAATATAGTCTTACTAGGTAGAAAGGTAGTAAACGTGTACATTTTTGAGGCCCAGAATACTGCACTTGTTAAAATGGATTCTGAGGGAACAGCTGTAGTTACCTGCAATACTTGTGCCATGTTTGTGTTCTTGCCAAAGCATATGGAGAACTACACTTGCAGCAAGTGCAAGCTGGTTGCACTACTAGAAGAGAAGGTCCAGCAGCTAGAGGCCCGCATATCTAACCATCAACAAATTAAGGAGCTTGAGCTGTTCTTGGACAGAGCGGAGCAGACTATGCTGGACAAAGAAGAGACAGGGCACAGTTCTGAGGGAGAAGGCCCTTCACTAACTCAGGAGGGAGATGTTTGGAGGAAAGTGACTCAAAGGAGGAGAAGAGTAGGGGATCACTCTGAGAGTCTGAAATTACAGAATAAATTTGAGGCTCTTTCCCTCATCACACCTGATGAGGAACACACAGAGGAACAACTGGTTCCACCTGATGATCTCTCCTTCATCACACTTGATGAGATCCAGGAAGATAAACAACAGGAACAAACTGAGGTTCTCTCCCTTAATATGGTTGATGAGGTGCATGTAGATGAACAAATTGAAGGAGAGAGGCTCCTTGTACTAGGCGATTCAATAATTAGAAATACAGAGAAATGGATTTGTGATGCACATGATGCATATGGTGACTTGCCTGCCAGGTGCAAAAGTTGCAGACATCACAAGAAATCTAGATAGATTGTTAGAGAGAATTGGGAACGAGCCAGTTGTCATGGTACACATTGGTACCAATGATGTTGGGAAGGCCAAGCGGTCTGTCCTGGAAGCCAAATTCAGGTTGTTGGGAAGAAGATTGATGTCCCGGACTTCCAAGGTAGCATTTTCAGAAGTTCTGCCTGTCCCTCGCGCAGGACCTACTAGGCAGGCAGAGCTCAGAAGCCTCAATGCGTGGACGAGGCGGTGGTGTCCAGAGGAGGGCTTCAGATTTGTTAGGAACTGGAGAACATTTTGGGACAAGCCAAATCTGTTCAAGAGGGATGGGTTGCATTTGAACCATGATGGGACCAGATTGCTGGCACTCAACATCAAAAAGGCTGCAGAGCAGCTTTTAAACTGATAACTGGGGGAAAGCCGACAGGAGCTGGGCAGCATCCAGTTTGGGAAAGTGTGTACTTGAGTAGTGAGGAGGATGCAAAAATTACTAAGCAGAGCAAGGAGCTAGTCACCAGCACTCTAGCAGAAGGATGCAAGAGGCAGTCTAACAATGCAACTGGACTCAAAAGACTGTATCAGGAAAGCATATATAAATGCTTGTATACAAATGCCAGAAGCCTCCGGAACAAAATAGGGGAGCTGGAATACTTAGCAATAGATAAGAATATTGATATTATTGGTATCACTGAAACAGTTATCCCAGGCTACAAACTGAACAGGAAGGATAGGAAGGGGCAAACAGGAGGTGGTGTAGCCTTCTATGTCAAAGAAGTGATAAAATCGTATGAATTGGAATATCTAGGTGATTTGGAGTCACCGTTAGAAGCTCTGTGGGTAAGAGTACCAGGCCACAAGGATGGTCTAACAGTAGGCATATACTATCGGCCTCCGACCCAAACTCTTGAGGCAGACTGGCAGTTGGAGAATGTTGTAAAGGAGGCATCCAAGAAGGGAAGCCTGGTTATAATGGGGGACTTCAATTACCCTCACATAGACTGGGTGAACTATTGTTCAGCACATGATAAAGAGATAAAGTTCCTAGATATGCTAAATGATTGTTCCCAGGGACAGATGGTTGAAGACCCAACTAGAGGTACAAGAATCCTTGACTTGATCTTGAGTAATACTCAGGATCTGGTGCAAGATGTTAATGTGACAGATCCAATAGGGAACAGTGACCACAACTCAATTATGTTTAACTTGATCATAGACTGCAAGTCACTGATAAAATCTAACACAGAGACCTTAAATTTTCAAAAAGGAAATTTCCCAAAGATGAGGAAACTAGTAAAAAAGAAGCTGAAAGGGAAAATTGAAAGAGTCCAAACACTCCAAGAGGTATGGAGGCTGTTTACAAAAACAATAACAGAGGCCCAATTGGAATGCATACCCAAAAGGAAAAAGGGCACTGCCAGGTCCAAGAGGACTCCGATGTGGCTTACAGGAGCTGTTCGGGAAGTGATCAAGAGCAAGAAAAGCTCATTTAGAAGATGGAAGGCTTGTCCGAATGAGACCAGCAGGCAGAAACATAAATTCTGGCAGAACAAATGCAAGGCAACAATCAGGAAAGCAAAGCAAGACTTTGAGGAGCGTATAGCTAAAAATACTCAGAGAAATAACAAAGACTTCTTTAAGTACATTAGAAGTAAGAACCCAACTAGGAAGGCCATTGGACCATTAGATGACAATGGAAGGCAAGGGGTTATTAAAGAGGAAACAGAGATTGCAGAGAGACTCAATGAATTCTTTGCTTCAGTATTCACTGAAGAAGACAGAGACCACATGCCCAAAACAGAGCCTGTCTTCGTAGGGAGGGAAACTGAAGAATTAAGCCAGATAGAAATAACCAGGGAGGAGGTCCTTGCATGTCTTGTTAAGCTAAACACTAACAAATCACCAGGGCCAGATGGCATCCATCCATGAGTTCTCAGGGAACTTAAAGATAAAATTGCTGATCTCCTAGGCAAAATATATAATCTTTCCCTCAAATCAGGCTTTGTGCCTGATGACTGGAAGGTAGCGAATGTAACACCAATTTTCAAAAAAGGATCCAGGGGTGATCCAGGAAATTACCGACCTGTCAGTTTGACATGTGTCCCAGGTAAAGTGATGGAAACCATCCTAAAAGATAGAATTAATAGGCACATAGAAGAGAAGGCGCTGCTAAAGGAGAGCCAGCATGGCTTTTATAAGGGCAAATCATGCCTCACTAATCTGTTGGAATTTTTTGAGAGTGTCAACAAGCATGTGGATAAGGGGGATCCAGTTGACATTATTTATCTGGACTTTCAGAATTCTTTTGACAAGGTCCCACACCAAAGGCTCTTGAATAAACTTACCAGTCATGGAATAAAGGGACAGTTCTTGTCCTGGATCAGCAACTGGCTAAGGGGCAGGAAACAGAGGGTAGCACTAAATGGACACTTCTCCAAGTGGAGGGAAGTAAAGAATGGGGTTCCCTAAAGTTCAGTACTGGGACACCTGCTTTTCAACCTCTTCATAAATGATCTAGAAGTAAAAGTAAATAGCAAGGTAACCAAATTTGCTGATGACACTAAATTATACAGGGTAGTGAAAATTGTGAGAGATTGTGAGGAGCTCCAAAGGGATCTCTTGACACTGGGGGAGTGGGAAAAATAGTGGCAAATGAGCTTCAACACTAGTAAGTGCAGAGTGATGCGCGTTGGAGAAAAATAAAACCAATTACATTTATAAACTGATGGGGTCCGAACTCTCTGCAACAAACCAGGAAAGGAACCTTGGTGTCCTGGTGTACAGCTCAATGAAGGTGTCAACCCAGTGTGCCTCAGCAGTGACAAAAGCAAACTCAATGCTAGGGATCATTAGGAAGGGTATAGAAATTAGGTCAGCAAGTGTCATTTTGCCTCTTTATAAATATATGGTGAGGCCCCATCTGGAATACTGTGTACAGTTCTGGTCGCCATACCTCCAGAAGGATATTATGGAGCTGGAAAAAGTGCAGAGGAGGGCAACCAAAATATTTAGGGGACTGGAACACCTTCCTTACCATGTGAGGCTGCAATGGATGGGCCTCTTCACTCTTGAACGACGGCGTCAAAGAGGTGACCTGATTGAAGTTTATAAAATCATGCACAATGTGGACAAAGTAGATAAGGAAAAACTGTTTTCCCTGTCGCACAACACTAGAACTAGGGGGCACTCTATGAAACCTTTGGGTACTAGTTCTCAAACAAATAAGAGAAAGTACTTTTTCACCCAGAGGATCACTGGTCTATGGAACTCCCTGCCAGAAGAAGTGGTGACAGCTGTCAGTCTTGACAGCTTTAAGAAAGGATTAGATAAGTTCATGGAGGACAAGGGTATCAATGGCTATAATTATGGATACCTAAGGACAACCTCCAGGTTGGAGAGATAGGCAGGATATCTCTCAATGCCATTTCCAGGGAATCCTGGAAAAAAAAAAAATAATAATAATAATAATAATAATAATAATAATAATAATAATAATAATAATAATAATAATAATAATAATAATAATAATAATAATAATAATAATAATAATAATAATAATAATAATAATAATAATAATAATTATTATTATTATTATTATTAGTAGTAGTAGTAGTAGTAGTAGTAGTAGTAGTAGTAGTAGTAGTAGTATCATCATCATCATCATCATCATCTAGGCCTGACTCAACAAATATGGAGGTTATAAGTGCTCAAACAAAGGTGTTATCAGTCCTCTGTGAAGTTAAAAGTAAATAATTTTTAATGCTATATGGGGAGATTTTGTACAATCTGTCCTATTGAAAGGAAAAGTCAGACATTGATGAAATAAATATTTTAGGTTTGGAGAAAAATGGGTTCAGCAACTAGAGAGAAAGCAGAGAAAGAAAATGATTGGCTTTTCTAGTTGGTCCCAAGAGTGGTGGGGAACACAATGTTAAAATTTTATCCTTTATTTGAGTATGATTTATTTTTATCTCTTATGTCTTTAGCACAAAATTAGAAACTAACAGTCCACTGACTGTTTTGGGTGCCGAGTACATGTCACTGAGTTTGCAGACCTTTCTGCTCACTCAAGGAAGTTTAGGAGTTTATTGGTATATGTGCAAAGTTCTCTCCATGCATACACCTGTGTAGTACCTGAGCAAAGGTAGTGGCCTTATGCATAGGAAGTTCATCATGTCCTTTGTAGAAACCTCTATTTTCCCATGTTACCATCTCTGACAGGTTATGGAATAGTGAATTCCTGAAAAATGACTAGAGAAAACACTACTGGGGTGTTATAGTCCCAAACAAACCAAGTGAGGAGAAAGGTTATATATATAAAACTAACAGGGAACGTATGTCCCCTCCCTTTCTGTTTTACCACGTAGTGGTCTAATACCAGTCCTACACGCAAGAACTCCCCTGCCCTTCTTTAAGCACAATCTCTTGAAGCAGCATTCAGCTAGGCCTGGGTCAACAAATCCTTTCATTCATTATGACCCTGTAGGAGGCAAACTGGTTCACGACTTGATAATCTCCTTCAGTCCTTATTAAATCAGCAGCACACAGCAGGTGGGAAACCAAACTGGAAAAATGAAATAGCTCCTTATATATTTTGCCAGGGGTTTAGGGGTGGGGGTGGAGAAAAAATGTATATATACACACACACCAAAAGGCATCCAGGGTTTCACAACCTTGCTGCCAATATTTGGATTCCTCAAGTCCTTTCTCTCTCCAGCAGATTGTGGCGCCACAACACTCCCATAGTGATGTCATTTTTTATCCACAATTTAAAATAGATGGTGTCCCTATTTATCTACTTGCATAAAATACTAAATAATGGCCATTTATTAAAAAAATGATCTAAGTTTTTTTTAGCAATTTCCCCATTGATGTGGTGTTTTATGTACCATTTGCAAAGCATGTGTTTTTGTTTCACTCAAAATAATTTTTTTATTAAATTTGACAAATCTGTTAATTTTCAAAGTGTATGAGAGCCATAAAATATAACAGCTGCTTATTTGTTCTTGATTGCTTGATGTGCCTTTGACGTACATCTGTCAGATGCACATTTACCCTTTTAACAGATAACAGGTTTGATCTTTGTCATTGTTCTGTTTTGATGGTTGTTTTACTTTTCCAGTGCAGCAAATTTATCCCCCTCTTTAATCCCAGTATATCCCGATCACCATGGAAGGATAATCCTAAAAGGTAATTTATACCATTTCTGAGGGAAATTATTGTATATCTAACTATGAAAACAAAACTAGGAAGATTTTTTTAAAAAAAGAAAAGAAAATTAAAGTGAAAATATCTGGTTTTATCATTTTATTCTAAAAGTATTGTATATAGATAATTGCAGGCACCCCCCCACAAAAAAGGACTCAGACACCAGTATAAGTGGATAACGGCATTGGGCCACATTTATTGATTCATGCCCTAGTCCGAATTATAAATTTCGATTGGTACTCAACCAATTATAATTCTTAAGGCAAGCAGGCCGCAGTAACACTGGTAAGGTTCCTCCCAAAATTGCCAACGGCAATTGGCTACAATGTATCCATTTGTATCAATTTGTTTGTTTACAACAAACAAATTGTTGACCGTAGTCAATAAACTAACTACTGACCCCACCCTCTGACGCGTATCCGTAAAATAACGGGGTGATGCATGCTGCCTAGCTCGTGCCATCACCCCATTGCCTGGTTCGTCGTTGACTGGACAATGTTAACCAACTTGTGCCTATCTAGTGTTGGCCAGTCAATTGCGAACCTGCCGCATACCTGTGGGTCATAAATATTTACCTTACCAGTGCTACCCGCCCATGTGACCAAAGTCAACAGTAAATAAACCCCTGTATCAAACCTTAGCAACAGTGTGGGATGGGCAAAAAAGCCAGAACCCGAGAGCCAATTGTAGGTTCCAGCCAAAAATTCCCACCCGGCCCCGAAGCGACCAAAATATCACACTGTTTACTAGGGAGGGGGTGGAGGAAAAAACTTCTCCGCTCCGTCGCTTTCGCAAAATGGCAGCTCGGCTGCCTCGTGGCCACCCCTTTTAAAGAGGGCTGGCCACACACCCCTAACTACCCGGATGTCCAAGTCCGGTGGGGGGGTGCCCGCAAAGAGCGCGGTGGCCATTTTGGTGCCACGCTTGCATTGCAGGCACACCACCACCCCCCAAAAAAAGGACTCAGACACCAGTATAAGTGGATAACGGCATTGGGCCACATTTATTGATACATGCCCAAGTCTGAATTATAAATTTCGATTGGTACTCAACCAATTATAATTCTTAAGGCAAGCAGGCCGCAGTAACACTGGTAAGGTTCCTCCCAAAACTGCCGACGGCAATTGGCTACAATGTATCCATTTGTATCAATTTGTTTGTTTACAACAAACAAATTGTTGACCGTAGTCAATAAACTAACTACTGACCCCACCCTCTGACGCGTATCCGTAAAATAACGGGGTGATGCATGCTGCCTAGCTCGTGCCATCACCCCATTGCCTGGTTCGTCGTTGACCGGACAACGTTAACCAACTTGTGCCTATCTAGTGTTGGCCAGTCAATTGCGAACCTGCCGGATACCTGTGGGTCATAAATATTTACCTTACCAGTGCTACCCGCCACACGGGGAGGCTTCAATACTCACCGCACCCCCCAGACTGTCAGCTCGGTCAACAGGCCTGCTTGCAAATCTTCCAAAAAGAGGTTCATACCTCCGGGTGACAGATGGACCCCATCCCCTGCATAAAGATTACAGTTTTGTAGACTAATGGTGGGGTGTCGGATGACGCGCCCCCAACCCTTGTCTATAACGAACCGGGCTACTGCCCTGTTCACCGAGCAACGAGCACGGTCAAGGGCCTGGAGGTTAATGCCCCCCCTGTAAGCGTGACGCGGTATGATGTCCGACCAAATCAGGGTTGTGGCAGGCCACACATAATGCAAGTAAGCCAGGTCACCGCAGATCGCATATTTCAACGACAGGCCCGTGACCTGGCCTAAATCATTGCCCCCAAGGTGTATCGCCAGGACATCAGGTGGGTCAGCATCCCTGATGGAAAAAAGGAATGGCAACAGTTCCCGCCATAACATCCCGCGCTTACCGTACCACCTAAGACATGCGGACGCACATAGTCCCAGCTGGGGTCCCCACTCTGTCGCCGCAGCATACTGCGCTGCCCAGTGCACGTAGCTGTGGCCCACCAGCCATATTGCCACCGGTGTGATTCGACACCCAGGGTCTGTCAAGGAAAAAAGGAAACAGGACAGTGACTTAACTGGTACTCACAATTGAAGCGGGCGAACGTACAACTGGAAATACTGCGATCCCCACCTCCCCATCTGGCGTATCTCAGCCCCAGAGTACCCAAATGCAGCCGCGGTAGAAGCGGTTCCTATTCTAAAAGAATGGGTGCCGTAACGAGCCCCGGGGAGGCCCACACTGGACAGTGCCTTACTGGTCACCTTCCAAAATTAAAATTTAGTAAGGGGAGACCCATCTTGGTGGCAGAAAAACGGGCCAGGGTGCGTACCACGCAGTGCAAGGAACTCTCGTAGGGCACCAACCGGACAGATGTCTGCAATGGAACATCGTAGCAGTCTTACACCACTGCCTACACCGTGCTGATCGACCTTTGAGGAGCGTATCCTCAACTGAGCCCACTCATCGGAGACATAGACATCTTCGAGTTCCAGTGCCCTACGCGTCGCATCCGCCTTAGACAGTAGCACAAGCTCACTGATGCGGAGCGCTCCAAAAAAGGCCACCATGGTGGCCGCATGAAAGAGAGCTGCCTCATACCTGTCAAAACACAGGTCATGCCAGCCTCGTGCAAGGTGGGTAAGGACCCTAGGAGAAATTGGGTGGCGGCTGTCCGGGCAGCGTCCACGTTCCCGTGTCCACCCTTTCCAAAACGTGTCGTATACGGAAGTCAGTTGTGCTGTCAGCATAACCCCCAACCTTGGCCCTGAATGCCAGTGCTGACAGCCTGGATGCTATGGTGCGGGGAGCTAGGCCCTGATTGTGTAGGTAAACCATGAATTGAAGGACATGTGCCACTGGAATGGGCCAAATCTCAGGCAAGCGGAATTGCGCACAGAAAGCCTGAAATTTAGTGAATGCATGGTGATACGCCTTACGCGTGCGGAGCGCCAGCGACATGCCGATCGCCCGGTTCACCTCTCCTTGCCAAACGTCCATATCTCGTCCGGGAGCGGCGAGGGAAATTCCTCTGCGTCCGGAGCCAAGGTGCGGAACCGGGGGATCTGCAGGCGGGACAAAGCATCAGCAATGTCGTTATTAATACCTGGTACATGTCTGGCCCTGAATAGAACATTGAGGCGTAGACTGCGCAAGACGAACTGGCGCACCAACTCCATAACCCTGGGTAATTTAGAGGTCTGTGAGTTGACAATGTGCACGACCGCAGCATTGTCACACCAGAAATGGACAACTGAATTGGCCCACTCCGCACCCCATAGCATCAAAGCTCCCAGTATGGGAAAGAACTCGAGGAACATAAGATCGCGTAAACGATCCGTGCCCCTCCAAGCTGGAGGCCATTGGCCGTAGGCCCACCTCCCCTCAAAGTAAAATCCCATAACCCAGGGACCCTGATGCGTCCGACTGAACCTGGAAGCGAGGGCACACCAGAAGGTCAGATCTCCAAAATGACACCCCATTGAATTCCTTAAGGAACTCCAGCCAAATCAGCATATCCTCCTTCGTCCCCATGTTAAGTCGGCCCCTATGATAGGGCCTGGATAGGCCAGCCATGGCGTCGCACAAGCGTCGAGCAAAAGCTCTGCCAGGCGCGACCACCCTGCAGGCAAAGTTAAGGTGACCATGCAGTACCTGGAGCTCACGAAGTGACACCTTGCGTTTGGCCAGTAAGGCCAAAATCAGTGCAGTGATCCTTGAAACCTTGTCAATGGGTAACCTTGATGCCTGTAAAACGGTGTCAATTTCAATACCCAGGAATGTGAGCTTGGTTGATGGGCCCTCGGTCTTTTCGGGCGCTAAAGGGACACCAAGTTCCTTCATTAGCGTCTGAAATATGTTGAGGAGATGCGTACACGTGTCCCAGCCCCGTTCACCCCCGAACAAGAAATCATCGAGGTAGTGGGCTACAGACCGAGACCCCGACCTACGAACAAAGGCCCACTGGAGGAAGGTGCTAAAACTTTCAAATGCCGAGCAAGAGATGGAGCAGCCAAAAGGCATGGCTTTATCAACGTAAAACTTGCCCTGGAATCTGAAACCCAGCAACTCGAAGTCGCCCGGGTGCACCGGCAGCAGACGGAATGCAGACTTAATGTCACACTTTGCCAATAGTGCACCCGGGCCACAATAGCGCACCATGCGCAGGGCCTGGTCGAATGATGTATACTTGATGTATATATAGCTAGTAACAAAGGAAGAATATAGTCTTACTAAGTAGAAAGGTAGTAAACGTGTACATTTTTGAGGCCCAGAATACTGCACTTGTTAAAATGGATTCTGAGGGAACAGCTGTAGTTACCTGCAATACTTGTGCCATGTTTGTGTTCTTGCCAAAGCATATGGAGAACTACACTTGCAGCAAGTGCAAGCTGGTTGCACTACTAGAAGAGAAGGTCCAGCAGCTAGAGGCCCGCATATCTAACCATCAACAAATTAAGGAGCTTGAGCTGTTCTTGGACAGAGCGGAGCAGACTATGCTGGACAAAGAAGAGACAGGGCACAGTTCTGAGGGAGAAGGCCCTTCATTAACTCAGGAGGGAGATGTTTGGAGGAATGTGACTCAAAGGAGGAGAAGAGTAGGGGATCACTCTGACAGTCTGAAATTACAGAATAAATTTGAGGCTCTTTCCCTCATCACACCTGATGAGGAACACACAGAGGAACAACTGGTTCCACCTGATGATCTCTCCTTCATCACACTTGATGAGATCCAGGAAGATAAACAACAGGAACAAATTGAGGTTCTCTCCCTTAATATGGTTGATGAGGTGCATGTAGATGAACAGATTGCAGGAGAGAGGCTCCTTGTACTAGGTGATTCAATAATTAGAAATACAGAGAAATGGATTTGTGATGCATATGATAACCATATGGTGACTTGCCTGCCAGGTGCAAAAGTTGCAGACATCACAAGGAATCTAGATAGATTGTTAGAGAGAACTGGGAATGAGCCAGTTGTCATGGTACACGTTGGTACCAATGATGTTGGGAAGGCCAAGCGGTCTGTCCTGGAAGCCAAATTCAGGTTGTTAGGAAGAAGATTGAAGTCCCAGACTTCCAAGGTAGCATTTTCAGAAGTGCTGCCTGTCCCTCGCGCAGGACCTACCAGGCAGGCAGAGCTCAGAAGCCTCAATGCGTGGATGAGGCGGTGGTGTCGAGAGGAGGGTTTCAGATTTGTCAGGAACTGGAGAACATTTTGGGACAAGCCAAATCTGTTCAGGAGGGATGGGTTGCATTTGAACCATGATGGGACCAGATTGCTGGCACTCAACATCAAAAAGGCTGCAGAGCAGCTTTTAAACTGATAACTGGGGGAAAGCCGACAGGAGCTGGGCAGCATCCGGTTCGGGAAAGTGTGTACTTGAGCAGTGAGGAGGATGCAAAAATTACTGAGCAGAGCAAGGAGCTAGTCACTAGCATTCTAGCAGAAGGATGCAAGAGGCAGTCTAACAATGCAACTGGACACAAAAGACTGTGTCAGAGAAGCATATATAAATGCTTGTATACAAATGCCAGAAGCCTCCGGAACAAAATAGGGGAGCTGGAATACTTAGCAATAGATAAGAATATTGATATTATTGGTATCACTGAAACCTGGTGGACGGATGATAACCAATGGGATACAGTTATCCCAGGCTACAAACTGTACAGGAAGGATAGGAAGGGGCAAACGGGAGGTGGTGTAGCCTTGTATGTCAAAGAAGTGATAAAATTGCATGAATTGGAATATCTAGGTGATTTGGAGTCACCATTAGAAGCTCTGTGGGTAAGAGTACCAGGCCACAAGGATGGTCTAACAGTAGGCATATACTATCGGCCTCCGACCCAAACTCCTGAGGGAGACTGTCAGTTGGAGAATGTTGTAAAGGAGGCATCCAAGAAGGGAAGCCTGGTTATAATGGGGGACTTCAATTACCCTCACATAGACTGGGTGAACTGTTGTTCAGCACATGATAAAGAGATAAAGTTCCTAGATATGCTAAATGATTGTTCCCTGGGACAGATGGTTGAAGACCCAACTAGAGGTACAAGAATCCTTGACTTGATCCTGAGTAATACTCAGGATCTGGTGCAAGATGTTAATGTGACTGATCCAATAGGGAACAGTGACCACAACTCAATTATGTTTAACTTGATCATAGACCACAAGTCACTGATAAAATCTAACACAGAGACCTTAAATTTTCAAAAAGGAAATTTCCCAAAGATGAGGAAACTAGTAAAAAAGAAGCTGAAAGGGAAAATTGAGAGAGTCCAAACACTCCAAGAGGCATGGAGGCTGTTTACAAAAACAATAACAGAGGCCCAATTGGAATGCATACCCAAAAGAAAAAGGGCACTGCCAGGTCCAAGAGGACTCCGATGTGGCTTACAGGAGCTGTTCGGGAAGTGATCAAGAGCAAGAAAAGCTCATTTAGAAGATGGAAGGCTTGTCCGAATGAGGACAGCAGGCAGAAACATAAATTCTGGCAGAACAAATGCAAGGCAACAATCAGGAAAGCAAAGCAAGACTTTGAGGAGCGTATAGCCAAAAATACTCAGAGAAATAACAAAGACTTCTTTAAGTACATTAGAAGTAAGAACCCAACTAGGAAGGCCATTGGACCATTAGATGACAATGGAAGGCAAGGGGTTATTAAAGAGGAAACAGAGATTGCAGAGAAACTCAATGAATTCTTTGCTTCAGTATTCACTGAAGAAGACAGAGACCACATGCCCAAAACAGAGCCTATCTTCGTAGGGAGGGAAACCGAAGAATTAAGCCAGATAGAAATAACCAGGGAGGAGGTCCTTGCATGTCTTGTTAATCTAAACACTAACAAATCACCAGGACCTGATGGCATCCATCCACGAGTTCTCAGGGAACTTAAAGATGAAATTGCTGATCTCCTAGGCAAAATATATAATCTTTCCCTCAAATCAGGCTTTGTGCCTGATGACTGGAAGGTAGCGAATGTAACACCAATTTTCAAAAAAGGATCCAGGGGTGATCCAGGAAATTACCGACCTGTCAGTTTGACATGTGTCCCAGGTAAAGTGATGGAAACCATCCTAAAAGATAGAATTAATAGGCACATAGAAGAGAAGGCGCTGCTAATGCAAGCGCGGCGCCAAAATGGCCGCCGCGCCCTTTGCGGGCCCCCCCCCCACAGGACAGAGAATCCGGGTAGTTAGGGGCGTGGCCACCGCCTTGATAAAAGGGGTGGCCACGAGGCAGCCGTGCTGCCATTTTGCCTCAGCGACGGAGCGGAGAAGTTTTTCCCCTGCGTCTCCGTCGCTCGTTGGTGCTACCGGGAAGCCTTTTAGTTCCTTTTACTAGCTAGCTTCCCTTTCTGTTGCGGTGAGATGCCTTCCAAAAAGAAGGCTGCTGCGAATGCAGCTCGGGTGGTTCGGAGGCGTAATCCGGGTCGGAGGACCGCGGTGCCGCCTACCCAGCAGCCACCTTTGCCATCCCCGGCCGGGGCTAGTGGCATGGGGGCTATCGCCCCTTGGCCCGATCAAAGTGCGGGCGCGGAGGGAGCTCCGGCCCGCGGCCCGCGAGCGGTGGGCACCGCTCATCTTCCTGCTCAATCGGTTGGGCCTATTCCTGTCGGGCCGCAGCCTCTCCCGGGGCCCTCTAGCCTTGGGGGGTGGCCCGGCTCCCTGCCTTGGCAGGTTAATCCACCAGCCCTCCCGGGCTTTGGCGGTAGTCAATGGCAATATACGGCCCCTGGGGTGCAGGGACCTGTCCCCATGCAAGGATCAGGTGGGCCGGCCGGCTCTTTACCCATGGTTAATGTGGACTCCTTACTGGCCCGTATTGCGGCCCTCGAGGCGTCTTTGGCCCGGGCCAGTCAGGCAGGTGCCCCTTTTGGGGTACCTTCTGAGGCGCTAACGGCAGCAGGACAACAGACGGCGGGGAGGGTTGAGCTGCTACAGGCGGGTGGCGCGGCTACGGCCACTGCCTCGCAGCTCCCCAGCCAGCATCCTGGTGCGGGTCAAACCCCGGTGATGAGCTCTACATCGGTCGTGAGCTCCGACGCCCCCAGTGGGCCAGAACCCCCGGTGGGGGCGGCCCGCGGGGGTGCAGCATGTGAGTATACGGTGCAAACGAGTACATCTACAAATATTCCCAATATAGGGGGGGCCTTTCAGTGGCCTTGGCCTCGCTCGTGCGGTGCGGGGACTACCCCTCTGGTGCCCCACCCGGCTACAACGAGTGCCACCATGCCCACGGGGGTGGGCCTAGGCTCTTACACTGCTGGTAATGTCTTGGGGGTGGCAGGGTTAGCTCAGGCTCCCTTTACCAGGCCTGTTGTTCCCTTTTCGGCTTTGCCGACGGCAGGGTATTCTTTGCCACTGGGTGATCACTTGGCACAGGCTACCAGAGAAAAGATTTGGAGGGGGGAGTATGTAGATATCTTCTCACTCCTGAACAGAGAGCCCACCAAGGAAGAAAGGGAGGGTCAGGATGAGAAGGACAAGGAGCAGGCACGCCGCCGTAAGCCGCCGCGTACCTGGGCTAACTCGCTCCCCGCTTATTTGATATATATGGCGGTATATTTGAGGGCGCGGCCGGATCTAGCTATTCCCATGGTCCAATATTTGGACAACATATATAGGGCGATGGTAGATTTCCCGGGCCCATCATGGCTAGCATATGATGAGGAATTCCGTATGAGGATTCCCCTCCATCCCGAGATGAGATGGGATGAGCCCTGCCAGAGACTGTGGCTCTTGTATATGACACCCACACGCCCTGCCCCGGGGGATAGATACCATTGTGGACATGCGGTCCAGCGAGCAGCTCCAGCGCAGGTTACCCGCCAACCGGCGGGGCAGGGGGTTCCAGCCCGCCTGCTGTGCTGGACTTTCTCGTCCAATGGTTCCTGCAATCGGAAGAACTGCAGGTATAAGCATGAGTGTCCCACGTGTTCTGGTCCCCACGCAGCCTCGGCTTGTCCCAAGCCTGGGGGGGCGCGAGGCAGAGGGAGGGGTGGACAGTGGGCTGGCAAGGCTGCCACGGAGGGAACTAGTTCTCCAAAAGGCCCCCTCCCCAATTAAGGTGGACATGCTGGAGCGCTGGCTCGCATCGTACCCAAAGGGGGAGGACAGAGAGTATCTCATTCAAGGTTTTAAGCAGGGATTTCGTATCCCTTTTATGGGTGTTAGATCACCTCAGGATGCTCCCAACCTGTTATCCCTCAGAGGAAGGGAGGAGGTGGCTGCGGCCAGCATTAAAAAGGAATTAGACGCGGGCAGGGTCGCTGGACCTTTTCCTGCACCCCCTTTTCCCAACCTTAAGGTTTCACCATTGGGTTTGGTTCCCAAAAAGTCCCTAGGTGAGTTTCGCCTTATTCATCATTTGTCCTACCCAGCCGGCAGATCGGTCAACGATGCTATACCTGATGACCTTTGTTCGGTCAGGTATACATCGTTCGACCATGCGCTGCGCATGGTGCGCTCGTGTGGCCCGGGTGCCTTGCTGGCCAAGTGCGACATTAAGTCAGCTTTTCGCCTCTTGCCAGTGCACCCGGGTGACTTTGAATTGCTGGGTTTTAAATTTAAAGGGGAATATTATTTTGATAAGGCCATGCCTTTTGGCTGCTCCATATCATGCTCAGCCTTCGAGCGTTTTAGTACTTTCCTAGAGTGGGCTTTTGTCCGCAGGTCAGGGTCCCGGTCTGTAGCCCATTACCTGGATGACTTTTTATTCGGGGGTGAACGGGGCTGGGACACGTGTGCACGTCTCCTCAATACATTTCAGACGCTAATGCAGGAACTTGGTGTCCCTTTAGCGCCCGAAAAGACCGAGGGCCCATCGACCAAGTTAGTATTCCTGGGGGTTGAGATTGACACAGTAGAGCAGGCTTCTAGGTTGCCGGGTGATAAGGTGTCCAGGATAGTGACCCTTATCTCGGAATTGCTGGCCAAGCGTAAGGCATCCCTGAGGGAACTCCAGGTGCTACATGGGCACCTTAATTTTGCCTGCAGGGTGGTCGCACCAGGCAGGGCTTTTGCCCGGCGCCTATGCGACGCCATGGCAGGGTTATCCAGGCCCCACCACAGAGTTAGACTCACCCGGGGTATCAGGGCAGACATGTTCGTCTGGTTGCAATTCCTGAGGGAGTTTAACGGGGTCTCATTTTGGAGGTCGGACCTCCTGGCATCCCCCAATTTCCAGATCCAGTCTGATGCCTCAGGATCCCTGGGTTATGGGATGTACTTCAATGGGAAGTGGGCCTATGGTGGGTGGCCACCGGCATGGGCAGGCACAGGTCGCCTGCGGGATCTCACATAGCTGGAATTTTTTCCCATTCTGGGGGCTTTGATGCTATGGGGCGAACAGTGGGCTAATTCGGTAGTGCATTTTTGGTGCGACAATGCTGCCGTGGTACACATTGTCAATGCACAGACTTCTAAATCGCCCAGGGTTATGGATCTAGTGCGCCATTTTGTGCTGCGCTGTCTGCGCCTCAATGTCTTGTTCAGGGCCAGGCATGTCCCAGGGGTTAATAATGATATTGCTGATGCTTTGTCCCGCCTGCAGATCTCCCGGTTCCGCGCCTTGGCCCCGGATGCGGAGGAATTTCCCTCGCCACTCCCGGACGAGATGTGGACTATTGGCAAGGAGAGGTGAACCGGGCGATTGGCCTTTCACTAGCGCCACGCACGCGTAAGGCGTATCAACAAGCACTCAGTTCATATAGGGCTTTTGCCACTCAATTTCACTTGCCAGAGACCTGGCCTATTCCGGTGGACCATGTTCTGCGGTTCATGGTCCACCTCCATACACAGGGCCTTGCACCTCGCACCATAGCATCCAAGCTCTCGGCGTTGGCTTTTATGGCCAAAGTAGGGGGTCATGTGGATACCACCTCTGACTTCCGTGTGAGACACGTTTTGGAGGGGTGGGTGCGCGAGCGCGGGCGTTGCCCGGACGACCGGCACCCTATTTCCCCAGGGGTTCTTACCCAGTTGGCCCGGGGCTGGCCTGGCCTCTGTTTTGATCATTATGAGGCAGCCCTTTTTCATGCAGCCACAACGGTGGCATTTTTTGGAGCGCTCCGCGTCAGCGAACTCGTGATGCTGTCTAAGGCGGATGCAAGTGGTAGGGCACTGGAACTCGGAGATGTCTACGTTGCCAAAGACTGGGCCCAGTTGAGGATTCGCTCCTCAAAAACAGATCAGCACGGCGTAGGCAGTGGAGTAAGACTGCTACGGTGTTCTTTGGCAGACATCTGTCCGGTTGGTGCCCTACAGGAGTACCTGGCACTGCGTGGCATGCACCACGGCCCGTTTTTCTGTCACCAAGATGGGTCTCCCCTTACTAAATTTCAGTTTTGGAAGGTGACAGCCATAGCCCTCGCCAGGGTGGGTTTTTCAGGTGCCCGTTATGGCACACATTCGTTCCGTATTGGTGCAGCCTCTACAGCAGCTGCTTTTGGGTACTCGGGGGCTGACATACGCAGCATGGGGAGGTGGGGCTCACAGTGTTTTCAGTTTTATGTGCGCCCACTCCCGCCATGAGTACCAATTCAGTCACCTTACCTTCCTTTTTTCTCAATTTTGTTACAGACCCTGGGTGTCGTATTACACCGGTGACAGTATGGCTGGTGGGCCACAGCTATGTGCACAGGGCAGCGCGTTACACTGCGGCGACAGAGTGGGGACCCCGACTGGGACTGGGTGACCACGCCAGTCTCGCATGGCATGGTAAGCCTGGGATGTTATGGCAGGAGCTGAGGCCTTTCCTTTTTTCTGGCCTGGGGGCTGACCCGCCTGACATTCTAATTATCCACCTGGGGGGCAATGATTTGGGCCAGGTCACCGGCTTATCGCTCAAGCATGCGATTTGCGAGGAACTCGCCTACTTGCACTATGTCTGGCCTGCCACAACCCTTGTTTGGTCGGACATTGTTCCGCGCCACTCTTACAGAGGGGGCGTTAACCTCCTTGCGCTTGACCGCGCGAGGCGCGCGGTCAACAAGGCGGTGGCGCGGTTTCTTACCACCAGGGCTTGGGGACGGGTTAGTCATCACCCCGATATTAGTCTGCAAAATTATGACCTGTATGCAGGGGATGGGGTCCATCTGTCGCGAGGAGGTATGGACCTCCTGTTGGGTGACTGGCGAGCAGGCCTGTTGACCGAGCTGACGGTCTGGGGGGGGGGGGCGTCAGGTCTTCTGTGAAGCCCCTCCGTGTGGCGGGTAGCACTGGTAAGGTAAACAGTATGACCCACAAGTATCCGGCAGGTTCGCAATTGACTGGACAACACTAGACAGGAATAAATTAGTTAAACGTTGTCCGGTCAACGACGAACCAGGCGATGGGGTGATGGTGATTGCTAACCAGCATGCATCACCCCTGTGATTTCACGGATACGCGTCAGAGGGTGGGGTCATGAGTTAGTTATTGACTACGGTCAACAATTTGTTTGTTGTTGACAAACAAATTGATACAAATTGATACATTGTAACCAATTGCCGTTGGCAATTTTGGGGTGGTACCTTACCAGTGTTACTTCGGCCTGCTTGCCTTAGGAATTATGATTGGTCGTTTTACCAATACAAATTTATAATTCGGACTAGGGCATTGAATCAATAAATGTGGCCCTTTGCTGTTATCCACTTTCAATGTTGTCTGTGTCCGTTATTGGGGGGGTGCGCCTGCAATGCAAGCGCGGCGCCAAAATGGCCGCCGCGCCCTTTGCGGGCCCCCCCCCCCCACAGGACAGAGAATCCGGGTAGTTAGGGGCGTGTCCACCGCCTTGATAAAAGGGGTGGCCACGAGGCAGCCGTGCTGCCATTTTGCCTCAGCGACGGAGCGGAGAAGTTTTTCCCCTCCACCCCCTCCCTAGTTAACAGTGTGATTATGGTCGCTTCGGGGCCGGGTGGGAATTTTTGGTTGGGACCCATATTGGCTTCGGGTCCTGGCTTTTTTGCCCACCCCACACTGTGGCTATGGTTTGATATAGGGGTCTTTCGCCATTACTACTGTTGACTTTGGTCACATGGGCGGGTAGCACTGGTAAGGTAAACAGTATGACCCACAAGTATCCGGCAGGTTCGCAATTGACTGGACAACACTAGACAGGAATAAATTAGTTAAATGTTGTCCGGTCAACGACGAACCAGGCGATGGGGTGATGGTGATTGCTAACCAGCATGCATCACCCCTGTGATTTCACGGATACGCGTCAGAGGGTGGGGTCATGAGTTAGTTATTGACTACGGTCAACAATTTGTTTGTTGTTGACAAACAAATTGATACAAATTGATACATTGTAACCAATTGCCGTTGGCAATTTTGGGGTGGTACCTTACCAGTGTTACTTCGGCCTGCTTGCCTTAGGAATTATGATTGGTCGTTTTACCAATACAAATTTATAATTCGGACTAGGGCATTGAATCAATAAATGTGGCCCTTTGCTGTTATCCACTTTCAATGTTGTCTGTGTCCGTTATTGGGGGGGTGCGCCTGCAAAGGAGAGCCAACATGGCTTTTCCAAGGGCAAATCATGCCTCACTAATCTGTTGGAATTTTTGAGAGTGTCAACAAGCATGTGGATAAGGGGGATCCAGTTGACATTGTTTATCTGGACTTTCAGAAGGCTTTTGACAAGGTCCCACACCAAAGGCTCTTGAATAAACTTACCAGTCATGGAATAAAGGGACAGGTCTTGTCCTGGATCAGCAACTGGCTAAGGGACAGGAAACAGAGGGTAGCACTAAATGGACACTTCTCCAAGTGGAGGGAAGTAAAGAGTGGGGTCCCCCAAGGTTCAGTACTGGGACCCCTGCTTTTCAACCTCTTCATAAATGATCTAGAGGTAGGAGTAAAAAGCAAGGTAGCCAAATTTGCTGACGACACCAAATTATACAGGGTAGTGAAAACTGTGGGAGATTGTGAGGATCTCCAGAGGGATCTCTTGACACTGGGGGAGTGGGCAAAACAGTGGCAAATGAGTTTCAACATTGGTAAGTGCAGAGTGATGCATGTTGGGGCAAAGAACCCCAATTACATTTATAAACTGATGGGGTCTGAACTGTCTGCGACAGACCAGGAAAGGGACCTTGGTGTCCTGGTGGACAACTCAATGAAGGTGTCAACCCAGTGTGCCTCAGCAGTGAAAAAAGCAATCTCAATGCTAGGGATCATTAGGAAGGGTATAGAAAATAAGTCAGCAAGTTCATTTTGCCTCTTTATAAATCTATGGTGAGGCCCCATCTGGAATACTGTGTACAGTTCTGGTCGCCATACCTCCAGAAGGATATTATGGAGCTTTAGAAAGTGCAGAGGAGGGCAACCAAAATGATTAGGGGACTGGAACAACTTCCTTACCATCTGAGGCTGCAACGGTTGGGCCTTTTCACTCTTGAATGACGGCGTCTAAGAGGTGACCTGATTGAAGCTTATAAAATCATGCACGGTGTGGACAAAGTAGATAAGGAAAAACTGTTTTCCCTATCGCATAACACTAGAACTAGGGGACACTCCATGAAACTTTTGGGTACTAGTTCTCAAACAAATAAGAGAAAGTACTTTTTCACCCAGAGGATTACTGGTCTATGGAACTCCCTGCCAGAAGAAGTGGTGACAGCTGTCAGTCTTGACAGCTTCAAGAAAGGATTAGACAAGTTCATGGAGGACAAGGGTATCAATGGCTATAATTATGGATACTTAAGGACAACCTCCGGGTTGGAGAGATAGGCAGGATATCTCTCAATGCCATTTCCAGGGAATCCTAAACAGGTGAAGAAGGCATCTGCTTGGGAATAATACCCTGAAGGAAATGGTGAGCCACTGTGTGAGACAGAGTGCTGGACTGGATGGGCTGTGGCCTGTTCCAGCAAGGCTGTTCTTATGTTCTTATGACCGAACAAAGGTCAGGGATGGCATCATTGACCGAATGGCCAGCCGGGTATGACAGGTGATGAATCAAACGAAATTCCCCCGGTGTCTTTTTGGGCACTAACCCCAAAGGGGAAACCTTCAGGTTGGGAAAGGGTGGAGCCTGAAAGGGGCCAGCAACCCTGCCTGCCTTAACCTCCTTAGCAATACTCAGAGCGGCCACCTCCTCCCTGCCCCTAAGAGAAAGTAAGTTGGGGGCATCTTGGGGGCACCTCTCCCCTATGAACGGAATGCGAAACCCTCGCTGGAAACCCTCAAGCAGGTAACCAGCGTCTTCCTTCCTCGGGTATGTTGCGAGCCAGCGCTCCAACATGACCAAATTAACTGGGGATGGGGCCTTTTTGGGTGACCAGTTCCCTCAGCGGGGTCTGCCCGCTCCCTGTCCACCTCTACCTCTGCCCCGAGACCCGCCTGCTCGCGGACACGCAGCGGCGGCGTGGGGGCCAGCGCAAGAGGGAAACTCGTGCTTGTATCGGCACTGTTTTCTGTTGCACGCACCATTGGCCGAGAAGCTCCAACACAGCAGGCGGGTTGGAACCCCCTGCCCCGCCACCTGGCGGGGTGCCTGTGCTGGAGCGGCTCGCTGGACCGCATGTCCACAATGATACCTCTCCCCAGGCGCAGGGCGCGTGGGGGTCATATACAGAAGCCAGAGCTTCTGGCAGGGCTCGTCCCACCTCATCTCCGGGTGTAGGGGCACTCTCATTCGAAATTCCTCATCATAAGTCAACCACGACGGGCCAGGGAAATCAACCATTGCCCTGTAAATATTGTCCAAATATTGGACCATCAGGATGGCCAGATCGGGCCGGGCCCTAAGGTAGACCGCCATGTATATGAGATATGCGGGCAACCAGTTGGCCCACGTGCATGGTGGCTAGCGACGGCGGGTCTGCTCTTTGTCCTTCTCGTCTTGCCCCTCCATCTCCTCTTTGGTGGGTTCCCTGTTCAATAGGGAGAAAATGTCTACATATTCTCCCCGCCAAATCTTCTCCCTCGTGGCCTGAGCTAAATGATCCCCGAGGGGCAAGGAATACCCAGCTGTCAGGAATGCCGACACCGGCACGTTAGCAGTGCGGGACATAAAGAAAGGGACCTGAACCGCCCCCATGACCCCTGTTGCATTTCCTGCGGCGTAAGCCCCCCCACCCACAGGGGGACCTGTAATTGGCAAAGCCGCACCCGGGTAAGCCGGGGGCTGATGTCCCCCCGCCCCGACGTGATGGGGCCATGGCCACTGGAGACCCTCCCCCATGGTGGATGTTGGTGTGGGAGCATTAACTTGAACCGGATACTCATAGGGTGCACCCCCATGGGCTGCCCCCACTGGGGGTTCCAGCCCACGGTGAGCGTCGGAGCTTGCAACCGCAGTCGAGCTCTGAGGACCCATCTGACCACCACCCGCCGGTGGTGCCTGCTGCGCGGGGAGCTGCGAGGCCGCGGCGGGCGCCGACCTGTGTGCCTCGAGCAGCTCAACCCGGCCGGCCGCCTGCTGCAGACTGTCTGCCCCCGCAGTGGCCGGTCGGCCAAAAGGTGCCCCAGATGGGTTGGGTATCCCCAGGGATGCCTCCAAGGCTGCTACGCGGGCCAATAGAGCATCCACCGTCACAGCGCCCCCTGCATAAAGGGGGCCAAGCGGGCCGGACGGCCCGCTGGTCGCAGGACCAGGGCCCGGTGCCAGAGCACTCGGACCCGAGTAGGGCCATGCCCAAAACTCTGGCCCCCGAGGAGCCAGGGGGGTACCCTGCCAGGGCATTGCACCCAGCCCTCCCCCCTGATTGAAACCTATGGCCGGGGGATGTGGGCCAGGGGCCGGAGGCCCAGCGGCGCCATGCCCACCCACCTGCCCCAAGCCCATGGCCGGCAATTGCTGGCCGGGGGCCGCAGGCCCCACAGGGCCGGTCTGGGGCTGTAAAGCCTCAGGCCATGGAGTAATCTGCCCCATCCCACCGGTCCCGGTGGGAGGCTCCGCAATGGGGGCCTGTAGGGTGGGCGCAGTCGTGGTCCTCCGACCCGGCTGCCTCCTCCTGGATAGGCGAACCGAATTCTCCATAGCCTTCTTCCTGGAAGGCATTTTAGGATCACTGGTGGGAAGCCTAAGAAGAAGGCGAAGAGCGAAGCTGTTCGCCGCCGAAAAGGGGCTTCCCTGCAAAGGCTGAGAGCGACTGAGAAAAACTTCTCCGCTCCGTCGCTTTTGCAAAATGGCAGCTCGGCTGCCTCGTGGCCACCCCTTTTAAAGAGGGCTGGCCACGCCCCCTAACTACCCGGATGTCCAAGTCCGGTGGGGGGGTGCCCGCAAAGAGCATGTTACTCCTATGTTTAATAGCTTTGTTGTTCAGTGTCACAGTCGATTCCGACCCTTTGCGACCCTATAGTCTTCCAGGCACCTCTGTCCTACACCATCCTCCTCAGCCCACCCAGCTCTGTGCCCACTGCATCCACGATGCCATCTAGCCATCTCATCTGTGGTCACCCTCTTTTTCTTTTGCCCTCCACCTTTCCCAGCATCAAGGCTTTCTCAAGTGAATCCTCTCTTCTCATTTGATTTCCAAAGTACTTTAGCTTCATCTTTACTATTTGACCTTCTAAGGAGCAGTCAGGGTTGATTTCTTCTAAGATTGACCTATTTGTTCTCCTCGCTGTCTAGGGGACTCTCAAAACTCTCCTCCAACACCATATTTCAAAGGCATCTATTCTTCTGTGCTCAGCTTTCCTAATGGTCCAGCTCTCGCAACCATACATTACCACCAGGAAAACATTGCTTTAACTATGCAGATTTTTGTTTTCAAGGTGATGTCTCTACTTTTCACTGTGTAATCTTAGAACAGCAGAGCTGGAAGAGGCCCTATGGATCATTGAGTTGAGTCCCTGGAATGACATATGAACTTCCGTTTATTTTGGGAGCAAGATTATAATCTAGTGTAGAAGTAATATGGAGAAACATAACAGAAGGGAAACATTCAGCAACACTGAATTTAGCCACTTGTCCTGTCTCTATTACCATCACGACTCTTTTCCAAGGCAAAGGTTAATTATGATCTATTCTAGATGATTTTGTCATTCAGCTATGTCAAAGAACCCCAAGGGGTTGCTGCTACCTTAATGGACAGATTCCTCCCTGGAGCTTGGGTGTGTATCAGACTCTAGGGAGCCTGGCATTCTGTAGTGCTTTGAAAGAAAGCAGAGACCAACTCCAAAGATTCCTAGTCACAACCCTTGTAGGAAGTCCAAACAATAATTGAACTGGAATAAATTAGGGGTCTTCAAGAAATTTCTGGCGTTGTTACTTCTGTTCTTGCCAGAAAAACTCAAGACTGACTGTGCTGAGAGACTAAACTAATTACAGGTTCTGAAAAAGAGAACCACAATGTTGCATGATTGGAATAAAGTGTTGTAACGGCAGCTCTTTCTGTATTCCGACTTTGTCAGAATTTTTGGCTAGCAAAAATAGTGTTTTCAGGAACACTCAGTAGTGCTCTTAAAACATTTTTCTAATGTTCCTTAAACATAGATTCAAGCTCATCATTAAAAAAAAAATCAGCTTAGCCAAGACAGCTTCAGGGTAGTTGACTAAGAAAATGCAAAGTTGAACTGCCTTTTTTCCTCCCTATGGGACAACCACAATTTGACATTGTGGGTTCCAAAATGACCAGTAAGTGATTTCATGTGCTGGAAATGAAGAGAGAGAAAAGTAGGAGGGGTGTCTGTGGAATTTTTTCTTTCCCTTCTCTCTTTAAACAGATTTCTTATAAATGTGTAAGCATGTCTCCACTCCAAGCCACATCAAATCATTCCTAAAATCTGTATTTTAAGAACTGGAATGTGCATAATATATGCAACTTGGATATAGACTGTAAAAAAAAAAAGGGATGAAGTTGATGATTGTCAGTCTGTGGAAGGGAGAGAATCTACAGCATAGCTTCTCTTATTTGCATGGGCCAAATTGGGTCAACATCTTGATGAGGAAAGCTTTCTAAAAGACTCTCATCAAGGTGTGGTAAATTAAGCCACAACACTGTATGACAAGAGTTCTAACTTCTAGAGACACAGTAATACTTATACAAAGTCCACTTCATACAACATCAGATTCATACAACATCGCCTAATTCCTTCAAAAAGTTGCCTCATACAAAGTCGTGTGACATTGTATGAGGCATTGGGGTTTCCCCAGGTTGCATTGTGCCTGGGCAGTATAAAAGGCAGGACACATGTGTGCATTGCTCTTGTGGGTTTTGCATGAGGCAAAGAGTGTTTAGGAGTGGTTTTGAGCACGATTTTGGATTTTTTTGAATTTTTCCGTCAGAATTTTTAGAAGCATTCCTGGGATTTTTGCAGCATTCTTCAGGTTCTTGGACAATCAGGGTTGTTTGACAAGTTTTTGTAATGTTTTTAGCCTTTAGACAATGATTTCTTAAAGTTCTGTCAGTTTCCTGTCTGTTTCTTTGACTTTGCCATGAAGTCTGTGCTGTTACAGTACAATGTATCTCTATGGAAACGACGTTGTATGAGGCATCGCGGCAAGGATTTGGACGTTGTATGAGGCATCGCGGCTAGGATTTTGTATGCCTCATACAAAGTCCAAATCCGTATAAAGTCCAAACTTGTGGAACCAAGTTTGGACGTTGTATGAGTTATTACTGTATCCAGTTAAGCTTTCTACACTCATGCTTTATACAGTATTGATGTTATATTTTTGGAGCTTGCATTACCCTTTTTTTGGGGTCATAAAATTATCCTGTAGATGAAATTGAATCGTGTTTAAATAGAATAATGTTTATGGCTGGTTTGCCTTAATGGATTAAGCAATATGGGATAATATTAAATCAGTATTACATATGAAGAGGATAAATCTAGCAACTGTAAGGTAAGAAGAAAAATGGCTTTTGGCCTTCACTGTATTAGCGGCTGTTCTGTAACAGAGTATCATGGCTACTCTCCCAAGCTTAGGTTCCTTGTCAACATTGGCATGAGCAAAGATAAAGCTGGAGAGCTTTAATTCTGCATTATAGAACAAGTTACATTATTAGTATACAATGTAAATGTGGCAAATTTGAAACCATAATGACAAATTCTTTCATAGTTACAGAGAACGTTTTGCATTTCCTTGCTTAGGAGCTGAAAATATCCTACAGTGTATGGACACACAGCATCAACCTCCTTGTTTTACCCACTACATAGGACCATGATGGTGAACCTTGGCACTCCAGCTGTTCTTGGACTTCAATTCCCAGAAGCCCAAGCCCCCGTGAATCCACACGAATGGGTTTACTGCAATTCATATGGCCCGCGCTGCCCTTGTCGCTCCTGGAAGTGGAAGTAAAGTGTGCCCGTACGGTGTGTGTTAATCACTGCAACTCTTACACTCTCTTGCTCTTCTTCTTTCACTTGTTCTTCTGTCATGGTTGGGCAATACTTTTCTTGAAACATTAACATATTCCCAAAATGTCAACCATTGCTATCTCAGGATTTTTTTATCTGGATGGATACAGCAGCATCATGTGTGTTAGGAGAAGTAGAAAAGTCCAAAGGGCTCAAAAATATTGGATATGCTCCTTAGATGAGCATTGTGCCTTTGTCTCTGGGTCTCTGCCCAGACACCCCCTCTACTTCTGGGGTCCTGTGGATAATACTTATGGGTCTGAACTGCTGCAGTTCCTTCAGCCACAAATCTCTTTGTGTGTGGTAACTCCCCACCCCCAGAAGAAAATAAACAATCCATGCTTTGTTGAATGTTCAGTCTGAGATTTTATTGTTAAGAAATTACCACTTAATGGAAGTCACCACACTGTTCCTCATTTCCATTTCAGAAAGAAAAAAACCCAGATCCTTTTGTATAGGACACCTGAGACACAAACTAGTTAGCTATGCCTCTGACATCATCTGCTGAAAAGAAAACAGAGGGGAAAGGCATTGATCTCTTGTCCACATATTGGGTTTTCCATAGGCATCTGGAAGGCCACTTTGGGAACCACAAGATAAACCTTGAGGTCTAGTCCAGCAGAGTTCTCCTTATGGTCTGTATTTACATTTGTACTTCAGAAGAAGGTTAGGCTTTCCCCATTGTTCAACTGTCTTCCTGTTGGCAGGCAACAACATTTTTTTATTCAAGCAAGCCTCTGGCAACTGACTGGCTTGTGAGGAAATCAGTGGCAATGAGTATGCCCCATAACTTGGTGTAGTTATGCCTTTAATTTAATTGTGTTTTAATTGTGTAATTTGTTCCACTTTAGTTTTTGAGACAATAGCCAGAATCCTATAGGTTAGTTAACAATGACGTCAGTGTTGTACTGTGGCCAATTCTGAATGGTTCTTGCGAACTGGTAGCAGAAATTCCAGGCCATGCTCACTTGGCCAGCCATTCCACCTCTCAGCCTCCCCCTCCCAGCACCACAGGAAACGCATCCCATTTGCCTCGCCCAGGTGCGCTTTTATCTCCACACTTCCCATGCGCCTTTGACCCTGGGCAAGGCAAATGGGATGCGTTTCTGGCAGCACTGGGAGGGGGAGGGCGGCGCCAGCCCACCAACCCGCCCCACTCACCTCCCAGCAGCGCCACCAGCAATGCATCCTATGTGCCTAGCCCAGGGCCGAAAGCGCGCTTGGCAGCACTGGGAAGGGGGAGGCCGGCACCAGCGTGGCAACCCACACTGCTCACCTCCCAGCAGCGCCGGTGGTGAAAGCCAAGAGAGCAAGCCAAGATAGGTTTATTTTCTTCCTTTCCCCCCTTTTTCGGGGGGTGGGATTTAGGCCACATCCACATATAGCCACGCCCACCAAGTGGGTAGTAAAAAATTTTTTACAGTGAATAATTGAATGACATAAATGCTGTGGCAAACAGTGCAACAATGAACTACTGCTGGTTAACCAGCTGCCACTTGTATCTCTTCTGTCTTGAGTCAGTTACTGTATATGGTTGGGATTTTTGCAAGATACAGTTCAAGGGAGCCAGAACTCCTCAACACTTAGTCAGTGTGTTGGAATTATCAAGAGATTGACCTGGGCTGATCTCAGAGTCTGAGGATGATGGTAAATGCAACTTGTTTTAGGTACAATGGAGCAAGTGAGTAAGACCAGTAGCACTTGGCCAAACCTTAAAGTAAACTCAAAAGTGCATAGAGATTGCCAAGGACTGGGATTTCAGTACAAGAATGATGTCATGATTGACTGCAGTTCAAGTAAGTAATCTACTCATCTGTTCACAATCTTGAGCTATGGCTGATGTAAAGTCTGCCTGCAAGCCAGCAATAACCAAGAGCAGGAACGACAAGCACTGAATCATGCCACTGATGGCGATTACCATCTTGGCATATGCCTCAAGGGACAAGATTTCTTGAGATGGCAGCTTACAGAAGTCTCTTATTAACTGAGATTTCTGACTGCTCAAATGAGATGCTAACTGGCCTTTGCACTGTTGCCAGATTATCAGTTTGGAATCCATTTAAGCCTCAGCATTATGTTCAGAAAGAAAGAGGACAAGTCTTCCACCTCAACTGCCTTCCACACTCTTTCCTTTCTCTCACAGAAGCCAGCTATTTTACCTTGGAAAGACATAGCTGCCATGTTCTCTGCATTCCCTGTCTCTAGCCTAGTGTAAAATAACAGGAATACAGTGGCTCAAGTGGCTAAGACGTTGACTGGGAGGCAGAAGGTCAGCAGTTGGATTCCTGAGTACTGCAGGACTGAATGAGCTCCCGTCTCTGTCCCAGCTCCTGCCAACCAAGCAGTTTGAAAGCAAGAAATTGCAAGTAGATAAATAGGGACCACTTCGGTGGAAAGACAACAGCATTTCGTGTGCTCCAGTGTCTAGTCATGCCTGCCAAATGACCACAGAAATGTCTGCAGAAACAGACAGCACTGGCTCTTCGGTTTTGAAATAGAGATGAGCACTGCATCCTAGAGTCAGATATGACTGGCTTTCGAACAAGGGAAACCTTTACTTTAACAGTAAAATTAGAAAATGAACAAGCCCCTGGAAAATTGTAGTATAACTCTGTTATTCTGTAATGCTATGGTCGAGAGTCAGCACATAGGGGAGCAATCCTAAATTTAGGGAATTAAATTTAATGTAATTGCCATTCCCTGCATACAGTGTGCTCATTTAGACAACCTACCGGTTCATCTTCTTAGAATCATTCCACAACTATCGGGTGCCAATATGACTTGTCAACTTCTTTTTCCAAATTGTTTGGTAGATATGGCTCATACCCCTCCCTATTGGGCATTTACTTATCTTTAATTATAATTGCATAAATGGCAGCATGGTTTTGTTGCTAATTAATATGATTCTATCTGTATTACTGCTTACACACCAAGTTGTACAACCAGCAAACAACAAGGAATGCATGTGTTAATTAGCAGAAAATCACTGCTGTGATTTCTGCTGCTACACTTTCAACAGAATAAAAAAAGGATTCGGGCCAAGGTCTACCAAACAATGAGGAAAAACAAATTGACAAATCATACTGGTGCCTAGGAATAATTTTCAGCGAGACAGCCCTTCATATGACAGCAACAGAATACAGCCAGCTGTCATCTACAATTTCCAGATGAAACCACTCAGGAAAACCATCAGCGAGCTGCAAATAATTCTAGGCTAGGTAAAGGTAAAGGTTTCCCTTGCTCGAAAGCCAGTCGTATCCGACTCTAGGGTGCAGTGCTCATCTCTGTTTCTAAGCCGAAGAGCCAGCGCTGTCTGCTTCTGCAGACATTTCCGTGGTCATGTGGCAGGCATGACTAGACACCAGAGCGCACGGAACGCTGTTACCTTCCCACCGAAGTGGTCCCTATTTATCTACTTGCAATTTCTTGCTTTCGAACTGCTAGGTTTGCAGGAGCTGGGATGAAGACGGGAGCTCATTTCCGTCCTGCAGTACTCGGGAATCGAACTGCTGACCTTCCTCTTCCCAGTCAGCGTCTTAGCGACTTGAGCCACTGCAGTACCTAGGCTAATACAGTTCCTTTTCACAGGCCTACGCCTGCATAACAATCAAGAGCCGATCTTAAAACAACAATTCACCTACACCAATAGGCTATCCACCAAACATACAGAGACAGGGAGAAGAGCTTGCTACAAATGTCTGTGCCAATTCTGTCCAACTATGTACTTTCGCTTACCATCTCCAGCATCAGGGACTTGGTCATTTTCTATTTTTACTCTTAGAGCAGTATGGCGATGGAACCGATTACATTGAGAGGGAGTGAGCACTCCAATATTGGAGGCATTCAAGAGAAGATTGGGCAACCATCAGTCAGGTCTGCTTGGATTCCGATTCCTGCATTGAGTAGGAGGTTGGATATGATGGACTAAAAGGCACCTTCTAACTCAGTTATTCTATGACTCTATAATTCTGCAACATATTCCATCCTTTTGTCACCAGTGCCGCTCTGCATTCTCCAGACATTAAAGAGATCGGTCACTACAGAAAAGGATGAATGGACAAAAAAACTCATAGCAGAAAGTGTCAGAATATTCTGCTACTCAAGATTAGTAGAAATATAGTCTGATTGTCAGAGTAAATACTGAAACGAACAGTTTTTTTCTTCTATGTTTTTGCCAGACAGGAAACTTCCAAAATGAAGCCACCCCCGGCGAATTCACTCTGCAGTTCCTATTGCCTGACCTAGTGTGAGAAAGATTAGCTGGCAACACAAGGGTGCCATTGTACAACTAAATATGATTCAAAAATACCGCAATCTTCAAGGGCGCTCTTTCTGTGTACAGTGAGGGACACAAAACAAACAACAAGACAAATTAAATCTGGTCATGCCTTTAAAGTGGTTATTGTAAAAAACAATTTTAAAGGGAAATTAGAAATAGAAATACCATAGGTAAAACAGGATATATTCATGAATTCCTGTGTATCAGAGCAGTAGCAGACAAATCTTAAAGCAGGTATTCTCAACCTGTGGCCAATGGGCCAGGTGTGGGCCATGGCACCATTTCATGTGGACCCCCACTGCCTCCACCACACCAGGAAGTGCCATGTGGTGGAGGGAGGGCAAAATGGCCATCTGGCCTCCAAAGCTGTCTGAGGGAGCGTGACCCGGCGCCCGGCTTTAAAAGGTTGAGAACTCCTTGTTTTAAAGCGTCTGGGAGCCAATTTACTGCCCAGGACTCACTTGGAGCTGCATGGGTCCACAGAAGCTGCAACCTCTCTAAATCAAACCTGGAAGTAGCTAGATATCCATTTGTAGCCTTCTGATTAATCTGTGTTGATGATTCTATTGTTACTTTGAACATTTGTTATTTATGTTAATAAGCTCTCTCTCCCATACTTGGTTCCCACCCCTGTAATCATGAACCTTGAATACATAAACTTGTGGACAACATACTGTACTTCCTATGTCTGATGAGATGGAATTATAATTTACAAAAACACACACTAAAATAAACAAAGCAATCTTGAAAGTGCCACAATGCTTTTGTTCTGTTTTCATTATCCGTCCTGAAATAATGCAGTATCATGCTGTTATTCTTAGAAGGCATCTTGGAACTCCCTTATCCCAAACCCCCATGCTCCAGGGCATAGTCTGTGTTATGAATTTGCAGTGTTCCAGGAGAATTATGGAGGAGAAAAACGGAGACCATAATAATAATAATTTTGTGTCAGAAATTACTCTGGGTTGAAAGGATTTTTTGCTGGAGAAATGCCTAATTGAGGCTCCCTTCATGTCCCCAAGTGCAGCTCTCGGGTATCAAAACCCAACCTTCCAGTCTCCAGCTCAGTGTCTTAACTAATAAGCCACTGGAGCAGCTGCTAACAGAGACCATAACCAGACAGTTCATGCAAAAAGCTGCACCACGTCCACCACTACCGCATACAGTGTCTAAAAGAGTAAAGAAAAATAAGATACTATTCACACCACCAATACTCGTGCTTGACGCCACTAACTCAACTGTTGTATCAAGCGCCCCCAAAGAGCATCAATAAACACTAACTAGGGGTCATTATGTTGCATCTTTAGTCCTGTGTTTCTAAAATAAAACCTTATTTTCCTTGAGTGAATCACCACGGCGAGTGGTTGCAAAAACATTTGTGGACTACCAATATCTTGGTCCTTGAGGAAAGAAAAAATATATTGGACATGTTTATTTCTTCCCATAAATGTCTCCACTTTATGAATTGTTTCAAAGCTCACCTCCTTTTCAAGCTTCCATAAAAAGGGGAAAACACATTAAATTAGAACAACAGGCAATGGATTTTGAACATACACCATTCAGACAAATATACTCATCCATGGTGTTTAATACCACATAATATATATATGATCAACATGGAGTCTGACCTCAACAAAACCACAGTGGTAACCCATAAACCACAAGGTTGGAATCAACTACATTGGGTAAGTGAGACTAAAAAAAAGTACACTAATTAAATGTTGTTTTATTTATTTATTTTATTGGGGTGTTTAGCTATTGCCTTTGCACCTCAGGAAAACAAACTGTCAAGTCATTTTACAATGAATCAAATAAAGCCACTGCTGCAACAATAACAAACTGAAAATGTAAAATAGAAATAGAAATAATGATTAAATCAGCACTTTGAACAGTCAAGATTACAAAGTAAAAAGGACTAAAATGGGATGCAATAGAAATCCAGAGCTGGAAGTTCCACCATCTGGTTGCTGCAGCAGATGCCTATGGCAAACAGATGTCATTAAGTGACGGACGCTCAGAAGGCCTCATTGGATGATTTCAGACAAAAGAAAGATTTCACATGTGGGGGAAACCAACTTTCAGGTATCTAAAACAATACAGGTAGAATGTATTTAGAGGCAGTGTTGTCATCAGTGGTGAGAGAGACCTGTTTGTTCTAGCATTCCATTTTCTTCATCACTGTTTCTTGCATTCTGGCATGTCTTGTTTGGGAACCTGTTCACTAGAATGTAAATACGAGCTATATTTGCATGTCTGCTGAACAATATCTGTAAGGAAACCACAGGGCACCTCTAATGTGCTACTGTATTGTTTGACCTGTGGGCTGGATGCAGGCCATGGCAACATTTCATGTGCTTCCATCACCACCTCCACCACACCAGGAAGTGCCATGTGGAGGAAGGGCAATATATATGTATTTTCTGCAAAAATACAAAGGTGTAAGGGGGGGGGACCCTTACAAGGAGGAGCAATCAGAGTGTCTGACTGGTAGGAGGGGGAGAATGGAAAACCCAGTGCAAGAAGCAATGGAATACAATGGCTAGAAAGGGGGACAGCAAATGTTCCTACACCCCTATACCCAAAAAAGTCAGGGAGAAAAGTATAAGAAGACATCTCATTGTCTGGATGGATTATTTCCTGGTTCATGCTCTTTTTGTACTTTCCCGCACCTGGATTCACAATCTTAATGAACAGAAGAACAGATACGGTACCTGTCATTTTTAGAGAGCTTGTGCTTGGAGAAATCCTTTCCCTTTGCTCTTCCTCCCCATACCTGTAGACAACCATTTCAACTCTCTTCTCGTTTGCCTCTTTGACTACATCAGGGCTGCCCAAACTACAGCCTGAGGGCCATATCCAGCCACCAATGCCAATTCATCCGGCCCATGAAGCCCTTGTTGCTCCCAGAAGCGGAAGTAAAATGTGCCCATACATTGGAGGAGGAGGAGAAGGAGGAGGAATGATGCGAAAAGGCTTTTTTCTGTGCAGATATGGGGGGCATGTCAGTAGAGGAGGAGGGGTGTTATGTATGTACAATGTTGCTTTAAGAAATGTATGAATGTAACCTGACCACAATTACAATGTAGCACAGCTGTTAAAGGAACACGAGTTAGCTGCCCATAGAGGGCAGCTGCGAGCGTTCAACTCACATGGTTCTCATTCCTCAAATCACCGGCAGCCGCGGGAACGTCCCCGCACTATCAAACAACTACAGAAGATGGGCGTGACTTGGACGACGTCACGCCGGTAGCAACCAATGAGCTACCGTGCAGCAAGATTCAAATGCATTGTACTACTGTATATAATGTGATGTACCTCCGCCATTACCACATGTTCATCCTGATCATCAATGAATAAACCTGTGTTAGTCCTTCCTGCGACTCCTTCTTTGTCTTCCGTGCAAGACACTAAAAGGGGGAAAGTATGGAAGGAGAATTACAGCTGCAAAAAGACACATACAGAGAGAAGGAGCAATAAAAGAGAGGGTGGAGAATAGTGTGTGTGTTTTCAGGTGAAAAAGAATACGCAAAACTGAAACCCTGCTTTCTGTCCTCTCTGCTGATCATTCTTCTTTTACATTTTCCCCTTGTAAAAATGAGTCACTGTTGGATCGGGGCCTGATACGGGCTGGAAGGTCCCGGAGAAGACTGGTCAAGTAAAGACACATGAGGCAAAATGGAGCAAAGACCAGCCATTTATTGATCAGTAGGCTCTAATCTTTATACCCTGCCTAGCTCGACTGCATGCATAGGTTGCGCGTGACCGTTACAGGAAAACTGCAAGTTTGCACTTTGAGATTACACAAGTTACTCATCAGGGATGATTTCACCAGGGGAAGTTCCTTATCTATCTAATTTACTACCAGGGGGACATACATTGTCTACTGCTATCGGGAGTAAACATCTGCCTAAATTGACTCTTAGACTCAGAGTCTCTGTGGATACAAGATTACCCATTACATGCTGATCGAGTTAATCACCCGGTGATCTTTTGCCTTCTACAGTCCGAACTGCCTGCCAGGTCAGCGATTGGTGAATTAAACTATGACTATTAATCTGCACCCCAATGTCTGTCCCTTCAGAACCAGGCTCCAAGGAGTGTTCCCCCAAGCCGTGGTTCTGTCAGGGACAGTATGCCAATTATGTGTGCGGATCCCACATTCCCCCTTTATTTGTTTGATTGGACCTGAAAGACGGCTTGCCGTAGGAGTGACATGAGCTGACGTGGAGTGAGGACATTCTGAGGGTTTCTCCATGGGGGACACATTGACAGCAATGAGGGAATGCAGCAAACCGCTATCCCCAAAATTGCAACACCCACAATCACCTTGAGCGTTGTTTGCAGCCATCCCCATGGAAACCACGACCACAGCGAATTCCACCCCCCCCACGTGGCATCGTCCTTGATATTCTTAACCAGGGTATGGAGATCTGTGATCTGACTTTGTACCTTGCAAGAGTTGTCCGTGAGGTTAAAACAACACATGCCATGGACTGTCTCGCAACCCAAATGGTGTAAGAGCAGGAGGTAGTCTATAGCTGCTCGATTGTCCAATATAGTATGATGAAGCTCCATTTGCTCTTGATTGAGCAGCGCTATCACCGATGAGATGTGCTTAATGGCTTTTGCTAACGTGCAAGCCTTAGCAATCCTACGAGCGTTGCCTACGGCTAAGCCTGGCACGCCGAACAGACTGACCACCAATGAGATGTATTCAGCTTTGCTCAAAAGCCTAATATTGCTGTCACAAGAACTATCCAGCTGGTTGGCACGAGCGTGCTGTGTGTGGGCAGATATGTTGGTGCTTGGGACAACCATATCCTTTGTGGAAAGCAACAGTGTCAAACGACTGATACAACAGAAAGAATTAGATACATTTGCGGGAATATAGTTCCATGTGTGTTGGTTACATGTAAAAAACCAGCCTGAAGGCAAAGTGACATGAACAAACATTGAGTCAATAGTCTCTGGGTGATTACAAGTCCAAGTGCTATTGCCGGGGTCGAGGCAACGTTGATGTGGCTCTTTGACCGCGGAACAGCCGGTCATGTGAGCACAAGTTGAGTTCGGGCTGACCGCCACTTGGGGAGTGTACAGAGTGGCCGCATCAGCCAGTAGGACTTTTGTGACTTGTGTTCCCCAGTGCGCGTATGTCGAATACATGATCCTGTGAAACGGGCCAAATATCTGCTTCACTAACCAATCACCGTGCCTGATGTGCACATCTGGGGTATGACACACTGGGATGAGACAAGTACTAAGGAGAGAGGCAGAATCGGTGGCCTGCCTCAGGCAAAAAACGGACTGACTGACGAGGTTCGCCAACCTTTCCCAGATGTTGTAGTGCAGCCGGATAGAGAGGTCTCCATCAGGCATCAGATCTTCTGCTTCAAATGAAGCGGCTTGAACCCCTCACCACATAAGCAAGGAAAGGATCAAGATGATCGTTGTCAGGGAATTAAAGGTGATCTGGGACAAAACTGCAACCACGATGTTCTCTGGAGTTGGTGCTGCATTCTTTTTTTTAAAAAAAATATTTTTATTAAATTTATATGCATATAAAAATACAATACACAATACAGAACAAATAGATTATACAAGATAATACTTAAAAAAGGCTAAAATACAAAATACAAAAAAACAACAAATAAGGGAAAAATATACACACCTATTCTAATACATTTATATATTTATCTTTGTTAATCATATCTTAAAACCATCATTGTAAATACTATCTCTTGACTTATTAATTAAGTAGTTATTCTCTAGTCTTAAGTAAGACTAGAGAAGACTAAGACTAAGACTTAATTAAGTAGTTATTCTCTAGACTCATTTTCTAATAAGTCATTTAATACCATTAAGGATAGGAGAAAAAAACTAAGGAAAAGCTAAAAAAATAACAACTGTAAATAATAATCACCCAGTGTCTATTTACATTGCCCTGGAGAGCTCAGAATATCAGACTAATTTAATTCCAAAATCCACTTTGCTCAGATACAGGTCTATTTCTTTCATCCCCCTTAAGGGAGTGATCCACAAAAGGTTTCCAAATATTCCAAAATCTATTTTCTTTCAAATTATCCCTTTTTTTCTTTATCTCCCAAGGCAATTTGTCATTCAATGCTAAATTCCACATTTCTTTATACCACTCTTCAGTTTGTATAATTACATCATTTTTCCAATGTCTAGCAATACAATGTCTAGCTGTTGTAATCATTATTTCTAATAACTCTTTCTCATCCTTATTTAAATTAATACCTTCCACATTTGTTAACAGAGTGGTACCTGATCCCAATTTTACTATCTTGCCCAAAATTTCTCCAATTTCTTTTTCAATCCTATTCCAAAAATCTTTTACCACTTTACAGTTCCACCACATGTGTTCATACATTCCAATGGTATCCTTACATCTCCAACACATTTTATCTTTTTTATTGTCCATTTGATGTAACCTCACTGGGGTCAGGTACCATCTCCACAACATTTTATAATTGTGCTCCTTTATTCTAACCGACATTGTTCTCATAATCCTCTTTTTCCATTTATTTCTCCAAGTATCTTTTTCTATCTTTATATTCAATTCTTGTTCCCACCTTAATTTCATTTCCTCTTGTGGATCACCCTCCTTATTTAAAATTGTATACAACTTACTGACTAATCCCTTAATATTTTTATCCCCACTTCTGACCTTTAGAATCAGTTCTTCAAATTCAGTCTTTTCTCTTTCCAAATCATAATCACTAATATATTTACTATTCCATTTAATAATCCTCAGTCTGTGAAACGAATTAATCTTCAATTGCTCAAACAATTTTGACCTACTAACCTCATTAGTGGATATCCGCAACCAGTCTTTCAACAGGATAACCTCATTTTTCTTCAATACGTCCTTTATCTCCTCATTTATATTAATTGGAAAACTTGCCATGTCTAGAATTTCCAATATTGAAGAGATATTCGGGACCAAGTCCTTCTTCACCCTCTTCCATACACTCATTAATCCTTTCATCATAAAATTTTTAGTCACTACATTTCCCAAGTTACAACCTAAAAAAACCATTTTACCCATGTGTCTATAGTCCCTCATCTCGATTTCCTCCCATATTACCTTTTCCCTCGCCAAGATCTTCACGACATTCTTAATTTGAAATGCCCGGTAATATGCCATCAAATTCGGCATTCCCAACCCTCCTTCTTTCTGCGGAAAATACCATAACTTTTTTGGTAATCTAGATTTCTTTCCCCCATTACAATAATTGTTAATCAAATTTTGAAGCTTCTTAATTTCCTTATCCTTCAATTGAATCGCTAACACATCAAATAAAAAGTTTATTCTGGGTAGCAACATCCTTTTAGCTAATGCAATTCTCCCGAACCATGACAGTTTCAACTTTTGAAACCTTTGTATCTTATTCTTAATTTCAATTTTCAAACTATCATAGTTCAGTCTTTTAAGCTCTTCCAATTTGTTTGATATAATTATTCCCAGGTATTTCAATTTATTCTTAATCTGGATATTAACTGTCTCCTTTATCTTCCTCTGATCTTTTCCCCCCATATTTCAAAACATCATTTCCGATTTATCCCAATTTATTTTCAACCCAGTAATATCCTTGAAATCTTATAATTGATGCCTAATTCTATTCATTACCTTCTCTGGTTGTTTTACAATTATCAAGGTATCATCGGCATACATACTTATCTTGTTTCCCATAATCCCCTCTATTTTTTCATCTTCTCTTATAGCTTTAGCTAATAACTCCATTGCCATGATAAATCAGGTTGATGTGCTCTTAAGCAGAGCTGCTGCTGAGGAGAGCCAAACAAAGGAAGTGAGCACTGGTAAGTTTTGCAGTTGGAGTAGAGCTGCTTTAGAGGCCCGCACGCCGTTAGGCGCGCAAGATTACAAACTAGTAACAAAGGAAGAATATAGTCTTACTAGGTAGAAAGGTAGTAAACGTGTACATTTTTGAGGCCCGGAATACTGCACTTGTTAAAATGGATTCTGAGGGAACAGTTGTAGTTACCTGCAATACTTGTGCCATGTTTGTGTTCTTGCCAAAGCATATGGAGAACTACACTTGCAGCAAGTGCAAGCTGGTTGCACTACTAGAAGAGAAGGTCCAGCAGCTAGAGGCCCGCATATCTAACCATCAACAAATTAAGGAGCTTGAGCTATTCTTGGACAGAGCAGAACAGACTATGCTGGACAAAGTAGAGACAGGGCACAGTTCTGAGGGAGAAGGCCCTTCATTAACTCAGGAGGGAGATGTTTGGAGGAATGTGACTCAAAGGAGGAAAAGAGTAGGGGATCACTCTGAGAGTCTGAAATTACAGAATAAATTTGAGGCTCTTTCCCTCATCACACCTGATGAGGAACACACAGAGGAACAACTGGTACCACCTGATGATCTCTCCTTCATCACACTTGATGAGATCCAGGAAGATAAACAACAGGAACAAACTGAGTTTCTCTCCCTTAATATGGTTGATGAGGTGCATGTAGATGAACAGATTGCAGGAGAGAGGCTCCTTGTACTAGGCGATTCAATAATTAGAAATACAGAGAAATGGATTTGTGATGCACATGATAACCGTATGGTGACTTGCCTGCCAGGTGCAAAAGTTGCAGACATCACAAGAAATCTAGATAGATTGTTAGAGAGAACTGGGAACGAGCCAGTTGTCATGGTACACGTTGGTACCAATGATGTTGGGAAGGCCAAGCGGTCTGTCCTGGAAGCCAAATTCAGGTTGTTAGGAAGAAGATTGAAGTTCCGGACTTCCAAGGTAGCATTTTCCGAAGTGCTGCCTGTCCCTCGCGCAGGACCTACCAGGCAGGCAGAGCTCAGAAGCCTCAATGCGTGGATGAGGCGGTGGTGTCGAGAGGAGGGTTTCAGATTTGTCAGGAACTGGAGAACATTTTGGGACAAGCCAAATCTGTTCAGGAGGGATGGGTTGCATTTGAACCATGATGGGACCAGATTGCTGGCACTCAACATCAAAAAGGCTGCAGAGCAGCTTTTAAACTGATAACTGGGGGAAAGCCGTCAGGAGCTGGGCAGCATCTGGTTCGGAAAAGTGTGTACTTGAGTAGTGAGGAGGATGCAAAATTTACTGAGCAGAGCGAGGAGCTAGTCAATAGCATTCTAGCAGAAGGATGCAAGAGGCAGTCTAACAATGCAACTGGACACAAAAGACTGTGTCCGAAAAGCATATATAAATGCTTGTATACAAATGCCAGAAGCCTCCGGAACAAAATAGGGGAGCTGGAATACTTAGCAATAGATAAGAATCTTGATATTATTGGTATCACTGAAACCTGGTGGACGGATGATAACCAATGGGATACAGTTATCCCAGGCTACAAACTGTACAGGAAGGATAGGAAGGGGCAAATGGGAGGTGGTGTGGCCTTGTATGTCAAAGAAGTGATAAAATCGTATGAATTGGAATATCTAGGTGATTTGGAGTCACCATTAGAAGCTCTGTGGGTAAGAGTACCAGGCCACAAGGATGGTCTAACAGTAGGCATATACTATCGGCCTCCGACCCAAACTCTTGAGGGAAACTGGCAGTTGGAGAATGTTGTAAAGGAGGCATCCAAGAAGAGAAGCCTGGTTATAATGGGGGACTTCAATTACCCTCACATAGACTGGGTGAACTGTTGTTTAGCACATGATAAAGAGATAAAGTTCCTAGATATGCTAAATGATTGTTCCCTGGGACAGATGGTTGAAGACCCAACTAGAGGTACAAGAATCCTTGACTTGATCCTGAGTAATACTCAGGATCTGGTGCAAGATGTTAATGTGACTGATCCAATAGGGAACAGTGACCACAACTCAATTATGTTTAACTTGGTCATAGACCGCAAGTCACTGATAAAATCTAACACAGAGACCTTAAATTTTCAAAAAGGAAATTTCCCAAAGTTGAGGAAACTAGTAAAAAAGAAGCTGAAAGGGAAAATTGAGAGAGTCCAAACACTCCAAGAGGCATGGAGGCTGTTTACAAAAACAATAACAGAGGCTCAATTGGAATGCATACCCAAAAGGAAAAAGGGCACTGCCAGGTCCAAGAGGACTCCAATGTGGCTTACAGGAGCTGTTCGGGAAGTGATCAAGAGCAAGAGAAGCTCATTTAGAAGATGGAAGGCTTGTCCGAATGAGGACAGCAGGCAAAAACATAAATTCTGGCAGAACAAATGCAAGGCAACAATCAGGAAAGCAAAGCAAGACTTTGAGGAGCGTATAGCTAAAAATACTCAGAGAAATAACAAAGACTTCTTTAAGTACATTAGAAGTAAGAACCCTACTAGGAAGGCCATTGGACCATTAGATGACAATGGAAGGCAAGGGGTTATTAAAGAGGTAACAGAGATTGCAGAGAGACTCAATGAATTCTTTGCTTCAGTATTCACTGAAGAAAACAGAGACCACATGCCCAAAACAGAGCCTATCTTCGTAGGGAGGGAAACCGAAGAATTAAGCAAGATAGAAATAACCAGGGAGGAGGTCCTTGCATGTCTTGTTAAGCTAAACACTAACAAATCACCAGGACCAGATGGCATTAATCCACGAGTTCTCAGGGAACTTAAAGATGAAATTGCTGATCTCCTAGCCAAAATATATAATCTTTCCCTCAAATCAGGCTTTGTGCCTGATGACTGGAAGGTAGCGAATGTAACACCAATTTTTAAAAAAGGATCCAGGGGTGATCCAGGGAATTACCGACCTGTCAGTTTGACATGTGTCCCAGGTAAAGTGATGAAAACCATCCTAAAAGATAGAATTAATAGGCACATAGAAGAGAAGGCGCTGCTAAAGGAGAGCCAACATGGCTTTTGCAAGGGCAAATCATGCCTCACTAATCTGTTGGAATTTTTTGAGAGTGTCAACAAGCATGTGGATAAGGGGGATCCAGTTGACATTGTTTATCTGGACTTTCAGAAGGCCTTTGACAAGGTCCCACACCAAAGGCTCTTGAACAAACTTACCAGTCATGGAATAAAGGGACAGGTCTTATCCTGGATCAGCAACTGGCTAAGGGACAGGAAACAGAGGGTAGCACTAAATGGACACTTCTCCAAGTGGAGGGAAGTAAAGAGTGGGGTCCCCCAAGGTTCAGTACTGGGACCCCTGCTTTTCAACCTCTTCATAAATGATCTAGAGGTAGGAGTAAAAAGCAAGGTAGCCAAATTTGCTGACGACACTAAATTATACAGGGTAGTGAAAACTGTGAGAGATTGTGAGGAGCTCCAGAGGGATCTCTCGACACTGGGGGAGTGGGCAAAACAGTGGCAAATGAGTTTCAACATTAGTAAGTGCAGAGTGATGCATGTTGGGGCAAAGAACCCCAATTACATTTATAAACTGATGGGGTCTGAACTCTCTGCGACAAACCAGGAAAGGGACCTTGGTGTCCTGGTGGACAGCTCAATGAAGGTGTCAACCTAGTGTGCCTCAGCAGTGAAAAAAGCAAACTCAATGCTAGGGATCATTAGGAAGGGTATAGAAAATAAGTCAGCAAGTGTCATTTTGCCTCTTTATAAATCTATGGTGAGGCCCCACCTGGAATACTGTGTACAGTTCTGGTTGCCATACCTCCAGAAGGATATTATGGAGCTGGAAAAAGTGCAGAGGAGGGCAACCAGAATGATTAGGGGACTGGAACACCTTCCTTACCATCTGAGGCTGCAACGGTTGGGCCTCTTCACTCTTGAACGACGACGTCTAAGAGTGACCTGATTGAAGTTTATAAAATCATGCACAGTGTGGACAAAGTAGATAAGGAAAAACTGTTTTCCCTATCGCATAACACTAGAACTAGGGGACACTCCATGAAACTTTTGGGTACTAGTTCTCAAACAAATAAGAGAAAGTACTTTTTCACCCAGAGGATTACTGGTCTATGGAACTCCCTGCCAGAAGAAGTGGTGACAGCTGTCAGTCTTGACAGCTTTAAGAAAGGATTAGACAAGTTCATGGAGGACAAGAGTATCAATGGCTATAATTATGGATACTTAAGGACAACCTCCGGGTTGGAGAGATAGGCAGGATATCTCTCAATATCATTTCCAGGGAATCCTAAGCAGGCATCTGCTTGGGAATACCCTGAAGGAAATGGTGAGCTACTGTGTGAGACAGAATGCTGGACTGGATGGGCTGTGGCCTGTTCCAGCAAGGCTGTTCTTATGTTCTTATGTTCTAATATTGGAGATAAAGGACAGCCCTGTCTTGTACCTGCCTCCAACTTTACCTCGTCTGTAATCTCCTCATTTACTCTAACAGTGGCTATTCCTTGCTGATATAGTTGACCAATTACCTTTCTAAATATGACACCAAATCCATAATGTTTAATTATCTCCTTAATTGAAATCCATTGTAGAGAGTCAAATGCCTTAAATATATCCAAATATATTAATCCTACTTTTTCTTTTGTTTGACTCACCGTATCAACTAAATCCATTACTCTTCTGGTCAAATCTGCCATATGTCTTCCTTTTAAAAAATCCTACATGATCTACATTTATATATTCCCCCATAAAATTATTCAAGCGGTTAGCCAATATTGCTGTGAAGATCTTGGCATCTTGATTTATCACTGAGATAGGTCTATAGGATTCTACTTTCTCTAAATTCTTTCCAGGTTTTGGCAAAAGTACAATTGTGGTTCTATACCATGAAGTTGGAATTTGCCCCCCATCTAATATGTAATTGTATAGTTTTACCAGCTTTGGTACCACAATATCTCCAAATTCCTTATAGAAATCCGCAGGCAACCCATCTTCTCCAGGGGCTTTTCCCAACTTCAATCTAGTAATTACCTCTTTTACTTCTTTTTCTGTCACTCCTTCTTCCATTCTATCCCTGTGTGCCTGTTTTATTCCACTAATTATTTCTATCTCTAATTGCTTTTTAAGTTTCTCCTCATCTATTTCTTTTCTTGCATAGAGAGCTTGATAAAAATACTTCACAATTTTACATTTATCCTTAATTTTATTACATCTTATCTCTTGTTCATTAATCAAAACTCCAATTTCCCTCTTTTCCCTTTTATCCTTTGCTGCTTTTGCTAATAATTTTGAATTTTTATTACTAAATTCAAAATATTCCCTTTTCAAATAAACCAAACATCTTTTCACCTTTTCTATTTCTTTACCTATGAATTCAGTCTTTAATATTAATAAATTAGGGAAAAACTTTTTTATTCTTTGTTTCTGAATGTTCCTCCTGTAACTGCTTTATCTGCTTTTCTAGCTCATTCTATGATAACTTGTTATTTTTGTATCTATTGCTTGCCAACTTTACACACTCCCCTCTAAAAATCACCTTCATGGTATACCAGACCACATTGTATTCTACCTCGCCATTGTCCTTCCAATGCCAACTTTCACTCCAATTCTTCATAATTTGTTCTTTACACTTCTGGTCTCTAAATAGGTTAACATCATATTTCCAACTTCTCCTAATCTCATTCCGTAATTTTAATTTCAATATCACCTTAGCATGGTCCGATTCCATAAATATTCCAACTTCCATTTCCTCCATATTTTTAACCAAATTTTCTGTTACAAGTATATAATCTATTCTAGAATAAGAGTTGTGGACCTGCGACAAATATGAATATACCCTTTCTGAACCTTTAAGTTCTCTCCAAGAATCTTTCAAACCTAAAGCAGTCATCCAATTATCCAAAATTTGCCCTTTTCCACTTCTTAATATATTTGTACAATCCAAATTTGATCTAACTAAATTAAAGTCACCAGCTACAATCATCTTCCTTGATTTTTCTTTTACCAATATCATACGCATTTTTTCTAAAAATTCTGCTTGATGGTCATTTGGGGCATATATATTCACCAACGTTGTTTCCTCATCGTCTATTTCCCCTTCACTATCAAAAATCTCCCTTCCGAGTCTGAGATACTATCTGTTATCTCAAGCCCTAATCTAGCCGAGATCAGAATTGCAACTCCTCTTGATTTTGATGTACCATAAGATTTTTCATAATACTGCATCCAACCTAGGAAGAATTTATTTGTATCATGAGATTTTTGATGAGTTTCCTGTAAAAAGACTATGTCTGGTCTATCCCTCTTCAGAGCTGATTCTATCCTCGTCCTCTTAATCTGAGATCCTGTATCTTTTACATTCCATGTTAATACTTTATCGCTCTCATAATTTAAATTGTCCCCCACTTTTATCTCTCCTGAGCTCTCCATTGGGCGTGCTACCAATTAACCTAACATAATTAAAACAAAACTTAGAACATAAAACACTCATTAACGACCTCCCTGCTTTTTCCTTCAAAAAAAGAAGGGGGGGAAATGCCTTTGACTTCCAAAGAGGGGAGGGAGGAACGTGTAGGATAAGCATAATAATTAAAGCTCAAGCGCACTATCCACACACATTTTTTTGACTTGGGTTCCCCAGTGCGCGTATGTCGAATACATGATCCTGTGAAATGGGCCAAATATCTGCTTCACTAACCAGTCACCGTGCCTGATGTGCGCATCTGGGTTATGACACACTGGGATGAGACAAGTACTAAGGAGAGAGGCAGAATAGGTGGCCTGCCTCAGGCAAAAATCAGACTGATTGACCAGGTTCACCAATCTTTCCCAGATGTTGTAGTGCAGCCAGGTAGAGAGGTCTCCACCAGGCATCAGATCTTCTGCTTCAAATGAAGCGGCTTGAACCCCTCCCCCCATAAGCAAGGAAAGGATCAAGATGATCGTCATCAGGGAATTAAAGGTGATCTGGGACAAAACCACAACCACGATGTTCTCTGGAGTTGGTTCTGCATTCTGCTGCCGTGCGATGTCAGTTGCCTCCTGGCACAGGGACTTGACCATTCCCCATGTGATCTTCAGTGCTGGCATTGGCTGTCGTCGCCTCCTCCGCCTGGTTTCCCCCGTCAAAGTCAATTCCTCCATCTCTGGCAGCGGATCCAGGAATGCCTGGCTCCGCGCCATTGGACTCGATATGTTTCACACAACAAGCTGGAATCCAGATGACAACTGAATGAGATATAATTGCAGCATACCCTCTTCCCCACATTATGAGTGGTGCCGGGGCCCTCCAAGAAGGATCCAGTGGCACTCGATAATGTACCATAGGGCACAGGAGAGCCTCCGTGCGACGGAAGTGCTTCTCCTGCAGAGTGCAATCTGAAAAAACGTTGAGGTGGTTGTACGTGAACAGTACCTTGTTCATACAATGCTGTGCCTGACCCTGATTTTTGGGGAGGGCTAGTTCCCCCCTTTCTGTTTGTTTGCCAATGTAGGAGTTGAGCATTCAATTCACCCGCTCGACAATCGCTTGCCCTTGCGGATTGTACAGAACACCAAAAGTGTGTTTAATGTCCCAGGTGGCCATGAAGGTGGCCAGCTGCCTGGAGCTATAAGCTGGAGCATTGTCGGATTTCACATGCCGTAGTTTACCCATGGCCGCAAAACAGGAGAGGAGATGCTGCTCCATGTGGGAAGCCGTTTCTCCCTTCTGAGCTGTAGCCCAGACAAACTGTGAAAACGTATCTATGCAGATGTGCATGAACTGCCATCTCCAAAACTGCGGAACGTGCGTGACATCCATCTGCCACACTTGGTTGGCTTCTGTCCCTCGTGGGTTGACACCCCATGAGGCCCCCCCGCCATCCCTGCACATTGTGGGCAGGAACAGACTATGCCCTGAGCTTGGGAAAGTGGCAGATTGAACTGCCGTGCAAGTGCTTTAGCATTTTGATGAAAAAATGCATGACTTTGAATCGGAGTCGTGAAGACTCCCAGAACTGACTTGACTTCTGCTGAATTTCCTTTGTGGCCGCATCCGCTCTACTATTGCCCGCGGAAATTGGGCCAGGTAAATCCTGGTGACTTCTGATGTGGGTGACATAGAGCGCTTCGGTGAGGTTACACAAATGAAATTGAGTTGTGAGAAAAAGACCTAACAAGTTTTTGTCTATCGCGGGAGTGATGTAGGCTCCTGGTAGACTGTGAAGCGAATTCCGGACATACTGACTGTCTGTAATTATATTCAAGCGTTCCTTGGCAAAAGTGCGCAAGGCAAGGTTCACTGCTGCCAATTCTGCCTGCTGTGCAGATTTCTGCGGAAGAGTCAGAAGTGTGCGCCAAGCCTGTCCCTCTTGCTAAGTAAGAATGCCATATGTTCTACCCCCATCAGTGAACACTGTCCTGGCTCCCTGAAGAGGAACCAGGAACAATAACTCACATAAGCTGACTGTCTGCATCTGAAGCGCGACAAGTCTTTTGGTAAATGATATGCCAACGATCCTGGAAATCCTTCTAATGCAATCGGAAGTGAGTCACCAAGCTGCACTAGCTGCTGGACCTGATCCTTGGTGAATGGAACAACAATTTTTGCTAAATAGTGCCCAGAGATATCCCTTGCTCTCAACCTTCCTTGGTAAATCACCGCGGAAACCACTTCCTGTGGAGGGACGATGTTTTGGGAAGAGGTGTGTGTGGTAAATACACCCATTCCATGATTTTCACCCCTCACTCGGAGTCTACGCCTAGAGCTCCAGAGAACATGGCTCCCGTTTGGACTATGTACAGGTTAAGAACAGGAGCATATGGCCCCTGACTAATCCTGTCCACCCATCTCTGGCTGAGAACTTGGTTGGCTTTTTCAAGAGTCAAGCGAGCCTCTCGCGGAATGTGTATCCGATCTGCTGGCTGCTTACCTAGTGTTAGCAGCGAGAAGAGTGGCTTCAAGAGTTCTGTATCTAGCCTAAAATACGGTCTAGCCCAATTGATATTCCCCAGAATCTGTTGCAATTCTACGAGAGTGACTGAATCTTTGAGGTTAATTTGTGGCAAAACTGGTGTCACGAAAGAACGGAAAAGCCGGTGGACCAAGTATGAAAAGGGCTCAGTTCTCTGAACTTTCTCCGGGCAATGAGTAACCCCTTCTCCCCCAGAGTGGTCTGGAGGTCTTTAAAAATTTCGCTGCCGAATTGTGGTGCTACGATCAAAATATCATCCATAAAATGACATACCAAGACTGTGGGGTGAAGGTTTCGAAACTTTTCCAGTGCGTCGTGAATGTAAATTTGGCACAGGGTGGGCGAATTGAGCATCCCCTGTGGCAAATATTTCCACGCGAAACGTTGCGTAGGCTCTCTGTGGTTCACGACCGGCACCGTAAAAGCGAACCTTTCCCGATCCCTTACATCTAAAGGAATGGTGTAAAAACAGTCTTTCAGGTCTACAACCAGGATCTCCCAACCCTCGGGGATCATGTTCAGATTTGGGATGCCACATTGAAGCGGACCCATTGGCTGAAAACATTTATTGATCTCTCTTAGATCGTGAAGGACTCGTCACTTCCCTGACTCCTTTTTAATGATGAATATGGGTGAATTCCAGGGACTGGTGGACTGTTCTATGTGTCCTGTGTCTAATTGTTCTTTAACCAGTTGCTTTAGGGCAACTAGTTTTTCCCCTACGACTGGCCATTGCTCTACCCAGACTGGCGTGTTGGTAAGCCATTTGAGCGGTAAAGTCATTACCCGAAGGTAAGAGTGGCATGATACTGTTGCAAGATGTCCCGCCCCCAGAGATTGACATGCACATTCAAGATATGTGGCCGAATGACCGCCATGCCATCAGCTCCGTGAATCGTGACTTCTACCCAATCTCAGCCTCTAAACGCTTCCTGATCACCACCTACCCCCCACACTTTGGAGACTGGCTTGAGAGCCCACTCTCATGGCCACTGACTCTGGCTGACCATGCTGACGTCAGCTCCTGTATCTAATAGCCCATCAAAAGGTTTTTTGTTCAAAAATACCTTTATGACTGGCCGCCGCTTCCACTCTATGTTGGTTTCCACTGTCGCTAAGATCTGGTATCCTTGTACTGCCCCTTCTGCGCTCGAGCGGTCTGCCAACCCGGACTCTGAGCTGTCTCTGAGCCTTTCCTGCCTGCCTGCTGGTGTGTTACAAGGAACCATGATCAGTTGCGTTAACGTGTCTCCTTTGTGAATGGTTTGTGGTAGATATATCCAAAGTTGAACATGGAGTACACCCGAAAAATTGGAGTCAACGACTCCTGGAATCACAAGGATTCCTCATGTTCCTGCGATACTGTGGGGCAAAACTAAACCTATATAGCCCTTAGGCAGGGGTCCCATGTATTGGGAATCAATGAGATAGACTGTGCCTGGTAAGTCCCACGTGACTTCTGACTGGCAAATAAAATCTAGTCCCGCACTGCCCTTAGGTCTGGCCTGTGCCTCTGGAACGCAGGGTGGAATGTTCCATGAATCTAATCCAGCTCTGACTCTTCCAGAGCGACTTTGGTCTCTGTTTGGACTGGGGCCAGAGACAAGCCCGTGACCCAGTTTCCCGAAGTCGGACAGTTCCTGGCCCAGTGAAAGCCATTGTTACATCGGGGACATTGGGTGGTCGGACCCTTGGGACGACCTTGTGTTTTGGCCATTACCCTTCTTGGATCGGCATTCTCTAGCGAAATGACCGATCTTGCCACAAGTGTAACATGCTCCCTTGGTTTTGCCTTTGGGTCTCCTACTGCCTTGCACCACCGCTGCTAACAGACCCATTTTATAGGAATCTGTACCAATGTCGGCACAAGTCCTGATCAAGTCAGTAAGCATCAAATCGGGACGATTGCCCAGTGACTGCAAGATTTTACGGAAGTCAAGGTTGCCGTTGTCTTTTGCCAGCTTCATCATAAGCTCCTGCTGGGCTTGTTCGTTGTCTATCTGCCTACTGATCGCTTCCTCCAATCTGTTAATAAAGTCCATGTAGGACTCCTGGGCACCCTGCTTAACTGCTGTGTAATTTTTGGCTGCTTTGGCAGCTGCCGGGACCTTGAGATAAGCCCTAAAGGCCAGTTGGAGCATAGCGATTGGCAAGGCGGTCTGCGCATTGATGGTTTTGAACTGACCCGTCCCATATAGCTGGTCAGGAATTACTGCTCCTCCCATCCTGGCAGCCCTTGCCTGTGCTTCGAGTCGATATTCACTGTCCCAAAGCAAATACTGGCTTGGATTGAGCATCATTCACATGACAACCTTCCAGTCGTATGGAGTGAGCATCATTGTCTCACAAATCTGCTAAAGTGTACCTCTAGTGAAATGACTCTGAAGTCCAGTTTCTGTAATTGCTTTCCATATTGCCATGAGCAGTTTGTACGGAACCACCGAGTGGACTGTTTGCTGTTGACCCATGAGGGCGTCCATCTCTATGCGGACTGGGCATAACTGCCTAAGTTCAGCTAGTTCTTCCACTGACAACTCCCCTTTGATGGTTTCCTCTTCCACCATGCGCTGAATGGAACTTTTAACTGTCTGGGAAATTTTAACTGTCTGGGAACCGCCAGCGTTTCCCAAACCTTGAATTCCTTCAGTGGCGTCTGCCGCTGAAGGAAAGCTCCCTAAGCTTCCCTGTTTTAGCTGAATTGTCAGATAGAGACCCATCGTGGCTGATGGTTCTGACTGTGCTGGGGGGTTCTCGGCCTCTATCTGGACAGGTCTACCTCTGCGATGAGCTTCCTACATTTACTCCATGTGCTGATCACCTTAGCTGGGGCTCTTGGTTCTTGCTTAATGTAGGTCCCTATCCTGTCCCAAAGTTGGAGGCTTAACATGGCCGTTTCTGGATAAAACAGACAGTGCTCCCCCAAGTACACCAAAAGATCGGCTAACTGGGCACTGTGAATGCGAGTACGGTTTACCCTGGCCAGGGGCTTGAGTTCCATTAAGTGAACTCTCTGGTTAGCGGTCGGACTTGACCTCTGTGCACAAGTCCCCATATTATCTGCCGGTCCGTTGAAGCTGCCTCCGTCGGACGAGTTGACCCATCTCAGATGTAGGTAACTGGATTCAGTGCGATATACCTCTGGGAAGGAATCGGAACGTGGACTGCCGCCACTGTGATGGTGTCAGGGTTCACAGCTGACCCTGAGCGGAACGCGTTTCCGATGCACAAGATGCCTCAGAGCTTTGGAGCGTGCTCTGCCTCTGGAATGCCTCGCCTCTTAGCGTAGCTGAATTCAGATCAGATGGTTTTCCAACCTGAACCACTTCGCAACCTCTGGGAAGACTTGGACGCAGTTCTGGCATAGAACCGGACCAAGGATGTCACTTACTCATGAGTAGGATCACATCGGGGTCACCATATGTTGGATCGGGGCCCGATATGGGCTGGAAGGTGCTGGAGGAGACTGGTCAAGTAAAGACACATGAGGCAAGATGGAGCGAAGGCCAGCCGTTTATTGATCAGAAGGCTTTAATCTTTATACCCTGCCTAGCTCGACTGCGTGCATAGGTTGCGTGTGGCCGTTAAAGGAAAACTGCAAGTCTGCACTTTGAGATTGCATAAATTACTCATCAGGGATGACTTCACCAGGGGAAGTTCCTTATCTATCTAATTTACTACCAGGGGGCATGCATTGTCTACTGCTATCGGGAGTAAACATCTGCCTAAGTTGACTCTTAGACTCAGAGTCTCTGCGGATACAAGATTACCCATTACATGCTGATCGAGTTCATCACCCAGTGATCTTTTTCCCTCTACAGTCCGAACTGCCTGCCAGGTCAGCGATCTGTGAATTAAACTATGACTATTAATCCACACCCCAATGTCTGTCCCTTTGGAACCAGGCTCCAAGGAGTGTTCCCTCAAGCCGTGGTTCTGTCAGGGACAGTATGCCAATTATGTGCACAGATCCCACAAGTCACACTCTCACCTTATTGCTCCTTTGCACCCACAAAAACCAGATTTTAAAATGTTCAATAAAATAGAAGCAATCAAGAAAAAATTAGATATGATGGTCATGTATATTATTGAAACAACAGAGATTGTTGGTCAGCAGGAAGGAAGGAAGGAAGGAAGGAAGGAAGCTCCCGTATAAACACTATCTATGATTTAAACCAGGGGTGCTCAAACTTTTTGCACCGGGGGACTGACCACTTCCCCAGAAGCGGGTGTGTTTGCATATGCACATCTGGAACCACTTCCAGGGGTTGTGCAGGAGCATTTGCGCATGTGCAAATGTGCCCGCGCCACTCCCAGAAGTGATTCTGGATGCCCCCATGCATGCACAAACACATCCACACCACTCCTAGAAGTGGTGCTGGCACATTTGCACATGTGCGGGGGCACCCCCATCCCCTTCCAGGAGTGGCATGGATGCATTTGCTCATGCACGGGTGCTTCCGGAACCATTTCCAGGAGTGTTTTTGGATGCTTGGATGCCCATGCACATTAGTGGGCACATCACCATCCACTTCCAGGAGCGGCGAGGGTGCTGCAGGCCTGATGAATTGGTGTTGTGGGCCATATCCGGCCCATGGTGCGAAAAGGTTGGGAACCCCTGATTTAAATCATAATAAAGGCTTCAAATCAAGCCAAAGCCAAATTGTTCCCATCTGCATTCATGTATAGTCACACCCTTATACAGTAATCTTTTTTGGCTGGGGTGGGGCATGATAAAACTTGATAAAATTGATCAAATTCAGCTCAGTGTGATTTTCAAAAAACTATAAGAATCTCTGACACCACTGATAGGACTGGACGTCAGCAGAAACCTCTGCTCTACCTACTGAACCTTTCTTAGCCTTGAGCTGAATCAGGTATTGTATTGTTATGTCCGGCACTTGCAAGCAATAGTCCAAACAACGATGAACCAAACAGCAACAAGTCTTTAATTAACAGTATATTCAAGATGAGCTTACAAGGTGTTCCAGACACAGTTTTGGCTATACAGTCCCATGGAATCAGTACCTCCTGACTCTTGCCGTAGCTTGGCAATAAACTAGCTAGCATAGGAGCATAGCATAATGGAGGAGACCCAGGCTAGCACATTCCTGGCTACCTGTATGGAGAAGTGTTGTAATGGCCCATGGAGGCCGGAATGGCGGGCCGCAAGGAAAGGTATGTGAGACGAATGTGTGGTGAAAGTCCAGTCCCAATCTAAGTCAGGTGGCATATTTATTGCCCTACCTCGAGGTCTCCATGCCTAAAAGGAACACGTGACCCCGTCACAGAAAGCTAAGGCATACGTGGCACTTTGCTGATCAAGTTGCATTCGTCAGCTCTTGGCAGTTACCCTGGACCTCTGCTGAGGAATGAATCAACAGGATGGGCGAAACCACATTGTTCTTCGCCTTATCTTGGAGCCCATATGGTCTCGGGAAACTGACTTCCTTAGCTGTTGACTCAGTGTGCTTACCCAACCCAGCCTTATCTTCGGCCTGGAGAGGAACAGCGAGTTTTACCCTTGAATCATCAACTGTTAACTTTTGCCCTTACCTCCTCCGCAACCTCCAGCCAAGGCCTTATGATTTATTCCAATTAATCTAGCCCGCAACATATTTCCCTTCCATCAGAGCCTGTGTTGATTCTCAAGCCATGTGCGTTAGCGAGCGAACCCATTGGGAAGGGTGATGGCCAATCTAGTCATGCGGGCATCCCACAGAGAGGGAAGTATAGATCTGTTCTGGCCCCACCCTTGTTTACCCATGGGGCTTATATAGTGTCTCCCCGGCGGTGGCTTCTGGATACAAAGTAGCAACCCTCTGGATAGCCATAACTAACCAATCATAACACAGAATATATGTATTTAACCAATGGAGAACAGGATCCAAAAGTGTAGCCAATCACAGGACTTTGATTAGCATAATAAGCGTGCCCTGTGCAGGGGTTTTCACGCCACTTTGTGTTCCTAATTTGGATGGTGGGAAACCACCATTTTCCTCTTGCAAAGGCGCTGCCCGTGCTACTTGCAAATGTGCCTGAATACACAACAGTATGAGATTGAAACATTCTCTGCAACAGGAGTATTTAAGTGGTTTTCCATTGTCTCACAAGCTGCATTGGCCACAGATGAATAAAGTGTGCTTTTCACACATAGGCACAATGCAATTATTTTTCCTTGTAAGTCGGCTCTGATATTTACTTTTTCTGATACAGCAAATTCCCACTCTATTGTTTTTAGAGCTATACTGGGAGAGCTTCCTCTAATGTTGTAAACTGGCTTTGTTCTTTTGCACCCTGTCACTCACAAATTCTAAAGCAGGGGTTTCTCTAATCCCATCCAGATGAGCAGGGGATTCCAGGAATCTATTTTTGTTCTTAGGCTTCCAGTATTATGCTACTGTTGGGCTGGAGTTCATTCAGAGAAATATATTTGGCTGCTATGCAGATTTTGTTCTTCAGTAGAGAAAGAGCTGCAGGGTTTTCAGAGGCCCTGCAGTTGTATCTGTTTCTAGTGCTAGCTATATTAAAATAGCTGAAATGGCTTTCTCAAAGAGCAGTTATTTTTATTGAGCATCAACCAATGTCGCCTTTACTTCAGCAGCTTTGCAGTGTCCATCAAGGCATGAATGTGTCTCTGTAAACATACAGTATTAGAAACTGAGTCTCTTTGTCTTTCTGTAAAGCTGCAATCCTCAAGGCATTTTTACTAAATAATTCCAGTTAGGGTTATGCATCTAGTTCAACCACATGTCAAATTCTGGAGAGAGAAAAACCTGACCTGATTCAAACCAATTTTATTATTTATTTATTTATTTTTCACGCTTATATACCGCCCTCTCAGGTACAACCCAACTCAGGGCGGTTTACATAGCAGACAGTAAATACATAAAAGATACATGATAAAACAAAGTTAAAAGTTAAAAAACCCACCCCTAAAAGGTGCGCAAGAACCGAAGGGACCTTGGGGGAAGGCACATTTCTTTATACCAACCACCCAACGGTACCCCCAACTTGGCCCGCCAGCCAGGTCTTTAGTTCCTTCCTAAAGGGCAACAACTCCGTCTGGAGACGCAGTTCCACAGGCAGGAGGTTCCAAAGGGCCGGTGCGGACATGGAGAAGGCCCTCCTCCTTGTGCCAGAGAGGCGAGCCCCCCTGGCTGATGGCACAATTAGAGAGCCCCTCCGGTCCGCTCTGGTTGGATGGACAGACGTCCTTAGGGTGATGCGGTCTCTAAAATACCCTGGCCCACTACCATGTAGGGCTTTAAAGGTCAAAACCAGCACCTTGAATTGCACCCGGAGACAAACTGGTAACCAGTGCAGCCCCCGAAGCAGTGGTGAGGCATGGGCATAACGTCCACACCCCATCACCACCCGGGCCGCGGCATTCTGGACCAGCTGCAGCCTCCGAATGGTCATCAAGGGCAGCCCCATGTAGAGCGCATTACAGTAGTCTAGTCTGGAGGTCACCAGAGCGTGAGTGACCATGAGCAAAGAGTCCCGGACCAGGAGCGGGCGCAACTGGCGAATCACCCGAAGTTGGGCGAAGGCCCTCCTGGCCACTGCCGCCACCTGTTCTTCTAGCAGCAGCCGCAAATCCAGGAGGACCCCCAAGTTGCGCACCGGGTTGGTCTGGGGCAAAACAGCCCCATCCAAAACCAAAGATGGTAGCTCCCGGGATAACGCAGGACCCCCTATCCATAGCCACTCAGTCTTGCTAGGATTCAGCTGTAGCCCATTTGCCCCCATCCAGACCTCAACAGCCTCCAGACAGCTGGAAAGGACTTTGACTGCATCACTGGGGTCCCCACGGGCCGAGATGTACAACTGTGTGTCATCCGCGTACTGGTGGCACCGCACCATGTGGGAACGGATGATATCACCCAGCGGCTTCATGTAGATGTTAAATAGGAGAGGAGAGAGTACCGAGTCCTGAGGCACCCCATATTTTAGGGGCCTAGGACTCGACCTCTCACTCTCCAACCACACCGACTGGGTCCGGCCCCTCATAAATGAGGAAAACCAGGACCATACCGTGCCCTTGATCCCCAATCCTCGGAGCCGTTCCAGAAGGATACCGTGGTCAACGGTATCGAAGGCCACTGAGAGGTCAAGAAGAGCAAGGATGGACGGATGACCACCATCCCGCTCTCGCCAGAGATCATCCATCAGCGCGACCAATGCAGTCTCAGTACCATATCCAGGTCTGAATCCTGACTGAAATGGGTCCAGATATTCTGCTTCATCCAGTACCCCCTGCAGCTGACATGCCACTGCCTTCTCCAGAACCTTCCCCAAAAAAGGAAGGTTGGATACAGGTCTGTAGTTGGTTAGGATTGCTGGATCGAGGGATGGCTTCTTCAGGAGGGAGCGCACAAGAGCATGTTTCATCAGTGCAGGAAACATCCCCTCTCGAAAAGACGCCTTAATTATAGCCCCGACCCAGCCACCTGTCACTGTCTTAGAGGCTTTTACCAGCCAGGCGGGACAGGGATCCAATGGACAATTAGTGGCACAGACCGCCGCAAGGAGCCTGTCCACTTCATCCGGGGCAACTGGATCAAACTGATCCCAGGTAACACCGCAAGACTGCGCACTGGCTCCCCCCAGACCCTCCCCACCCATGCCAAGTTTGAACCCCAAGCGAATCCGATCGATTTGTTTAATCTTTAAATCCAAGCAGAATAGTCCAATTTCGTTCCAGAGCAAAATAAACTAGATTATAGTTATTGTGACCAACTTTACAATTTGGTCTTCTAAAACAAGCGGGGAAAGTCCCAACCATGTTTCTAACACAGGGGTGCCCAAACATTTTGGGCTGTGCGCCGGTCACCTGGTTCAGCAGGTAGTTCATGTGGTTCCTCCTACCAGATGCGGAAGTAAAATGTGCCTTGCAATCTGTTTTGCAACAGGACAAGATAGATTTTAGGCTGCCATTTTCTCTGCTTAAACCATGGCTGCCCAAACTATGGCCTGCAGGCCAGATCGAGCCCCTGATGCTAATTCATCCAGCCCACACCGCCCTCGTCGCTCCCGGAAGCAGATCCAGCCCACGGGCCATAGTTTGGGTAACCCTGTTCTAACAGAACCAGATAAAGAAATGCCAAGGTATAACTGAACCAGATCCAATCTAAACTGCTTCAGGCCTAATCAAGATCTGTTCTGAAGCTCCACATCAGTCTCTAAATCACATTGAGGGAACCTGTGCATATCTGTAGTTCCAATTAACCCAGAGTGATTTTGCTCTGGATTAGTTTTGAACATACTGTACATCAAAGTAAATTATATGCGAGACGGCAGGGGTTGGCAATCTACAGCCCATGGGCCAGATCTGGCCTGTGGTGCAAAATCATCCGGACCATGCCCTCACTCCAATCACAGTCACTGGAATCAGCCGTGGACTCATTTTACAGCTGCCGTAAACATGTTTACGACAGCAGCAGTGTTTATGGCAGCATTTATTTATTTATTTAAATTTGTATGCTGCCCCCTCACCCTAGGGTGACTCTGGGTGGCTCACAGCAAGCATAAAACATAAAAAAACCATCCTAAAAAACCATAAAAAAGACAACACTGAGTAATAACCCATAAAAGCCCATTAAAAACAGTTAAAAGGCCCACCCACCACCAGTACAGGAGGGTCACTTGATGTTAGAAGAACCAACGGGCGGGGGCCACTTCCCCATCAGCTCCCCACACTTGCCCTACCAGCCAGGTTTTGAGCCCTTTCCTAAAGGGCAGCAATTCCGTCTGCAGTGGGGGGACCACCAGTCTGCCCCCCTCAACTGTCTGAGGGAGCGTGACCTGGCCCCCAACCTAAAAAGGTTGCTGACCCCTGCTTTAATGGGTTGCAGACTTATGAAGAACCAATTTCTGACTGAGCCTAGGCAAATTTACTTCCGAGTATTCATTTACAAAACACATGCAGATACCGTTAAGGTCATCCTAACAGTCTCTCAGTGATTTGCTGTTGGGAAATGCTGATCATTATCACAGAAGAACTTGAGACTCCCAGGGTGGGACCAGTGGTGGGCGTCAGCAGGTTCACACCAGTTTGCCAGAACCGGTAGCAGAAATTCTGGCTGGCCCTGCCCATCCAAGTTTTGAAATAAAGTAGTCCTAATTTGGGTGCAGCGCAGGGCTTCCACCTGGCCATACCCACCATACCACACCCACAATATGGTAGTTTTTTTTTTTTTTTGAGCCCACCACTGGGTGGGACACAGTAATAACAGTAATGACCATTTTTCTCTCTAGCATCTTGATGCAGTTGTTTTCTTGTTTGCCACTGCTTTGACCACTAATGCCAAGTTCGGTGCTACGGAGGTCTTCTTGCCGACTGCCTCAGTTCATTTTTCATCTACTATGGGTATGATCAGGGAATGACAGCAAAATGCACATTCCTTCCTGTTCTAATTCAAATCTTAAGAAACTGATTGGTGTTATTGGCTATTTTACTGACGTAATGGCTAAAGCTGAACAACAGTAAGAAGAGGCAGGGAACTTGTGATGGTGGCTTCTTAGTGCAGCTGGTGGTGGCTCTGTTTGGCTTCATCTTTATATACTCCAGCCTTAGGCGATGGCCACCTCCCAAGGAACACGTAGGAAAGGAAAGGGCCTTATGACAGTAGTTTCTTGGTCAAGCTGATGGAGGCTTCCCTTCTCCTGTAGCCCATAACATGCTGAAAGGACTTTAAAATCCACCCGACACAGTTTCTAAAGCAGTAATTTGTGTGAAGTGTGAGAGAATCACAGCCTAACCTGAGGCCAATATCCTGCCAAGCTTCTGCTGAGTTGAAAGTAACACATGAATGTGATGCTTGCAGAAGCATCACAGCTGCATAAATGGAGGGTGAACATTCTTCTAGAAATCACTGCCAGTAAAATGGCAATACTTCCACAAGAGCTTCTATCTCTCGCAGTGGAAGGAGTTACTTCCCTGTATTTCTCCAGGACTATATGCTGTAAAATTTGGGGGGGGGGGAGAGAATGCAAGCACGGCGCCAAAATGGCCGCCGCGCCCTTTGCGGGCCCCCCCCATAGGACGAAGGCATCCGGGTAGTTAGGGGCGTGGCCAGCTCTCTTATAAAGGGGGTGGCCATGAGGCAGCCGAGCTGCCATTTTCCGAAGCGACGGAGCGGAGAAGTTTTTCCCCTCTTGTCTCCGTCGCTCTTACCTTGCCAGGGAAGCCTTTTTGGCGGCGAATTTTCTCTTTGGCTTCCCTTAGATTTCCTTGCGATGCCTGCGAAGAAGAGGGCGGCCGCGAGCGCGGCTCGCGCTGTTACGAGGCGCAATCCGGGTCGGAGGACCGCGGTTGCGCCTCCCCAGCAGCCGCCTTTACTGGTACCCACCGGGACCGGTGGAATGGGGTCTATTCCCCCTTGCCCGGAGGTGGGGGACCCGAGCATGGGTCAAGTGAGGGCTGTGGCCCGCGGCCCGCAGGCGGTGGACGCCGCTCCTGGTGCTTTCCATCCTGTTGGGCCTCCAGCGGCGGGGGCGCAGCTCACCCTGGGGCCTTCTAGCCTTGGGGGGTGGTGTGGCCCCTTGCCCTGGCAGGTACCTACATCGGCCCTATCGGGCCTCGGCGTGGGGCGATGGCCCTATTTGGGTCCCGGGGTACAGGGACCTGTACCTGTTCCTGTAGCAGGAGGGCCGGCCGGCCCTTGGCCCCATGTCAGCGTGGAGGTTTTACTGGCCTGTGTCGCAGCCCTTGAGGCGTCCTTGGCTCGGGCCAGCCATGCGGGGGCTCCCTTTGGGGTTCATTACGACGCGTCGCCTGCTGGACAGCGGCAGGCGACGGGACGGGTTGAGCTGCTTGAGGCGTGGCACAACCTCGGCCACTGCCTCGTAGCTCCCCAACCAACAGGCCGGTGCGGGTCAGCCTCCAGTGACGAGCTCTACGGCGGTCGTGAGCTCCGACGCCCCCAGTGGGCCGGAACCCCCGGTGGGGGCGGCCGCGGGGGTGCAGCACGTGAGTATACGGTCCAAACTAGTGCACCTACACACGTGGCCACGTTTGGGGGGGCTTTCCAATGGCCTTGGCCTCACGGGGGTGGTGCGGCGGTGCACCCGCTGATGCCCCACCCGGCGATGACAACTACCACCCAGGGCCCCGTGGTGGGGGGTGTTCCCTACCCCGAGGGGAATGTTTTCGGTGGCCGGGTTGGTCCAAGCCCCTATTCCTTACCGCTGAGTGACCACTTGGCACAGGCCAACAGAGAGTAAATTTGGCGGGGGGAGTACGTGGATATCTTCTCAATCCTAAACAGAGGGCCCACCAAGGAGGAGAGGGAGGGGCAGAATGAGAAGGATAGTGGCAGGCACGTCGTCGCAAGCCACCAAGTAGGTGGGCCAAATGGTTGCCGGCTTGCATCATATGCATGGCGGTGTACCTTAGGGCCCGGCCGGATTTGGCAATTCCGATGGTCCAGTATTTGGACAACGTCTACCGGGCGATGGTTTACTTTCCGGGCCCATCGTGGTTGGCTTGTGACGTGGAATGCCGTAGGCGGATTTCCCCGCACCCCGAGATTAGGGTCCGGCAGGCTGTCCCAGCACAGGTCACTGGCCAGGGGGCGGGGTGGGGGGTTCCTGCCCGCCTGCGGTGCTGGACTTTCTTGTCCAATGGCTCCTGCAATGGGAAGAATGGCAAATACAGACAGGAGTGTCCCACCTGTGTTGGCCCCCATGCGGCCTCTGCCTGTCCCAGGCCTGGAGGGATGCGGGGCAGAGGGTGTGGCAGACAGGGGGCTGGCAAGACTGCCGCAGATGGATCTAGTCCACCGAAGGCCTCCCTCCCCAATTAAGGTGGGCATGTTGGAGCGTTGGCTCACATTGTACCCGAAGGGAGAGGATGCGGGTTATCTCCTTCAGAGTTCTAGGTAGGGGTTCCGGATCCCCTTTCATGGGTAACAGGTCCCCTCAGGATGCCCCCGAACTTTTATCCCTTGGGGGGAGGGAGGAGGTGGCTCCTGCCAGCTTTGACAAGAGGGTTTATGCGGGCAGGGTCGTTGGCCCTATCCCTGCACCCCCGTCCCGGGGAGCATATTATTTCAATGATGCCATGCCTTTTGGCTATTCCATTGGGGCTCGGTATTCAAGCGTTTCACCACTTTCCTAGAGTGGGCCTTTGTCCGCAGGTCAGGGTCCCGGTCTGTAGCCCATTCCCTGGATGGTTTTATTCGGGGCTGAATGGGGCTGGGACACGTATCCACGTCTCCTCAACACATTTCAGATGCTAATGGAGGAACTTGGTGTCCCTTTAGCGCCCGAAAAGACCGAGGGCCCATCTCCACAGCTAGTATTCCTGGGGTGGAGAGTGACACGGTAGCGCAGGATTCTGGGTTCCAGCGGGATAAGGTGTCAAGGCTAGTGGCCCTTATCTCGTACTGGCTGGCCGAGCGCATGGCATCACTGAGGGAACTTCTGGTGCTACATGGTCACCCCAATTTCGCTGGCAGGGTCGTCGCACCGGGCAGGGCATTTGCGCCGCGCTGGTGCGACGCCATGGCAGGATTATCCGGGCCCCACCATAGGCTTAGATTTACCCGGGGTATCAGGGCAGACATGCTTGTCTGGCCATAGATCCAGAGGTAGTTCAACGGGGTGTCATTTTGGGGTCTGATCTCCTGGCTCCCCCTTGCTTTCAGATGCAGTCCGACGCCTCAGGATTCCTGGGTTATGGGATGTACTTCAATTGGAAGTGGGCCTATGGTGGGTGGCCACCATCCTGGGCAGGCAAGGGTCGCCTGCATGGTCTCACGTATCTGGAATGTTTCCCTATCCTGGGTGCTTTGATGCTATGGGGCAAGGAGTGGGCCAACTCGGTTGTGCAATTTTGGCGTGATAATGCGGCTCTTGCCCGCATCGTCGATGCACAGATTTCCAATTCGCCTGGGGTTATTGACCAGTGCGTGAGTGTGTGTTATGCAGCCTGTGCCTCAACGTTATCTTCAGGGCCAGGCATGTCCCAAGGGTTGATAATGATATTGCCGCTGCTTTGTCCGCCTGCAGATCTCCCGGTTCCGTGCCTCGGCCCCGGATGCGGAGGACTTTCCCTCGCCACTCCCGGACGAGAGATGGAACGTTGGCAAGGAGAAGTGACCCGGGCGATTGGCCTGTCACTAGCGCCATGCATGAGTAAGGCGTATCACCACACATTTAGTTCCTTCAGAGCATTATGTACCCAATTTGACTGCCAGGAACCTGGCCGATCCCAGTAGCCCATGTTCTGCGGTTCATGGTTTACCTGTATGCCCAGGGCCTTGCACCACGCACCATAGCATCTCAGCTGTCAGGGTTGGCTTTTATGGCCAAAGTGGGAGGTCGTGTGGACAGCACCTATGACTTCCGTGTGAGACATGTTCGGGAAGGGTGGGTGTGCGTGCGCGGGCGTTTCCCGGGCGACCGCCACCCGATTTACCCAGGGGTTTTTACCCAATTGGCCCGGGGCTGGCCTGGCCTCTGTTTTGATAGATGAGGCAGCCCATTTCATGCGGCTACTAAGGTGGCCTTTTTGGAGGCGCTCCGCATCAGCAAGCTTGAGATGCTGAATAAGGCGGATGCAAGATTTTCCCAGGGTTTTTACCCAATTGGCCCGGGGCTGGCCTGGCCTCAGTTTTGATAAATGAGGCAGCCCACTTCATGCGGCTACAACGGTGGCCTTTTTGGAGCGCTCCGCATCGGCGAGCTTGAGATGCTGAATAAGGCGGATGCAAGATTTTCACAGGGTTTTTACCCAATTGGCCCGGGGCTGGCCTGGCCTCAGTTTTGATAAATGAGGCAGCCCACTTCATGCAGCTACAACGGTGGCCTTTTTGTAGCGCTCCGCATCGGCGAGCTTGAGATGCTGAATAAGGCGGATGCAAGATTTTCCCAGGGTTTTCACCCAATTGGCCCGGGGCTGGCCTGGCCTCTGTTTGGATAAATGAGGCAGCCCACTTCATGCGGCTACAACGGTGGCCTTTTTGGAGCGCTCCGCATCAGCGAGCTTGAGATGCTGTATAAGGCGGATGCAAGTCGTAGGGCACTGGAACTCGGAGATGTCTGCGTGGATAATATTGGGCTCAGTTGGGGATACGCTCCTCTAAAACGGATCAGCACGGCGTAGGCAGTGGAATAGACTGCTACGATGTTCCTCGACAGACATCTGTCCGGTTGGTGCCCTACAGGATTTCCGTGCACTGTGTGGCACGCACCATGGCACGTTTTTTATGTCACCGAGGTGGGTCTTCTATTCCTAAATCCCAATTTGGAGGGTGGTTGGAAGGCACTAGACAGTGTTGGCCTCTCAGGGGCTCGTTGCGGCGCCCGTTCGCTCTGCATAGGGGTGGCTTCTGCTGCAGTTGTTTTTTGGGTACTACAGGGCTGAAATACGCCGCATGGGAGGGTCGGGATCACAATGTTTTCAGTTTTGTCTTCGCCCTCCTCAACTGTGAGTACCAGTTTTAGTCACTGCACTGTTTCTTCCCCCCCCTTCCCTTTTTTACTTGACAGACCCTGGGTGTCGTTTTACACCGGTGACAGCATGCCTGGTGGGCCGTAGCCAGGTGCACGGGGCAGCGCTTTACGCTGCATGGGGCAGCGCGTTACGCTGCGGCGACAGAGTGGGTACCCGAATGGGACAGGGTGCATCCGCACGTTGGTCACGATACCGCGGTACGCTTACAGGGGGGCGTTCGGCCTCGGGGCTCTTGACTGAGCCGACGCTCCGTGAACGGGGCTATTGCCCGGTTCCCTTGACAAGGGTGGGGGATGTGTCATTAGCCTCCCCGCCATCAGTCTGCAAATTTACGAGCTTTACTCAGGGGATGGGGCCCATCTGTCGCAGGGAGGTATGGACCTCTGGATTATTGGACTGGCGAGCAGGCCTGTCGACCGAGCTGACGGTCTTGGGGGGGGCGGTGAGCCTTTGCAAGCCTCCCCGTGTGGCGGGTATCACTGGTAAGGTAAACATTATGACCCACAGGTATCCGGCAGGTTCGCAATTGACTGGACAACAATAGACAGGCATAAGTTGGTTAAACGTTGTCCGGTCAACGACGAACTAGGCGACGGGGTGATGGCGATAGCTAGCCAGCATGCATCACCCCGTGATTCCACGGATACGCGTCAGAGGGTGGGGTCATTAGTTAGATATTGACTACGGTCAACAATTGGTTTGTTGTAAACAAACAAATTGATACAAATCGATACATTGTAACCAATTGCCGTTGGCAATTTTGGGGTGGTACCTTACCAGTGTTACTTCGGCCTGCTTGCCTTAAGAATTATGATTGGTCATTTTACCAATAGAAATTTATAATTCGGACTAGGGCATGAATCAATAAATGTGGCCCGATGCTGTTATCCACTTTTACCGGTGTCTGAGTCCTTTATTGGGGGGTGCGCCTGCAAAGTGCTTCTGTCTATAGTCAAGTAACGATCATCAACATATCTTCATTTTAAGAAAGGAGGAAAAGCTTGTTGTTTGATGGGTGTGAGATTTCCAACCCCTTATTTTTTAAAAGGGACTGTGGTGGCTTAGTGGTTAAGACACTGAACATGATGACTAGAAGGTCAGCAGTTCGAGACCTGAGTGCTGCATGACGGAGTGAACCCTAGCAGTTCAAAAACAAGAAATTGCAAGTAGATAAATAGGTACCTCTTTGGTGGGGAAGGGAAACACCATTCCGGTCTAGTCATGCCTGCCAGATGTCCATGGAAACATCTGCAGATGTAAACAGTGTTGGCTCTTTGGCTCTAAATGGAGATGAGGGCACCCGTGCAGTCACCCTAGGTCCACGTTTGCCCCATCTTCTTCCCAGCAGCCCAATGGGAGTGCTTCCTACCTCCCCCCAGCACAGAGTTCACCTCACCCCTCTGCCAAGTAGCCCAATGAGAGTGTTTCCTTCCTCCCCTGTTGCTGTGTTGGCACTTTGCAATAAATAAGTGGGTTTTGGGTTGCAGTTTGGGCACTCGGTCTCTAAAAGGTTTGCCATTACTGCCCTATAGTTTGATACAACTGGCTTTCAAGCAAGCACAACCCTTTTTTTTAAAGCCCTGGTTTCTGAATGCTAAATGGAGTTTCTAGAAAGCATTTGGAGGAGATGGGAGAGAAATGGACAATCTAGAGAAGAGTCTAGACTAGAGAGCAGAGAGCAAAAGGGATGGAGGATATGGGTTAAAATTAGAAGGTTGGCAAACAGGTGCACTTACGCTTGGATCTTGAGGGGTGGTTACAGGATTTGGCTAGCCAATGTTTATGGAACAAGCCAGAACATGGTGGTTGTAAGCTGTGGCTTTGAGGAGAGAGAATGGCAGTGGAAGACAAAGCCTATAAGAACACCCATCTCTGTACAACGGGATATCCCTCCTCTTCACTGTGTGTTCACTGAACCATAGACTCAAGCTGGCTTAACTTTCAGCAGCAGCAGCAACATAGAAGATGGCCTCCTGACAAACTGTATCCTACGAACTCCATGAGCATCTTATTTACAGCACTATGTGGCCTTCGTGATGAATGAGATGGATGTCCAGTGCCTGTCTATGGCCTGAAGGAATGGGATTGCTGGGAACAGCAAAGAACCTCTGTGATTCAGCACATTATTATTCTCACTTGCGACTGCTTATATTAATCTCACTCCATGTGCAAGCTTCAGCTAATTGTAAAAATGGCCCTTTTGTGGGAACCAAGCCAGGCTTGGTTTTCTGGGTGGAACCTCTTTGCTTATGAAGGAGGCTTTTTGAAGAGACACAAAATATGGAATAGTGATGATTTGTGAACTTTATTTCCCTGTTTCTTTTGGCAGAGTGGCAACGAACAAGCTCTTTGAACTATGATAGCTGTCTCTGCAGAATTAAGAGCTAACCAAATATATCTGCTGGGGCTGGGATGGAGGTAATCATTCCATTAGACTGGGCTGAGTAGTAACATATTATTTCAAACAGCAACATGTCATTCATTATTTCATTAAATGGGGAAAGCAATTCTTGCTTGGGGGGGCCTTCCTGATCATTCTGCTGAGGGAGACCATAGCTCATACTTTGCTCACAGGACATCCCAAGTTCCAATACCCATCCCCTCTATAGCAGGCTGGGGGAACCCTAGAGAGCCATTGCGATGTCTGAAAAACACTGGCGGTCCACTGCCAATCAGTGAGACAGTTCTACATTAGAGGAGGCAATGTTCTTCTAATATGCCATAAGACCACTTCTTACAGTCCTACCATTGTGCAAGAATCCTAGTTGTGGAAGGAATGATCTACAGAAGACCCGCCATCAGGGCAGTACTACCAGTACTGCTGTATAGGGCTCGGAGCTGACAGGGGCCCTGCCGCCGCCGGCCATATCTGTGACTTTACTGTGAGAAAGTGTGTGTGTGTGTGTGCGGGGGGGGGGGGGGGCAATAGGATTGCTCAGTATGGGGCCCAGAAATTTCTGATGGCGGCCCTGTACGTAGGTATCCTGAACACTAAAAACTGATACTTTTTATGAGTTTGTATTATCCCTTTTACAACTATATAAATTGATTTCCATTGCCACAGCATATGGCTAAAATTGCCATAGGTTAACAAAATGCTGTGTGAAGTAATACTGTCTTTTGTCCCACCCCCACCCCGGGAATCCCCTACAATTTCACTTTAATGGATAAACCTGGCATTCTGGTATTATGAGAAAGAAGAAGAAAGTATAGGAAGTCCAATGATAGCTAGATATGGATATTTCTATTATACAGTATTTATTTATTAATCCATCTGGTCTTGTCTGACATCCTGGATAAGGACTAACTATTGCAGTCTTTAAAGTAGCTTCATTTTGTATCATATGACTCATTAGTAAGACAAGTTTTGAACTGAAAAAAAAATTGATATTAAATAGTCATGGTGTCCAGATGTCTGCAGAGCTGGGGAGAAAAGCAGAGAGGAAAGAAAGAGCCGGAAAGGTTCTTGTCAGGTAATTCTGTCCTTCTCTGCCCCCCCAAACCCCCCTCACCATTCTTCATGGTGGTTTTGTAAACATGCTTCCCTCACTTTTTAAAGCTTAGAGTGAAAGGGTTAACAGAGAGGTCATGTTGGTTTAAAAAATTATGGTTTACCTTACAAGCTGGGTTGCCTTAGGTCATGGTGATACAATTCCTTCCCCTTGTCCTGTGAACTAGTAGTTCACAAAATTTTTACTAACACAAGGAAGGAAGGGAGGGAGCGCTGCCAAATCCCTTAGCAATGCAGAACAGACTTACCTGTTTTTATACACTGTTTAACTAATTATTTTAAAAAGAAACAGCCAAGTTGGAACAACTACCTTTTTCTTCCAGAAGGAACTATCCCCACCCCACAGACCACTCTTTTCCACTTTTTTAAAAATTAAAAAAATAAAATAAAACTTTCTTCAATGCTTGCTTTGGCAGTTGGAAAGAGTTCTCGATACCTGACACCTCTTGAAAGTGGAGTTTGGCAAACAGAAATTGAGATCAGCCCCAGAAGGGCCCAGTGTTGGAGCTGCTTTGAAAACACCTGGGTGTTTCTTGTGCCGACAAGAACCAGACCTCTTTCCGTACAAAACACCAAGTTCTTCTCCTCTCTTCCCTTCCCCCTGTGCCCGAGTCCCCTGCATTGCAATCATGCAAAGAAAAAATAATAAAATACTAGTAGTACAGTATTTTAGAAACAGGTGCTGTTGTGTATTGAGGCACATTTGCAAGTAGCGCGGGCAGCGCCTTACAAGAGGAAAATTGAGGTTTCCCGCCATCCAAATTAGGAGCCTAAAGTGGCATGAAAAACCCCTGCACAGGGTGCGCTCATTATGCTAAACCAAGCCCTGTGATTGGTTAGTTTTGGATCCTGCTCCCCATTGGTTAATTACATGTATACTCCGTTATGATTGGTTAGTTATGGTTATCTGGTGGGTCGCCACTTTGTATCATGAGGACACTGTCGGGGAGACACTATATAAGCCCCACGAGTAAACAAGTGTGGGGCCGGACCAGATCTATACTACCACTCCGCACAGGTACCCAGCAATGTGCCAAGCCTGGGTCTCCTCCACTATGCTACCGCTCCTGGAGTAGCTAGCCTTTGCCTCCTACACGGCAAGATTCAAGAGGGACTGATTCCAGTGGGATTGTATAGCCATTCTGTGTGCGGAATGCCTTGTAAGCTCATTCCTTAAAGACTGTTAAATAAAGACTTGTTGCTGTTCTGTTCATTGTTGTCTGGACTATTGCTTATAAGGGCTGGACATAACATGTGCCCTGACTGACTGAAGAGCATTTCAATGGAGGAAGGCTCATCCCACCCAGAATTTTAAAAACGTCTTCAATAAATGTCTTTGCTTTGCAGATTTTACATCTGTATCTCGTTTGCCCAAGCCAGAGCAAATTAAGAAGCTTCTAGCAATTAAAAATGAAAGCTTCCAAGAGCAATCAGTAGTTCTCCAAGGAATCATAATAATGCAGTTCATGTCTTCTACGAGTCCCCTTTCTGTCTTGATAATATATATTTTCCAAGGTCAGACTGTGGGCTGGTTTTCAATAGCACCGTATAAAATAACAAATGTGCAGACTTGGGAAAACACCTTTTATGCTAAAGTGGAACTTGCTTTAACGCAGGAGACTGTTTAATGCATCTCCTTTCACTCTCTTCTAGTACATTTGAAAAATAAGCTAGAAGTGTGAATTGTTAAACCAACAAAATAGTTAGCACTTCATAGTGCCAATCGGGCCTAATCTGGTAACCTTGTGCTGCCAGCTAATCTTTCTCACACTAGGTCAGGCAAAAGGAACTGCAGAATTAACTCACCAAAAGGTGCCTTCATTTTGGCAGTTTCATACCTGGCCTATACATGGAAGAAGAAGAATAGTACCAATCGGGCATACCCTGCTAACAGCATCTTTGTGTTGCTGGTGAATCTTTCTCATTCTGGGTTGGGCGAGGGAAACTGCAGAATGAACTCAGCAAGGAGTGCCTTCATTTTGGCCTAGAGCCACCTGAGAATGTGAATGAGGAATACAGCAACCAGCAGCAATGTTTTCTAACTACTGTATAACTTGCAGCTAGGGTTGCCATATGTCCCGGAAAACCAGGAATTTCCCGGATTTTGATTGTCCTGGCTGGTTCAACAAAAATCATTGAAAGTCCCGGATTTGCAAGGTTTCAAAGCAAGGGTCATGCTGTTAGCTTGAAAAAAATTCTTGCCTTTTTCTTGCTGCCATAGAGCAGCGCCTCTACTTAAGCACCAGCCAGTATCTGTAGCAGCAGCCACAGCAGCTTGGTGGCTGAAGGAGGAGGAGATTGGGTTGATCAGCATGGCCTGAACATCGGTAAGTGGAGGTCCCCAGCGGCAGTGTGTGTGGGAGCTTCGCTGAACCCACCCCAGCTGACAGGCAGCTTGGCGATGGGATAAATTGAAGGTCTCTGAAAGGAGAATGAGGAAAAGGAGGGGAGCATAAGGGGAAGAGGAGGACGAAGGCACTCCAGTAGGTCTCCTCGGCAGCCGCATCTGATGCATGCACAGTTTGAAGAATGCAATGACATCACATGGCTGTCCCGGTTTGTTGGGAAAGAATTATGGCAACCCTACTTGCAGCCCACTGTACTGTTCACACTCTGTCAAGTCTAGCTAGTCTGCTCCTAAAGTTGCAGCAAAAAGGAAAAGAATGTGGTAGAAGAAAGACTATCAGAATATAGTTACAGTAAAACCCCAACTTACAAATGCCTCGAGTTACATAAAATTTGACTTACATAATGATTTTGTGCTAAAACTATGTCCCGATTTACAAGATTTCCTATGGGTTTGCTTTGAGTTACATAAAGATTCTTTTTTCCATGGGTTTGCTTCAAGTTACGTAAAAATTCATTTCCCTATGGGTTTGCTTCGATTTACATTTAAAAAATCATTTTTCCTATGGGTTTGCTTCGAGTTATGTAAAAAAATATTTTTTCCTATGGGTTTGCTTTGAGTTACATAAAAAACGATTTACGCAAAAGCTTACAGAATTGACTTTTTTCATAAGTAGGGGTTTTACTGTACTACTTTTAGCTATCACCTAGGTAATGCAACACAAAGGCTGAGGATACAAGATGTGTGTGTGTGTGTGTGTGTGTGTGTGTGTGTGTGTGCTTATCAGGCTTTGTGTATGTGGGAATGCAGAATCTACAGTTCAAATTGAGCCTTAATTTCTGATCTGTAGCAAAGTGGGGTCAATGCCATTCTTTCCCGATCAGCTTCACTGTGCTTCTCAGTTTCAAGTTCATAACAGGACAGAAGTTTGGAAATGTCAGATTCTTCTCAAGACTTGGAGGAAAAAACTTGTTTCCAAGTAGATTTCCACATCAAACATTGATGAGTGAGATTCTAAACCTGTAGCTGAGCCGGCATCAGTACTTTTGAGAAAGAAGTAAATAAATTACCCCGACCAGATTCCACTCCAGATTTGGCAGTTCCCCGCTTCCAGGATGGTTTCCTGATCTGAGCTTGGCAGGATGGAATCCATTTGGATTCTGGGGTATGGTTTCAGTATTTTTCAAGTGGGGCAATCAACCGCTGGAATATTGAAATAAGGGTTTCCTTGATCCCCCCCCATTTGTAAAATTATGAATTTTGCAATGCTCCACACAGTGAAATATGAAATAAAGCCCCATGCATAGTCTCAACTGCCTTGACAGAGCTTTACTTCATCTTGAAATGTTTTAGGGTTTGGCCTGGAAGTCCCGCATGTGGGTGGCGGAGAGAAAAACAGAACTTGCAGAGGGAATGTTGTTTATCTCCCCATCATTTCCCAATTTGTGGCTTCACGTCTCATTTTTCAAAAAACTTTGTTAAATTATTAGATTTTAAGTCTGAGGAAAAACCTGATGGGTAAACAAGTGATGTAAACAAACCCTGATAGGTAAACAAGGTAAAAAAAGATTATTATTTTTTGGTACATGGGCTTTTTTTATTTTTTAAAAAACGGAGTCCTCTTTTTTCTCCCTTCATCCAGAACTGAACCAGGGCATGAAGGAGCCTTTTCACTTTTTGTGATGAAATCCTGAGAGATTCTCTGTACTACATCATCATCATCAATCAGTGATTCATACATACACCTGTTTACTGTTGGATTAGCAAGTTTTCAGTAAATGGATTTTTAATTTATTATTTATTTTAAATACAAGAATCAGTTTGGATGTGTTCCAGTCAGTGATTAATTGTTATGGGTTTAAGTTGGTTATGGGCATCCTGTCCCCCCAAGACACACCTCAGTGGCCCCCATCTTCATTATTTTCATTGGACAAAGAGGATGTGGGGATGCAAAACACTGAGTAAAAAAAAAAGCATAAAGCCTGGCCTCTTAATGGAAGCAAATCCTCCAGGTAGTTAAGCATGTTAATTAGGAAGAAAGAAGGATGCCTAGCAAACTAAAATTGTTTTTAACCCTTCAGGTGGGTTGGGGGCACTTGAGAAGCACATCGTTAGGAAATTACCTGATTATAAATTGATGGATATGTTGTTCTGCAGTGTACAACTCACGGTGCTTCTGTTCCTAGTGAACATAGCACACTCACTTGATATTACAAGCAATCTGGTACTTTTGCTTCCTTTTAAAATATGGGGTCAATCAGAAATGCTTTCTGCTAGTGCAAAGGCAACATTGGCATCAATCCCACTTTGATGGATGAGGAGCATGTAATTTGGGCTTTGCCTATGGTTTGGCATATTTAAAACACACACATGCATGCGCGCGCGCACGCACGCACGCGCACACACACACACACACACACACACACACACACACACACACACACACACACACACACACACACACACCCCTTGGAGTCATTATTCAGCAAGGAGTCCACACAATGGTAGACATCTCCTCGCGACATACAAATGGACTTGGGAAATCAAATCCATCTGTGTGGGAATTTTGTTTTGTTTTGCCATTTTGATATCATGTTGCCCACTGGTTAGGTGGACCATGACATATGCCCTCCACTTTCACATTGCCCAAGGGATCCGATGGAAGATGCTTTGGTGAGTTTCGTGTTCAGGGAATGAAGAAGCAGATGAGTGAAGAAGTGAAATTCAGCTCTTTATTAGTGGGATTTGAACACAGTTTGGATGGGGCAAAACTCGGACTTATTTACGCTATAAACAGTAACAATAATGCAACAAGCCCATTGGCTAACAGAGTGTGCACATTTTTGATCCACTTACTTTCATAAAAATAGATACATGAGAAAAGATACATTCCGCTCCTGTCAGAAAACACAGTTAACATACATAACGTTCTTCCCCCCTAGGTAAAAACAAAATCCTTTAACCAGGATGGCGGTCTAGTTTCTCTTCTGGGTCAGACACTTGGCTGAGCCAGCTTAGGGGCTCATAGGATGCGCGACGCGACTGGAGTGAGGGATTGATTAGAGGGGGAGGATTGTAAACCCAAATTAAAGCCCCGTTTGTCAGATGGAGGAGCAGGGGATCGCTCAAAACCAAAATCTAATTCTGTGGATGAATAAGACAACTCAGGGTCCCTCCTGTGTGTGCTAAGAGTGGAGAGCGACTCCAAGCAATATTGGTCGTCATCAATAAAGGAATCCAGAGTGCTAGGCTGGTACAGTGTAGGGGTACACCTGGCCAGAATAGGGGAGCATTCCACAAATTCCCCTTGAAATTGGTTCCTACAAGACACTTCTGGGTCAATGTTGGCTGGCTGCTGACTATTACCTCTGCCCCCTGGGTTTAAACGGGTGGGGGCCAACCCTAGCGTTGAGTGTCTGTATTCGTCTTGTGGGTCCAGTACTCTGGGTCTCAATTGATCTGCGTGCCTCCTCCAGATCAGACCAGTGGCTGTTTCGATTCTGTAAGAAACAGGACCAGTTTGATCGATCACAAACCCGGGCACCCATGTGCATAATTGTGACAATAATTGTACAGGGTCTCCGGACGAGAAACCATTCTGGTGTTGGATTGCTATATTTGTGCCTTTGTCCTCCACCCTAGAGGGATCCAATCTGTCCAGCAAGGATAACAGTTTCCTTCGCTGGAGTCATTCAACAGGGGGTTGAGCCTATATGTGAAAAGAAACTGGCATAACTGGAGCTCCAAATCCCCTTCACCCATACACCGAAGCGCGTCTTTAGTTGTGCACACCTGCCACTCTACCTGGCCATTGGTGGCTGGGTGGAATGGGGCGGCAGTGATGTGCCTAATTGCATTCCTTTCCATGAAGGATTGGAATTCTGCAGATGTGAACGTGGACGTGTTGTCAGACACCAGCACATCTGGAAGTCTAAATGCTGCAAACAGCCTTCTTAGGTGCATTATCGTGGTGGCTGAAGTGGTATTAGGCACCCTGATCACTTCCAGCCACTTAGAGAATGAATCTACAACCAACAAAAATAGGGCTCCCCTAAATGGACCTGCAAAAATCTATGTGCAACCTGGACCACGGGCCCCGAGCAAAATCCCATTCCCAAGAGGGAAGGTGGGATTGCTCTGGGTGAGAGGATTGACAACTGGCACAAGTGCTGACCATTTGTTCTATGTCTTGGTCCAGTTGAGGCCACCAAAAGTAGCTACGGGCAAGGGCTTTGGAACGGACAATTCCTGAGAGACTTGCGTGAAGTAGATGTAAAACCTTTTTTTCCTGAGAGTGACAGGAATGACTACCTGCTGGCCCCATAGAAGGCAACCTCGTTCCACTGACAGTTCCAAACGCTTGTGGTGGAATGTTCTGAATTCCTCGGCTAGAGGAGAGACAGGCCAGCCTTTTTGTACCCAAGACATTACTTTAATCAATGTTACATCCTTGGCTGTAGTCTTGGCCATATCTGAGGGGATGAGTGTGGGGCGAGGCGAAAACCTCAATCATAAGGACCTGGTGGTCGCTTTCGATCTCACAATCGGCTTTCCCAATGCCTGGCAGTGGAGAACGTGACAGGGCATCAGCGTGGCTGATGTTCTTGCCAGGCCTGTGCACCAAGGCAAAATTGTATGCATTTAGGAAAATTGCCCAACGCAACATCCTTGGGGACAGAATTTGAGGCGTGGGCTTCCTGTTCACAAAGATTCCAAGGAGGGGCTTGTGGTCAGTTACAATGGTAAAAGGTCTTTCATAAAGGTAATCGTGGGATTTCTTAGTGCCTGCCATGATTGACAATGCCTTCCTGTCTGTCTGAGCATAATTTTTCTCAGGCTTTGAGAGTGAACGGGAATAGAATGCTACGGGGGCTTCCCTCCCGTCATTTATGACATGGCATAACACAGCTCCCACCCCCACAGGGGATGCATCACACACAAGTACAACTTCTTTGTTAGGATCAAAATGAGTTAATACAGCATCTGAAGATAGCAGACTTTTGAGTTCTAGGAACGCTTTCTCCAGTGCCAAACAGTATCTTTCTTAAGAAGCCGATGTAATGGTTTGGCAACTGAGGCTTTGCGATGGAGAAAAGCGTGATAGAAGTTTAACAATCCTAGAAATGATTGCAATTCAGCTTTACATTTTGGCCTGGGTGCATTTCACACGGCCGCCACCTTGGAGTCAGAGGGCATGATACACTGGGGTGTAATGCGGTACCCCAGGAACTCCACTTCCTGTGCCAAAAACACTCATTTGTCTCTTCTGAGACATAGACCGCCCCTCTCAAAATGTGAGAGGACTCAATCGAGCCTAGCCGCTAGTTTGACAGTGTCCTTAGCGGTGATCAGGACATCGTCAAAATATGGCAGGACACCGGGCAAACCTTTTAAAATGCATTCTACAAGAGATTGAAATATTCCAGGGGCCGCATTCACCCCGAATTGTAGTCTAGTTACCTTAAATGCCCCCCTATGTGTTACTATGGTCTGGGCTATGACAGCAGCAGGAGACACAGTCAATTGTTGGTAAGCCTGGGCAAGATCAAGTTTTGCAAAGCAATTTCCTCCATGAAAGGAGGGAAGAAGGTGGCTTACCACGGGCACAGGATATGTGTTTGGGTGAATAGCTTTATTGATGGTACACTTGTAGTCAGCAAATATCCTGACCTCCCCATTACTTTTCAAAGCAGTCGCTATTGGTGTCTCCCACTCTGCGGAGTCCACTGGCACTAGGATGCCCTGCCCCACCAGTTTGTCCAGCTCGGAATCTATCTTCTCCTTTAAAGCAAAGGGTACCTGGCGTGGTGGTTGGGTCAAGCTCAAAGTCCACAGGGGGTCCTTTGTATAACCCTAAACCCTTTTTGAACACCTCAGGATGTGCAGCACAAATGTCCCAGATTGGGTCAGCATCTATTGCGTGAATGCCAGAAAGCCGGATTCCCAGGGGCCTAAACCATTGGGTCCCAATAAGACAGTTAGTGCCCTGCTTAACTACAACCAATGGCAAGGAGGTGCGAATGTTTTGAATTTGACCAAGAAATTTCCCACCTCCAGGACCGGAATCTGGCAACCTTGCACATCACAGAGGGAAGTTTTAAAAGATTTGAGCTTGGGCCGAGAGGCAGGGGGAATTCTCAAAAACTCCCGCTGTGGGGTTATGGAAAAGGTAGTACCTGAATCCACCTCCATCTTGAAGGGGACGTCCTGCAGGGTCAGGTCTGCGAAGAAACGCTTGCTGACGATGCCCACTTGGCACTGCTCAGGCTCTGCTGACACTTTGGCGATGGACGTTTTGTGGTGATGACTCTTCTTGGACTCAGGTGCTGGAGTTCTTTGCTTTCGCTGTTGGCATACTTTAGCAATGTGCGCTCGTCGCCCGCAGTTGTGCCATTCTGCGGTGCAGAAGGGGCACTTCCTGCGGTCATGCCGGGCTCCGCAGCCATCACTCTTACAAAGGAATTTCTTCTCCCAATCGTCACGATGCTCTTGGTGCTTTCGTTGGACTGCCCGGACTTCTCCCTCTGCATCACTGGACTCCGATGAAAAGGTGGGATCAGGTGATGCTGAGGAGAATGAAGATGAATTTTGCTGATCTTGCACAGCTGAATCGGTGGCACTGGTGGTGGAGTGGTGATGCTGGAAAAGCTTGATACCGGATCGTGCAGCCTCAGATGCTACCGCCGCTTCTAGGACAGCCTTGAAAGTTAGTGTCTTCCTGATCATGAGGCGACATTGAGCATCTTCGTCCCTCATGCCAGCCAGCAGATGGTCCCGGAGTGCTTCTTCGATGTTGTCCCACTTGTATGGGGCGGCAGAAATGCGCAGCATGGCGGCATAGTCTGCAATGGACTCCCCAGGTCGCTGCTCCCTTCTGTGGAAGGCCACCCTGGCCAGGAAGATCGAGACTTCTGGCTGCAGGCGTTTCCTCAGTGCAGACATGATTTCTGCGAGCGGCACCACATCCACGTCCCTTGGGAGAACGAGGTGGGTTGCCAGCTCAAGCATCTCAGAACCGCACTGAGCGAGGAAATAGGAGTCCTTCTGGTCTTCGTCGGTGATCTTCTGCTAGGCCATTGCGTGGCAGAATCGACGTTCTTATGTTGCCCATTTCTCTGGATGTGATGGGTCAAATGGGCTGATGTTGCTGCCATGTGGGGACACCATCCCATCCTCTTCGCCAGTTTCATGTTCAGGGAATGAAGAAGCAGATGAGTGAAGTAGTGAAATTCAGCTCTTTATTAGTGGGGTTTGAACACAGTTTGGATGGGGCAAAACTCGGACTTATATACACTATAAACAGTAACAATAATACAACAAGCCCATTGGCTAACAGAGTGTGCACATTTTCGATCCACTTATTTGCAAAAGAATAGATACATGAGAAAAGATACATTCTACTCCTGTCAGAAAACACAGTTAACATACATAACTGTGAGTCTTAGTCCTGGCCTGAAATTATTGACAAGTGATGGGCAACACTGCCTAGTTAGACCGCTCAAGTTAGACCCCTTGCCTCAACAAGGCTCTCACCTAGTAGGGGACAGTTCATTTCCTTTTCAATAGCCAACAGAGGTTGGGTGTGAGTTTTTTTGTACTAATTTAGCTGAAATCCCTTTCCCCTCTTTTTAGGAGTGTGTGATCACCCATCTTGGTTCAGACAGAGAATCTGGGGCTTCTCCTACTATGACAGTAATGGCGAACCTTTTAGAGATCGAGTGCCCAAACTCAACAGGCTGCCATCTGTGCTGCAGAGGGATGGGGCAAACTGTGTTGGGGAGGGGGAGGAAGTACTCCCATCAGACTGCTGGGCAGAGGGGCAGGGCAATCTCTGTGCTGGGGGAGTGAAGAAGCACTCCCATTGGGATGCTGGGCAGAGGGGCATGGCAACCTATGTGCTGGGAGGAGTGAAGAAGCACTCCCTTTGGAATGTTGGGCAGAGGGGCAGGGCAAACTCTGTGCTGGGCCGACGGCGCGCACACCCACAGAGAGCTCTGAGTGCCACCTCTGGCCACCACTGTACTATGACATGTGACTATGTGGAAGGTAACGTCTCCAGTGGAATAATCCCCCTTGAGTGATCCTTGTTGTTCTTCCTCTGAGTAATTTTTCTTTTAAAAATTTTTGAAAATATATATGGCCGAGCACTGTTTCAGATTGCAGCTACACTGCTAGCCTGCCTTCTCAGAGGAAAATGGCAAGCACTTCTAGCAATGTCTTGTTGACTTCCCACTGCTCCCCTGCCCTTTTGCTGCCAAAGCTTGGGTGAAGCCTGGCTGGGAACCAGATGAAATTGACAAAGCTACTCTGTTCCACTCAGCTGATAAGCTGTTACATTAATTCGGTGGTATTTCACTTGAAAGAAAATAATAATAAAAGTAAAGTAAGAGGCTGTCCAAGCAGCACACTGTCATACAGTATTACAAAGGGAGGTTTCAAACTGGGCACCGGGCTCTGCCACAGCTGCTAAACAGAAGAGGAGGCCACAGAGCCTTCCTACCACTCCTTCCCATGCAGCATCAGGAGAGGCCCCCTCAACCTTGACAGGGTTGGGATGCATGTCATGGGTATTCCTGATACCTTTGGTGCCAGGATAGCAATCAGAATGGGTGTCTTTGCGTGGGGAAGGGATCCCTTATTTCTTCTCAAGACGAGCTTCCTCCTTTTCCATCTTTGCTGCTGCAGATGGGAATGAGTGAGAGTGTGGCCAGGAGCTGATGTGCAGCTACATGGGGAAGCTGTTGGCAGTGCTGGCCCAAGGCAAGTTTTAGGATGGAGCGAGATCCAACTATGGCAACGCCCTTGGTCACCCCTAATATATGAGGTTAAATTAAGTTACTTGGCGAAACTTTTTTCCTTTACCACTGCGGTGCCCCCTGGGAGTGGACACCTGGAGCGACTGCTCTCTTAGCCTTATGGTAGGGCCAGCCCTGGCTGTTGGTGCAAAAATTCCAGAACACCAGGTGCCTGTCAATCTACTTGTGCAGACTACAACAGTGACTTCAGCTGCAGAAAAACCCTAGCTGCTTTAAAAGCCTCAGGCCCATTTAAAAAACTCCAATGCAAACCATGTGGTTTGCTGCATTTCATTCGGCTAGCACCCTGGGCATGCAGCTTAGCTTTGCTTGGTCTGTAAAGTGTTTACTTCCTCACCCTGCTGTATATGACAAAATAATGAAAATAATCCTTTAAAAAAAAGGGGGGGGGAGAAGAAGCTTGAATGTTTTAATGGAGCCATCCATAAGCATATTTTAGAACATTAGTTCTAAAACATTAGACCTAAAGAATCTCTTGATTGGGTTGAAGAAGGAGAGTACAAAAGCTGGCTTAAGACTTAATATTAAGAAAACCAAGATAATGGCAACAGGCCCTATCAGTTCCTGGAAAATAGATGGGGAAGAAGTAGAAGCAGTGACAGATTTTACATTCTTAGGATCAAAGATCACTGCAGATGGAGATTGCAGCCATGAAATAAAAAGGTGACTGATTCTTGGGAGACAAGCTATGAGAAACTTGGGGAACATAGTGAAAAGCAGAGACAACACATTGCAAACAAAAATTTGCATAGTCAAAGCAATGGTATTCCCTGTGGTAATGTATGGCTGTGAGAGCTGGACCATAAGGAAAGCTGAGGGCAGAAGAATAGACGCCTTTGACATGTGGTGTTGGAGGAGAGTTTTGAGAGTCCCCTGGACAGTGAGGAGAACAAATAGGTCAATCTTAGAAGAAATCAACCTTGACTGCTCATTAGAAGGTCAAATAGTAAAGATGAAGATGAAGTACTTTGGACATCAAATGAGAAGAGAGGATTCATTGAGAAGGCCTTGATGCTGGGAAAGGTAGAGGGCAAAAGAAGAAGGGGGAGGCCAAAGATGAGATGGCTAGATGGTATTGTAGACACAATGGGCACAGAACTGGGAGGACTGAGGAGGATGGTGGAGGACAGATGCGCCTGGAGGACAATGGCCCATAGGATTGCAAAGGGTCGGAATCGACTGTGCAACTAAACAACAACAACAAGAACATTAGTTAGGCCAGGATATGCTTTCTTGGAACTAGATTCTTAAAGTGAACATAGAATTCTTTACAGCCAGGATGCTGATGTTTAAACCATTATTAGGATCTTATATGCATGTTATATGCTTGCAAGAAAGACAAATTCAAACCAGGAAAAGAGAAGAATGTTACTAGACAGTGACACTCATGCTAACTCTTGTTAGTAGCATGTAGTACAAGTAATGTGGTATCATCTTAATATTTTAAATTATTGGTATTTTTTTCTATCAGTTTTCACTTCTTTTTAATTTGTGGAAATTAAAGACTTCCCCAGTCTTGCAGCCTAATAGCGTCCCCATAAACAGAGAGCCTTTGGGACTTTGTAGGGGTGCATAGCAAATTTTTTGTTTCTGAAAAATTGCTACAGCTATTGATATCATCAGCCTTATGCAGTGTAAATTATCAAATAAGATTTTAGCCAATTCTATTTTGCCATCTGCTTTATCCGATATGACCCTGACTGGACATTTTAGGCAAGGCTCCTAAGACAGATAAAATATTTGTATTTCTTCAATCAATTTAGATATTCCAATCTCATTGGAAGGGTTTGACCAAGCCATTCAGTTTACATTAAACAGAGAGAGTAAATTTGTGTTTATCTTCTGGGGTCTTTTTCTGCCTATACTCTTTATTTAAACATATTAGAGTCTTCCTTTGACACAAAATTAGTTTGGGAATATAGTAAAATTGACCACAAATCAGGTTCCTACCCTTTTATAATGCAGCCTCTTTGCTTTGGAACAGCTTTTATAGCCGCCACACCAGAGTTTAGTATTCAAGAAGGCAGGTGAAGATCAGGGGCTTTTGAGGCGATTTATCAGGCCTTTGTTTGGTAAGGATCAGTTTTCAGAAAATTTGAACATAAATAGTGCCTTCGTCTCTTGAAAGCTCCCTTGCTTCCTGGATTTTCTTCTTTCCTGTACCTTTTGGGCCATAATGGACTCAGATGGCTAGTTAATTATTTATTTGTATAGATTTGTTCTGTCCTTCCTTTGTTTCTGGCTCTTGGAACAAATGAGTCAAGCTCTGATTTTCATAAGCTTGTCACTTTTTGCTGTGGCTTATTTTGTAGGTGTGTCTTGGAGAAGAAGTCATCCTGAGGGTATTTATTTTTGACTAAAATATCATTTTGTGGGCAAGAGTCATAGTTAGAGGGTAGGATCTCAGCAAAGCATTAGCTCTTTTTCAGAAAATATTTGCTACCCTGTGGAGCTTGTTCCTATCTGATTCCCATTACCACCATTGTCTCACATTCATGAAAAGAGCATTTGAAATGCTTGGATACCAATGACTTACAATAAAAGGACAGCCTTTTTATATTTCTTTCTGTTCAGCATACATGTAAAATATATCTTATAAAAAGATGGATTAGATTCAGATGAAGATGGAGTGTAAATCAGTAAAAGAAGCATCGGTCACTTAAAATATGCAGATGACACCATATTGCTGGCTGTGACATCAAGCAATTACTGAAGAAAGATAAAATGCAAAACTAGGAAGGCAGATAAATGTTAATGCAACATAAACAATGATTACAGATAAATGATAGAACACTGATGTGGACAAATAAAAGATCGAAAAAGTTAAAGATTTCCTGCACCTTTTCTGCAGTCATCAATTTAAAATGGTAACGGAAGCCAATAAATCAGAAGATGATGGAGACTTGGGAAGGCAAGAATGGAGGAATTAGAAAATATCATCAAGTGTAAAGATGTGTCCCTGGAGACCAAGACCAAAATCATCCATACTATGGTATTCTGGGTTGGTAGGTATACAAGTGAAAGCTGGACAGTGAACACATGTTACAGGGGGTGGGGGATAAACTTATTTGACATGTGGAACTGGAGTAGAAACTGATGGGAATCATGGACCACAGGTATAAAGAAAATGGGTCATAAAACAGATTGAGTCTGATTTTTCTCCTGATGCAAAAATGATGGGGCTTTGGACATATCATAAAACATACTGAAAAAGACAGTAATGCTTGGAAGGGTTGAAGGGTGCTGGGAAAAAAGAAGGTTGAATGTGACATGAATTGCCTTAATAAAAGAGAAGTTTGCAAGACTAGAATAGGGCCGTTAATGATATATTGCAGTCAATAATTTATATGGTTGCCATCAGCCAGAAGGGACTTTACAGCACACAACACCAACAACAGATCTCCAGCATGAAATGCTAAATTAGATTGGTGCATACAAATTCCATAAATGGGAATATGGATTTGAGGTGTGCAGTGGTGGGATTCAGCAGGTTTGCCCCAGTTTGCCAGAACTGGTAGCAGAAATTCTGGCTGGCCCTGCCCATCCAAGTTTTGAAATAAAGTACAGTAGTCCTAATTTGGGTGCAACACAGGGCTTTCCCTCGGGCCATGCCCACCATACCATGCCCCACAGATTACATAGTAAAAAAAATGAATCCCACCACTGGAGGTGAGCCTTGATATCTTCTTGAAGATGTGTTATCCCCTACTACAGGATTTGTATTCTCCACTAAAGGATTCATGCTTAGACTTTCATAAAGAATGCTTTTCACCCAAACAAAGGTGTCCTTTAGACTTTTTCCTGTAGAACCATGTCCTAATTTTTATGACACTGTACCTTTAAGAATTAAAATATGTATAATTATTACAGTCCTGTCTCTATTAATTGGTTCCATATGTTTTTCTGGCATTTCCATTCCTATGCCATCTTATGGAAATGAATTCACGAAGGGAGAGAACCCTCTTGTGTGTAATTCTTTTCCACCCATTTCTCAGTAATTTGAGGGAACATGCCACACGCCTAGATTTATATAGAAATATATGTAAATCAATATGCAAACATTTGGCAACAATTTCATCTTTAGTTTGTAATTGTATTAAATGGCATGTAGATGCCACAACATACCAGTGTTATGACAGAATGGATTTATAAGCATTTTAAGGAATGTCTGAGGAAATTGTGTGTGTGTGTGAATATTTATGAATTTTAATTCTTTTCAGTATTAAAGAACTGAAACTTTGGCCACCAGTTCCTTAAAATGTCTCTCATTTTTAGGATATTATTTTATCTTCCACTTTAATGCTGAGAAACTACTGGACCATTTTTCCTTTCCTAATCTTAATTTATTCTCTTGCTCTCTTCTTCTGGAAAAAAACTGCATCTCTATTTTTGTTCTTTTAATGCGTCTATTGATTCAGCTTTATTTTATTTCTTCCTGTTGCATGCTAAACGTAGTGATGCTTTGAGATAGAGTATAGCATTACTTCTTTAGTAATTGTGGACACTGCTAACATGCATCACACTGGTAATTCTGTCTGTTGTGTCATCTTTTCTTTATCCCAAACCTGAAATTTAAGTCAGCTTGCAAGATTTAAAAAAACTAGGTATGTGCAATTATTTTTGAAACTCCAGCTCCCAGAATTCTTCAGGAATCTCCCAGGCAGTATTCTGGAAGTTCTAGCCCACAACATACCTGCGGACGCTTGCAGTTCCCTCATCTGCCCTGATGCAGGTAAGTGAAATGTAGATGGTCTCTCAGCTGGAACTCCTAGAATTCTGCGTGGGGAATTCCTGGATAATTTTGGGAGTTAAGAGTAACAAATAGCCCATTTAGTGGTTTGCCAGTGAAACTGGAACAGAAAATGTGTTTGGGGCAGCAAGAAAGGTGTTGGGTCCCCATGAGTTCCAGACTCTGTTAGTTGAAACAAAACTGAATTAAGTGTCTCCATGGCTTGATTTCATCAATATCAGGCTCCTATTTTAATTGGCTATGGCGAACATGTACATGTGAACCCATTCTCCACAGGTAACATTCTGCCTGCTAGGAATTTACTTGATATATGGTAATAAAGGTCAAGGTAAAGGCTTTCCTTGCTCGAAAGCCAGTCATATCTGACTCTAGGGTTCAGTGCTCATCTCTGTTTCAAAGCCGAAGAGCCAGTTCTGTTTGCTTCTGCAGACGTTTCCGTGGTCATGTGGCATGCGTGACTACACACTGGAGCGCACAGAATGCTGTTTACCTTCTGTTGTGTATGGAATGTAACCACATACTTGTGCCTTTAAGATTGAATGTAACCGGATCTACTGGAAATGTATACTTAAACCAATTGTAATGATACATTGTATTCAGCTGTATGAGAATGTGAACTACAACCAGAGATGGTAGTAGTGAGCATTCAGCTCACATGGTTCAAATTCCCCCAATCACCTCCAGCCGCGGGAGTCTTGCCCGACACAGACACACCAGGACAAGAAGGGCGTGACTCAGGATGACGTCGCGCCAACAGGAGCCAATAGGCTACCGTGCAACCACATTCAAATGTATAGTGACCGTATTTAAAGAGCTGCATCACCGCCATTACCTCGTGTTCGTTCTGTATTTCATGCAATAAAGATGTGTTAAGCTATTCTACAGCTGCTTCAGGCGTCTTGATTCCAGAACACCAAACCTTCCCACCAAAGTGGTCCCTATTTAACTACTTGCAATTTCTTGCTTTCGAACTGCTAGGTTGGCAGAAGCTGGGACAAAGATGGGAGCTCATTCCGTCGTGCAGTACTCGGGTATCGAATTGCTGACCACCCACCTTCCAGTCAGTGTCTTAGCCACTGGAGCCACTGCAGTCCCTGATATATGGTGATAAGGACACATTATTGCAGGAGAATTATTAAAAGCAGCATCGCTTCCAGGTTCCCTTTCCCCTCCCTGACTTGCTGCATATGCTTAAACAAGTTGTCAAAGGCAATAATATCAAAAACATCCTTGAGTCTGGATAGAAATTGGAGCGATCCAAATGAGTGTGTCAACCTGTTTTCTTCCTTTCCTGCCTTGTAAAGAAACGAAAACAAAAATGGTATCTGACTGGAATAATAATATTTGCTGTACAAGAGAGTAGTTGTGACTTCAGATTCAGCTCGCTGTGTGTGGGAATATGACCAATCACATCACTTCAGAAAGCTCTCCCGAAGCAGGGAAGGGTGGGATTTCTCTAACTGCTCTTCAAATAGCTGTTCAAAAGTCTGCTCAGCTCCAAGTAAGAAAGAGTTATGTCTGGAATATTTCATTTCAGCTTTCAGAGAGCAGCTTTGTGTATCCCTTGGTGTGTGAGCCCTGGATGAATAGCAATAGCAGTTTAAACTGTTTATTCCTTTCTTAGCAATAATGTTTAGGTTGGGGGAAGCCTTCCAAGATATATAGAATTTCTCATGCTGAGTAAGGGCTCCTTCACTTTTTTTTGCTACTGCTGTCGCTTCTTTCCACACTATGGGCATTATTATTACATCCCCCTTTCCATTCATACCATGATAGGCAGAAGGACTCTCAATGTTATCATAATAATATAAGCCTCTTATTTTTTCAAGGTGTGTAATACAGCTATTAAAAAAAATCCCAAGGCTAAAGTTCTGCATACGCATGCCAAAAGGGGAAAAAAGTTAAGTCTGTGAGGGTGTTTTTAGAACAAGTTTTTAAAATACTTTTTTAAAAATATCAGTTCAACCTATAATGATATAAAAGAGAAGGATGGAAAATATGAAGTTTAATGTTTCCAGATTCTTCTCTTCTGCTTTTAAAAATACAAATAAAAATTATGATTTATTTTAAGCAGGCAGTATTTTTTTAACAACTTGGAAGCTCCTTGTATAAACCTTATATGTCAAAATTAAGTTATACTTTAATCTTTCATTAGACATTTTCTTGGGTTTATTAACATGGGCATTTTTAACATGGTATGGTAGGAAGATAGGAACAGACCTCTTTAGTTAAGACGTCTTAGACCAGAACAGAAATTAAAGATGGCTCATAGACAGAGCCCAAATCACATTGAAGTTTCAGTAAAAGGATTGAGGCATCTTCCTATGACTGTGGAATCAGACATATAAGGAATCTCATGCTTAAACCCAATTAATTTACAAAGTATATTAATTTGCATTTTCCACTGGTGGAAAAAAAGCTTGTGCTGTGACACTGAAATGCTTACTTTAATTTTAAAAAAAGTTCTGTTCCAGTCATGGGCTTCGCTTATCTCTGTTTCTGGCCAGAGTCCCTTATGAGCTTAAAGCAGGGGTGCTCAAACCTTTTGGGCTGCAGGCCAGTCACATGCTTCAGGAAGCCATTTTTACTTCCACTTCCAGGAGCGACAAAGGCTTCATGGGCTGGATGAATTGGTGTCGGGGGTCGGATCCAGCCTGCGGGCCATAGTTTGTGCACCTCTGGAGTAAAATGTATGCCTCATTCTTCACTGTCCCTGCTCCTCCTTTCCTTCCCCTGCCTTCCTGCACCAACCCTTTCCCTAAAACTCTGTAATAATGAACATTTGTGCTGCAGTTTAGACGCCTACGTTCCCAGTAGTTGTTATTCTGCTACTCGTATCTGAGTATAATTTTTCGCCCCCTGGAAATCAGGGAAAATGCCGCTGGCATGAATTTGTTTAAGGTGGATCCCAGCTTGCCACAAAGTGACCCACACACTGTGATCTTGAAGCCATCTCCTGCGTCACATATGAAATGAGACATGCAGGATGTAATGCCAGGACTTCAATGGACTGCCACAGTCTTGAGGATATTGTCAAGGTGTCATGCTATAATTTATACCATGTGCTTTAGCCCCATCAAAGATGGAAATTTCAATCCGGGGGAGACTCCTTTCTTACATACCAGAGGCATTGGTATGTGTACATTTTAGCCTTGTGGGATGGAAGAGATGGAGCCTAATGTGTGATGGACATGTTATGTTGTAAGATCATTGGTTGGAATCCTTTAGGGGAATGGCAATGAGGCAGATCCTGAGAAATGAGATAAAACCAGAGAAGGTGGGGGCAGAGAGGCTCTCTTGGATCTGAACTGCAATAATGTAGAAGCCTAAGCAGGAAGGGGGTGGGGGCAATGGACTTTCATTTTTCTTTATTTTGATTTGCTTTCTAAACTTCTGATAAACTTTATTCTGTACCTTGCTTTTATTTCAATATACTTTTAAAATACCTGAAGTCTGGAGTGATTACATCTGCACTAATTTTATGAGCTCCCTTGCTCACCACCTAGACCAGTGATGGGCAGTCTTGGCCCTCCAGCTGTTCTTGAACTTCAATTCCCAGAAACCCTGACCAGCTGGTGTGTTGACTTGGGCTTCTGGGAATTGAAGTCCAAGAACAGCTGGAGGGCCAAGACTGCCCATCTCTGACCTAGACCCAGGTCAGGAGTGAGAAGACAAGCTTTTAGGAAAAGCCTGGACTGTTGGGCCAGAGAGCAGGCAGTATCAGGCGTGATCCCATTACAAAGAGGCTGAAGTGCTAATTGTGAGTAAGAGGATCATTACACAAGGTGCATCTTCACAGCCAATCCATCTGCCATGACCTCTTCTGCCTCCATGACCATTGGGAATCAGAGTTCCTCTTCCTCTCATTGGCCCAATTCAATCATTTCCAGTGGCATTTCCTCCACTGAGGGGGCAATCACCATTGGCCCCTTTAGGGAGTCAGGTTATTTACCACCACCCAACACTCGGCGTTTTGTGAAATAGGCCATCTATTACCTGTCATGTTACAGTAATTTTTACTGTCATTTTTATGTAGTTTACCATTTATAATATACCGTATGTACTCGAGTATAAGCTGGCCTGAATATAAGCCAAGGTACCTAATTTTGACCTGAAAACCAAGGAAAATAGATTGACCTGAGTATAAGCTGAGAGTGGGAAATGCAGCAGCTACTAGTGAGTTTCAATAACAAAATACCTGAAAATATGGTAAGATTAATTAAATTGTTGGCACATCTCAATCTGGCATGGTTTTAGGACCCTCTAGGTCATTGACCTGAGTATAAGCCGGGACCCTTTTTGGTGGCTAAAAAAACTTGGCTTATACTCGAGTTTATACAGTAGGTCAAGAAGTATGCTTCTTGTCACTCTCATATTCTTATGGACTAAAAGAAGGGCTTAAAATGATAACTGCAAGCTATCAAGTCAATGCAGACTTGTGGCAACAGTTTCTAGTATTTGTAAAGTAGGGAATAGTGAGAAGTGGTTTACTCTTTCCTTCCTTCCTCTGGGACTGTTTGTCTTGTCCAGGGCTATAGAAGCTAGCTCTTCTCCTTGGAATTATAGCAGGGAATTTAACTCCCAAACTCTGACTCCACAGGTGACTATCTTACTCACTAAAGCTATTCATCCAGATAAGCCAGAGACTGCAGAGTAAATAAAGCCATACCAGAAATCTTAAGACAGGTGTGAAAAACTTTTGAGAATGTGACAGCCAACCCATAACATTTGCTGCCTCCACCATCCAAATCAAGGTGAACAGAGTATCTACAGCCAGGAAAGTTGTTAGGGATTTATCTATTTTTAAAGTCCCATTCTCAGGGTTTGGCAAGAAAAAAAACACACCTGGCTGATACTCCAAAAGAGATATCTACAGAAGTTTTTTCTATGTGTCCACTGTTATCTACATGTTTCTTTTGTGGAAATCAAGGAAAGTGCCCAGTGATTTCTGAGAGGCTTCATGGGGAGGATAGTTCCTCGGGAGGCCCTTTTCTGTAGAGCCTAATGGCACCAGTGTTACTCTACCTATGACATCTTGTAATCCCCAGGGATCATTGGGGCACTTTCCTTGTTTTTTCAAAGGAGAAACTTGTGGAGAAAAATGGAAGTATGGAAAACTCCTCTCAAAGCATCTGTTTTGGGTCTTCCACTCCCAGAATTCTGCCTGGGAGCAATCTGGGTGAATGCTAGGCATGGGAGTCTACAAATCCTGAAAGTACATCCATAATTTTGGCTCCTCAGACATAACATTTCACAATGTTCTGTTTCTAAACGAGGGTGGCCATTAGTCCAAATTTTTGCCAGACTCTCCTCTTTTTGAAGTCTTCCCTTTGTTCTGTTCATCCGTACCAGACTAAAGAAGTTCCTAGGCAAAGTTCTTGGAATCATATCATTATAGGAAGGGTAGTCTGTCAGACTCTCTGTTCTGTGATAGATTAATTCAAAGACAGTTCTTCCCATCATGCCTTGGTTTTGAGGACACTCCTCTGGAACCAGCATTCCTGAAAAGAGGCCGGGGCTGCAGAGAGGCAATTGCTTGATCCAGAGAATGAAACTCCCTTCACTCTGTGTGTGTGTGTGTTTGTTTGTGTGTGTGTGTGTGTGTCAGCACATGCTGCATGGACAGGAAGTGTGAGCTTTTAACATGTCATTCAAATATATATTGGATGCAGTAAGGAAGTGGTTCAACCATGGGGGAGGGCAGTGCCCTCAACTGGGCTGCCCGATGTCGGAATAAGTCTCTGGGCTGCCAATTTTAGCAACAGTGAAGTCAAGCGTCTAATTTAGCCAACTTCTGTAAATCAGTGTGAATTTACAACCTGTTCATAAGCTTTTTGGAAAACATTTTGTCCATTATTATGCCAGAAACCTGTGGTGGATGAGAGGGAGTGTGTTGATTTATTCTGTTTCTTCCTCCCTATTCTGATATTGTCCAAGTGAACTACACCAAGAAATGTAAGCATGGTTCAGCATAATCACAAGTAAAAACAGGAAGAGAGAGATCTAACTAGTTTGTGAGGAGTAATTCTCTGGGTGTGTAGAAGTGTCCATATAGGGTTACCATATTTCCCTCTCACAAAAACGGGATAGGAGTAAAGGTTTCCCTTGCTCGAAAGCCAGTCGTATCCAACTCTAGGGTTCAGTGCTCATCTCTGTTTCAAAGCCAAAGAGTCAGCGCTGTCTGCTTCTGCAGACGTTTCTGTGGTCATGTGGCAGCCATGACTAGACACCAGAGTGCACGGAATGCTGTTTACCTTCCCACCCAAGAGGTCCTTATTTATCTACTTGCCATTTCTTGCTTTCGAACTGCTAGGTTTGCAGGAGCTGTGACAAAAATTGGAGCTGATTCTGTCCTGTTTGTGTAAAGAAGCCACAAGAAAAGGCATGCCCCCCCCTTTTCTTTCTTTCTTGTTCACTGTTGCTCACTGCTGTCACCTACTGGTGGTTCCAATGGAAGTGCATGAAAAATGTGTGAATTTTTTCTCTCCAAATCAAGTGGTTTTTAAACCGTGAATTTCCAATGTTTTTTTTATGGATCCATGCAGGACAGTTATAAAATGTGAAGTTCACAGTTTTCCATGGCATATGGCAACTCTATGTCCATAGGTTCCTACTCCACATTTCAGTTGCAGCATGAACAGAAATGAGAATTATAGGACAGCAGGGGCAAGGGAAAGATATGTTAGTACTTACTAACACGACACATCCATTTCATATGGTGAAAGATGGACATCCTCAACAAATGGGTCGCTCCATCTTGCTTCAACCAGCACAAATTGACTAATCAATCAGACAATACCAGAGCTCCCCAAGAGGGCAAGACAACCCTGGCTAAACTGCTTTTTGTCACCAACCATCAAGAAGATAATTTTTAAAGAGAAAATAAAAACGGGGAAAGGCATAATTAAAGAGAAGTTAAGGTCTCCCTTGCTTGAAAATCAGTCTGACTCTAGGGGGTGGTGCTCATCCCCGTTTTCAGCCAAAGAGACAGTGCTGTCTGTGTTTGCAGATTTTTCCATGGTCATGTGGCAGGCATGACTAGGCACAGGAGCACATAGAATACTGTTACTTTTCCTGTCAAAGTGGTACCTATTTATCTACTTGAAATTTCTTGTTTTCGAACTGCTAGGTGGCAGGAGCTGGTACCATACTTATCAACCATCCCGATTTGGCCGGGATTACCCCATAATTCGGCACCGATTTGCACCATTTCCCGACCCGTGTTGCCAAAACCCCGTAATTTGGCAGCGGGGGAAAGGAGGCACTGCGCAGCCCATCTGCACAGGTCGCATTGCATGCATGCATAGAAGAGCTCTACACTTCCGTAGTTGCCTTCCATGCATGCGCAGAAGGCTACGCCACCTGCGTAGAAGGCTACGCAAGTGGCATAGCCCTCCACATGCATGCGTACAACGCGACCTGTGCAGACCCGGTTTGTGCAGGTCCCGGATTCGTCGGAGCCACGGTTGACAGGTATGGCTGGTACAGACGACAAAAGCTCATTCTATTGAACAGCACTAGGGTCTCAAACTGTTGACCGGCTGACCTTTCAGTTGTTAAGCTTAGCATCTTAACCACTAAGCCACCATGACCTATTTAAAGAGTAGATGGTTATCCCCAATACCTGAGAAAATCCCCACTCCTTCCACCACCTATAATTGACATGTCCCAATAAATACTGACATCCTTTCTTTGCAGAAGGAAGGAGGACATCCTAAGCAGATAGAGATAAACAAAGCTTAAATCATAGGATCAGACATAAAGGCAATACTGACACCTATACATTGATGACTTGAGAAACAGATCATGTAAGGTGTAAAACTCTTCTCCCAAAAGGTGCCTCTGGTCTGTTCTATGTTTGGCAGAAGTTAAATGTCACCTCCATTTCACTGCTGTACAAGGGAGCTCTTGTACTGAAAGAAGCTGATATGGCCAAGCTGCTTGTAGAGAAAGCAACGATAGCCCCAGTCTGTTTAGATCAGAACTCTGATAGCATAAATTATGCATGCTTTCAGCCATTTGGGAAAAGATACAAACATAGAGCCAAATTGTCCAAAATGTCTGGTGGGCCCGCCTCACATCCAGTTTCCCCCCAATTTATTTTCCAGAGATGTCAAAGAAATGAATGAAAAAAGAAGGCAAAGCCATCTTCTGACTCTTGTGGAAAGTAGAACTGAATTTTGGAACAAAAGTGGAATTGAGATAGAATGCAACCTTGCCATTTGAATACTGCTTAGATCTGGATGCAATTGTGAAATTCTGTGTAGACTGTTTTAAAAAAAACAACAATTTTCCATGTTAGGTGTAGGAATCGGGGCCGCTGAGGGCCGTAGGTCCCGGAGGAGACTGATCAAGAAATGATACGAGGCAATATGGAGCGTGATCAGATCAGTAGTTTATTGAGGGAAAACTTCAACATATATAGAGGGAAAAGCGCAACGGTGGCAAAACCGTCCTCTGACAGAAATCACATCACCTGTTTAATTGGGAATCTCTCTGAGGGAAGTTAATTAACTGGGATAAACATTGACATGGGGAAGCACCATTGTCCAAGGATTAGGCAGGGGTAAACATGGCTTCTATTTGTGCCTGAGATTAGACTGAGACTCGGAGATGAGTGATTACTCTATTGGGTAACAGAGTTAGATATCTGCTCTCTCAGCAGATCCGCTGGCCAGGTCAAGGAATTGGGTGAATCAAACCCTATCATTTATCCACCCCCCTTAATTTCTCTGCCCGCAGAGCCCACGGCTCAAGGAGCGTTCTCCCGAAGTGGCCTCTGCGCGGGCCGTTCCATGCCCACCGGGCACGGGGAATCCACAGTTAGGTTTGGTTTTCAGAACAATGTGTGAGTCCTCTGTGCACAGTGGAGAGATGTGAAAGGGAAAACCATTTGAGGAATCTTTTAATATCTAGGTTGGTACTTAATGGTCTATTGCTTCTACATGGAAGAATGGACAAAACTGCTGTCTTTCTAGAGCAGGCATGCTCAAACTATGGCCCATTGGCCAGACCTGGCCTGCAAAGCCATTTCATCTGGCCCCCCGGCGCCCTCACCAAACCAGGATGTAAATATGGACATTTCTGTGCCAAACCAAGCAGTAAAATGTCCACTTTCATGCATGCGCAGAAGCATCTGCACCAAACCAAGAAGTAAAATGGCCACTGTTGTGCATGCTCAGAAGTGTCCACACCAAACCAGGAAGTAAAATGGCCTGCATATGCAAACATGCCCTGTTCTGGCCCACTCAGCTGTTCTAAGGGCATGATCAGGCCCCTTGCCCAAAAAGTTTGGCCACCCCTGTTCTAGAGTATGAAACTTGGGCCCTTTCATACTTTCCTGTATGAAAGACAAAACTACAGTAGAACCTTGGATAAAGTCCAAACTCCATTCCACAAGTTTGGACTTTATCCAATTTTGGACTTTATCCGAATCAGATCGGTGATGCATCAGATAAAGTCCCAAAATGGACTTTATCCGAGGTTCCTATACCAAATACCTTGGATAACGTCCATTTTTAGCTGTTTTGGACTTTATGCGCATCATGTGTGCATGAAAACTGCAACTTTATCCGAATCAGACTTTATCCAAATCTGACTTTATCCGAGGTGCCACTGTATAGAATTAGAGGCTATCAGTGAGATCTTCTTTTTCTCTACAACACATTTTTTTAAAAAAATCCTATGCCACTTTTGAATTTTTTTGCCCATAAGGATTTATAAATATGGAACATGAGATTCCTCCGTGATGACCAATTAGTAGCAATTACTTTAGATTAGTACCCTGTTGTGTTCCAATTTTATTATTTCAACATTTAGGTGTGAAAGTGCAACATTTTGCCCCGGCTCACCAGGTCATGTTATAGGAAAGGAGACATGTAGTCTATTTTAAGAGTTAGGAAGTCAGAAAACCACACTCATTGGGCTAAAAAGGTAGGTTTAGGATTATCATTTTTTTCCAGCTGAATTTTCCTCACCGCCTGACTCAGATGAGGTGTTGGTGGAAAGGTATACATAGGTCCTTGTGGCCAGGGAGAATTCATCACATTGAAGTTCTTTACTTCCTTAATTTGAAGCATTGGGGACATTTGAAGAAGCCTCTCACTCTGCCATTCAGTGGTGATACAAAAATGTCTGCTTTTGACTTTCTTATGCTTGAAACATGATCTTGGACAGACTCTGTTTGGTGATGTCCAGGTTGATGCAACTGAGCCAGTATATGCCTAAACATTCAATGTACTTCAGACATGTTTAGCCTCTAGAGAAAGCAGATGGGTGATTGATCAGGTGATTAGTAGTTTCATTTCCCTCATCAGGCGTTAGAAATGCATTCCTTTAGTGTAGGAGATTTCAACCTGCAGCCCACAGGCCGGATGCAGTCCACAATGCCATTTCATGTGGCCCTCCACTGCCTCCACCACACCTGGAAGTGCCATGTGGTGGAGGAAGGGCAAAATGGCTGCCTGGCCCCCAAATCTGTCTGAGAGAGTGTGACCCAGCCCCTGGCTTTAAAAAAGTTGAGAACTCTTGCTCTAGTGATATAGGTGGGCTTTGGCACTAACATTCTCTGCCCGTATTAGAAGTGGCTTGTCTGATCCTCTAAAACCTCCAATGCTAATCTTAGCACCCTCAGTTCCAGCCTGGTTATATTGTGGGATGTTTTCTCTGCTGACCATCTTCTCTGTGACAGGAAAGACAGCAGGTGCACACTCTAGTCTCAGAGACTTGCATTTCTTGTAATCTGGATCCTGTTGGGACACCAGGAACAGCTTGCCATTATTGAACCTTGCATAAAGCCACCATTGAAGTTCTGACCTGTTGTGGGATACAAAGAGAACCATGTTTCTGTCCCCCTATTTCCTTCTGTGAGGAAGGAGGAGTCACTGATTGGGCCCATCATGGGATATTGTCCGCAGAATACACCATGCCCAGGAATTGAGAAAGAAGCATAAAATAAATCTCATAACTTCATGGATTATCATCTGAATCTTTTCTAATCTGCCACAAGGAAGAAAAAATCCTACCTGTTGTTTGATTGGCATAGATGGTTCTTGCCCTGATTGACTTAAAAACCCACAGATTTCTAAGGATTTAGTGTGAGTTCTACAGTTCTCCTCCCTCATGTCATTGCTTCTGAATAGATCGAAGGATCATCCAGGAAAAAGTAACTATGAATACTTGGTTTTCTCAGGTCAGCAGCTAGTGCTATTAGAACCCTTGGAATACTCTTAGGGGGGAGGAGAGGCCAAATGGAACCTTTGCATTGGCAGTGTATGTTTTGGTAAGCAGATCTGAGATACTTTTGATGATCTGGTAATCAAGTATAAGTAAATAAGCTTTCATTAAATCTAAAGAGGAAAGGAAATATCCCTGTTGAAAAGCTTCTAGATCAAGTGGTCTCCATTCAGAATTTGCACCAGGAAGTCACACTTAATGTGGATGTGTATTCTATTTCTGGAAGTCATTTGAAGGTCCCTGAGGGTCCCCTGTCCTGTAACTCTGCACTGGAATGCGATTCTTATTTCTATCATGGAAATCTTTACCTATAAGGAGGGACACCAGTTGTTCGTGTCCGGCATGCATGCCCACACCCGGCCCAACCATCCCAAACCGAGCCGCCTACACTTACCTTACCATCCTTTGAGAGTCACCACAAGGATCTGCCAGTTGCGAGAGGGGCAACCAGCCCACGAACACAACCAGAAAAAAACTACCAGCATTCTCCGTGCCATGCCACCCCTCAGCGCAAAGGAGTGCAAAGGAGGCCGGGTAAGCGCATGTGCAGAGGGGAAACCACCATGGTGGGGGGGTTGGAGGGGGAAGGGTGTGCGCACACACCAGAAAACCACCCCAACCACCCACTCACAGATAATAACTGCCTGGCAAGCCCGGGCACAAAAAGCTAGTCTATAGCTATACCTATAAATCCAAGGGTTAACTGTTGGAACTTGCTATAAGTTTCTGCACCCGTCCATCCTATGCTGTACTGAGCCTCCTGCACTCACCTGAACCCAATCCAGAGGTTACTGCAGGGTTGAGAAAGGCGCCAGTGGGGCAAGAGTCCCACGAATGCGAAAAAAGGAAAAGAACTTCACTTCCCAATGTTCTCTGTGCCGTGCTGTGCCACAGCCAATCAGGCTGAGAGGCATGAACTAAAAGAATGTTGGGAAATGCGGCATGGCCAATTAAAATCGAGCTGCCGAAAAAAACCCGCTGCACAAATGCAAACCACAAATGCAAAACTACAAGTCCCAGCGTCCTATGCGTTGTGAGTGTGCAGAATGCTGAGAAAGCTGGCGTGCGAAAAATAAAATTACAAAATGCAACGGGAGTGCAAGTTCCCAGCAGACAGATGCAGCATCTCACATCCTCGCAAAACAAAAATCCACAAAAATCCACTGTGAGACACCCGCCGGCCTTCTTTCCCAGAGCAACAGGGAGAAGAGGGACTCCCGCTCCTCCTCGCTACCCTGCCGAAGACATGGCGAGACCACCACCAGCCTCAAGGAAAGTTGAGCCGGGGTGGGAAAAAAACCAAAAGCAGCAGGCAGCAGTTCGTCAGGGGAAGCACACTCCCTGGCGAATGACTGGCTGCTGCGTTTGTACTTCCAACGGAGGTAATACAAAAGCAGCAGCCAGCTATCCACAAGGAAGAGCACCACCCCTTATGGATTGCTGCCTGCCAATCTCCGGTTAGGTAAGCCAGGAGAGAAAGGAGACAGAGAGGAGAGAACCATCGTCAGGCAGATAGCTCTTCTCTGCCTCCTTCTCCCCCGACCTACCTAACGAACCTTACCGGGGGAAGAGCGGGTTGACTGCCAGCTCCTCCTTTCCCCCATTGCTGCATTGAAACCAAAATTCGAAGCAGCAATGGGGAAAAGAGGAACCGACAGGCAGCCCATTCTTCACGCAAAAGTACACACCAAAAGTACACACCAAAAACAAACACCAAAATTAATAAAAATTAATAAAACACAAATAAATCAATAATTAAAAAACCCCATTAATACACAAAAAAAGAAAACAACAAAATCCACAAATAAAAACATCCACAATTCCAGAAAAGCACAGACAAAACACCTAACTACAACATGAGAATACCTAACTCTAACAACACAACTACCACAAATTACACAAATAAACAACAACAAAATCACAAAAATTAAACAAACCAGAAATAAACAAACCAATTAAACAAACCTAAAACCCAACCAAACCACAAAAGAACAAACAGAAACACCTCCCAGCCCACCACCACAAAAACAAAACAAAGAAAAAACCCAGAAGAAAGAAAACCAGAGAACTCACCAGCACGTCCTCCCTCCACGAGATCGGAACAGAAATGAAGAAACAAAGACTACTTACCGGAAGAAGCCCTACCTAGAGGTCAGGAGAGAAAAAACACGTGAAACAAAAACAAAACCACTAACAGCCCCACCTGCAGGGTGGAATATTAAAAACAACTCAAAAACAAAAAAGGCCCACCTAGAGGCCACAAGAGTAAAAACAAGTCAAAAACATAACAATAAATCAAAAGTTTACACAAATAACAAACATATGTTAAATAAATAAAATAAAAAGATTTATAGCATCCTCTGTTGAGTTTTAACTCAAATAAAAACCCAAAACATCTAAACACAGTTTTAAAACATTGAATGTAAAAAACACGTACTTTCACATTTTTAAAAATATTACTTATGGTACAACTATTAACAAAAAAAGGTCACATTCTAAAACATTATTTGGTTAAATAAAACAATTTGAAACAATTATATCATCTTTTGTTCTTTTTTTAATCCACAAAAAAAAAAACATCCAAAAAATCTGATCACTATAACAGCCCGGCAACGCAGGGCAGCCTATGCTAGTATATTATACAAACAGAAGTGTTTGTTTGTATGTGGTCTATAGGCTCCCACACCCCTGGACTGATCCCACTGAAATTTGGCACATACGTACCTTGGGCTGAGGAGATCAGCACTGCGGGGGTCTTGTAACCTGGGGGGCGTATGCCCCCTAAATTGAGATGCAATTGATCTATACAATGTGTGTGTTTCCCAGTGATGAAATTGAGTTGATGTCATAGTCCCAGGTAGGTTGAGATTGTGACATCATCTGACTAGCTCAGCTGTAGCCCTCTAAGCTCAGCTGTAGTTTTCACAGTAGGTGGAAGGCAAATGGGAATGCGAGATCAGCACGGTAAGTGACCATGGCCTACATTAAGGAAAGAAAAACCTGAGCGAAGCCGGGTAATCAGCTAGTCCATGATAATATATTTTGAACCCTCTGAAGTGTTCTTCGGGCTAGTGACTTCAAGCAGGTATAAAATTGAGGTAGTGGCATCATGAGAACAGATTTAACCATACCATTGTGTGACATCACAACAACAAATACTTAGGCTGGCAACATGGCAGAAAAGGGTTAATATCAGGAGAGAAATAGTCAGTGATGTCAGCAAAGATGCTGCTGCTGACTCACAAGTGTTACCCAGTAAAGGTTATTTAGGGATCTTTACATTTCCAGTGCAAAAGTTATTTTTCTCTTTGCCTGGCCAAGAGGTTGAGACCTGCAGATAGTTAGGCTTCTGCTAGAACAATGACAGCATGAAACAAGGCAGAAGACCCTTGGCCACCATGTAGTCAGATGAACAAAGGATGTTTGCTTCATTTTATTATTGCACTGACTGGATCAGACCCAGGAAAGAAGTCTTTTGTTTTTATTCTGCTACAGTTGTACCTTTGTTGATGTTCATTCCTTTTTTCCCTTTATATGTAATAAAGCTTAACTTATTCTTAGGGGGAAAAATCCTAACCTGTCTAAAATCTTTAGAGAAGGAGGCCTTCAAAGGCTTGGGTTCCTGTTCACTGAGTTTCCTAGACATAGGCATGCAAATATATTCCCCATAAGAGATGTGCCCTTCCACTCTGTTGGATGAAGAGAAGAAGGGAAGTAAAAAGGTGGATCTAACAAGTGAAAAGAGCCCTCCAGCTGCTGTCAAAGAGGGGGCCAAGGATAAAAACCTTTCTGATGGTGTCAGGCAAAGGGTAAAGGTCACCCTTGTTCAAAAGCCAGTCATTTCTGACTCTAGGGTTCAGTGCTCATCTTTGTTTATTGTTAAAGAGTCAGCGCTGTCTGTGTTTGCAGACGTTTCTGTGGACATGTGGTGGGCATGACTAGACACTGGAGTGCATGGAATACTGTTTACCCTCCCACCAAAGTGGTACCTATTTATCTTTTTGCAATTTCTTGCTTTCTAACTGCTATTTTGGCAGGAGCTTGGACAGAGATGGGAGCTCACTCTGTCATGCAGCACTGGGGTCTCAAACTGATTACCTGCCAGCCTTTGAGTCATCAAGTTCAGTGTCTTAACCACTGAGCCACTGTAGTCCTATGATGTGTAAGAAGACACTATTGTGCAGGGTAGTTGAAGAGCATTTCCAAGGATGTAAAATAATCTTAATCCTGGTAAACATGGCAAGAATCTATATAACTAAAATCAAGGTCCGGTGCTGTATGTTGCTTATACAAATCCACACCCCAGCACCAATTGTGCTGAAACCTGGCACATACCTACCTTTGGCCGAAGAGATGGTCACTGTGGGGCTGTCAAGCCCCATGGGGAGGGGTACACCCCCTAAATCAATCCAAAAAGGGGACGCCCCCATCGACAGGAGAAAAAGCAAGGGGAAAAAAGCCAACCGGGGGGCTTGTGATATCATCACCACAGCACAACGAATTCCCAGCTGACCAAATCTGGGGCTCCATGACATCACATTGTTACAAAGGAACACCCCTGCACCAATTGCGCTGGAAATTGCGTGCACACCTACCTTCAATGTCTGGGGTGGCTGGCGTGGGTAACCAGTAGCCTGCCTTGAGGTCCTTGCTCCTGAAAAGGGGCTGCAATGGCCCACCCCTAGTCAGCATAAACGACCAGCGGAGGTGACTGTGCATGCGCGAGAATCCACACATGCGCCTAACCCTGCCTGGCATTCCAGGCTGTGGTGCATGCGTGAAATTCCACGCATGCGCCAAAGTCTGCCCGGCATTCCACGTGGTGCATGGCCTAGCCACCAATATGGACGGTGGCAATTATGGCCATTACGCCCCCCCCCCCCCGCCCCTGCTCCTCTGCACTCCTGAGGCACACCTTGGGGGAAGGGAGAACCCACAGCTGGGGAGCGGGCGTAGGATGGGACTGGGCTGCCACCTTCCGCAGGCCCCCTGCCCCCCCAAATTGGTCTTCTGCCCACCTGCCCAAATGGAGCCTCCCTTCCGCCTGACACAAACCACAGTAGGACAAAGGGGCCGGGCTTTGATGGCTACCCACTGACTGTAGTCGCTGGGGAGGCCACCAGCGGCGGCCAGAGTTAGGCTGAGATGGGACCTCGCGGCGGGACTGAGAGAGCGGCTGCACTGACAGCAGACAAAAAGGCAAGGCAGCTGGGGTGGGGGTGGGGGCAAGCTCGGGTCTCTCCTTGGCCCAGGTAGGGTACCCCCAGGCAACGCCAGGTCCTCTGCTAGTTGTTAGCTGAAATTATCATACTTATGTTATCAAGACTAAAGGATGTTGGACTGCAGGTAGCTCACTGCTTACAGTAATGACATGCAGTAATGAGTGATCCAAATATAACTGCCTTCCAAGCCTAAGAATTGTATTTAGCAATTACTCATTACAGGACATTCTTAAGTAGTACCTGACTGGGAAATGTCTTGCAACCAAAAACATTGTCTAACTGGACATGTGATGATGTAGTGAAATGTAGAGATAGGAGTTTCTCTGAGCTTTGTTAATGTTGTACATCATGGCACAGTCCTGTGAACATGCACAGCTGTTCCTTAATTCTAATGGAAGAAAAAGAGAAATGTGTTCAGAAGTTCAAAGTGGTGTCAACTGTAATAACCGCATGACACTTGGTTGTGGATCCTAGCATGAATCCACAACCAAGGGTGTCTCCAAACTGCCCGGCAAGCCACAATGAATCTGGGCAGTCAGCAGGTGATCATTACATCTGTCTATTTAAGAAGGCTAAATAAAAAATAAGTCATATTCTATTCAATATTGTTAAAATGATTGTCACAATCATACACACAATTGTATAAAAAGGAAAAACCTAGGAAACCGTAATTTACTAGTTAAAAACTAAGCTACGCTTATAGCTAACTAGCATATTTTGCTCGGCGGTGCTGGGCTTTTTAAAATTGTGTTGGATAGTAAAGGGTTTCATTTTTTTCTTGAACCAATGGTGCTGGGCTGTTTTAAATGGTGTTGTAAGGTTTTGTGATTTTGTGGCTTCAAGGTGCTGCGTCAGCCTGTGGCGGACTTGCGCTCCTAGTGGTTTTTTTTGGGTTCTTTTTTTTTTTTGCGTGCTGGCTTCCTCAGTGCTGGGCTCTTTAAATTGGTTTTTGAACATTTTTGTTTTATGTTTATGCAAATTTTAATTTAATTTTATTTATTTAATCTAATTTAATATTATTTAGTTTAAAATTTAATTTTGGTTTTTAAAATGTTTATTTTTACGCATTTTTATTTTTTGTTTTGGTTTTTTGGAGTGAAAAGTGATTTCTGTTTTTTTGGTAATTTTTGAGATTAGTGTGTTTATTTTTGAATGTTTTTATAACTTATTTGATTAATTTTGGAATTAATCTTATTAGTTTTAATATTTTTGATTTTTTTCTTTTGGCCTCTGGGTGGGGGTGGTGAGCTTTTCTGTCTCTCTACAATTGTTGCCTCTCTACAATTGTTCTCTTCTGTCATCTGGGTGTCGCTTCCGGTAAGTTTTCTCTTTCTTTTCTCATTTGACTTCTGGTCCTCATAGATGGAAGACGTCTTTCGGTAAGTTCTCTGGGGGGTTTTTTTGGGGGGGTGGGGGGGGGGGGGTGGGATTTTTTTGGGAGGGGGTGTCTGTGTGTTTTTATTGTTTCTTTTTGATTGTTTTTGTGTTTCATTTTTGGATTTTTGTGTGTTTTTGAATGTTTTTGGTTTGTGTTTTTGTGTTTATTTTTCCAGGGGGTGGCGGCTTTCTTTCCTGCGGGCCATGCTGGCTGGCCCATGGGAAGGAAGGGCAATGGCGGAGAGGCTTTCTTTCCCACGGGCCATGCTGGCTGGCCCGTGGGAAGGAAGGGCAGCAGCGGTGGGGGGTTTCCTTTTTTTCCCCACGGGCCATGCTGGCTGGCCCGTGTGGAAGAAGGGAAGTTGCGGGGGGGTGTCCTTGTATTTTTCGCGTGCCGGCTGGCCCTTCGAATGGAAGGGCTGTGGCGGCAGGGGTTTTTCTTTTTTTTTTCCCATGGGCTGGCTAGCCTGTGGGGAAGAATGGTTGCGGCAGCGGGCTTTTTAAAAAACTTTTATTTTTCACGCGCCAGCCGCCTCAACGTTCTGCGTGCTAATGGCGCGCAGGACGCTGGGGCTTGTAGTCTTGGCTGCGCGTTTTTGCTTACTGCAGCGGTTTTTCCCTTGCGGCTTTTTTTGATTGGCTGCGGCGCGTTTCCGAATGTTCCTTTTGCCGCGCCGCTCAGCCTGATTGGCTCTGGGAATTGAAGTTCCCTTTTTTTGTTTGCGACTGGCCCCAGGTCGAAAATTTCAACCCGACAGTTACCTGCGAACCGGGTTCGGGCGAGTGAACGAAGGCCCATTACGGGCTAGTGGGGCCTGGTGCAACATCCTTTGTCACATTCCAACGGTTAACGCACCATTTTATAGGTAAAGATAACGTAAGAGCAATTCTTTTATGTTACATCTAATCTGTATTTGCTTCAGAAAAGGGAGGTTTTGTGACAGAAATCTGGAAGATTTTCAGCTGCCTTGGCCCTTGAGTCAAATAACTGTTGAGGTATTCTTTTAAAATGAATAATACATTGCTAGACCATTGTATTTCTGCATACTACTTACAATATAACAAGGATATCAAGTATTCAACACAGTGTTTTTTCTGCCTGCAACCACTTGGCCTCTGAACTAAAACTTTTAGGTAATGAGAGAAACTAGTTCTAGAGTACGAGCAAAGAAAAATACTATGGGAAGAAAACCCTCATTTAGTGAATTCCAGTTAATGAAGAGTGATTCATGCTGCTATTGATCCTCACTTTGCTCACTTTGTTCTAACAAATGAGGAATAGTGACTGAGAGTTCTCCACGTTATTTTAGAGAATAGGCATTCCATTGGCTCAACAAAAGTACTCCTGAAGAATACAGCCCCTTGAGTTTTGGTTCTAGTTTTTGAGCCCTCTAAGTTCTGCAATGTAAACTACACCGTTAACAGTTATTTGCTTTCATTTTACCAAGATTCCATCCCAAGCAATCCTGGAACTTGTCCCTTGATGAGGTATATAGTCATCTGTACAATAGAGATCTTCAGCAGTGAACTTCAAGGGCGACACCAAAATGCAAATCCCAGTAGAACCGTGGTAGTTGAAGTACTATCAAACAACCATAACTGTGTAGTTCAATTGAATTCTCAGGTGCTGTACTTGCTAAAAGCCCAACGAATATACCTTCAGACCATGATTGTCTAGAAATCATAGATACTACTCATTTTGTATTTCTGCCTTTCAGATCAGACATTGCAAGTAGATAAATTGGTACACTTTGGTGGGAAGGTAAACAGCATAGTCATGCCTGCCACATGTCCACGGAAACATCTGCAGACACAGACAATGCTGCCTCTTTGGCTATAGTCAGAGATGAGCACTAAACCCTAGAGTTGGATATGTCTGGCTTTTGAGCAAGGGTTTACTCATTTTGTATAGCTCAGTGATGTGGAAGAGATTCTTGAAGAGGCCAACCACACTAAGACACCAAAGCTTGTTTAATAAAGGTGTCTAAGCCTAAAAATTGGATTTAGCAATTACTCATTACAGGACATTCTTAAGTAGTACCTGACTGGAAAATGTCTTGCAGCTAAAAACAATGTCTAACTGGACACATGATGATGTAGTGAAATGTAGAGATAGGAGTTTGTCTGCCCTTTGTTAATGTTGTACATCGTGGCACAGTCCTGTGAAACATACACAGCTGTTCCTTAATTCTAATGAAAGCAAAAGAGAAATGTGTTTAGAAGTTCAAAGTGGTCTCAACAGTAATAACCGCATGATACGTCCAGAGGTTAGTTTTAACTGAACTCATGCAATTGCTTGGAAAAATTTGCCAAGAAGTCAAAGCCATCACTTGTGGACAAGTGGATTACATTTGGTTCCTGGGTTTTCAAGACCAGTTTTCACACAGGGGAGGAGGGAGGAATAGAGAACCTGTCCTCTGCAGAGGAGGCAAGCACCAAAGGCCTTTATTATTGTAATTGCAATATTTTTTACTAACAAGCAAGTAAAGGTAATTGGCAGAACAGGTGACAAGAGAATTCAACCCACTCCTAGTGGTGTTTCCGATATGAAAGACAGTCCACTACTTCTTTATTTTAGAAAGAAATATATAGGGGTTTAGTATTTACTCAAATCCATAAAAGATTAAGAAACATATTTATTGACTCATCCAAAATTAACACCGAGAGGATGTTTCCTATATAATACTATGAAGACATGAAAAAGCTCTGTGCTTATTCTGGTGTGTCATTGATCTTTCAATACAGATTGATGTACAACATTTTTGTGAGTTTTCAAACTTCATATTCATAAATTACCTGTATTACAACCTAGAAGGCTAGAAGGTTGACCTATGGAACACTTTCATTGCTAAATCCAGAGAGGTTTATTATGTGTCCATGAGCAAAGACAATGCAATGAATTGGACATTTATAGAAAGATTTTATAGGTTTATAGCAGGAATAACGGAATTGCCTTTTTTTTTTTTAGAATTTAGAGCATTTAGGTCAGAAATTGTAAGTGAACAGGCACCTTTGAAAGATGTTGTAACATAAAGCCTGAAACTGGCACCAGGTAAATAGAAAGGTATTTCAATGACAATAGTGACCTGATGTTTATAGAGATGTTTGGCTGGAAGATTTCATTGGTTTCCAAGTTTGTCGTGTGTGCTCAGGTTCTAAAATGCAACAATATTCAGGACACTCTTGTACAACCACTAAACAGATTTGTCCTCACTCTTGATATTAAAGCATAAGCATTTGCCACTGAATGGCATGATGCAGTTTTTATATTGTAGAATTTGAGGCATTATCAGCAGGAATTCTGTTTCTTTTGACTGAACTATCTGTAAATTGGCACTGCAGTATCTCTAAGAACATTAGATGGGACCTTTCCTGACGGCGTATGCCTGAGGTAGAGGCTTTGTCACCCTGCCCCCTGGATAAGACACAGTCTTTTGTCATGTCACATGAGCAGGGTGGGAATGAGTCTAGTCAATGACTTTAATGTTGGCTGTGTCCCGTCCCCCCCATCAAGAAACAGCAATCCACCCACCCACCCTGGAGTAGCAATGTGAAAGTAGCTAGTCGCTTTGGGGCTAGGTGGGAATTTTTGCACTCACCCCAGATTGGCTTAGGGGTGGTGGTGTTTTTGCCTACCCCACACTGTGGCAAAACAGGGCTTTAAATCAATTGTGGGTATTAATAAATAGGTCTCACTGGTAGGTAGTGCGGGAGAAAATTTAATTTTAATTTAATTTTAATTTTCACATTTGTATCGCCGCCCCCTCGCCAAGGCGACTCCGGGCAGCTGACAGATAAAAAGCATAAAAACAGATACAAAGAATATCACAATAAAATAATTTAAAAACCATTCCCATTAAAAAGCCCACCGACCGCATCCATAAAAAGAGGGGAGATACAGATTATTTATTTTAACAAGCCAGCAGGTGGGGGTCACTCCTCCATCAGTGCCCCACACCTGCCCCGCCAGCCAGGTTTTAAGTTCTTTCCTAAAGGGCAACAATTCCATCTGCAGCCGTAACTCTATTAGCAGGAGGTTCCAAAGAGCTGGTGCGGACACAGAGAAGGCCCTCTTTCTTGTGCTAAAGAGATGGGCCCCTCTAGCCAATGGTACAATTAGAGAGCCCCTCCGGTCCACTCTGGTTGGATGGACAGATGTTCTTGGGGAGATGTGGTCTCTTAGATATCCTGGCCCACTACCATGTAGGGCTTTAAAGATCATTACCAGCACCTTGAATTGCACCTGGAGGCAAACTGGTAACCAGTGCAGCTCCCGGAGCAGCAGCGAGGCACGGGCATAGCGCCTGCACCCCATCACCACCTGGGCAGCCATGTTCTGGACCAGCTGCAGCCTCTGGATGGTCATTACAATAATCTAGTCAATAGGTGACCAGAGCAAGGAGTTCCGGTCCAGGAGCAGGCGCAACTGGCGAATTACACGAAGTTGTGCAAAAGCCCTCCTGGCCATGACTGCTTCTTGCTCTTCGAGCAATAGTTGTGAGTCCAGGAGGACCCCCAAGTTGCGCACCGGGTCTGTCTGGGGCAAAATATCCCCATCCAGCACCAAAGATGGTAGCTCCCAAGATAACGCAGGGCCCCCAATCCATAGCAATTCAGTCTTGCTGGGATTCAGTTGTAGCCCATTGTCCCTCATCCAGACCCCCACAGCCTCCAGACACCTGGATAGGATTTTGACAGCACCGCTTGGATCACCAAGGGCCAAGATGTACAACTGAGTATCATCAGCATACTGATGATACTTCACCCCGTGGGAATGGATGATCTCACCCAACAGCTTCATGTAGATGTTGAATAGGAGAGGAGAGAGCACCGAGCCCTGAGGCACCCCATATTGGAGGGGCCTAGGGCTGGACCTCTCACTCTCCAACCATACCGACTAGGACCGGCCCTTCAGAAATGCAGAGAACCAGGACCAATATTGGATAGGATTATATTATACTATCCAATCCAGCACTACAATGATTAGATAGGCGGGTTAAACAATTTACATTTTTCTCCATGTCCCCTTTTTATCACTAATGGAAGCCACGACTGTCAGTTGGTTTCTATTGGCAATCAAAAGGAAAAGTTGAGGGGGGAAAAATTAACCCTCTGCCAGTGCTATAACAATTGGACAGGAGGAGTTCTTCTCTTGGTCCCTTCCCAAATTTGTTTTTCACTGAGGACACAAGCCAGGGCCTCCTTGAGTGACTGCTCCCAATCTTTGGGATACACTGCCCTGGGAAGCCCTCTCCCTCTTGTCCTTCCATTATCCGGCTTTTTGCAGTACTGTACTGATGAATAACGATATGTATCTGTTCTGCTTTGCTCTTATTCAGTCCAGCACAGGACCTGCTCATGTGGACTCTATGTTGTGTTCTGTAAAGCTGTGCCTTTAACAATGTACCTAGCCATGTGGTAACAATGTAACCTTTCTGTGTGCAACATTATAACCTTCAGCTGTATCACTGTAACCCTTATAAGAGGACGCGAGCTAGTGACCACTAGATGGCAATAGCGAGCATCCAGCTCTCTTGGCTCAGATTCACCCTTGATCAGCAGTGCGGGAAGATTCCCGCCACCTCCTCACCTGGACAAGAAGGGCGTGACCTTCTATGACGTCACGCAGGCAGCAACCAATAGACTGTCAACGAGCCACAGTCAAATGTATAGCCAGCTGTATATATTGAGCTACCCATCCGCCATTACCACATGTTCCTCCGGATCATCATGCAATAAATCTGTGTTAAGCCAACCCTTCGGCTGTTTCATTGTCTTTGGTCCCATACACTAAATTGGCGACGAAGGTGGGATATGGCTGCCCACGGGACCAAGACATGCGCCGATTTCGAAATCAGGAAACCGGGAGACTGGGAGATCTTCGAAATGGACTTCCAGGGAGCACTGGTCGAATCCGAAGTCACGGATGAGGCAAAGAAAAGGGCCATCTTCACCAGGATGCTCGGACAAGAAACCAAAAGAACCTTGGTGGACCTGATCGCACCGAAAAGGGTGAGCGATTTCAAGGCCAAAGAGCTCCTGCAGATGCTGCGCGAATACTTCCGGCCCTCGACGGCGATGTTCCCCGCTCGGAGCGCGTTCTGGAGGCGAGTCCAAGTGCCTGGGGAGACGGTCGCCGCCTTCGTGGCGGCCTTGCGACTGGCTGCCGGCCCGTGTAAATGGGAGAACGTTGAAATCACCCTCAGGGACTGCGTGCTATGCGGCCTGAACGACGCCGAGACTCAGCGCACGTTGATGAACCAAGAGCCACCCCCCACGTTGCAGGAGGTCCTGAAAGTGGTACAGGCCGCGGAAGCCACAAAGGCTGGGGTGCAAGAGCTCCAGGACTGGCGGCCGAAGACGAGCAAGGCAGAGGCATCGGTGCATGCAGCCCGGCGAACTTCGAAATCGTCCGCAGAGAGCAGCGACGACGAGGACGTCCGGAGGGTCGGAAAGAGGGCCGGCGGTGCGACGGCTGTGGAGCGGCCCACGACCGCGCCAAATGCCCGTTCTGAAAGGCCGAGTGTCACAACTGTGGCTGCCGCGGGCACATCGCCAAGGTATGCAGAAAGAGGCGCAAGGCCTGGAGGAGCTCGACAGACCGTGCAGCGGGACAAGACCGCTTGACGAGACCCAAAGACGGCGCCCAGGCCACAAGAAAGCGGGACAGCGTGGGCCGCATCTCCGACGGCAGCGAGGACAACGCCCCAGTGTTCAGCGTGTCCGCGGGACACCCCCGTTACTTTGTTGAGGTACTAGTGCAAGGGGTCCCCATTAGGATGGAAATTGACTCGGGTTCCTCATATTCAATTATTTCACAGAGGGAGTTTTTGAGAATTGCCCCCCACATGCGACCCAAGCTCAAAGCGTTGAGGTCTACGCTACGGGACGTGCAAGGGAACAGTATTCCAGTGTTGGGGGTTGGAGAATTTCAGGTCAAATTTAAAAAGCACGCTGCGACTCTCTCCCTAGTCGTGCTTAAAGGGGGGAATTGCAGCCTCCTCGGAACTCAATGGTTTCAGCCCCTGGGTTTGTTTATTGGGGGGGTGCACGCCGTTGGGACTGGGGTGCACGCCGTTGGGACTGACCCGATACAGGAGGTGTGCGACGCGCACCCCGAAGTCTTCAAAAAAGGACTGGGGAAATTCAAGGGGCCCCCAGTGACATTCGACCTAGACCCGGAGGTCCGCCCAATACAACTCAAACCGTGCCGGGTGCCGTTTGCACTCAAGGACAAAATAGAGGCGGAACTGGACAAGTTGGTGGGCCAGGGGATCCTTGTTCCTGTTGATTCTGCGGAGTGGGAAACTCCAATTGTAACAGCACTAAAGGCCAATGGGGAGGTCCGCATATGCGCTGATTACAAGTGCACCATCAATAAGGCGATCCGCCCTAATGTGTATCCGGTGCCGGTAGTCAGCCATCTGCTAGCCAGGTTGCACGGGGGGAAGTGTTTCGCCAAACTCGACTTGGCACAGGCCTACCAACAGCTTTCGGTGTACCCTGCCGCAGCTGCTGCGCAGACCATAGTCACCCATAAGGGGGCGTTCCAGGTGACGCGCCTTCAATTCGGCGTAAATTCGGCGCCTGGAATTTTCCAGTCACTTGTGGAACGCCTCCTGAAGGGGCTAGAGGGGGTGTTGCCTTATTTTGATGACGTGTTGATAACGGGGGGGGGGGGGGGGGAGTCGGCCTGAACTGGTCAAGAGATTGGGAAAGGTCCTAGCCATATTCGAAAAGGCGGGGTTGAGACTGCGAAAAGACAAATGCGTCTTCTTCGCGACCGAGGTTGAGTTCCTAGGGTTTCGGGTGACTCCTGAAGGGATAAAACCGTCCAAATCTAAGGTGGCCACCATCAAGAAGGCCCCTCGCCCACCTCCAAGCCAGAGCTGCAGTCGTTCCTTGGGCTGCTCAATTTCTACCACTCCTTCCTCCCCCGGAAGGCAGCAGTGGCTGAACCGCTACACAAACTGCTTAAAAAGGACGAGGCATGGAAGTGGGGCGATGACCAAGAGAGGGCATTTAGTGAACTGAAACATCTCCTGGCGTCTGATGCCATACTGACTCATTTCAACCCCAAACGACCGGTGGTCCTGATCTGTGATGCATCCCCGGTGGGGGTGGGGGCGGTGCTGTGCCACGTGCTGGAAGACGGAAGGGAGGCCCCGATAGCATTCTACTCCAGGTCCCTGTCCCAAGCGGAGAGAAATTACGCACAGACAGACAGAGAAGCGCTAGTGATAATTGCGGGGACGAAAAAATTTCACGATTTTCTGTATGGCCGCCCGTTCACCATCGTGACGGACCACAAACCCCTGCTAGGCATTTTCACAGCAGATAAGCCCACCCCACAGATCCTGTCCCCGAGGATGCTTAGGTGGGCCATCTTCCTCAACGCGTATCAGCACACGTTGGTGTACAGGTCCGGGAGGGAAATTAGCCATGCGGACGCCCTGTCGAGATCCCCCCTTCCCCAGGATAGCTGCCACGTGGGCGGGGAGGAGCCAGACCACCAGGTACTGATGATAGAGGTCCTAGACTCACCCCCAATATTGCCCGCCAACATCGCCAAAGCGACCGGCAAGGACAATACCTTGGCGAAGGTTAGCTCATGGGTGCAGAAAGGGTGGCCCGCGTCTTCCCCGGCAGCGGAATTCGACCCGTTCTTCCGGAAAAAACTAGAGTTGTCCCTAGAGAGGGGGTGCCTTCTGTGGGGCCAGCGGGTGGTGATCCCCACGTCCCTACGACCGCGGGTGCTCAAACTGCTGCATGTCAGCCACCCCGGAATTGTGCGCTCCAAAGCGCTGGCCTGTAGTTACTTTTGGTGGCCCCAGTTAGACACTGACATCGAGCACATGGTCGGCACTTGTGAGAGTTGCCAATGCTCCAGACCAGAGAAGGCCCGTCTTCCCCACAGGGAGTGGGACGCGGCTAAGGGGCCGTGGTCCCGGATACACATAGATTTCGCGGGCCCGTTCCGAGGGACTCTGTTTCTCCTTGTTGTGGATGCTTTCTCCAAGTGGTTGGAGGTTATCCCAGTCACGAGCACCTCCTCGGCCGCAACGATTAAGCACTTGCGGAAAATTTTTTCCACGTTCGGCATACCCGACACCTTAATTAGCGATAACGCTAGTTGTTTCACGTCCGCTGAGTTCAGGGCATTCACGGAGATTAAAGCCATCCGGCACATCACCTCCGCCCCCTTCCACCCGGCCACCAATGGCCAAGTAGAGCGCCTCGTCCGCACCATGAAGGACGCGCTGCAGTGCATGGGCCCCGGGGACCTCAACCTACAAGTGTGTCAGTTTCTGCTAGGATACAGGGTGACCCCGTTGGCGTCAGGATACTCCCCCGCGGAGCTCTTAATGCGCAGGAAACTGACCACCATCCTCACTAGGCTAGACCCCACGAGAGTTGAAGACAAGGGAAGGAACATCGGGCTAGAGGCCACAAAGAGTTTCAGCGTAGGCGCCCCCGTGCATTGCAGGAACTACGCCAGCGCAGGCCCAGCCTGGGTGGCGGGTGTTGTCGTGGAGCAAACTGGCCCCGTTTCGTACCGCGTGGAGACCAGCACAGGTCTACTGTGGAGGCGGCACGCGGACCAGCTCCGGCGCAGGGTCCCCGATGAGCAGGGCACAGACCAAAAGGGACAAGACTCAGCGTTAGCGTTCTCCCCCACCCGTTTAGCCCAAGGGGGAGGAGAAGGGGGCCGCGGGTCCCCACCAAGGGGGGAGGAAAGGGAGGATGTCCTCATAGATATCCTGCGGGATCTTTCGGAAGAGGAGGAACCCGACCCCATACATATCTCGCGGAAGTCCCCCACAAATACGGATACCCCAACTGAGTTAGGATTTGATTTTCAGAGCCGGGGGAGTTTTTCGGAGTGGTCCCCCACCCGTCCAAGCGAGAAGAGGGGTTTTTCGTTAGCCCCGAGCGCCCCCGGTCTGCCCACAATGGAGTTTTTCCCTTCCCCTAAAGCCGCCAAACCACGGCAAGCAGCTAACAAGTCTCCCTCTCCTGTTACAGGACAAGGGACCAGGGAACAAAGAAGCAGTAGCGCCCCCAGGGCAGGTCAGCCCACATCATGGCCCAAACGCAATTGCAATAAGCCATCTTGGCTGAGAGACTTCGTCTCATCCTAGGGGGGAGGGATGTTGTGTTCTGTAAAGCTGTGCCTTTAACAATGTACCTAGCCATGTGGTAACAATGTAACCTTTCTGTGTGCAACATTATAACCTTCAGCTGTATCACTGTAACCCTTATAAGAGGATGCGAGCTAGTGACCACTAGATGGCAATAGCGAGCGTCCAGCTCTCATGGCCCAGATTCACCCTTGATCAGCAGCGCGGGAAGATTTCCGCCACCTCCTCACCTGGACAAGAAGGGCGTGACCTTCTATGACGTCACGCAGGCAGCAACCAATAGACTGTCAACGAGCCACATTCAAATGTATAGCCAGCTGTATATATTGAGCTACCCATCCGCCATTACCACATGTTCCTCTGGATCATCATGCAATAAACCTGTGTTAAGCCAACCCTTCGGCTGTTTCATTGTCTTTGGTCCCATACACTAAACTCTACTAATGCATTATTGATTGTTTATCTGAACACCTTGTGGTGTGAGCCATTTGATGATATTTCCTTAGTGGTTCTGCTGGTCATTCTCCACCCCTCCTCATCTTCATGCTACTCCTAGTTAGTTTTGGGGATGGTTTCCAGTGTTCCTTTCTACAAGAACTTGCTGAACTTACACAGTGAAGTAGGGGGATAGGTAAAACATGAAGGTTTGAAAATAGTGGGGGTGAAACAAGGGAGGAAAGGGAATTTGGGTGGGATGTTGGCAGAGAATATAGACAAAAGGAGAGGTTATCAGTGTTTTAATGGAGAAAGTAGTAAGGAAATTCAAAAGTGTGTAGACAGGTAATACTGTTATGACCCAGTGCATCCCAATAAACCCAGCAACAAATACTCTCCTTGAGTGTGGACATAAATAGTAGCACAAATCTACACTAATAAATATTAGAATGACCCAGAGCATTCCCAGAATGATTGACAGTGGCATCACTATGTAGACAAGCTTTGAGATTACAGTACATGAATTCAGTTGCATTTGATTTCAGTTCTGTTATGCACTATAGTTACTTAGCAGACACCAAAAAGGGGACAATTTATCTATAAGTTTCACCACATTTTGGACCTGATATTACAATGTCACATGATAGTACAGATTGTCAAGCTTACACCAGGGTATGAGAACACCCAAACTAGTTGAATCATCCACATGGGCTATAACCTTGCTATAATGTTTTATGATTACTGCTAGCAGTGCAAAGTTTCTATAATAATAAGTGTGACTTATGATGACAATTTTCAGGGTTTTCTAGGTAGAGAGTACTCAGAAGTGGTTTACCATCCCTTTCTTCTAGGGTATCCTAGGACTGTGTAGCTTTCCCAAGGTCAAACTGGCTGGGTCTTCTGGGATGCATAGTTGGAACTGATCTCCCAGCCTCTGAATCTGCAGCCAGATACTTAAACCATTAAAATATCCAGCCAACTTAAAGTTTCTATAGTGATTTTTAAATATATATATATATATATATATATATATATATATATATATATATAAAACAATAAGAACAACACTAAAAGCAACTTGAGCTGAAAAACGCTATACATTCTGTTTGACTTTGATAAAAGTACTTAAAAGCATAGCTGAGCCTTGGCTTTAGTCCAGCAACCCATATCAAGAGACGAAAAAAGTCAGCATTGCATGCAATGTTTTAGTCTACATCTAAGCTACTAAAGTCTCATCTATTTTTGTCAATATGAGAAAAATAGCTGTAAAACCTTCTAGTACATGAAAGTACTTTGTACCAACAAAAGATGCTGAAATCTGCAGGGATAGCAGAGTTCTTATCTCTCTTTAGAGAAAGCATAGCAAGGTGAAAAGGAGAATGGCTTTTATTGAGGAGATGACATGGTTTAGAGGAGGTATCATGTTTTCAGCCCAGTGGTGGATCAGTTTCAACCATACGGCCTGACCAGAGCATCTTACTTGAACACTGAGTGGCCTTGTCAGTGAGCCATAGCATCAAATCATCTTCAGGATGCTAACTCAGCTTCCCTTTCCTCTGGTATCTATTGGTAAGAATGTAGGTAGACTAGGGAGACTGGAGACTGGAGAATGTAGTTAGACTGGAAGAAACAACAACAATTTGATATACGCAGATGATACTACCCTAGTGACAGAAAGTGAGGAAGAGCTAAAGAACCTCTTGATTGGGTTGAAGGAGGAGAGTGCAAAAGCTGGCTTGAGACTCAACATCAAGAAAACCAAGATAATGGCAGCAGGCCCTATCAGTCCCTGGAAAATAGATGGCAGTGACAGACTTTACTTTTTTAGGATCTAAGATCACTGCAGATGGGGACTGCAGCCATTAAATAAAAAGGCAACTGATTCTTGGTAGACAAGCTATGAGAAACCTGGGAAACATAGTTAAAAGTAGAGACATCACCTTGCAAACAAAAATCCGCATAGTCAAGGCAATGACATTCCCAGTGGTAATGTATGGTTGTGAGAGCTGGATCATAAGGAAAGCTGAGTGCAGAAGAATAGACGCCTTTGAAATGTGGTGTTGGAGGAGAGTTTTGAGAGTCCCCTGAACAGCGAGGAGAACAAATAGGTCGATCTTAGAAGAACCCACCCCTGACTGCTCCTTAGAAGGTTGAATAGTAAAGATGAATCTAAAGTACTTTGGACATCAAATGAGAAGAGAGGATTCACTTGAGAAAGCCTTGATGCTAGGAATGGTTGAGGGGAAAAGAAGAAGGGGGGCAGCTGAAAATGAGATGGCTAGATGGTATTGTAGACACAATGGGCACAGAACTAGGTGGGTTGAGGAGGATGGTGGAGGACATAGGTACCTGGAGGGCAATGGTCCATGGGGTCGCAAAGGTTTGGAATAGATTGCGTGACTGAACAACAAAAGACTAGGCACACCTAGTCTCGCTAGTTTTCATTCATGCAAAAATTTACCTCATGTTCTGCTTCAGCCAGTTCATTCTTCCAGAATGGAAAGCAAGCACTATTTTTGTCTGCCAACTCCCCCTCCCCCTTAAATTTTCCTCATGCTGTGCCTCACCAATGGATAAATCTCCAGCTTATTTCTCTTAAAATGAAGGCAAAAATAATTTTCTGAGCTGCCAATTTGGCAACTTTTCCAGATACAAAAAAGTGCCTATCTAATTATGTGCTATGTTTGAAAAGGACAAATACCTTCCATTTCATCATGCATCTTTAATTGGTATGGTACTACCCTTCTATGTTTTCTTCACAGACTTTAGGATAAGATATACCATTTCAAACTGGAGCTGTTTTTAAAAAGATAGATGGTTAGAATCATTGCCTTGGAAGACAAGTTTACTTTTAAGGGAAATTGCTAGGGGTCTGTACTCAATGACTGAGCCAGTTGACTGAGTTCAACCAAATGACAGGTAGGCAGGAGAAAAGAATAATAATAGTTCTTCTTAAAAGTTATGTAATGAGGCTGGGGCTGGACCACTCATGGGTCAGTTAAAATAAGAGAATATTTCTAAGCTTTTTGCCAAGTTACAACAATTTACAGATATAAATAGATTAAATTTGTGTGTGTGCATATGTTAGGTCTTCCTGAGACAGAACAATTACTGCAGTACCATAAGGTGGTTCTCTCTCATTAGCATCTGCTCTTCACTTTTCTTTGACTTACATAAATGGTAATTCTTGACACAACTACAGTGGTACCTCATACAATGATTTTAATCTGTTCCATGGGGCCCATTGTGATATGAAACAATTGCTATACGATGCATACATCGTATAGCGATTTTCCCTATGGGATGCATCGTACAATTATTATTTTTTATATAAGTGGTTTTTCCCATTGAAAAATTGTTGTACAATTTTTTCCATAGGGAAAATTGTTATGCGGGACACCATTTCCCCCCGAAACCTAATTGTTATGTGATTTCATTGCTATAGGGGGGCATTGTTGTATGAGGTTCCACTGTATGTGGGTGTAAAAGCTGGACAGTAAAGTTGATTTGTTTGAAATATGGCGCTGGGGGAGAACTCTGTAGATACCTTCACCTGCCAAGAGGACAAACATGTGGATTCTAGAGCAAATCAAGTCTGAATCATGTCTGGAGGCAAAAATACTACTTCAAGCACATCATGAGAAGACTAAAATGTGTAGAAAAGACAATAACATTGGGAAAGGTGGAAGGCAACAAGAAATGAGGAAGGCCAAAAGTGTGGTGGGTTGACTCCCTAAAGCAGGGGTGGCCAACCTTTTTACGCTGTGGGCCTGACCATACCCCTGGACAGCTGAGCAGGCCAGACCATGCCCCCAGAAATGGGCACATTTACGGCTGTTGTAAATGCACCCACTTCCATGTTTACGTCAGCCGTGGGCACGTTTGCACATGTGTGGGTGCATTTTACGGCTGATGTAAACACACCTACTTCCACTTCCAGGTGCATCGGAGACAGCGACAGGCCAAATGGAATGGTGTCATGGGCCGGGTCCAGCCCGCAGGCCATAGGTTGGGAACCCTTGCCCTAAAGAAAACCACAGGTTGAGTTTGAAAGAGCTAAGCAGGGCTGTTGAGGTAAGAACATTTTGGAGATCACAAATTCATAGAGTTGCAATAGGTTGGGAACAACGTGACAGCACATAAAAACAAAAGAATGAACATAAAATATCCTTGTAATTAAGTCAGACAGAAGTGAGACAGAAATGTTTTGAAAACAGGCTGTTTCAGAAGAAGAGGTATTTCCCTCCATGTCCTTAAGTCTATAACAGCGTGTGTAGTGCGCATACACTCTGACTCAATGGAAATATTTTTATGTGCATTTTATCACTGTGTTTTTTTTAAAAAAAAATACAGTAAAACCCCGACTTACATATGGCTCAAGTTACATAAAATTCGACTTACATAATGATTTTGTGCTAAAACCATGTCCTGATTTACACGATTTCCTATGAGTTTGCTTTGAGTTACATAAAGATTCTTTTTCCTATGAGTTTGCTTCGAGTTACGTAAAAATTCATTTCCCTATGGGTTTGCTTCGAGTTACATAAAATTTTCATTCTCCCTATGGGTTTGCTTCGAGTTGCGTAAAAATAATTTTTCCTATGGGTTTGCTTTGAGTTATGTAAAAAAACGACTTAAGCAAAATCCTGCAGAATGGACTTTTTTCATAAGTAGGGGTTTTACTGTACCTTTAATTTAGTCAAAATCAGAAACCTGGAAAAAAATCTACACAACTGCAGATAATAATAATAATAATAATAATAATAATAATAATAATAATAATAATAATAATAATAATAATAATAATAATAATAATAATAATAATAATAATAATAATAATAAGAAACAAGCAGTACATAAATAAATTCCTGACCTTGCATGAAACTATGAGTCAATATTCTTCAATAAATTGTCTTTTCTTGTTAGATTTATTCTGCATTGGAGAATGTTTCCTAGTCATACAAGCCAAAATATTTGATGAGGAGCACAGGGAGGACTTTAAAAAATAAAGACTCTGTTTTTAATGTACTTGGCAGAATAATACATGAAAATCTTTCCCACTTTTAACCCATCTCTCTTTTGGATAAAATTCACTCCATAACTGCATTTTTACCTTACCTTTTCTGCCCTGCCTCTTGAAGTATTATTTATTGTTCCTTTGCTACTTTTTGCATAGTTAAATGAATGGCTGCATTTAACTCCAGTGGAACTCACATTTTAAGGCATGAAAGATCTTCATGAAAAAGAAAGGAAGGAGAAAAATCCAACATCAGCAATGAGGAATTGTTTTTACTCTTTCCCCCTTTCCCTTAACTATTTTATATTTTCCCCTGTAAACATTTAGTCAGTCGCACCAGAAGGAAAGGGTAGTTTGTTCATTTGAAATGGGCTTGCTGTTGCCTTTTAAGTACTTTTAGAAATCTAGGAATCTGAGCCAAAATGAGGTTTAGAGCAGAATGTTTCCTTTCTGTGGGACCAAAGCGCACGAGAAGGTGCCAGTAGGTGGTCATAGTTCAGAGGCTTCAAAATGCAGATTAAGCTTAGCTGAAGCTTGCCAAACTTTTTTCAACCCTGTTGAAGTCCAAAATAAATTCACACCTCCTCATTTCTGTCCTATTAATCAATCAATTCAAGAAACTACAGTCTGTGGTGGGTATCGGTCAGAGGCGCGACTGTTCCTTTGGGTTGATGCATAGAATGAATGTTTTCATAGATTTTAAAATTAATTTTATTTCCTGCATCTATACTTTTAATCCCCCCCCCCCAAAGAATTCAACTCTGACTACCTGTTGTCAGGGTGGACATAAATTTTAAAGCTAAAAAAACAGCCTACTCTGCTATTTATTTATTTATTTAAAATAAAAATAGTGATTCTTTTTTTAAAAAAAAGAATAAGGAGGAAAGTGTGAAACCAGCTTGGTGTAAATGTATAAGATTTTTTTTAAAAAAATATTGGCTCTGTGAAAGTTTCTAAGTTTAAGCCAACAAGCATAGTTTAAAGTCCTTTACTTCCAATTATAATGACTGGTTTCCTTTTCATAGATAGAGTTGTCTCTCCAGAATGAAATTGTTTTCCAGGCAAAAGGGTGAAGTCAGCACTGAAAGGCAATCTTTAAACACTTCCTTATCTCTCCCCTTCTTCCACCCCCCTTCCTTGAGATTTCAAAATCAAATAGCAAAAATCTAATTACCTTTGCCCCTATTTGTTACAGGTGAATAAAGGATCACTATAACATCATCGGTGGGAATGACCTTGTGGGATACTTACAAGGGCAAAATGTCCCTGGAAATGGACAGAAGCTGTAGATTCTGAGAAATGTGTAGTCGCCACACATATTGGAAGTCATTTGCTGCATTGCACATAAAAGGATGCATTGAGGATGTTTTGGACTTGGCCCTCCTGTAAAAGACAAAGGTAAGAAAAAAGATATATGATCTACATTTTTTTGGAATTGTTTGATAGCAGATCATTTGGAGAAGATGAAAATTATAACCCCAAAGTTACTTATCTTGTTCCTTTGTTTCATTCCCTGACACCTTGACCTTTGTGTCTTATGGCTATGATTTGTTTGTTAATTGCTTTGTTTGCAAGTCTGTGTGCATGATATGTAAATAGCTAGTTGCTGTTTCAACGTATCAGGTTACTGTTGACTATGGGGAAAAGGTAGCTTTAGGTTGATGTGGGTGCTGGAGGATATTGGAAGATATTGGTTGATGACATTATTTTGCAGTGTTAAAATAACAAAGGCATGCCATAGAGTGACACTCTGTGAGGTGCAAAGGTCTTAAACCAGGGGTTAGAACATAAGAACAGCCTTGCTGGAACAGGCCACAGCCCATCCAGTCCAGCATTCTGTCTCACACAGTGGCTCACCATTTCCTTCAGGGTATTCCCAAGGAGATGCCTTCACCTGCTTAGGATTCCCTGGAAATGGCATTGAGAGAAATCCTGCCTATCTCTCCAACCCGGAGGTTGTCCTTAGGTAGCCATAATTATAGCCATTGATAGCCTTGTCCTCCATGAACTTGTCTAATCCTTTCTTAAAGCTGTGAAGACTGACAGCTGTCACCACTTCTTCTGGCAGGGAGTTCCATAGACCAGTAATCCTCTGGGTGAAAAAGTACTTTCTCTTATTTGTTTGAGAACTAGTACCCAAAAGTTTCATGGAGTGTCCCCTAGTTCTAGTGTTGTGCGATAGGGAAAACAGTTTTTCCTTATCTACCTTGTCCACACCGTGCATGATTTTATAAACTTCAATCAGGTCACCTCTTAGACGCCGTCGTTCAAGAGTGAAAAGGCCCAACCGTTGCAGCCTCAGATGGTAAGGAAGGTGTTCCAGTCCCCTAATCATTCTGGTTGCCCTCCTCTGTACTTTCTCCAACTCCATAATATCCTTCTGGAGGTATGGCGACCAGAACTGTACACAATATTCCAGATGGGGCCTCACCATAGATTTATAAAGAGGCAAAATGACACTTGCTGACTTATTTTCTATACCCTTCCTAATGATCCCTAACATTGAGTTTGCTTTTTTCACTGCTGAGGCACACTGGGTTGACACCTTCATTGAGCTGTCCACCAGGACACCAAGGTCCCTTTCCTGGTTTGTCGCAGAGAGTTCAGACCCCATCAGTTTATAAATGTAATTGGGGTTTTTTGCCCCAACATGCATCACTCTGCACTTACTGATGTTGAAGCTCATTTGCCACTGTTTTGCCCACTCCCCCAGTGTCAAGAGATCCCTCTGGAGCTCTTCACAATCTCTCACAGTTTTCACTACCCTGTATAATTTAGTGTCGTCAGCAAATTTGGCTACCTTGCTTTTTACTCCTACCTCTAGATCATTTATGAAGAGGTTGAAAAGCAGGGGTCCCAGTACTGAACCTTGGGGGACCCCACTCTTTACTTCCCTCCACTTGGAGAAGTGTCCATTTAGTGCTACCCTCTGTTTCCTGTCCCTTAGCCAGTTGCTGATCCAGGACAAGACCTGTCCCTTTATTCCATGACTGGTAAGTTTATTCAAGAGCCTTTGGTGTGGGACCTTGTCAAAAGCCTTCTGAAAGCCCAGATAAACAATGTCAACTGGATCCCCCTTATCCACATGCTTGTTGACACTCTCAAAAAATTCCAACAGATTAGTGAGGCATGATTTGCCCTTGCAAAAGCCATGTTGGCTCTCCTTTAGCAGCGCCTTCTCTTCTATGTAACTATTAATTCTATCTTTTAGGATGGTTTCCATCACTTTACCTGGGACACATGTCAAACTGACAGGCCGGTAATTTCCTGGATCACCCCTGGATCCTTTTTTGAAAATTGGTGTTACATTCGCTACCTTCCAGTCATCAGGCACAAAGCCTGATTTGAGGGAAAGATTATATATTTTGGCTAGGATATCAGCAATTTCATCTTTAAGTTCCCTGAGAACTCGTGGATGGATGCCATCTGGTCCTGGGGATTTGTTAGTGTTTAGCTTAACAAGACATGCAAGGACCTCCTCCCTGGTTATTTCTATCTTGCTTAATTCTTCGGTTTCCCTCCCTACGAAGATAGGCTCTGTTTTGGGCATGTGGTCTCTGTCTTCTTCAGTGAATACTGAAGCAAAGAATTCATTGAGTCTCTCTGCAATCTCTGTTTCCTCTTTAATAACCCCTTGCCTTCCATTGTCATCTAATGGTCCAATGGCCTTCCTAGTTGGGTTCTTACTTCTAATGTACTTAAAGAAGTCTTTGTTATTTCTCTGAGTATTTTTAGCTATACGCTCCTCAAAGTCTTGCTTTGCTTTCCTGATTGTTGCCTTGCATTTGTTCTGCCAGAATTTATGTTTCTGCCTGCTGTCCTCATTTGGACAAGCCTTCCATCTTCTAAATGAGCTTTTCTTGCTCTTGATCACTTCCCGAACAGCTCCTGTAAGCCACATCGGAGTCCTCTTGGACCTGGCAGTGCCCTTTTTCCTTTTGGGTATGCATTCCAATTGAGCCTCTGTTATTGTTTTTGTAAACAGCCTCCATGCCTCTTGGAGTGTTTGGACTCTCTCAATTTTCCCTTTCAGTTTCTTTTTTACTAGTTTCCTCATCTTTGGGAAATTTCCTTTTTGAAAATTTAAGGTCTCTGTGTTAGATTTTATCAGTGACTTGCGGTCTATGATCAAGTTAAACATAATTGAGTTGTGGTCACTGTTCCCTATTGGATCAGTCACATTAACATCTTGCACCAGATCCTGAGTATTACTCAGGATCAAGTCAAGGATTCTTGTACCTCTAGTTGGGTCTTCAACCATCTGTCCCAGGGAACAATCATTGAGCATATCTAGGAACTTTATCTCTTTATCATGTGCTGAACAACAGTTCACCCAGTCTATGTGAGGGTAATTGAAGTCCCCCATTATAACCAGGCTTCCCTTACTGGATGCCTCCTTTACAACATTCTCCAACTGCCAGTCTCCCTCAAGAGTTTGGGTCGGAGGCCGATAGTATATGCCTACTGTTAGACCATCCTTGTGGCCTGGTACTCTTACCCACAGAGCTTCTAATGGTGACTCCAAATCACCTAGATATTCCAATTCATACGATTTTATCACTTCTTTGACATACAAGGCTACACCACCTCCTGTTTGCCCCTTCCTATCCTTCCTGTACAGTTTGTAGCCTGGGATAACTGTATCCCATTGGTTATCATCCGTCCACCAGGTTTCAGTGATACCAATAATATCAATATTTTTATCTATTGCTAAGTATTCCAGCTCCCCTATTTTGTTCCGGAGGCTTCTGGCATTTGTATACAAGCATTTATATATGCTTTCCTGATACAGTCTTTTGAATCCAGTTGCATTGTTAGACTGCCTCTTGCATCCTTCTTCTAGAGTGCTGGTGACTAGCTCCTTGCTCTGCTCAGTAATTTTTGCATCCTCCTCACTACTCAAGTACACACTTTCCCGAACCGGATGCTGCCCAGCTCCTGTCGGCTTTCCCCCAGTTATCAGTTTAAAAGCTGCTCTGCAGCCTTTTTGATGTTGAGTGCCAGCAATCTGGTCCCATCGTGGTTTAAATGCAACCCATCCCTCCTGAACAGATTTGGCTTGTCCCAAAATGTTCTCCAGTTCCTGACAAATCTGAAGCCCTCCTCTCGACACCACCGCCTCATCCACGCATTGAGGCTTCTGAGCTCTGCCTGCCTGGTAGGTCCTGCGCGAGGGACAGGCAGCACTTCTGAAAATGCTACCTTGGAAGTCCGGGACTTCAATCTTCTTCCTAACAACCTAAATTTGGCTTCCAGGACAGACCGCTTGGCCTTCCCAACATCATTAGTACCAACCTACAGCCTGTGGGCCAGACCATTTCATGTGGCCCACATTGCTACTGCCGCCACCACAACCAGAAGTGCCCATGGCTGTCATAAATGCCCACGGCTGTCATGAGAACCCCTGTCCTAAACCATTCAGGGCATTATAGACCATATTTGAGTTGGGCACAGAAGCCTACAGGTGACCAGTACAGCCAAAGAAGCATTGGGGAAATCCAATAAAAGTGTTGAATCCCTACCACCAGCTGAGCAGCTGCTTTCTGCACCTATGGCAGCTTCAAACAAAGTTCCATGTAGAATGCATAACAGTAATCAAACCAGTCTCCTGAGAGACTTTGTGTCAAGAAATGGGCAGAGCTGGATGATCTGCTCAAGATAGAAATGGCAGCTCTGGCCACAGCAGATTTTTGAGAGAACTGGGTCCAGAATAATACTCAGATTTTATTTATTGATTGATTGATTTTTAGGATTTGTATTGCCGCCCAATTCCAAAGGCTCTGGGTGGTGTACAGATATTAAAACCATCACAATTTTAAAATCACAATTAAAACACCATTAAAAACTACCACAAACCATTCCCTACCCTCCCACCAGTTTAAAAAGAGGGAGAGAGTGTTCTTAAATCAGCCAGCAGGCTGGGGCCACATCTGTCTGTGCCACTGCCTGTCTATTAGACACTTGTCCTGCCTGGTTAGTCAAGGTGTTCAAGGTGGTAACACGTAGTTGGGTCCAGGCAATAGTCAACTCTTCCTTGTGGGAGGGGGTGTTTCCTGCACCATTAAACATGCTTTGGTGTGCCCCCTCCTGAAGAAGCCAGAGCTTGACCCAATGATATTGGCCAACTATTGGCCTGTCTCCATCCTCCCCTTTTTAGGGAATGTCCTGGAGAAGGCAGTGGCGCTACAGTTGCAGGGTGTTCTGGATGAAGTGGATTATCTGGACCCCTTTCAGTCAGGATTCTGGCACGCATATCGTACAGAGTCTGAATTGGCTGCGCTACTGGACGATCTCTGGCAGGAGTGTGACGGAGGTCATCCATCCGTCCTTGCTCTTCTTGACCTCTCAGCGGCCTTCGATACCATCATCCACAGTATCCTTCTGGGATGGCTCTGAGGATTGGGGATCCAGGGCACTGTTCTGTCCTGGTTTGCCTCATTTCTGAGGGGCCGGACCAAGCCAGTGTGTTTAGAGGATGAGATATCCAGCCCTATGCCTCTCCAGTATGGGGTGCATCTGGGCTCAGTTCTCTCCCCTCTTCTATTTAACATTTACATGAAGCCGCTGGGGGAGATCATCTGTTCCCACGGGGTGAGGTATCATCAATATGCTAATGATACTCAATTATACATCTCAGCCCATGGTGATCCCAGCGATGCACTCGGAGTCCTTTCCAGGTGTCTGGAGGTTGTTGGGGCCTGGATGGGGGACAACGGGCTGCAACTGAATCCAGACAAGACTGATTTGCTATGGGTTAGGGCCCCCATGTTATCTCGGGAGCTACCATCTTTGGTTCTGGATGGGGCTACTTTGCCCCAAACAGACCAGGTGCATAATCTGGGGGTTCTCCTGGACTCACGTCTATTGCTTGAAGAGCAGGTGGCAGCTGTGGCCAGGAGGTCTTTTGCACAACTTCGTGTCATACACCAGTTATGCCCGCTCCTAGATCGGGACTCCTTGCTTATGGTCATGCATACTCTAGTCACCTCCAGACTTCACTACTGCAGTGCGCTCTACATGGGGCTGCCCTTGATGACCATTCGGAGTCTGCAACTGGTCCAGAACGTGGCTGCTAGGGTGATGATGGGATGCGGGCAGTATGCCCATGCCTCGCCACTGCTTCGGGAGCTGCACTGGTTGCTGGTATGCCTCCGGGTGCAATTCAAGATGCTGGTTACTACCTTTAAAGCACTACATGATAATGGCCAGATCTTGATCCTGATCCTTCAGGGAAGAGTAATCCCATCCAGATACAGGCAAAACCACCCAACCTATCAGATGAACTTATGGCACAATATATGTCAAAATTATCTCTGACACCCCCTAGAGGACACAAACTACTTTGAGTAAGATATAATTTTACACTTTAAAAAAGTTTAAATTAAGAGGCATGTGTTGGTGGTTGGGCTCTATGGGTACACTTTGCCTAAACAGAGATGAGCACTGAACCCTAGAGTCATATACAACTGGCTTTCGAACAAGGGAAACCTTTACCTTTACCTTCCTTTCTAAGACCTACAGAACTATTTCAAATGATATCTAACTAACTTGTGCAGCTACTTCTGTTCACTCTCACAGAAACCTAGCTTCTTCTTCTCTCCTTCCCTTCCCTTGGTTGGCATCCAGAATAGCAACAAGAGGACCCATACAGAGCAAGTTCACAGTGTGAAAGAAAACAGGCAGGCCCAAACAGCATGAGAGTAGACTGATCATTGCAGAGCGGAGAAGGAAATGGTTGTTTCTTGTTTAAATATTATTGCCAGAATCAGAACGTGGAAATAACGTATTTAAATTAATGTAATCATGTTTTGTTTTGTTTTTTTAAAAAAACAGTATGCCAAGAAAAAGCTCTTGAAATCTAATGGTTAAAAACAGCATTTTAAAAAGCAATGTCAAAGTAAGGTTTTACCTGTCATTTCAATGTTACTCTGTAAAGGAAGATGTCAGTCCTAATTTTAAAAAGTAAAAGGTTTATAACACCTGCTGGCTGTGTAGCTGATTGATTTATGTAACTGGCTCTGGAGCCAGAGGATCAGAGTTCAGTTCCCCACTGTGTATCCAAAAAATGGGGCTATGGTGGCTCAGTGATTAAGAAGCTCCCCTTGTTAGCTGGAACTGGAAGGCTGGCAAGTTGGCAGTTTATGACCTGGGTACTGCATGATGGAATGTGCACCCATCTCTGTCCCACCTCTTGAGGACATGAAAGGAGTCTCGTTTGGGTGTTCACTGTTCCCCGAGCGTAGTTTCTTCCGCAAAAATCCTTTCAACCCAGAATAATTTCTTAAACAAAATTATTATTATTATCCAAGAAAATAGCCAGCCTGTACAGTTATGGGCAAGCTGCAAAGTCCTAAGATACCTCCAGAAGAGGTAAATCACTCCTGAGTACCTTTTTCTAGAAAAGTTGGAATCGACTGGACAGCATGTAATTATTATTTTTATAGCAATCAAAAACCATATTTAAGAAAACCAAAAGTCCATTTACTTTACAAGACTTCTTAGAGACTTGTCTGATAAATTTAGCTTCCCCAGAGCTAGAATGAAAGCGCGGCACCAAAATGGCCACCGCGCTCTTTGCGGGCCTCCCCCCACCCGGACTCAGACATCCGGGTGAGTCAGGGGGCGTGGTCACCCCTCTATAAAAGGGGTGGCCACGAGGCAGCCGAGCTGCCATTTTAAAATAGCGACGGAGAGGAGAACTTTTCTCCGTCGCTGTTCTTTCGATTCTTCGGCTCTTTAGCCCTTACTCTTTCCCGGCTGGGAAGGAAGGATCTTGCACAGAGCCTTTGACTTGCTGGCTGCTCTGTGTTTTTGGCGTTAGGTTGATCCCTGGAAAGGGATCCTGCTCTTTCTCTCAGATATGCCTCCCAAACGGAAGGCCCCGGAGACGAAACCGCGGCCAACGGGGAGGACTTTTGCTGGCCCTGCGCAACGCGGGGGGCAGCCCTCAGGTCGGAGGACCAGGGCTGCGCCCATGCGGCAGGGCACTACCTCCACCGATACCGGTGGGGCGATGCAGGCTGCTTGGCCCTCGGCTAGCCAGCCTTCGACCGGCCCTTCTGGGGCTTCGGCCCTCGGCCCGCAGTTGCCGGCCATGGGTCCGGTCAGCGGGGGTGGGCCCGGTGCTGGTGCACAGCACGTTCCGCCTCCGGCCCCTCATGGGCCGGAGTTTTAGACATGGCCCTATTCGGGCCCAGGCTCTCATGCTGGGGTTCCTGGTCAAATGCCTGGTGGGCCGTCCGGCGCACCTGGCCCACTTTATACTGGGGGATCTGTGGCAGTTGATGCATTGCTAACGCGTTTAGCTGTGCTTGAGGCATCCTTGGGGATGGCACACAACCCCATGTCAGGTGGCCCTTCACTCTCTGCGGGGGGCCCTTCGGGTTCACCGGCTACCTCGACGGCCGCCACACTGCAACAAGCGGCCAGCCGGGTTGAGCTGCTTGAGACGCTCCGGCCTGCTCCTGCCGGTGTCTTGCAGCTCCCTGTTCGTCCGGAGCTACAGCAGGAGAGTGGTCAGGTGTGGCCCCAGAGCTCGATTCCGGTCGCAAGCTCCGACGCCCGCCTTGGGCCGGAACCCCCAGTGGGGGCGGCTCATGGGGGTGCACCTAGTGAGCATCAGGTTCAAGTTAATGCACCCACATCACAGCCCACTTCCAATGGTGGGGTTCAGTGGCCATGGCCTCGTCAAGTCGAGGCGAGTGGGCATCAGTTGCCAGCCTATCCCAGTGCCCCTTGGTTCCATACTGGTCCAGCGTTGGGGGTGGGGGTTTCCGCCCCCGGGGCAGTGCCGGGCATCGCAGGGACTGTCCAGGTTCTGCTGCGTATGCCCCGGGTACCTAATGTGCCGGTGACGGCCTTGCCGACGGCTGGTTATTCGTTGCCCCTTGGTGATCATTTGTCCCAGGTCACGAGGGAAAAGATTTGGCGGGGGGAGTACGTGGATATATTCTCCCTATTGAACTGTGAGCCCACTAAGGAGGAGAGAGAGGGACAGGATGACAGAGACAAAGAGCTGTCCCGCCGTCGTAAGCCACCACGCACCTGGGCCAACTGGTTGCCCGCATATCTTATTTATATGGCGGTGAACCTCAGGGCCCGGCCTGACCTGGCCATTCCTATGGTCCAATATTTGGACAATATTTACAGGGCAATGGTGGATTTTCCTGGCCCATCGTGGTTGGCTTACGATGAGGAATTTAGAATGAGGGTGCCCTTGCACCCGGAGATGAGATGGGATGAGCCCTGTCAGAAATTGTGGCTATTGTACATGACCCCCACGCATCCGGCGCCTGGGGATAGGTAACATTGCGGACATGCCGTTCAGCGAGCTGCTACAACGCAGGCTTCCCGCCAGCCGTCGGGGCAGGGGGTTCCAGCCCGCTTGCTGTGTTGGAGCTTCTCGGCTAGCAGTGTGTGCAATAAGCGGCAGTGCCGATACAAACATGAGTGTCCCTCTTGCGCTGGCCCCCACGCCGCCGCCACGTGTCTGCGGGCCGGCGTGTCACGGGGCAGAGGTAGAGGTGGACAGGGAGCGGGCAGAGCTTCTGCTGATGGAGCTAGCCAGACAAAAGGCCCCCTCCCCAGTTAATGTGTATCTGTTGGAGTGATGGCTCTCAACTTATCCAAGGAGACAGGACGCGAGGTACCTCCTCGAGGGTTTTCAGTGGGGCTTCCGAATCCCATTCAAAGGAGTGCGGGGACCCCAAGATGCACCCAATTTACTGTCCCTGAAGGGTAGAGAAGAGGTGGCTGCCCTGAGTATCGCTAAGGAGGTTGAGGCCAAGAGGGTGGCAGGTCCCTTTTCTATACCACCCTTTCCCAACTGAAGGTCTCCCCTCTGGGGTTGGTACCCAAAAAGGCCCCGGGGGAATTTCGTTTAATCCACCATTTATCATACCCGGCGGGTTATTCTGTCAATGATGCTATCCCTGATGACCTTTGTTCGGTCAGGTATACATCCTTTGACCAAGCCCTGCGAATGGTGCGCTCTTGTGGTCCTGGTGCCCTCCTGGCAAAATGCGACATTAAATCGGCATTACAATTGTTGCCAGTGCACCCGGAGGACTTTGAGCTATTGGGTTTTAGGTTCCAAGGGAATTTCTTTGTAGATAAGGCCATGCCTTTTGGCTGCTCTATATCCTGTTCAGCAGTTGAACGTTTTAGCACTTTCCTTCAGTGGGCCTTTGTTCGCAGGTCCGGGCCTCGGTCTGTAGCCCATTACCTCGATGACTTTTTGTTCGGTGGTGAACGGGGCTCGGACACGTGCACGCGTCTCCTCACCACATTTCAGATGCTAATGCAGGAACTGGGTGTCCCTTTAGTGCCCGAAAAGACCGAGGGCCCATCCACTACCCTCACATTTCTGGGTATTGAAATTGACACGGTCGCACAGGCATCCCGGTTACCCATCGATAAGGTCACCCGGATCTCCGCGATGGTTTTGGCCTTGCTGGCCAAACGCAAAGTGTCACTTCGTGAGCTTCAGGTGCTACATGGCCATCTTAACTTTGCCTGCAGGGTGGTTACGCCTGGCAGGGCATTTGCTCGGCGCCTATGCGACGCCATGTCTGGCCTGACAAGGCGCCATTATAGGGTCCGACTAACCAGGGGCATGCAGGCTGACCTTTTGGTTTGGCTCTCATTCCTGCGGGACTTCAACGGGGTCTCCTTTTGGAGGTCCGACCTTTTAGTTTCCCCTAGGTTTCAAGTACAGTCGGATGCCTCCGGCTCCCTGGGATATGGGATTTACTTCCAGGGGAGGTGGGCTTATGGCCAATGGCCTCCAGCATGGCGGCGTACGGATCGCCTCCGTGATCTTACATTCCTTGAGTTTTTTCCAATCCTGGGAGCTTTGATGCTATGGGGCGAGGAGTGGGCCGACTCTGTGGTTCACTTTCGGTGTGACAATGCTGCGGTAGTGCACATTGTCAATGCTCAGACGTCTAAATCACCCAGGGTGATGGCTTTAGTTCGCCAATTCGTGTTATGTAGCCTATGCCTCAATGTGCTTTTTAGGGCCAGACATGTACCAGGCATTAATAATGATATTGCCGATGCTTTATCCCGCCTGCAGATCCCCCGGTTCCGCGCCTTGGCTCCGGACGCAGAGGAATTCCCCTCGCCACCCCCGGCCGAGATTTGGACATTTGGCAAGGAGAGGTGAACCGGGCGATTGGCATGTCCTTGGCGCCCCGCACACGTAAGGCGTATCATCATGCTTTCGTTCAATTTAAAAAAATTTGTGTGCAACTTCAGTTGCCCGAGGTGTGGCCCATTCCAGTTGAACAAGTTTTACAATTCATGGTTTATTTACACAGTCAGGGCCTCGCTCCCCGCGCTATAGCATCCAGGCTGTCAGCACTGGCATTTATTGCCAAGGTGAGGGGTTTTGCTGACAGCATGAACGATTTTCGCATACGGCATGTTTTGGAGGGGTGGACACGGGAACGTGGCCGCCGCCCGGACACTCGTCACCCAATTTCCCCAGGGGTGCTCACACACCTTGCACGAGGCTGGCCTAACCTATGTTTTGACAGGTATGAGGGAGCTCTTTTTCATGCGGCTACCACGGTGGCCTTCTTTGGAGCGCTCCGCATCAGTGAGTTGGTACTACTGTCTAAGGCGGATGCGACTCGTAGGGCACTGGAACTCGATGATGTCTATGTTTCTAATGAGTGGGCTCAGTTGAGGATACGGTCCTCAAAAGTTGATCAGCACGGCGTAGGCAGTGGAGTTAGACTGCTACGATGTTCCATGGCAGACATATGTCCGGTTGGTGCCCTACAGGAGTTCTTGACAGTGCGTGGCACGCACCCTGGCCCGTTTTTCTGCCACCAGGATGGGTCTCCCCTTTCTAAATTTCAATTTTGGAAGGTGACCGGTATGGCACTTTCCAGTGTTGGCCTCCCAGGGGCTCATTACGGCACCCATTCATTTAGAATAGGTGCTGCTTCAACTGCAGCTGCATTTGGGTACTCTGAGGCTGATATACGCCGTATGGGAAGATGGGGATCTATGCGTTTTGCATTATATGTTCGTCTTCTTCAGGCATGAGTACCAGTTAAGTCACTGTTCTCTTTTTTCTCTTACAGACCCTGTGTGTCGCCGCACACCGGTGGCAGTATGGCTGGTGGGCCACAGTTACGTGCACTGGGCAGCGCAGTATGCTGCGGCGACAGAGTGGGGACCCCAGCTTGGACTGCGTGCGGCCGCATGCATACGTTGGTACGGTAAGCGCGGAATGAGATGGCGGGAACTCCTTTTCTCCATTAGGGATGCTGAACCGCCTGATGTCCTTGTACTGCACCTCGGGGGCAATGACCTCGGCCAGGTCACTGGCCTTTCTTTAAAATTCACGATTTGCAGAGACCTAGCTTATTTGCATTATGTGTGGCCGTTCACAAGGCTGCTATGGTCGGACATCATACCACGTCACGCTTACAGGGGAGATATTGACCTCCGTGCCCTTGACCGCGCTCGTTGCTCGGTGAACAGGGCAGTTGCCCGGTTCGTGGCAGACAAGGTTTTGGGGATGGTCATCCGACACCCCACCATTAGTTTACAAAATTATGATCTGTATGCAGGGGATGGGGTCCACCTGTCGGCTAGAGGTATGAACCTCTTTTTGGAAGATTTGCAAGCAGGCCTGTTGACCGAGCTGACGGTCTGGGGGGGGGGGCGGTGAGTCTTCATTGAAGCCTCCCCGTGTGGCGGGTAGCACTGGTAAGATAAAGATTTATGACCCATAGGTATCCGGCAGGTTCGCAATTGACTGGCCAACACTTAGACAGGTACAGGTGTAATAACGTTGACCGGCCAACGACGAACCAGGCAAGGGGTGATGGCAGGAGCTTTTCAGCATGCATCACCCCGTGATTTGATGGATACACGTCAGAGGGTGGGGTCAGTAGATAGTTTATTGACTACGGTCAACAATTTGTTTGTGTCAACAAACAAATTGATTCAAATGGATACATTGTAGCCAATTGCCGTTGGCAATTTTGGGAGGAACCTTACCAGTGTTACTGCGGACTGCTTGCCTTAAGAATTATAATTGGATGAGTACCAATTGAAAGTTATAATTCGGACTAGGGCATTATTCAATAAAAGTGGCCCAATGCCTTTATCCATATACCGGTGTCTGAGTCTTTCTTTAGGGGGTGCGCCTGCAAAGCATCATATTAAAAGCCTATTGCACCCTCTTTTTAACATAACAATAGAACAACATTAGGCCTAAAAATAAGAGCCTATATAAAACTGCCTTCAGAGAGATGAGTTACCTGATTCTAGGTAGCAAACCCAAGTCATAGTAATCTAGTTTTACTGCATCTGAGTCAGATTAAGAGCACTTTGTTGTTGTTGTTCAGTCGCATAGTCAAGTCCGACCCTTTGCGACCCCATGGACCATTGCACGCCAAGCACCCCTATCCTTCTTCTTTTGCCCTAGACCTTTCCCAGTACAAAAAGAGGCCAGACTGAAATAATGATTCCAACAAGAAAAACCTGTTTGTGGCAAAAAATGAGTCTTCCAAAATAATGAATCTTTGAAAATGATAAACCAACTCCAATCGAGTGTAATAGTCTTTGTATTAATTATTTATTCGTTGATCTAAATTCTTCAAATCAGTTGAAATATCCAGATGTAATGAAATAAATCTGTTAAACGTATAACTCAAATCAGATATAGTCTCACTTCAAAAAGGTAAGTATTAACCAATCACAAGGTTCTCACAGTCGAGGCTCCACTTTCAAGCGGGGAAACAAGTCTCCCGCAGTGTCTGTAAAGATCACTGTTACTCCCGAAGTCTACCCGGTTTGAAGACCTTTCATCAAAATTTCCTCAGGACAGTAAACATATTTTTCATCTGTGGAGTTATACAATAAAATATTCATTAGACTATGATCCATATAACATAATTGTGTGCTAATACAGTCTACTATTTGATAACATTCCATACCCTAATGTGCGTCCTACGAGCTTCCCTTAACCATAATCTGTTTCTGGTGCTCTCGGACATTACCAACCATCAATGGTGCTCCCGTTAAAATAGCGGAACCCATTCACCTGCATCCCCACAATCCCCACAACATCTAAATTTGCAAAACTTGTGCATCCCTAAATATTTACAAGAAACAAGAGAGGTCTGAATCGTGATTGAGTCCATTACGATACAGAGTGTCCAGTCGATGTATAAAAAAAGCCTCCTTTTGTAGTAAAAGGTTCTCGATGTCAATACCGCTCCTGCTGGATATGCTCAATTTTTCTAATACCACAAATTTAAATTGATAATCCTGATGTTTCTTCTCCATATAATGAGTGACCAGAGGGGCTTGCTCAATCTGTCCCCTAATTCTGGAACGATGTTCACTCAATCTAATCTTCAGTTTTTGAGAACATTTCCCCACGTATTTTAAGCCACAAGGACAGATCCAGAGATATACACGATGTGTGCTGTCACAATTGCTAAAAAAGTCAAAGTTTTATGAAAGTCCAACTCTGGAAAATCAATCGTTTTAGTCTCCCAAATGATTTTACATACCCCACAGTGTCCGCAACGGAAATGCCCCTTGATAAAACTACTGCGAATGCTCTCTCTGGGAGCTATATCGGCTCGTGTGATTAAGTTACCCACAGTGCTTGTTCTCCTTAGCCCTATAATAGGTTTCTTCTGGCAACCAGGGATATCTGAAAGTAGGAACCAATATTTATTGATAATTTTCTTGATTTCTCTCACTCTCGGAGAATAGTCGATCGACCATTGAACACCTTGTCTACTGATCCTGTCCTGTCTCTGCAATAGGGCTTCTCTTGGAACCGCCCTAACTTTTATCAGTGATCTATCTAACACATAATCCGGATAACATCTATTTAACAAATTTTCCTTGATTAACGCAGACAACTGCTCAAAATCAGCCCCCCTGGAAGAATTTCTTTTGAACAAGTGAATGGAAACAAAGCCCTTTGAAGGAATTGGGCATGTTCTATCCAGTACATAAGAACATAAGAACAGCCTTGCTGGAACAGGCCACAGCCCATCCAGTCCAGCATTCTGTCTCACACAGTGGCTCACCATTTGCTTCAGGGTATTCCCAAGCAGATGCCTTCACCTGCTTAGGATTCCCTGGAAATGGCATTGAGAGATATCTTGCCTATCTCTCCAACCCGGAGGTTTCCTGAGGTATCCATAATTATAGCCATTGATACCCTTGTCCTCCATGAACTTGTCTAATCCTTTCTTAAAGCTGTCAAGACTGACAGCTGTCACCACTTCTTCTGGCAGGGAGTTCCATAGACCAGTAATCCTCTGGGTGAAAAAGTACTTTCTCTTATTTGTTTGAGAACTAGTACCCAAAAGTTTCATGGAGTGTCCCCTAGTTCTAGTGTTGTGCGATAGGGAAAACAGTTTTTCCTTATCTACTTTGTCCACACCATGCATGATTTTATAAACTTCAATCAGGTCACCTCTTAGACGCCGTCGTTCAAGAGTGAAAAGGCCCAACCGTTGCAGCCTCAGATGGTAAGGAAGGTGTTCGAGTCCCCTAATCATTCTGGTTGCCCTCCTCTGCACTTTCTCCAACTCCATAATATCCTTCTGGAGGTATGGCGACCAGAACTGTACACAGTATTCCAGATGGGGCCTCACCATAGATTTATAAAGAGGCAAAATGACACTTGCTGACTTATTTTCTATACCCTTCCTAATGATCCCTAGCATTGAGTTTGCTTTTTTCACTGCTGAGGCACACTGGGTTGACACCTTCATTGAGTTGTCCACCAGGACACCAAGGTCCCTTTCCTGGTTTGTCGCAGAGAGTTCAGACCGCATCAGTTTATAAATGTAATTGGGGTTTTTTGCCCCAACATGCATCACTCTGCACTTACTAATGTTGAAGCTCATTTGCCACTGTTTTGCCCCAGTGTGAAGAGATCCTTCTGGAGCTCCTCACAATCTCTCACAGTTTTCACTACCCTGTATAATTTAGTGTCGTCAGCAAATTTGGCTACCTTGCTTTTTACTCCTACCTCTAGATCATTTATGACGAGGTTGAAAAGCAGGGGTCCCAGTACTGAACCTTGGGGGACCCCACTCTTCACTTCCCTCCACTTGGAGAAGTGTCCATTTAGTGCTACCCTCTGTTTCCTGTCCCTTAGCCAGTTGCTGATCCAGGACAAGAACTGTCCCTTTATTCCATGACTGGTAAGTTTATTCAAGAGCCTTTGGTGTGGGACCTTGTCAAAAGCCTTCTGAAAGTCCAGATAAACAATGTCAACTGGATCCCCCTTATCCACATGCTTGTTGACACTCTCAAAAAATTCCAACAGATTAGTGAGGCATGATTTGCCTTTATAAAAGCCATGCTGGCTCTCCTTTAGCAGCGCCTTCTCTTCTATGTGCCTATTAATTCTATCTTTTAGGATGGTTTCCGTCACTTTACCTGGGACACATGTCAAACTGACAGGTCGGTAATTTCCTGGATCACCCCTGGATCCTTTTTTGAAAATTGGTGTTACATTCGCTACCTTCCAGTCATCAGGCACAAAGCCTGATTTGAGGGAAAGATTATATATTTTGGCTAGGAGATCAGCAATTTCATCTTTAAGTTCCCTGAGAACTCATGGATGGATGCCATCTGGTCCTGGTGATTTGTTAGTGTTTAGCTTAACAAGACATGCAAGGACCTCCTTCCTGGTTATTTCTATCTGGCTTAATTCTTCGGTTTCCCTCCCTACGAAGATAGGCTCTGTTTTGGGCATGTGGTCTCTGTCTTCTTCAGTGAATACTGAAGCAAAGAATTCATTGAGTCTCTCTGCAATCTCTGTTTCCTCTTTAATAACCCCTTGCCTTCCATTGTCATCTAATGGTCCAATGGCCTTCCTAGTTGGGTTCTTACTTCTAATGTACTTAAAGAAGTCTTTGTTATTTCTCTGAGTATTTTTAGCTATACACTCCTCAAAGTCTTGCTTTGCTTTCCTGATTGTTGCCTTGCATTTGTTCTGCCAGAATTTATGTTTCTGCCTGCTGGTCTCATTCGGACAAGCCTTCCATCTTCTAAATGAGCTTTTCTTGCTCTTGATCACTTCCCGAACAGCTCCTGTAAGCCACATCGGAGTCCTCTTGGACCTGGCAGTGCCCTTTTTCCTTTTGGGTATGCATTCCAATTGGGCCTCTGTTATTGTTTTTGTAAACAGCCTCCATGCCTCTTGGAGTGTTTGGACTCTTTCAATTTTCCCTTTCAGCTTCTTTTTTACTAGTTTCCTCATCTTTGGGAAATTTCCTTTTTGAAAATTTAAGGTCTCTGTGTTAGATTTTATCAGTGACTTGCAGTCTATGATCAAGTTAAACATAACTGAGTTGTGGTCACTGTTCCCTATTGGATCTGTCACATTAACATCTTGCACCAGATCCTGAGTATTACTCAGGATCAAGTCAAGGATTCTTGTACCTCTAGTTGGGTCTTCAACCATCTGTCCCAGGGAACAATCATTTAGCATATCTAGGAACTTTATCTCTTTATCATGTGCTGAACAACAGTTCACCCAGTCTATGTGAGGGTAATTGAAGTCCCCCATTATAACCAGGCTTCCCTTCTTGGATGCCTCCTTTACAACATTCTCCAACTGCCAGTCTGCCTCAAGAGTTTGGGTCGGAGGCCGATAGTATATGCCTACTGTTAGACCATCCTTGTGGCCTGGTACTCTTACCCACAGAGCTTCTAATGGTGACTCCAAATCACCTAGATATTCCAATTCATACGATTTTATCACTTCTTTGACATACAAGGCTACACCACCTCCTGTTTGCCCCTTCCTATCCTTCCTGTTCAGTTTGTAGCCTGGGATAACTGTTTCAGTGATACCAATAATATCAATATTCTTATCTATTGCTAAGTATTCCAGCTCCCCTATTTTGTTCCGGAGGCTTCTGGCATTTGTATACAAGCATTTATATATGCTTTCCTGATACAGTCTTTTGAGTCCAGTTGCATTATTAGACTGCCTCTTGCATCCTTCTGCTAGAGTGCTGGTGACTAGCTCCTTGTTCTGCTTAGTAATTTTTGCATCCTCCTCACTACTCAAGTACACACTTTCCCAAACCGGATGCTGCCCAGCTCCTGTCGGCTTTCCCCCAGTTATCAGTTTAAAAGCTGCTCTGCAGCCTTTTTGATGTTGAGTGCCAGCAATCTGGTCCCATCATGGTTCAAATGCAACCCATCCCTCCTGAACAGATTTGGCTTGTCCCAAAATGTTCTCCAGTTCCTGACAAATCTGAAGCCCTCCTCTGGACACCACCGCCTCATCCACGCATTGAGGCTTCTGAGCTCTGCCTGCCTGGTAGGTCCTGCGTGAGGGACAGGCAGCACTTCTGAAAATGCTACCTTGGAAGTCCGGGACATCAATCTTCTTCCCAACAACCTGAATTTGGCTTCCTGGACAGACCGCTTGGCCTTCCCAACATCATTGGTACCAATGTGTACCATGACAACTGGCTCGTTCCCAGTTCTCTCTAACAATCTATCTAGATTTCTTGTGATGTCTGCAACTTTTGCACCTGGCAGGCAAGTCACCATACGCATCATGTGCATCACAAATCCATTTCTCTGTATTTCTAATTATTGAATCGCCTAGTACAAGGAGCCTCTCTCCTGCAATTTGTTCATCTACATGCACCTCATCAACCATATTAAGGGAGAGAACCTCAGTTTGTTCCTGTTGTTTATCTTCCTGGATCTCATCAAGTGTGATGAAGGAGAGATCATCAGGTGGAACCAGTTGTTCCTCTGTGTGTTCCTCATCAGGTGTGATGAGGGAAAGAGCCTCAAATTTATTCTGTAATTTCAGACTCTCAGAGTGATCCCCTACTCTTCTCCTCCTTTGAGTCACTTTCCTCCAAACATCTCCCTCCTGAGTTAGTGAAGGGCCTTCTCCCTCAGAACTGTGCCCTGTCTCTTCTTTGTCCAGCATAGTCTGCTCCGCTCTGTCCAAGAACAGCTCAAGCTCCTTAATTTGTTGATGGTTAGATATGCGGACCTCTAGCTGCTGGACCTTCTCTTCTAGTAGTGCAACCAGCTTACACTTGCTGCAAGTGTAGTTCTCCATATGCTTTGGCAAGAACACAAACATGGCACAAGTATTGCAGGTAACTACAGCTGTTCTCTCAGAATCCATTTTAACAAGTGCAGTATTCTGGACCTCAAAAATGTACACGTTTACTACCTTTCTACCTAGTAAGACTATATTCTTCCTTTGTTACTAGTTTGTAATCTTGCGCGCCTAATGGCGCGCGGGCCTCTAAAACAACTCTATTCCAACTGCAAAACTTACCAGTGCTCACTTCCTTTGTTTGGCTCTCCTCAGCAGCAGCTCTGCTTAAGAGCACATGCAGATTCAAAAGGGTTGACCCTGAAAGAGCTCAGAGCTTTTAAAGGCTAGTGTGGCTCCACCCTTATGAGTCACAGTTCAGGGAAGGGCCTGGTGTGGCTCTGCCCCCCTGCTTCTGGAAGCTTCTAACTGCTTCCTCTGTTTGAACAGAGGTGGCTCTCAGCGGTTTAAATTATCAATTTAAATTAGTGGAGGCCTCTAAAGCAGCTCTACTCCAACTGCAAAACTTACCAGTGCTCACTTCCTTTGTTTGGCTCTCCTCAGCAGCAGCTCTGCTTAAGAGCACATGCAGATTCAAAAGACACCCCTGATCCCTTTAAAAGAGGGGCACCTGGGCAGGAGAAAAACCCCGGACAGGGCTAAATAAGCCAACAAGGCTTTTTAAAGCCTTCCTGAAGGGGGGCAACTCCACCTGGAGGCACAGCTCTGGTGGCAGGAGGTTTCAATGGGCCAGAGTAGAGACCAAGAAGGCTCTCCTTCTGGCCCCAGTGTGGTGCATCATTAGCTGATGGGACCGCTAGAGAGCCCCTACAGTCCACTCTCGTAAGACGGGTCGAAAACATTGAGGTGATGCGGTCTCTTAGGTATTCTGGCCCACTGCCATGAAGGGGTTTAAAGGTCAAAACCAGCACATTGAATTGCACCTGGAGGCATACTGGCAGCCAGTGCAGCTCCTGTAGCAGCAGCGAGGCACAGGCATATCACCCACACCCCATCACCACCCGGGCAGCAGCATTGATTATGCCTTAAACAAACATGCATGCTATCAACAGATGCTTTAATTAACTTGAGAATAATGCTAATTTAACAAGCTAAAGGTCTTTCGTTTCAAACTGTAACTCCAACAAGTTAATTTACAAATTTCCGACACTTAAGTGTAATTAGTTGTGAAATCTAACATTCTAGCTGCAGCCAGAACAAGTGTTTATGAAGTCTGAGAAGCCTGGAGATTCCCCTATTCTTGTAACACCAGTGGTGGGATTCAGCAGGTTTGCCCCAGTTTGCCAGAACTGGTAGCAGAAATTCTGGCTGGCCGCCCATCCAAGTTTTGAAATAAAGTAATCCTAATTGAGGTGCAATGCAGGGCTTTCCCCCTGGCCATGCCCACCATACCATGCCCACAGAGTAGGGAGTAAAATTTTTTGAATCCCACCACTGAACACAGCTACAAGATAAGTGGTCTGCAGCAATCAAAGACAAGCATAAAACATTACTCCTCCAAGTACATTGACTGGTTTTCCTTTGGATGCTTTCTTGTGATAATTTTTCTTTTTTTTTCCCCTGTGCAGTTACACTGCACCATTCATGGAAGTTTAGGCAGTGATTTCTCATTTCACATCTTTAGTTGGCAGCCTTGCTCTGTTCCCCCATTGTTACATCTTTGTTCTTACTGGAAAAAAATATAGCTTTGGAATGCCTTTCATTTGTAGCTTTCAGAAGCTTTCTGTCTGGAAACAGCCTCATACACACTCTGCTGCCCCAGTCTTCCTATTGAAGACTTTAGGTACTGTAAAGGTCACCCTTGCTCAAAAGCCAGTCATATCTGACTCTAGGGTTCAGTGCTCACCTCTGTTTATAGCCAAAGAGCCAGCACTATCTTCCTCTGCCTAGACACGGAATGCTCTTTACCTTCACACCAAAGTGGTAAGTAAAGGGTTCCCTTGCTCAAAAGCCAGTCATATCAGACTCTAGGGTTCAGTGCTCATCTCTATTTCAAAGCCAAAGAGTCAGCGCTATCTGCTTCTGCAGATGTTTCTGTGGTCATGTGGCAGGCATGACTAGACACCGGAGTGCACAGAGAGCTGTTACCTTCCCACCGAAGTGGCCCCTATTTATCTACTTGCAATTTCTTGCTTTCGAACTGCTAGGTTGGCAGGAGCTGGAACAAAGACGGAAGCTCATTCCGTCCAGCAGTACTCGGGAATCAAACTGCTGACCTTCCGCCTCCCAGTCAGTGTCTTAGGTACCAAAGTGGTACCTGCTTGCAATTTCTTGCTTTCTTGCTTTCAAACTGCTAGGTTGGCAGGAACTGGGACAGAAACAAGAGCTTCCTTTGTCATGCAGCACTCGGCTCTCGAACTTGAAGACTTTAGTTACATATCCCAGATGGGTATATGTAACAAACAAACAAATAAAATTAATCCATGGGGCAACTGAAGAAGAAGGCTGTGGTTGTCCAATGATGTAACTTTCTACATGTTCAAGGACAGTGAAGGCCAGGCCATTTGGGCAAACTAGGTGCTAGTAGCCCACTCCAGGCTTACAGCAGCCTCAGCCAACCACTGTTTCCCCCACTCTCCCAGCAACAGAGTGTCTCAGGGTCCCACCTGTTTTTTTCTCAGTGAGTTCCCATCTTCACACAGAGAAAGGAGAGGTGGGTGGTGGGTGGCAAGGAAAATAAGATAAGTGAATGAACGTAAGTAAAGTGTTCAACATCAAAACGAGGCACAGTAGGCTAGAAACATTTCTGATATTGGGGATGGGTGTTTCTGCTCCTCAGTTGAATTCTGAATTAACAGAGAAAGAGTGAGACAGTGAGTGGGTGAATGAATGCATGCATGTGAAAGAATGTTTGCTTGCTTGTGTTTATATGTGGTGTGCATGAATACCCACTCTTGCCACTTTACTGCTTCTCCTTCTGGCTCCATTCACACTGCCTGCTGTGCCTTCTGCCCAACTAGCTGTGTTTTGTACCAGCCGTCACGTATCCCTCATGTTCCAGGATACTGCTTTTGCTACTGAAAACAGTCTCCTCGGCTGCCTCTCTGGTAGCTGAAGAAGTCAGAGCTGAAGAGGATGAGGGGAAGGGATATAAGTCGCAGGGGAGTCTTCATGCCGTGTGCTGGAAGATGAAGAGTAGTTTCTTTTGGAGTGTAGAGCAGAACAGAATGTTATGTTCTTTGCTCCTTGTGGAAAGTGGATATGGAGTCAGTACTTAGCGGAAGAGAAGCGTATTGTGGGAGACAGGCACTTGTTCTAGAAGACCCACTTCTCAATTTTAAATATAATGGAGAAAGGAAGGGAAAAGCCTGGAAACCTCCTTGCCAAACATTTTGTGCACATTCAGACAGTCCCTTTGTTGTTAGTGAGGTGTTACCGCTACTGTAGAATTATATATATCTCATCTCTGTTTATAGCTGAAGAGCCAGTGCTGTCTGCATGCAGATGTTTCCGTGGACATGTGGCAGGCATGCCTAGACATGGAATGCTGTTTACCTTCCCACTGAATTGGTACCTATTTATCTACTTGCAATGTCTTGCTTTCCAACTGCTAGGTTGGCAGGAGCTGGGACAGAGACAGGAGCTCACTCTGTCATGCAACACTCAGATCCTGAACTGCTAGCCTGCCGACCTTCCAGTCATCAAGTTCAGTGTCTTTTCCAATAAGCCACCACAGTTCCACAAATAATTTAGAAATATACGTATTACTTAGTGCATTTATGTGTATCATATGTGCTTTACTTGCCTTGATGCTTTTGGCACCTGAGCCAGCAAGCATATCTATCTATATATACTGTATAAAACAGAAGTGTTTGTTTGTATGTGGTCTATAGGCTCCCGCACCCCTGAACTGATCCCACTGAAATTTGGCACATACATATGTTGGTCTGGGGAGATCAGCACTGCAGCAGTCTCGAAACCCATGGAGAGTGTATGCCCCCCCCCAAGTTGGAACACTATTGATCTATACAATGTGTGTGTTTCCCAGTGATGTAATTGAGCTGATGTCATAGTCCCAGGTAGGTTGAGATTGTGACATCATCTGACTAGCCCAGCTGTAACACTCTGAGCTCAGCTGTAGTTTTCACAGTAGGTAGAAGGCAAATGGGCATGCGAGATCAGCACTGTAAGTGACCGTGGCCTACGTTAAAGAAAAGAAAAACCCGAGCGAAGCCGGGTAATCAGCTAGTACTTTATATTGCTGTTTTATTCTAGAAGCACAGTTGAGTCTGGATGGTGCTGGTACCACCATTGTCCTGAAAATCAGGCCAGTGGGCTGTCAGCATTCTCCTTTGGAGGCTCATACACTTGCATTCAAAATGGTTTCTGTTTTCACATGGGAACTTCGGGAGAGTATGGTTTCTGAATCCCTTCCCCTGTCATCTTCCCTAACCACACACCTGATAGAAGGCAGGTTCTGACATGAGGTTAAATCCCAAATGATCCTAGTGATGTCTACAGAGATGAAGTCAGTAAGGCATATGATTTAATTTGTCAACATATTAATACCAAGAGCCACTCCTTGTTCGGAGATGATTCTGCTTTGTCATCTGCTATAACTCCGTGAGGTAAACATCTGACTACAAAGCCAGAGGTTGGAAGTTTGATTCCCCACTTTTCCTGCCAAGAGAAGAACTAGCCTGTGTTGCCTTGTGCAAGCTGTGCTTCCCAGGGCAAAAAGGAAACAGTAAAGTATTTCTGAATACACAAATATGTAGAAGACTCTGGAAACTGTTACTGCATGTTGAAGTCATCTTGATTGTGGCACATCATCATCATAATCCCCATAGAACTTGAGCCTCCACTCCAGTGCCTTCACTCCGCCCCTCTAGAGCCCTGCCTGCTTGAGGGGCTTGAAGAAGAGATGCCAACACCGCTGCCGCTGCTGCTGCCCTCTCCTTGAGCCCACGCCATCGGCTCGAGCATGGGAGGCAGGTGTGACTGGCACCTCCACTCCGCCCCTCTAGAGCCCCGCCTGCTCGAGGGGCTAGAAGGGTTTTTTTGGGGACTGTATATTATTGTGTATTTTATATTCTGTATGTAAGCCCCTTGGGTTACCTTGGGGTATGTATATGTTGTTAGCCACCCTGAGTCAGCCTGTGCTGAATAGGGCAGGGTATAAATTGGATAAACTGAACTAATCTAAACTATTGTTGTTAATGGTGAGATGTGAGATGCAACTTGCAAAAGCATGTCAACCATGGTATTAAGGAGCTTATGAAATGGCTCAGAGAATGGTGCAAGGGAACAGTCAATGTCAGTCTGTAAATAGGGACATCATCCCATCTGTCTGATCTTTATTGAACTTCCTCAGTCTGGTACAAATAGCACTTTGTGATTCCTCCCTGCCCCATCCCAACCCATATGATAAGCAGCATATAGTAGCAACAAATGTGTTTTAAAATATTCCAGGTGGAAATTAAGATTTTCATGTCCTGGATTGAAATTAAGAAAATATAGTCATGGAAAATATAGCCAGTTTGACCAGATTATCCTGTTATGGTAATAGAGTAGACAATACTGCCAATGACTCAACACTGACCATCAGGCAGCTGTTAACTAACCTGACAACCCTGAAGACTAATGGCCTTGGGTGCCTAAATCCACAGGGAAGGGTGGTGGTCCCCAAGTAGATTAAATCCCACTTGAACCCATCTTGATGGAGGGCAGCAGCTTCATCAATACTGGCCCTGAGCTGAGGAGGACCTCGCGTGCAAAAAGGGCTCAGGAACAGAAAGGGATATGTGGAACTGGATCAGTGGTACAGGGGTCATGCTATGATGCGGAAGGCATAGGAAAGGCCACTGCATTATATTCTCAGGACAGTCTTCATGACTGATCGCCATGATGATCCCCTATATTCTGATATAGATACAGCAGACGAAGAAGAATAGCCATGGAAGCTGTATGTTATGAATACTGTACTGTCCCTTAAGCCAACAGCAGCAGTCAGATACCAAGGAGATAAATGTTTTATGAATACCCAAGGGGAAGGAACAGAAGTGTTATTTATTCAAGTTACAACATTTTTTTCTGACTCAGAGTTTTAGATAGACAATACAGCAATTGTTGATATATATTCTGCCCTCTGCAGCTAAAATATAATTGACTGACTAGACCAGAGGTGCCAAGACTTTTTGGGTCAGGTTCCATGCCCCTGGAACAGCTGAGTGGGCTAGACCATGCCCCCAGAATAGGGCATGTTTGCACATGCGCATCCATATTCACTTCCTGGTTTGGTGAAGATGCTTCTGCGCATGTGTGAAAGTGGCTATATTTACTTCCTGTTTTGGCGCAGACGTCCTCGCATATGTGCAGAAGCGTCCGTATTCATTTCCTGGTTTGGTGCAGATGCTTCTGTGCATGCACGAGCACATCTGTGCCACACAAGGAAGTGAATACGGATTCTTCTGTGCATGCATGAGCATGTCTGCTCCAAACCAGGACGTGAATACGGACACGTCTGCTCATGCACATCACTTCCTTATTTGGTGAGGGCATCGTGGGCCAGATGGAATGGCTTTGAGGGCCATATCCAGCCCACAGGCTGTAGTTTGGGCATGCCTGGACTAGACAATCAGTATAAGGGAAGGACAGTTGATTACCCACTCAGCTGGCTACAAACAGAACAAAACATATTTTCCTGGATGTAATTTTACTTTGAATTTCTCTTACAAATTGTAATTGAAGTAGCTGACAATGAAGAAAACATACATTCAGCAGCATAAAAAGCAATTTTTAAAAATACATCTACTTAATACACTTACAGCAATTTGCAGAAATAATTTTTAATATGTTTTATAATTCTGAAATAACATAATTATATTTATGGAAGAAGATGGAATCCATATTGGATTTTGTGAATTTGCAGATTATTTATTTTAAGCAATGATTTGTGGAAGCTGAATCTTTAGGTCTTCAACAGATCAGATCAGTTTTTCCAAGCTTTGAAGCAAAGGAACTTGTCCTAATATAGCTTTTCTTTCCATCAGTGTGAGGTGAAAAGCTGCTTTTGTCAATTTTTGCTTCTGTTTATTTCTCTTAAAGGGCACAGGAGTGCTTTTTGTCAGCCCTGTTGTGCCTTATCTATATCTAATTGGATACTGATCAAAGGAATGCAATGAGCTACTGGGAAAATTCTGTGAGATGAAGTGATATCAACTACAGATGAGAGTCAGCAACAGATGGTCAGCTTAAATTCGCTATTGGAGAAAATGTTTGCTCTTTAATAAGAAGCACTTTTCAAGTAACCCAGTTCATTAGAACAATGTATGACAAGTTTCATACTTATTCTCTCAAGAATATTCTTTACATGAAGACTGCAATGTCAGGTATTAACCTGCACTTGTGAAGATTTCATCACAAAGATAAGTTACATAGCTCCTCACATCACCTTGAATTCAATGTGTTTTGTGAATCCATGTTTAACTGCCAGTTATCAAGGATAAAATAATCAATGTGCGTAATTGTGGAAAGTGTGCCTTGAGCTGAATGATGAATTGGTAGAGCTTCAATGTTTGGTAGAGCACATGCAGGTCATGACTTGATGTTGCATGCAGATCAAATCAAATCAAATCTTTATTATTACATCCAAAGGCCAGACAGGATGTTGCATGCAGATATGAACCTACCTTTGGATTACCTTCCAAAAGGATGAGCTATATCAGTGGGGAACAGGGATATACAGAAAGAGCCTCCTCGAAGATTGTGGTATTTTTGAACCACAATTAGGTGTACTCTGGTAATGGCAACCTTGTGTTGCCAGCTAATCTTTCTCACACTAGGTCAGGCAAAAGGAACAACAGAATGAACTCGGCAAAAGATGCCTTCATTTTGGCAGTTTCACATCTGGCCTAGACATGGAAGAAGAAGTGGGGAACAGACCTAACAGTTACTTGCCCTGATATCTTTAACTGGAATATCCATAGTTAGAAGCACCCTAGTTATGATTGCAACTGCTTAGGTGAATTGTGAGTTCAATTATTAAAACAGTTTTCTATGCACGGAAGCCAAATCTTCTTGATAAATAGGATTCCAAAAATGTCTTCTTCACAAATGACCATATCCGAATAGATCATAGATTCGCAACCAACAACCCATGGGCTGGATCTGGCCCATGGCACCAATTAAATGGGTCCATGGTGAGGACCGCACCTCCGCATGTGCCAAAAACATGCCGGAAGCCACGAATGTGCTGGAAGTCCTGAAAACCCACTAAAAACATCTGAAAACATCCTCAAAACCACTGAAAATCTCTGAAAACACACTGCCCTCACTCCCACCACAACAGGAAGTGGCAGAAGAGGCAAAAAAATCCCATGAATACACCCACTGCCGCCGCCACCATCACCGCCTCCACCCGAAGTGGAAGAAGCGGTGGGAGGAACCATGCCTACTGCCCGCACAGCTGTCTGGGGGTCATGGTCTGGCCAGCTGTGCAAACCTCTGGATAGATGGTTGTATGCTTAACATGTTTCTGTAAGCTATAACAATTGCTATGTGAGAGAGGACAGGGAAATGCACAATAGCGAGGCACTATGGCACAGGTATACATTCCATAATGTAACATTTTGTTTTCTGCTGAGGTTCTTAGAAATTACATGAAAGATCTAACCAGTTAACTGCCTCTGAGCAACACTACTGATTCCAAGTTTTGTCTCCAGTTGTGGATGTATCATTGGACTGTTGGAGGAACAGGATTCCTAAAAGGGCACTTTATAAGAGTTAATGAATTCCTTAATTACCTGGACTCACCAACAGATGAATCTCCCACTCCCATTTTCACAGTGCTTGGAATAAAATCCTGGCGCTATGCAAAAACTCTCATTGAGTTTCTGAGAAGAAGCAGAGGAAAGCTGAGCCATCAAAAGTTCAAGGGGTGGGAAGGGGAAATAATTTTGAAGAAAGATTGAGCAAGCCTTTGAACTTGGCTAGTTACTCTCAAAATCCCAATTCTCACAAAAGAGGAGATGGAATCTATACCAGTTCAGTAGAGAAGACTTAATAGTTCATTTGAAAGAAAAGAGGTACCAAGGGACCAGAATGAAGGAAATGCAATCCATGTTATAAGACAAGGACTAAGATGATGTCAAAGACATGTACATTTGCAGCAGTGTTCACTTTTGACAGTAGGCAAGGCCTTGGAGTCATTAGTAAAGGATGAGATCACAAAACATCTGGAAAAATATGAGCGGATCTAAAGTAGCTGGTATGGTTTTTGCAAGGCAAACTCTTGTGCAACAAATCTTGTGGAAATTTATGAGGATGTGAAAAAGAAAGTCAACAAAAGAGTGACATGTTCAGAGTAACCCTCTTGGGCTTCAAAATTCAGCATCCAAGCAAACAGTGAACTATTTTATTTATTTATTTGTTCGCACTTGTATTGCTGCCCACTCGCCGGGGCGACTCTGGGTGGCTAACAGTCAGAACACAACAATAATAGCATGCTAAAACCTTATAAAACCATTTAAAAAACCAATAATCTTAAAACCCCAATCTTAAAAAAAAACCTCCCCCACCCTGTCCTAAAGAGAGACAGGGAAGATCACAATCTATATGAACCAGCAGGCAGGGGTCACTTCCCATCAGCCAGGTTTTAAGCTCTTTCCTGAAGGGCAGCAGTTGTGTCTGTAGCCTTAGCTCCATCGGTAGGAGATTCCAAAGGGCTGGTGCAAACATGGAGAAGGCCCTCCTTCGTGTGCTAGAGAGACGAGCCCCTCTAGCTGATGGTATGATTAGATAGCCCCTCCAGTCCGCTCTGGTTGGACGGGCCGACATTCTTGGGGTGACGTCGTCTCTTAGGTATCCTGGCCCACTACCATGTAGGGCTTTAATGGTCAAAACCAGCACCTTGAATTGCACCTGGAGGCATACTGGAAACCAGTGCAGCTCCCGGAGCAGAGGTGAGGCCTGAGCATAACGGCCGCACCCCGTTACCACCCGGGGCACCGCATTCTGGACCAGCTGCAATTTCCGAATAGTCATCAAGGGTAGCCCCATGTAGAGCGCATTACCCTAATCTAGTCTGGAGGTGACCAGAGAGTGCATGACCATGAGCAAGGAGTGCCAGTCCATGAGCGGGCACAACTAACACATGTTATTACCTAAGTGTGCTTGGTATTCTTTTCCATAGTTTAGTTTGATGACCCTCAGCTGAAGATGGAATTGGTACCTTAGTTTTTAGGAAGTTCTTCATTTACTTCAACTTTAATGGTTGATTATTATTAAAGGGAAGGTGGAAGCACATGCCTAAGTCAGTTAAGCAGTCTTATCTATGGATGAACTGTGCCCACTATTTCTCTTCTGAAATAGTTTGCTATGATTTACTTCAAATATTGCAGTGCAGAAAAAATGGTGTCCCGGCTAAGAACTGTAATATAAGGTTTCAGTCTTTTTGCTATTCAACTCACCCCATCCCTGGAAAAGTAATGGAATTCTCCATATAGGATAGTTTATATCGTGAAAGAATTAGCTTTAATTGCAGCATTTCTAAATGTGTTGCTACATATAGGAATGGACAAAGCACTCTAGATAATACAACAACTTATCAAAATTCTTTATTCTCTTTTTGATAGGAAGCAAGAATAACCCACCCTCTCTCACAGTATGTTTTTTCTTTATTCTTTCTGCATCTGGGATACACATCTCAAAGATAGTGCTTGTCCTAAATGGAAATGTGCAAATACTGTAAAATTGAACAATAAATTATTGTGGTTGGCTGTTTTGTTTCTGTTCCTAGCTGAAAAGGGGTGGGGAACAGGGAAAGGATCAATATAGCACCTTGAATTTCTTCCTAAATGCAGTCATACAAGCAGCATATCTAAATATATCCTAAGATGCAATCAAAGTTGCGTGCATTAACTGTTTGACATTAACAAGATGTAACAGAATTTTATTATCTTCTCTTCAGTTATGTGAAACAATATTGGATGCAGTAATGGAAAGCACCCTAATATCCTTCGAAGCACATGTTAAATACTGTGCACTGTCCAGAAATCTTCAGTGTTTGCAGGCCATGCTGGAAGAAAGTTTGGAGCAGAAACCAGGAGGAACACCAGAGGCCAGCAGCATCTCCCCAGGGGTCAAGATCCTCTTGGACAGTGCTGGCTCCCCCTCCCCCCTCTGTTCCAACATGAAGGAGGAAGAGGAGCCAGCAGCAGGAGCAGCAGGTTTTGAATTGCCGCTGGATGTCTAACCTTTCAAGTGCAACCATGCTTGAGACTTTTGCCCTCCTTCCCTCATAAGTGTACATGTTCAATGATGGTTGTTGTATTGCTAGGAGGCTGGTCAGGCCTGCTGGACTCAGGCTCTTTAGCATTCAGCTGATTGCAAGAAACAAAGTTTCATTAGAAAAATCTTCCTACAAACATACAATTAACATAGAACAAGAAATCAAAGCAGCAGCGCATAACAAACATGTTTCGCCAAAAGGCTACCTGGGAGCCGGGAAAGGTAGTGGAGAATCCCCCTAGGCCAATGGGCCCACAGCACCTGGCATCTCTAGTCCATGGAGAACTTCGATCTAAGAGTGGATCTTGCCACTTTTTATACTCCTGTAAAGGGGTGTGGTTTCATCATCCTAGCTCTAAGCCACTCACTATAATAGCACTTGGAGTGGACATATTGACATAAATATCTTTGGGGTGACATAAACATTTTTGCAGATGTGATGGGGTCTGGGGAGGGAGCTGGTACCAAGCCCACTTATCAGGTTAAGGACTCGGGATGGTAATGTTAATTGCCTCATGTTTGTCTCATCCAATTAAGAAGCTCTCTCGCTCTGCATTATTGTAGTTACACATAATCTAAACATCTCAGGAAGTGACTCCGATAGTTCAGGGGGAAATTCGTAAAGCGAGTCATTATTTTCAATGGATTTTCATTCGCGAAGTGAAAATTATGGTAACCGAAGCATTCCTAAAGCGAGGTACCACTATACTAGATAGTTTAAAAACTTTATTTTATTGAAGGAAGCCAAGATCAAACCACAGGTGACATTCATGAACCTAAGAGTGAAGCTATAGATTACAGACAGCTTCTAATTAGAAGATGAAAACTCTTACCACTCCAAAGATGAGATGGAGACAAACCTTAGTGATTGAGCACTAATACAGCACTTGGGAAGAAGACTAATCAAAAAACAAAGCAAGCAAATGTGCGGAGTTTAGGAGGTGAGGTATGAAAAGCTCCTGCTATAAACAATCATCCAGTACTTTGAGGAATTCTTTTTTCTATTGTTATTTTTAACACCCTCTTCCTCTACTTTTGTTCTGTTTTGGCATAACCATGGGGAAAAGATTGGAAGCCAAAGACAAGAGCGGCTGATACCTTTTATTAGACTACTAAAATCTCCCGCACAGAGCATTCAACTCTACATGAATCTTTGTTCATTGGGACAGGATTCTGCAGGCTCCATTTTAAACAAGGAGCCTGTCCCACACATCAGACCATGGGTTTTGCTAGTATGATTGATTTTTTTTCCTGCCCCACCACAAAGTCTCCAATGCCCAGGTTGATGAAGACACACACTTTGATGTTTTCATTAGGCTAATGAATGTATGGCCAACCTTCATTTCCATTTGGATGTTGCCCAAAGCCAAATACAGTGGAACCTCATACAACAAATGCCCCGTATAGCAACGAAATCATATAACAATTAGGTTTTTGGGGGAAATGGCATCCCGCATAACAATTTTGCCTATGGAAAAAAATCGTACAACAATTTTTCAATGGGAAAAACCACTTAGCAAAAAAAATTTGTTTTACGATGCATCGCATAGGGAAAATCGCTATATGATGCATGTATCGTATAGCAATTGTTTCATACAACAATGAGCCCCATGGAACAAATTAAAATCATTGTATGAGGTGCCACTGTGTATTGAAACAAGCCAAAATAATGAACAGTGTCCAACAGACTGTTCAGTAGAGAGGTAGAGGCAAGCAAGTTCTCTTCTCACTAACTTTTCCTCCTGAGATATTATGTCTAAACTTGGCCACTGTTTCTTCTTCATCTGCTGTTCCAATAAAATTCACTCTTCGGCCCATACCTGCAATGTCGCACTAAGCTATGTTTTAGCATTTTGGTCTGAACTGACCCAACAGATAATCCTGAAAAATATTTTTTTCTGACCAAAATCATCTTAATAGAACTTCTTTTCTTCTATGGAGAAAAGGCCACAGTGAGGAAACCCATTATTGACAGTGTGTTATTGATGTCATGGAAGAATCTACCTGCACAGAAGTGAACACAGAAAAAGTCAAGAACAGGAAAGACAAGAACAGAGAGGCATTGGGTAGGTTGACAACACTTGCATGAATACCTAGATCCCTCCCCTACTTTGTTGGAGAAAGCTGATTACCATATGGCAGATCCAGTGAAAACATGTTCTGTCTCCCCCGCTCACTCCCTTTAACCTGTCAGGAAAACACTCACTGTAAGGGATATTCGAAGAGTACTCTAAGTCCAGTCCGAAGTTCTAATTCCAGAGTTTCCAAAGAGTAGTCCAAAACCAGTCCAAAGTTCTATTTCCAGAGTTTCCAAAGAGTAGTCAAACTAGTCCAAAGTTCTATTTCCAGAGTTTCCAAAGAGTCAACACGCCACGGTACCAAGCAAGAGCAGGGAAGCTAAACTTTGTCCATCACAGAGCCACACCCGGCATCCTGGTTCCTTATATGCCTCCATGGGTGTGGCCAGATGCTTCCTGATTACCTGCGGCCCCTCCTTCCTCTCAGCTTCTGTAGACAATGCTTCGCCCTGCTTCGATGCCTAGCGTCCAGCCACGCCTCATCCCCAGAGCTGTCTGAACGCGAAGACTGCTGTTGGAGGACATCCTCGTTGCCATCCTCCTGCTGCAGTTCCAAGGGAGGAAAAACGGCAAGGGTGTAAATAATCAAGGAGGGGAGGAAAGTATACACCCAAAATAGAAACAGAGGTTTTAATATATCATGTGTAAAAATGCAATTGAGGGTGGGGGAACCAACTAAAATATGAACGGTATAACCAACACGTAGCTGGGGACTTGCAAAATATTATGAAGACTAGACAAACAAACAGGTAGAAACCAGGTGGCCAAAAGCCACAATGTACATGTATAAACAACTTCTGAGAATATCTAGATGTAACAATCTGAACAAATAGAACAAATAGTTGCTAAGGAGCCTAGTCACAAAGTCCGTATCGAAGAGTCCATATACAATAGAAGCAAGGTCTAATAGTTCATATCCAAAAGTCCGTATCAAAAATCCATATTAAAGGTCCTATATCAAAGTCCGTAGGTAACAAAGAGAGGTACAAGGTGAGGCAGCCAGCTATGAATATATATCTAGGAGAACAACGTTGTTGCAGAAAGTACAAGTCGATATTCTTCCGGTAAAAGATATTTCGTAATCTTTGTCAAGATCTGCAACAAAAAGAAACCAAGTCCTCACAATAATACTAGGAATGCAATGACAAAAGCTTGATATGCAATATAAGACAGTATTAACAGCAATACAATAAATACCTGTAAAAACGCACTCAGAATCACCTCTAGTAGTATTCTCATCATGGGTGAGAGCGTTAAGAAAACTTGCACTCTGGCTACTACATATAGTTCCTGGAAATCTCATGTGAATACAGTAACAATAATTAGCAAGGAAAATAAGCGCTGTGATTTAAAGAGAATGCGAGCGCGGCGCCAAAATGGCCGCCGCGCCCTTTGCGCCCCCCCCCATCGGACGAAGGCATCCGGGTAGTTAGGGGGCGTGGCCAGCACCCTTATATAAGGGGCGGCCACGAGGCAGCCGAGCTGCCATTTTGCGAAGCGACGGAGCGGAGAAGTTTTTCCCTCTTACCTCCGTCGCTTTTACCCTCACCGGGAAGCCTCTTGGCTGCTGATTTTCTCATTTTTCGGCTCCCCATCAACTAGCTGCGATGCCCTCAAAGAAGAAGGCGACTGCGAACGCGGCTCGTTCTCCGCGGAGGCGCAGTCCGGGTCGGAGGACCGCGGCTGCGCCTCCCCAGCAGCCTCCTATGCCCGAGCCCACCGGGACCGGTGGGATGGGGTTAATTCCCCCTTGGCCGGAGGCCGGGGGTCCGCGTGCAAGTGGCGGCCGCTGCTCCTGGCATGGCCCATTCCGCTGGGCCTTCCTCCGTTGGGGTGCAGCTTAATGCGGGGGCTTCCAGCCTTGGGGGGTGGTGTGGCCCCTTTCCATGGCAGGGTACTTCCCTGGCCCTACCGGGCCCGGGCTTCGGATTGTGGCCCTGTTCAGGCCCCGGGGTACAGGGACCTGTACCGACGCCTGTAGTTAGTGGGCCGGCTGGCCCTTTACCCCCCCTTGGTTTAGGTGGCTATGTCAGCGTGGAGGCCCTCCTGGCCCACGTTGCGGCCCTTGAGGCATCCCTGGCCCGGGTTAGTCACCCTGGGGCCCCTTTTGGGGTGCTGGTCGATACATCGTCTGCTGGGCAGCGGCAGGCGGCGAGTCGGGTTGAGTTGCCTGAGGCGCGTGGCCCGGCTTCGGCCACTGCCTCGCAGCTCCCCAATCAACAGGCCGGTACTGGTCAAGCCCCGTCGACGAGCTCTATGGTGGTCGTGAGCTCCGACGATCCCAGTGGGCCAGAACCCCCGGTGGGGGCGGCCCATGGGGGTGCAGCATGTGAGTATGCGGTCCAAACTAGTGCACCTACACACATGGCCATGTTGGGGGGGGCTTTTCAATGGCCTTGGCCTTGCACGGGTGGTGCGGGGGTCCAGTCGCCGACGCCCCACCCGGTGACTTCGACTATTACCCAGGGCCCCGTGGTAGGGGGCGCTCCTTACACAGTCGGGAATCTCCTGGGGGTGACCGGGTTAGTCCAGGCTCCTTTACAGATGCCCGCAGTTTCCGCCGTGCCTGTTTCGGCTTTGCCGACAGCAGGGTATTCCTTGCCACTGGGGGACCATTTGGCCCAGACCACCAAAGAGAAGATCTGGCGGGGGGAGTATGTGGACATCTTCTCCCTCCTTAACAGAGAGCACACCAAGGAGGAGAGGGAGGGGCAAGACGAGAAGGATAAGGAGCAGGCGTGTCGTCGCAAGCCACCACGTACGTGGGCCAACTGGTTGCCGGCCTACCTCATATACATGGCGGTCTACCTCAGGGCCCAGCCGGATTTGGCAATTCCGATGGTCCAGTATTTGGACAATATTTACCGGGCGATGGTTGACTTCCCGGGCCCGTCGTGGTTGGCTTACGATGAGGAATTCCGTATGCGTATTCCCCTGCACCCCGAGATGAGGTGGGATGAGCCCTGCCAGAGGTTGTGGCTCCAGTACATGACTCCCACGCACCCTGCGCCTGGGGAGAGATACCATTGTGGACATGCGGTCCAGCGAGCGGCCCCAGCACAGGCTCCCCGCCAGGTGGCGGGGCAGGGGGTTCCAGCCCGCCTATTGTGCTGGACTTTCTCGTCCAATGGTTCCTGCAACAGGAAGAATTGCAAGTACAGGCATGAGTGTCCCTCCTGCGCTGGCCCCCATGCGGCCTCCGCTTGTCCCAGGCCTGGAGGGATGCGGGGCAGAGGAAGGGGCGGACAGGGGGTTGGCAAAACTGCCGCAGAGGGAGCTGGTTCATCAAAAGGCCCCCTCCCCAATTAATGTGGACATGTTGGAGCGTTGGCTCGCATTGTACCCGAGGGAGAAGGATGCGGTTTATCTTCTTCAGGGTTTTAGTCAGGGGTTCCGTATTCCTTTCGTGGGTGATAGGTCCCCCCAGGATGCCCGCAACCTTTTGTCCCTTAGGGGGAGGGAGGAAGTAGCTGCTGCCAGCATTACTAAGGAGGTCGATTTGGGCAGGGTTGCTGGCCCTTTCCCAACACCCCCGTTCCCTAACCTTAAGGTATCACCCTTGGGCTTAGTGCCCAAAAAGTCACCGGGCGAGTTTCGCCTGATTCATCACTTGTCCTACCCAGCCGGCCGATCGGTCAACGACGCTATCCCTGATGACCTTTGCTCGGTCAGGTATACGTCTTTTGACCAAGCCCTGCGCATGGTGCGCTCATGTGGCCCGGGTGCGCTATTGGCTAAGTGCGACATCAAGTCGGCGTTTCGCCTCCTGCCGGTGCACCCGGGCGACTTTGAGTTGCTGGGTTTTAAGTTCCGGGGTGAATATTACTTTGATAAGGCCATGCCTTTTGGCTGTTCCATATCATGCTCGGCCTTCAAGCGTTTCAGTACGTTCCTGCAGTGGGCTTTCGTCCGCAGGTCAGGGTCCCGGTCTGTAGCCCATTACCTGGATGATTTTTTATTCGGGGGTGAACGGGGCTGGGACACGTGCACACGTCTCCTCAACACATTTCAGACGCTAATGGAGGAACTCGGTGTCCCTTTAGCGCCCGAAAAGACCGAGGGCCCATCTACTAAGCTAGTATTCCTGGGGGTGGAGATTGACACGGTAGCGCAGGCTTCTAGGTTACCGGGGGATAAGGTGTCGAGGATAGTGGCCCTTATCTCGGACTTGCTTGCTAAACGCAAGGCATCACTGAGGGAACTGCAGGTGCTACATGGTCACCTCAATTTCGCTTGCAGGGTCGTCGCACCGGGCAGGGCATTTGCTCGGCGCTTGTGCGACGCCATGACAGGCTTATCTAGGCCCCACCATAGGGTTAGACTCACTCGGGGGATCAGGGCGGATATGCTTATCTGGCTCCAGTTCCTGAGGGAGTTCAATGGAGTATCATTTTGGAGGTCTGACCTCCTGGCTTCCCCTCGCTTTCAGATACAGTCCGATGCTTCGGGATCCCTGGGTTATGGGATGTACTTCAATGGGAAGTGGGCCTATGGTGGGTGGCCACCAGCCTGGGCAGGCACGGGTCACCTGCGTGATCTCACGTATCTGGAATTTTTCCCTATCCTGGGGGCTTTGATGCTATGGGGCGAGGAGTGGGCCAACTCGGTTGTCCATTTCTGGTGTGACAATGCGGCCGTTGTGCACATTGTCAACTCACAGACTTCCAAATCGCCCAGGGTCATGGACCTAGTGCGCCAGTTTGTGTTGCGCAGCCTGCGCCTCAATGTCCTCTTCAGGGCCAGGCATGTCCCGGGGGTCAATAATGATATCGCTGACGCTTTGTCCCGCCTGCAGATCTCCCGTTTCCATGCCTTGGCCCCGGATGCGGAGGAATTTCCCTCGCCACTCCCGGACGAGATATGGACCATTGGCAAGGAGAGGTGAACCGGGCGATTGGCTTGTCACTAGCGCCACGCACGCGTAAGGCGTATCACCACGCATTCAATTCTTTCAGAGATTTCTGTACCCGATTCCGGCTGCCAGAAACCTGGCCGATCCCAGTGACACATGTACTTCGGTTCATGGTTTACCTGCATGCCCAGGGCCTTGCACCTCGCACCATAGCATCTAGACTGTCAGCATTGGCTTTTATGGCCAAGGTGGGCGGTCGTGTGGATAGTACCGCTGACTTCCGTGTGAGACATGTTTTGGAGGGGTGGGTGCGGGAGCGTGGGCATTGCCCGGACGACCGCCACCCGATTTCCCCTGGGGTTCTTACCCAATTGGCCCGGGGCTGGCATGGCCTCTGTTTTGATAAGTACGAGGCAGCCCTATTTCACGCGGCTACAACGGTGGCCTTTTTTGGAGCGCTCCGCATCAGCGAGCTTGTGATGCTGTCTGAGGCGGATGCAAGTCGTAGGGCACTGGAACTCGAGGATGTCTATGTTGCCAAAGACTGGGCTCAGTTGAGGATACGCTCCTCTAAGTCAGATCAGCATGGCGTAGGCAGTGGTGTAAGACTGCTACGGTGTTCTTTGGCTGACATCTGTCCGGTTGGTGCCCTACAGGAGTTTATTGCACTGCGTAGCATGCACCATGGCCCGTTTTTCTGTCACCAAGATGGGTCTCCCCTTACTAAATTTCAATTTTGGAAGGTGACCGGCAAAACGCTGGCCAGTGTTGGCCTCCCAGGGGCTCGTTATGGCACCCATTCCTTCAGGAGAGGGGCGGCTTCCACTGCAGCTGCTTTTGGGTACTCCGGGGCTGACATACGCAGCATGGGAAGGTGGGGTTCGCAATGTTTTCAGTTTTATGTTCGCCCTCTTCCACCGTGAGTACCAGTTTTGTCACCGCACCTTTCTCTTCCTCATTTTTTCCTTACAGACCCTGGGTGTCGTATTACACCGGTGACAGTATGGCTGGTGGGCCATAGCTACGTGCACAGGGCAGCGCGTTATGCTGCGGCGACAGAGTGGGGACCCCGACTGGGACTGGGTGCATACGCAAGTCTCACATGGCATGGTAAGCCCGGGATGTTCTGGCGGGAGCTGTTGCCATTCCTTTTTTCAGGCCGGAATGCTGACCCGCCTGACATTCTGATCATACACCTAGGGGGCAATGATTTGGGCCGGTTCACCGGCTTATTGCTAAAGCATGCGATTTGCGGCGACCTTGCCTACCTGCATTACGTGTGGCCCGCCACAACCCTCGTTTGGTCGGACATGGTCCCGCGGCACACGTACAGGGGAGGTTTCGACCTCTGGGCCCTTGACCGCGCTAGACGCATGGTAAATAGGGCTGTGGCACGCTTCCTTGCCGACAAGGGTTGGGGGCGGGTCAGTCGCCACGCTGCCATTAGCCTACGAAATTACGGCCTTTATGCAGGGGATGGGGCCCATCTGTCGCGAGGAGGTATGGACCTCCTGTTGGGTGATTGGCGAGCAGGCCTGTTGACCGAGCTGACGGTCTGGGGGGGGGGGCATCGAGCCTTCTTTGAAGCCCCTCCGTGTGGCGGGTAGCACTGGTAAGGTAAACATTTATGACCCACAGGTATCCGGCAGGTTCGCAATTGACTGGACAACACTAGACAGGCATAAGTTGGTTAAACGTTGTCCGGTCAACGACGAACTAGGCGATGGGGTGATGGCTACAGCTAGACAGCATGCATCACCCCGTGATTTTACGGATACACGTCAGAGGGTGGGGTCATTAGCTAGATATTGACTACGGTCAACAATTTGTTTGTTGTCAACAAACAAATTGATACAAATAGATACATTGTAACAATTCCCGTGGGCAATTTTGGGTGGTACCTTACCAGTGTTACTTCGGCCTGCTTGCCTTAAGAATTATGATTGGTCAATTACCAATAGAAATTTATAATTCGGACTAGGGCATGAATCAATAAATGTGGCCCAATGCCGTTATCCACTTTCACCAGTGTCTGAGTCCTTTATTGGGGGGTGCGCCTGCAAAGAAGGATGAACCAAAACATAAGAGCACAAACAGTTCGAACCAAGAACTAAAGGGAGGCAGAATAGTCCTGATCCGTATTTAAGCCGTGGGGATGTAAGGTGGAAAAACGATGAATATAGAATGCTTCCCGTTGCAATAAATAACACTTTTCTCACATAACAAGGAGTTCCTAGATAAGTGGACCCTTATTCTCGATAGATGTTCGTTCGATCTTATCCTTCTTATAATTGATCAATGCAATCAAGAAGTGGAGAAGTGGAGAATTTAAACACTGATATACAGAAGATCAAAGATTCCTTTGCTTCTTCCAATGTCTCTTCCATTGCAAGTAAAATGAGTGCCCTGGACAATAAAATCAAAGAATTTAAGGATGGTTTACTAGCTTTTAAAAATAAAAAGTTAACTCGTGACCGAAATGATTAAAAGACTTCATGTATCTATAGGTGGCAGTTTGCCCGTCCGATTACATACAAGCAGGTTACTTGGCACAGACTGTTGGAGGATACTGATTTTGAAACAACTGATTCGGTGTGGTTGGAGAGTGAGAGGTCCAGTGCTAGGCCCCTACAGTATGGGGTGCCTCAGGGCTCGGTGCTCTCTCCTCTCCTATTTAACATATACATGAAGCCGTTGGGCGAGGTTATCCGTTCCCATGGGGTAAGGTATCATCAGTATGCTGATGATTCCCAGTTATATATCTCGGCCCATGGGGACCCCAGTGATGCAGTCAATGTCCTATCCAGATGTCTGGAAGCAGTTGGGGTCTGGATGGCAGACAACGGGCTACAATTGAATTCCTCCAAGACTGAGTGACTTTGGATAGGGGGTCCCGCGTTATCCAGGGAGCTGCCATCTTTGGTCTTGGATGGGGCTGCTTTGCCCCAGACAGACCCGGTACGCAACTTAGGGGTCCTCCTGGACTCGGGGCTGCAGGTGGCGTCTGTGGCCAGGAGGGCTTTCTCACAGCTTCGTGTCATCCGACAGTTGCGTTTGCTCCTAGACCGGGACTCCCTGCTCATGGTCACACATGCTCTGGTCACCTCCAGGCTAGATTATTGCAATGTGCTCTACATGGGGCTGCCCTTGTCAACCATTCGGAGGCTGCAGTTGGTCTAGAATGCGGCAGCCCGGGTGGTGATGGGGCACGGGCGTTATGCTCGTGCCTCACCATTACTTCGGGAGCTGCACTGGCTACCAGTTTGCCTCCGGGTGCAGTTCAAGGTGCTGGTTTTGACCTTTAAAGCCCTTCATGGTAGTGGGCCAGGATACCTTAGAGACCGCATCATCCCAAGAGTGTCCGCCCATCCAACCAGAGCGGATCGGAGGGGCTCCCTGATTGTTCCATCTGCAGAGGGGCTTGTCTCTCTGGCACACGAAGGAGGGCCTTTTCCGTGTCTGCACTGGCCTTGTGGAACCTCCTGCCTGTAGAGTTGCGGAAGCAGATGGAGCTGCTACCTTTCAGAAAAGACCTAAAAACCTGGTTGGCAGGGCAGGTGTGGGGCCCAGATGGAAGAGTGGCCCCCGCCTGTTGGCTTATAAATTAAGCCCCCATTTCTTTTAATTGTCTTTTTTTTTAATGTGGGTTTATGTGGGTTTTAAGAGGAATGGGGTAGGTGGGTGGGTATGTTGGGTTTTAATTGGTTTTACTGTTTTATGTGTGTTTTAACTTGTTGTGAGCTGCCCAGAGTCGGGTTTACCTGACTGGGCGGCATATAAATTTGAATATAAATAAATAAAAAATAAATATAGCAGATTCCTCGGCAGATGAAAGGACTCGTGACCCATATAACACTAGATTTCACTGTAATAAACAACTTACCACCAAGCATAATGCTGGCAGCGATTTTTTAGGCTCATGCAATGCTCGACGGAACAAAAAGAAGTAACACCTTCATTGGTATTCAACCTATCCCTAATGTTTTGGGGACATTAGTATTTGAGGGATTGTGTTTATGTTTGAGTCTGTATTAAATGCGGTAATGTTGTATTGTTAACATTGTAGAAATTGCCATTTTGTAGAGAATTCTAGTATAATTTATTTGTATTACCTGTATTGTACTTACTGTTGGTTTTTGTTTATATTTTGACTGTATATTGTGTTTTTGACTATGTTGTAATGCCGCCCAGAGTCGGCCATGTGCTGAGAGGGGTGGGGTACAAATTAAAATTGTTGTTGTTGTTGTTGTCGTCGTTGTCGTCGTCGTTGTCGTTGTCGTTGTCGTTGTCGTTGTCGTTGTCGTCGTCCCAAAGAGCGCTTACAGTAAGAGAAATCCAACTTTTAGATCTAGGTTTAGGATTTGTTCCGACTCCGAAGTATTCGTCCTTTAAGACATGCATAGACATCTTCAAACTGATTCGATTACTTAAATTGCAAGCCTTCTTTAAGGACTCGCCTGGACGTTCCAACATTTTTGCTCCCCGGTCCACCTTCACTCCCGCCATTGACAACCCTGCCATCGAAGTATTTAAAAGGGTTGTGTTACGGGACATTACTCCTTTAGAAAGTCGATACCACTGCTCTTTCAATTTGTCCCGTGAAGACATGCATCTCCTTGAAGGCTTGGGCAATGACCCTCACATTATTATCAAGGTGGCAGATAAAGGTGGTGGGGTAGTAGTCATGAATAGGACTAACTATATGGAAGAGGCTCGCAAACAGCTGTCTAATCGCAATTTCTATCATACTTTGGATAGGGACCCAACTGCTCATGTTTCTAACATTATTAAGGTGGTGCTACGGGAGGGGCTTGCCATGGGATATATCTCAGAATCCACTTTTTGTTTCCTATTGAATTTACATCCGTGGGTACCTATTTTCCACTTCATGCCGAAAATTCACAAACACACGCCAGGGTCTACCCATGTACCATGCAGACCAATCATAGCAGCCAACGATGCTCTGTTGGAACCCATTGCCATATACATTGATCACCACATTTGTTCTTTTGCCTCTGACACTCCCTCTTACGTTAAGGATTCCTCTCATTTCATGCAACAGTTAGAATATTCTTTTGTCCCAGATGATCATATTTTGGTTACCATGGATATGTCATCTCTTTATACTAATATACCCCTACAGGAAGTCCGGACTTTAATTGAACATCATTTATCTTCACGTACACACTCCGATCCTCCCACACATTTTCTTTTAGACCTCCTTGACATAGCTTTTGAGCACAATTTCTTTCAGTTTATGAATACATTTTATTTACAGATACAAGGCGTTGCCATGGGATCAAATTTTGCCCCATCGGTAGCAAATATCTACATGAATAATTTTGATCGTACATTTATCCTCAATCCATCTGTCAATCCATTTCTTTCTGACATTTTGATTTATAAACGTTACATCGATGATTTGTTTTTTGTCTTTTCCAATCTGGCTTCTGTTATTAGCTTCATGACATGGATCAATTCTTTACATGATCATTTATCATTCACACACACACACAGTCAGCCCACATTCTGTATCCTTTTTGGATCTAGAAATTTTTGTTTCTGCTAACAAACTTAACATGCGCTTATTCAACAAGCCCACTGACAGGCATGCTTATTTACAGTTTCACTCGTATCATCCTCATTCTTTGAAAAACAACATTCCGTACAGTTTATTTCTCTGAGCAAAACGGAACTCTACCCATGATTCTGACTACAAATCAGCAGCCACTAGCATCCGTCAATCACTCCAACTTAGGGGGTATCCTGTCCATATCATCAACAATGCATACAGGAAAGTTACCTTTAGATCTAGGAGTTCCATGTTCCAGCGTAAGGAGAAGAACAAGAGAAATAACATCTTTTGGTCCCTGGACTTCACTCCCTTAGCTCAACAGATCAAGAAAACTATTCACAAACATTGGCACATCCTTGATTTTGTCTCTGGGTGTAAAGACAAACCTATGATTGGGTTTCGTAAGACCAGAACCATAGCTGGCATCCTATCTAGAACTGATTGTCTGCCCATACAAGCTCCCTCTTCTACATCGCCTGTAGGACATCATCCATGCGGGCACTGTAAGTTTTGCCGATATATGTGGAGAACTGACGAGATTGTCATCCCGAGTAGCACGTTTAGACTTCAACTTTCCCGTTTGTCCAATTGCAATTCATGAGACGTGAATTCATGAGACTTGCAATCTAGCCTACGTGGGTCAGTCCGGCAGACCTTTGAAAACCAGGTTGGGGGAACATCTTTCACGCATCCATAACAACGTGATTATTGCCCCTCTTGTCTCTCATTTTATTGGTTAAAAACATGCCTTAACGGACATGCGGGTTGCTGTACTTGAATCATTTTCCCCCCGCCAATTTCATGTTATGGACAAAGAACATTTTTTTATTGCAACGGGAAGCATTCTATATTCATCGTTTTTCCACCTTACATCCCCACGGCTTAAATACGGATCAGGACTATTCTGGTTCGAACTGTTTGTGCTCTTATGTTTCGGTTCATCCTTCTTTCTCTTTAAATCACGGTGCTTATTTTCCTTGCTAATTATTGTTACTGTATTCACATGAGATTTCCCGGGAACTATATGTAGTAGCCAGAGTGCAAGTTTTCTTAACGCTCTCACCCATGATGAGAATACTACTAGAGGTGATTCTGAGTGCGTTTTTACAGGTATTTATTGTATTGCTGTTAATACTATCTTATATTGCATATCATGCTTTTGTCATTGCATTCCTAGTATTATTGTGAGGTCTTGGTTTCTTTTTGTTGCAGATCTTGACAAAGATCACGAAATATCTTTTACTGGAAGGATATCAACTTGTACTTTCTGCAACGACGTTGTTCTCCTAGATATATATTCATAGCCTTCCTGGCTGCCTCACCTTGTACCTCTCTTTGTTACCTACGGACTTTGATATAGGACCTTTAATATGGACTTTTGATATGGACTTTTGGATATGAACTATTAGACCTTGCTTCTATTGTATATGGACTCTTCGATACGGACTTTGTGACTAGGCTCCTTAGCAACCATTTGTTCTATTTGTTCAGATTGTTACATCTAGATATTCTCAGAAGTTGCTTATACATGTACATTGTGGCTTTTGGCCACCTGGTTTCTACCTGTTTGTTTGTCTAGTCTTCATAATATTTTTCAAGTCCCCAGCTACGTGTTGGTTATACCATCCATATTTTAGTTGGTTCTCCCACCCTCAATTGCAGTTCCAAGGGAGGCTGAGGCAGTGCTGGGGGGGGAGTGTGGAATTCCTGAGGAGGAGGGTCCTGTCAGCTCCTCCCCTTCATCCTCAGAGTCTTCATCCCCAAGGTGGGCCGGTTCAGGGGCCAGAGGTGGGCCGGGGGCCGGAGTCACAACAAAACAACACAGAAAATGGAATAAGGGTGTATGTATTTGGGTGTCTTCAATATACTGAAAACAGCGGATTCTTTAGAGTTTGTAGTCTGGCTTAGAGTTTAGGAACTCAAATCATTTTTAATGTATCTCTTCCCAGCTGTTTTTGTTTTCTGCAGTGTACTAGAATTAAAAATATTGACTGGAATTCCAATGTCTCTTTTTAGGATTCAGATAAGACTTTCACTCTTTAATTAGGATGATCTGTTTCATCATCTTGATGGGAAAACACATGGTATCAACTCCCTGGTTTTTACAGATGGGAAACAAAACAAAGAAAAAAGCCTTGTGGTCTTTGTATACAAGCCAAAGACAAGAGCGGCTGATACCTTTTATTAGACTACTAAAATCTCTCACACAGAGCATTCAACTCTACATGAATCTTTGTTCATTGGGACAAGATTCTGCAGGCTCCATTTTTGAAGCTTGCTTTAAACAAGGAGCCTGCCCCACATATCAGACCATGGGTTTTGCTAGTATGATTGATTTTTTTCCTGCCTCACCACAAAGTCTCCAACACCAAGGTTGATGAAGACACACACTTTGATGTTTTTATTAGTAGACTAATGAAAGTATGGCCAACCTTTATTTCCATTTAGATGTTGCACACTCACAATTGTGATACAGTAAAACCTCACTTTCCAAGTATAATGCATTCCATGGGATCACTCTTTAAGTGAGTTGCTCTTTAAGCAAAATGCAATATCCCATAGGAATGCATTGAAAACCAAATATTCCATTCCAGACCTCAGAAAAAAGCCCCCAAACCATCTTTATGTTTAAAATGCTTTATAAAGTGCATTTTAACTGCATAAAAATGCTTAACAACCAACATAGAATCCCCCCTCACACACACAGAAAGCATAATGGTGATTAAAGTCATGCAAAAATGCAAGATATACAAATGCCCCTCCAAAATTTCAAACTAAAAATGATCCAAGAACAAACAGAAAATGGTTCCCACACTCCATTTTAATACAGCAATCCCCAAACTCCATTTTAAAAAACCTCCAACCACCCCTCAAATCCCCACAAATGTTGAATCAAATACTTCCTACCTTTGAACTGCTCAAGAAATCCAAGATCTGCTCAAAAAAATCCTGTAATGGAACTCCAAAAATTGCTTCAAAAAAGCTCCTTTTCCACACTCTGCTGCTGCAACTCACAAACTCCCCTCCCAGGCACAATGCAGCATGGGAGAGAGAAGTTTCAGCTGCTGTGTGATTTTTAGTTGCCACATGAGGGTGCTAACAATTTCCAGTCGTTAAGTGAATTAGTCGCTCTATGAGCTTCTCCTTCAATGAGAGTTTACTGTATATATAGACTGTTTTGGGTGCCAAATTGATAGATCTTTTCTCATTTCTAATTCTTCCCGTTCAGAATTCCAGAGGAAATCAAAGGTTTATTATTATTTTGATTTTTATGAGAAATCCAGTGGAACTACTTTGATTCTTTAAAAGGACTAAACCAGTGATGGAGAACCTTGGCACTCCAGATGTTCTTGAATTTCAATTCCCAGAAGCCCTGATCAGCAGGAGTGCTGACTTGGGCTTCTGGTAATTGAAATCTAAGAACATCTGGAGTGCAAAGGTTTACCATCAAGGGACTATACTGTAATTTATATTCTTACCTCACAACACATCATATCACTTTGTGGATGAAAAAGATTCTTGCTCCAAATGTGTTGTATATTCAAAATGAATTTCTATTGGAAAAGTAAAGTCTACCTGTCTCTGCACTTCAGGTCCAAAACATAACTTCTCATTGTTGTTTTTAAAAGGTAGTTACTTCTAATGTAGGAAGCCAACTGGCTGGATAGCTGAATGATTTAGGTATCTGGCTATGTAGCCAAAGATTGGGAGCTCACTTCCCCACTGTGCTTCCAGGGAGAAGACCCATCTCCTGTGGCCTTGGGCAAGTTGCACAATCCCAGAACACCCCAGAGGAAGAGAATGGTAAGTTACTTCTGTGTATACTCTCTACCTAGAAAACTCTGAAAAGGGTTTCCATAAGTCAGAATTAACTTGACAGGACATCATCATCAATGTACTGTATGTAATAGGAAGAAGGAAATCACTTTCCACTTTTCGTCATTTACAATTGAAATATAGAAGAGTCTTTAACCCATATCTTGTGGTAATGCTCAGTCATGGCTCCCTTTTGATAATGAACAACAGAACATATTAAATTGTACTTGGAACAGTTCTGGACTTGCAACTTACAACTGGGATACATTGCAGCAGAACTGGTAACTGGAAACAGATATAGACTGTGAATCTTAAGCTTAGTCTTAGTGGCAAATCATATTTTATTTTATAGAACAAAAGGTCCCCCACTGTACCATGTGCTGCACAGAAAATGTCATGGACCTGCCCATGAATGAGAAAAGTGTGCATATTATCAGAATAAAATTCTTCTTCTTTCGTGTCCCAATCAAACTTTGGACTGCCAAAATGAAGCTACTTTTGTAGCTTTGTTGTTGGTGAAACGTAAATTGTTAATGGTACATGTTTCTGGTAGTAATCAGCAGACTAGCAAATGAGCCATATTCTGTATCTGTCCACATTCACACAGCATGTTGTTGTCCGCCAGCATCCCGCACTTGAGCATGTTGGTCTTACATTTAGGTACCCCAATTCTCAGCCTACTCATGGTCCTCCAAGTGACATAAGGGAGGTCAAATTCCTCAGCCATTTTGGCAGTCCAAAGTTTGATTGGGACACCAAAGAAGAAGAATTATATTCTGATAATATGCACCCTTTTCTCATTCATGGGCAGGTCTATTACCATCTTCTGTGCAGCACATGGTATAGTGTAGCAGGAGACTTTTAGTTCTGCAAAATAAAATAAAATATGCTTTACCACTAAGACTAAGCTTAAGATTCGCAGTCTATATCTATTTCCAGTGACCAGTTCTGCTGCAATGTATCCCAGCTGTAAATTGCAAGTTGAGAAGTCCTCCTTTAATGTTATTGTTTGTCCAGTTACCTGTAGGTATATGTATTAGGTTATTGAGTAAGGTGGCAGAGAGGGGGTTAAAAATGGACAGGTTTTTAATTTCTGTAGGAACAAAAATAATTCTACATATTTTGAAGTTGAAACTTTTCAGGTGAACTTAGCAGATGGTTCTGAAGGGCCGTGTTACTCACCATACTGCAATCCTGGTTACCATACATTATGGTTTCAGTGGATCACAGTACTTAAGTAAGATTGTCTACTTTTAATGCTTTCCGCACTTGCTACTATTGGTTTGCTTCCTTCTCCCTTCGGATACAATGTTGACCATATCACGAAGGGAAAAGATAAGTTATCTGAGGTTTGCTACTATTTTGTGTACTGAACCAAAAACAGAAGTTGAGCAAACAGTCATAGCAAGAGAAAGGATTGAAGAGTAGTATACTATCAATGCTACAGATGTCCCAGCTACTTTCCTCCCCTTGTTTTTTTTCCCCCATCATTATCATCATCTTCTTTTTCCAAAGTGTGGTTCCAATTTGCATAGTAATGTGTTGGGCATATACTGTATACTCTGAACCTATCAGGGCTCAACACATCACTAAAACGTTTGTGATGGACATTTTCTGATCCCATTTCAAAGATTGGTCTTTTAGAGGAGATAAAATATAATTGTAGTTGCAATATTTTAAAAAAGACATTAACATATTAGCACAATAGTGCTTAAATTAAAGAGTGTTAACAGCATTATCTCTAAAATGGAAAAATTGGCAGACTTTTTCAGTTGCCATCATTTTAGCAATGCGGTTATTCCTTGATTATGCAGGTGCAGCCAATTGTTTTTGTAAAAAATAATAATAGAGGAATAGTGTGTTAAACCACAGCTATTCCAGACAGAGAAAAATTCACTTCAGTTGGCCTTGGTTTGTCCCAAGCAAGAGCAGAGTTTATTGGGGCATATGTGCCCTCAGCCAACATTTAAGAATCTACATCTCCATTTTCAGGAGGTATCTGAAATTCTTGTTAGAAACCTCACCACCACCACCTCATCTTGTTTTCTCAAGCTATTATTTTAAAGGAAATGATGTGCTAATTAAAAGCAATCCATTCAAGAGGCTCCTCAGACATCACATCCTGAGCTCAAGTTAGGCTGGTCAGGACCCATTAAAAAGTGACATAGTGCTGAATTCCACCCCTGAAATAAACTCAGGATAAAAAATAAAAGCCTCAACACTTGAGCAAGGACAAAAAAGGACCAGACAAAACTCAGGAAGGCAAGGATCTGTCACTCTTCTTATCAAGGCAACCAAAGCAATCAATTGGGGGGGGGGGGGGCAGACTTTTACAGAAACAAATGTTGCATCAGGATAAAATAGCAGCTAAATGAAAGGCATAGGGAGTGTGGTGCCTTAGTGGTTAAGATGCTGAACTTGAAGACTGGAAGGTCAGCAGTTTGAGACCTAAGTGCTGCATGACAGAGTGAGCATCCACCTCTGTCCCAGCTCCTGCCAACTTAGCAGTTGGAAAGCAAGAAATTGCAAGTAGATAAATAGGTACCACTTTGGTGGGAAGGTAAAGAGCATTCCTTGCACTCTGGTGTCTAGTCATGCCTGCCACATGTCCATGGAAACATCTGCAGTCACAGACAGTTCTGACTCTTTGGTTACAAACAGAGATGAGCACTGAACCATATGATCGGATACGACTGGCTTTTGAGCAAGGGCGACCTTTACCATCAGTCTAAATGTAAGTGTTATAAAAAAAGCACTTCACCCACATGGTGAGAAGGGTACCATCCACTCAAAAGGCCCATTCCTATACCCATTTGGCACCTTCGATCATTCCTAGGTGCATTAACGTCCTGTTCTGTGTATATCGTCCAATCCTTTGGTTTCCTCCAGAAAATTGTGCTATATTTCATTTTGCCTTTGCTTCTTTTTTGAGAGCCTAATGAGCCTTCAGCACTTAGGTTTCCCTTCCTTCTTTCTTCTCATAATAGTTGTATTTTCAAGAAAGAGGATTCCATTGAATATGCACATCACAATGTATACTTGTGGGGCATGGTGGCTATTGTCAACCATTGTATGGCTTTCTTTTTTCGGACTATCTACTTTAGAATCTCAAACAATACTTCTTTGAATATGTCAAGGCAAAAATGAAGAGATATACCAGGTTAACAGAAGATGGAAGAAATGCTATTACATTTAGATCCAGTTGGAAAATTGCAGACAACAACATATACCTGGGTCAGCCCCATGGATTGTCTATTAATGGGGAGGGGTGTGTGTGCATGCACTGAGGTCCAATAACACAAAGCTATTTTGCAAGACACAGGGCTCCCACCCACACCCAATAAATATGGGGATTGGCATGTGGAGCATGCTGTGTTGAGGAGATTGAAGCTTGATTGTGGTTTCATATCTAGCATTCCAGAGTAAGTTGAGAACTATAGACCTTATTCATAATTATGGAGTGGAAATGGGGGATGGGATTGCCTTTAGTTGAACATGGGCTTTAAAAGAATTCTGAGAAATTTATGTTTTCTGTGCATTAATTTCTTTCAAAATTAGCCCAAAACTAGAACGTGGCACCATTGAGACTGTGGCAAAGGCTATGTGAAAAGGTGTCATGTATGGCTGAGTTACAATTGTTCATGGAACTTAAGGGATCTGAACCCATTAAGAACCAGTCTGGTCAGGTTATCCTGCTATGGTAATAGAGTAGACCATACTGTGAACAATTCAATGCCAAGTGTCAAGGGGAAGTTAACTAACCTGAAAACCTAGAGGACTAATGGCTTGGCTGCCAAAGTCCACACAGAAGGGTGATGGTCCCCAAGTGGATTAAATCCCACTTTACTCCATCCTGATGGAGAGCAGCAGCTTCATCAATACTGGCCTGGGGGTGAGGAGAACTTTGCATCCCAAAAGGGCTCAAGACCAGAAAGTGACTCACAGAACTGGATCAGTGGTATGGGGGTTATGGAAGGCAGATGAAAGGCCACCGCGTTATATTCTCAGGTCAGTCTTCATGGCTAATTGCCATGATGATCGCCAATATTCAGATTTAGATATGGCAGGAGGAGGAGGGAGAGGAGGAGAAGAAGAAGATGATGATTATGATGATTTTCATTGTTATTTTGGAAATAAAATTTTTGTTCTTTTCCATTCAAAGCCTCATTTAAAGAACTGCTTTACAGAGATTTGTGTGGTACTGCACAGAGCCATAAATTAATGTTTTAAAAGCCCTTAGGAATTGTACAGTCCATTTCTGCTAGTCTGCCATGGGAAACACTAAACTTGGGGCATAAGGAACTTGGACATACTTCAACCAGACTTCAGGCTCAGAAGCTGAGCCGTGAGCCTCTTTCCCCCATTATGTGCTGGGGTTTTTTTAAGAGTGATTTTTTGTAAATTGTATTATTGTATATTATTGTATGGGGTTGGGGGAGAGTGCAGCGGAGTACTGCTGTGTCGATTGTATGTTATATTGTGCTTTGTAATACTGTATTTGTGTCTATTTCTGAAATTTTGCTGTATTGATTGTATTTTTGTTATGATTGATTTATGCTTAATGCTTGAATTTATTCTGCACATTGTATTATGTATTTTGGCTGATATGCTTATTGATATGTTTTTTAATATGTCCTTTTTATATACTGATTGTTGATATTTTGTTGTGTTGTACTGATATATTGTATTATTGTGGAATTTTACTATAATTGAATATGTTGTTAACCGCTTTGAGTTTGTCATTGACAAAGGAAAGCAGTATATAAGTTTAATCATCATCATCATCATCATCATCATCATCTTGGAACTGGTTGGTGTCAAAATTATGTTTCCCCCTTCCTTTATGTAGCCTGCCTAAGCACTCTCCTGCCTATGTGACTATGCAGCAGTGATGCAAACAGAATGGGATTTAAGTGCTACCATCTACGGCAGTAGTATTTGGTTTCAGTTTAATTCCACTTTTTAAAAAATGTCTTTTCACTTCAATAAGCTTTGTTAAGAGCTTCTGGTGTCCATGTGAAGCTCCAGAATGCTTTAAGAATGCTACTGCTGAGCACCACAGCCTTAACAGATGCATCTTTTAGGCACTATGAGGTGGTATTGTACTCATCATGGAAGTTCCAACCCTCTACGGGGTTTTGTGGCAGGCAGTGCTAGAGTGATGGATCTTAGTCTCAACTCTGTCTGTTCACTGCCAGGCAGAACTAACACTTCAAGACATTTTACTTCATTGTTATCCACCACACCGGAGAAAGTTGGCCAGTGTGTAAAAGGAGAGTGTGAGGGTCACTCCTCCAAGCAACAGCCCAGTTATACACCTCAGATCTTCTGACAACTTTAACAAAAGAGATTATTTTTTGTGACTAGCTTTGTGAATCACACCTCTACATTCTTAGAACACTTGGCATTCACAGAATGACCACTTGCACGATATCAGAGTTCTGCAAGTATGGATGCTCAGTGGGATTATAGCCAAAATCTTGTTCTACATGATCTAGTAAGTATCACAACTGGACAGGGGTTTGCACCTGATGTTTCCACAGATTGAGAGCCCAATGCTATAGCTGCTAAATTACAGTAGCTCTCAAAATGGAGACACAATTTATTGCAGAAATGAACTAACATTGCTTCACTTCTACCAAGTTTAAAGAAATGTCCACAACTACAGATTTAAATTGGTAGTACTGTATAGTCATTCCCTCTTCCTTGAAAATCCAGGGCAGGAATCTTTAACAGGGAGTTCTCAGAGTGCACTGAACTATAACTTCCCAAGGTTCTCCGAGGGAAGATGACAGAATTATAGCACACTCCTATGCATATTATCTTAGATGTAAATGGAATATAGTTCTAGAGAAGTAAGCCTTTCTGTGGTGCAGAATCAATATGATTTATAGAGGACAACAGCATCCCTGCTATGAAGGAAATTTCATTGAACTCAGTGATGTGTAAGTGAATTTTCGAGTGGGTTGTTAAGATACTCAATAATCTTGCACCCTCTTTGTCTTAATTCCAGTCTTGGAAACATTACAACCTGTCAAATTCCTTGCACATGCTTTGAATAAATAAATCTGTGCTTTGTTAGACTCTTATGGCTTAACCTAGACCTTCAGTTTAAACTCCATTAAAGCTGTGTCAGTTATTTTTCTTTAAGTCCATGAAATCAGTGCCCCGAACATCTGGCTGATGCATAGCAGATGATTCTGCTTTCTCTAAGATAGTCTCTTACCTAAAGAAAGCCTACTCTAGCATGATGATGCCAGATAGCTGCTCTTGCCTATGCACCAGATTTCCTGGACACAGCATGCATGACAAAGCATCACTTTGAAACATACCTCTCTTGATCCTGACATTTCCTATTTTTTGTCAAGTATTTCTTGATGTTGTTGATTCTGCACCTCTGCATACCTGTCAAGTTTCGGGAAATTTCTGTAAAAACCCCGTATTTTATACTCTTTCCCGCTGTCATCCCATATTAGTTAGACTGGAGTTAAACTGGAGGCCAGCACAGGATAAGCATAGCTGTCCAGTTTCCTGTTTTGGCCGGGAAATTTCCCTTATTTGACAGAAATTTCCCAAAACTTGACAGGTATGACCTCTGCCTTCTACCTCATTGGAACATACAATCCCCATCACTATGCAAAGGTAGTGCCCCTTGGTGGGGATGATGATGGTGATGATGGTGATGATGATGATATACATCAGCCAAAAGTAAATATTTATCATTCTGATCATAAATTCCCAATAAGACATATTCTCAGATAACTGTAGATAAGGTTGCATTCTTTGAGGTCTAATTTGTTCATAATCATAGCTTGAGTTCTTACCTATTAGTCCTTCCATTTTATTCTGAAGGAGCATTTTTTGCCCGGCCAGCCGGGCATGTTTCTTGTGTGTGTTGGAGGTTAGGGGTGGTTTTTGTGTGTGTTTACACACACACACAGGGCAGGTTTGAAATGTGCAGCCCAGTAGGGGTGTGTGTGTGTGTGTGTGTGTGTGTGTGTGTGTGTGTGTGTGTGTGTGTGTGTGTGAGAGAGAGAGAGAGAGAGAGAGAGAGAGACCGGGTGAATACCTCTGGGGAAGTTGTTTGCTTCCCTTGGTGGGGGTGTGTGTGGCGAAGGCACCAGTGCTGTCTACCTCCCCCCCTTGAAAGCGAAACACTTCCTCGGGAAGTAAAAGCAGCGAACGAAGTCTTCGTCTCCCTGAGTGAAGTGGAAGGTGTGTGGGGCGAAGATGGGCTCTCCCCCTCTTCTCCCCACTATGTTAGCCAGCTTGGCGCATCAGTGGTTTTTTTAGCGCACACGCGCCGGCTTCCCAGCATTCTCCGCGCTCGCGCCCATCAGCCTGATTGGCTAAGGGGTTGCGCGGCATGGAGGATGCTAGGAACCGTAGCTTTATTTTTTTGGTTCCAATTTGTGGGGCGGTTGCCCCACTCAGTGGTCAGACCCTTGTGGTGATGCTCTTAAGGTAAGTGTGGGCGGCTCGGTACATGATAGTAGAGATGGGTACAGGCATGCATGCCAGACACCAACAGCCCACGCCCCTTCTTATAGGTAAAGATAAGAGCTTGTCTACATGGGTTCATTTGGAATAGACTTATGAGGGCTAAATAGGGTCACTTAAGGCCATGTAAAGGTCTGATACACTTTTGTGTGGTCCATGCATCTAAATAGCATACACAGCTCAAGTGACCCTATTTGGTCTGCCTCCTCCCTCTGTTAATTACTGTGAAATGGTTTGTGAAGAGAGTTACTTGGCAAATGAAATCCTTTATTCATAAAGGAGTTGTATTTGAAAGGTACATATTATCATCGACAACAGAAATATTAATCTTTCATATATATTAACATTCAGTGAGTTTCAGAAAATAATAAGTATAGTGCATCTCAGAGCTATTAATTACGAGGCTTTATTTAATTTATTTCCACAGTGATTAGTTGCATTTCTTTTAAAAGTACAGTAGTGTCTAATTATGCTGACTATTTGTCTGTCTCCTTTAGAAGTGGTCATCTGAATGATTAGAATTTTACTCATGGGATACTTGCTCAGCTGTTTCATGTTGGACTCTGTCTTTGGTGTTTGCCATTCAAAGCTGGCTATCTTGGTGGCTGCATGTCCTGGGAAGCTGAAGAGTTCTCCTGGGTTTTTAAAATACTGTCCTTACTGACAGTTTATTCCTCTGTGTCATGATATAGGAAGGCACTGCTGGCAATTAATGGCACATATTGCATTGGAAGAGGAGAAGGTCTATGAACGTGTCCTGGTGATGTGGGTGATGCCGTTATGAGGTCCTGTTACAGAAGAGACACACAGGAATAAAATTGGTATGTGAATCTGACACAGTGTCTGGTTCCCATGTCTGTTGTAGATGGTGAGTAACCACTCCAGGCTGGACAGCTTATGTGTCAGCACATACAAGCCTATTGCCGAGTGCTGTGAGAAGGAAATTGTCATTGTTCAGAATGGGCTGCAGACCACTGAAGATACATTGGAGTGGTTTTAGCTGGCAACTGTACAGGAGGATTTTTCTGAAACAGATTTTCCAGTTGAATGAATGCCCTTGTCAGACCTCCCTCCCCTGAAAGACCAAACACAAATCTTCAGGCAGAGTGGTTGCTTTAGTGTCTTTGAAGTTTCACTGTGATTTAATGTGAAATTAGTGGCTTAAACTGGACAAATGGTGGCTTAAACTGGTCTCTTTTACACTGTAGTCAATAGGGCCTTCATACATTCAGTGCTGATTAAGGTGAAGAAAATGAGGTTTTCATCAAAATAAGTTGTATTTTTGATATGGTTTGCTCAGTTGGAAGTAAGGAAGTCAAGCATTTCCTAACCATTATATAGGTTGTGTTACATGACAACACATGTTGTTGAAGTTCTTAATAAACAGATATACACAACATATATTTTAAAAAAATATTCCTTCAGCTTCACATTTATCAGTTTCCAACTGCATGTTTTCCCCTCCTGCAGCAAACAAACCACTCTTACTTTCTCTTCTAGGTTTATTTTGTAGCAAATTATTCCTTGTTAACTCCAGTCCCACTCCCAAATCCTGTTTTGACTAGCCAAAGCAAGTTCTATAGCAAGCATAAGGCAGCATAAACAAACCCACACAAACTAATTTGGACACAGATTTTTATATTTCCTTGAGTTTTATGATAGAAACCTTGCAGGAGGAAAGCATAATCGGAGGATCTCACAATTTCTAAGATTCAAACACAAAACCAATAGGGAAGCAATTCTCTTTGAAGCCTGTTAGTTAAGCTTAATTCTGTAGCGCCATATTTGCAGCCTTTATAAACCAGGCTTTAGGGACAGTATGTGTACAGATGTGTTCATTCAATAATTCATCTGCAGGCAAATGGATGAAGAGCCCTGCTTTAATATGATCAAAGTTTAGCAGGTTGTAAAATTCACCTGGCTTCAATCTTGGCAATGAGTTGAACGCAAAGAGCAGGCTTTGGGCAACTTGAAGGGCCTTACTAGACCATACCTGTCAATTGCGGCTCCGGAAAATACAGGACCTGCACAAACGGTTCTGCGCAGGTCGCCTTCTACGCATGCATAGAATGGGGCTACGCAAGCGTAAAACCCTTCTACGCATGCGTAGAAAGTTACCTGCACAGAAGGGCTGCGCAGTACCTCCTTTCCCCCACTGCCAAATTCCTGGGTTTCAGCAGCACAGGGTGGGAAATGGCGCAAATCGGCGCCGAAAACCGTGAAATCCCAGCCAGTCTGGGATGGTTGACAGGTATGTACTAGACTTACAATTTTTCATTTGCAAGCAGTGCACGCTTAAGAGGAAAAGGACTGTTTATTATAACAGAAGCCTGCTTTTGCCTTGCATTTAGTCAACTGAGAGATAGCAAAACACTTATGACTAACCTGGATGAAGTGTGTTGCAAGATGAGGAAACAGTGTGATCTGGATCTGGAATTTGCAGCCAGAAGCTTATCAAAAGTTCCAACAAGCACATCGCTGTGTGGCTTCCCTCCCAATTCAGTGTTGTGGCAGTTTGACATTTGCTAAAATGCTTCACACCAAATTTTAATCTGAATTATTTTTCTCAGATTTTTGAAAGGAGGCTACACTGATACTATTTCAAGCATGCAAAACCTCATTTTGCAAAGTAGAAGAACTGTTTGGAAGGACAGTACAGCAAAACCCCAACTTACATATGCCTCGAGTTACATAAAATTTGACTTCCATAATGATTTTGTGCTAAAACCATGTCCTGATTTACATGATTTCCTATGGGTTTGCTTCGAGTTACATAAAGATTCTTTTTCCTATGAGTTTGCTTCGAGTTACGTAAAAATTCATTTCCCTATGGGTTTGCTTCAAGTTACATAAAAAAACGATTTAAGCAAAAGCCTTCGGAACGTACTTTTTCATAAGTAGGGGGTTTACTGTACTTGAAAACTGTTACAAATTACCCGCAAGAAGATATTGTGCCTGGTTCTAAAAATTACTGTGTCCATCACTCTATGCCAGATTAATTTGACATCACAAAATGCCACCACCATTCAGAAAAACTGTGTCTTTACAAAAAGGAAAGATAAATTGTGGATGCAGTAACAACAGCCAGAAAGGCAGCAACCAATTTTGTTGCAACAAAGAACCTCTTAGTCCAGCAAAGACTAATGCAGTAATAGCAGGAGATCTTGTGAACTGGAGTCTATTTGATTAGATACTGTAAAAACTATGTTAGCCTTTAAGTGGCTCAAAACAATCCAACAGGACAACAGTTGCACAAATCAACTCCCCCAAAATGTTCAAAGTACACACTGTTTTAATTATCTAAAAACCCATATATTAGTGATACGTTTACAGTCAATCAGTACAAATTTATTGGATCTGAATGTCAATACAGAATTGGCATATCATAAAATCTTAATCATCTAGAATCTTGATTACCCAAAACAGCATTAGAATTTAATCTTAATCTCCTGGATTCTGCACAATTTTAATCATGTACAGAACTTTGATTATATCTTAATCAACTTAACTATATATATTCTTAATCACACATGGACTTTTGATGGCAGCGGGCATCCAGGTATGTTTCTGCTATTGTCTTCTTAGGGTGAAACTCATTGCAAAGTTCCTTCTGTTGTGTATATTTCAGTCACATATTCTGAGAACCTGGTCATCATAGTTCATCTTCATAATTTAAATAAAAACCTGACTTGGTGTATAACACTACTCCATCTAGTATTACCCATGACAGCTGAAGGGGTAAAAGAGGAAGTAAAAACTAAGATCCAGTATTAAAGCAGTGTACTTTTTATTTATAATTTATCTGCAATGTTACCTGCTAGTAAATCACTCACATAGAATTAAGTTGCCATCAGCTTCTTTGTTGGTCATGGGGAATTTCTTTTTCTTTCTTGTCCTGGACTGCCCTGGACTGCCAAAATGAAGCCACTTTCTTGGCTTTGTTGTTGCCCAAACTTAAGTCCTCATCAGTGCATGTTTGTGACAGAAATTGGCAGACCAGTAAATGGGCTAAGACGCTGACTGGGAGGTGGAAGGTCGGCAGTTTGATTCCCGAGTACTGCAGGATGGAATGAGCTCCCGTCTTTCTTCCAGCTCCTGCCAACCTAGCAGTTCGAAAGCAAGAAATTGCAATAGATAAATAGGGACCACTTTGGTGGGAAGGTAACAGCGTTCTGTGTGCTCCGGTGTCTAGTCATGCCTACCACATGACCATGGAAACGTCTGCAGAAGCAGACAATGCTGGCTCTTTGGCTTTGAAACAGAGATGAGCACTGAACCCTGGAGTTGGATACGACTGGCTTTTGAGCAAGGGAAACCTTTACTTTTACCTTTATCACATTCACAATACATGTTGTTGTCCGCCAGCAGCCCCCACTTGAGCATGTTGGTCTTGCATTTAAAGACTCCAACCCTCAGGGTCCTCCAAGTGATGTAGGGGAGGTTTAGGGTCCTCCAAGTGATGTAGGGGAGGTTTAGTTCCTCAGCTATAGCCTCCTTTACTATTGTTCCCTCTCCAGTGAGCTTCTTCCTCTATCTTCTCATTTGGTTTTGCTCTTGCGTACCCTCAAGAATGTTTGTTCTTGCCATAAAGCAATTCCTGAACCTAAGCCTGCAGACTTGAGGCTCGTGGGCTCGTGGAGAATGAGACCAGTAGAACAAAATTAACTAAGCTGCCCAGATAAATTAAGAAAATGAGCCATGTCATATGTTTTACTACCCTCTCTGCCAATCTAAATTAACCAAAGTTATCAATACATTGCAGGCGCACCCCCCCAATGATGGACTCAGACACAAATGAAAGTGGATAACGGCATGGGCCACATTTATTGATTCAAGCCCTAGTCCGAATTATAAATTTCTATTGGTAAAATGACCAATCATAATTCTTAAGGCAAGCAGGCCGAAGTAACACTGGTAAGGTACCACCCAAAATTGCCAACGGCAATTGTTACAATGTATCTATTTGTATCAATTTGTTTGTTGACAACAAACAAATTGTTGACCGTAGTCAATATCTAACTAATGACCCCACCCTCTGATGTGTATCCGTAAAATCAGGGGGTGATTCCAGCTGTCTAGTGGTAACCATCACCCCCTTGCCTGGTTCGTCGTTGACCGGACAACGTTTAAACAACTTATGCCTATCTAGTGTTGTCCAGTCAATTGCGAACCTGCCGGATACCTGTGGGTCATAAATGTTTACCTTACCAGTGCTACCCGCCAATGTGACCAAAGTCAACAGCAGCACAGAACAACCCCTATATCAAACCATAGCAACAGTGTGGGATGGGCGAAAAAGCCAGGACTCAAGGGCCAATAGCGAGTCCCAGCCAAAAATTCCCACCCGGCCCCGAAGCGACCAAGAAATCACACTGTTAACTAGGGAGGGGGTGGAGGGGAAAAACTTCTCCGCTCCGTCGGTTCGCCAAAATGGCAGCACGGCTGCCTCGTGGCCAGCCCTTTTATTAGGGTGCTGGCCACGGCCCTAACTACCCGGATGGTTTCGTCCGGTGTGGGGGGGGCCCCCGCAAAGAGCGCGGTGGCCATTTTGCCGCCGCGCTTCCATTGCAGGCGCACCCCCCCAATGATGGACTCAGACACAAATGAAAGTGGATAACGGCATGGGCCACATTTATTGATTCAAGCCCTAGTCCGAATTATAAATTTCTATTGGTAAAACGACCAATCATAATTCTTAAGGCAAGCAGGCCGAAGTAACACTGGTAAGGTACCACCCAAAATTGCCAACGGCAATTGTTACAATGTATCTATTTGTATCAATTTGTTTGTTGACAACAAACAAATTGTTGACCGTAGTCAATATCTAACTAATGACCCCACCCTCTGACGTGTATCCGTAAAATCAGGGGGTGATTCCAGCTGTCTAGTGGTAACCATCACCCCCTTGCCTGGTTCGTCGTTGACCGGACAACGTTTAAACAACTTATGCCTATCTAGTGTTGTCCAGTCAATTGCGAACCTGCCGGATACCTGTGGGTCATAAATGTTTACCTTACCAGTGCTACCCGCCACCCGGAGAGGCTTCAATAAAGGCTCGACGCCCCCCCCCAAGACCGTCAGCTCAGTCGACAGGCCTGCTCGCCAATCACCCAGCAGGAGGTCCATACCTCCTCGCGACAGATGGACCCCATCCCCTGAATAAAGCCCAAAATTTTGCAAACTAATGGCGGGATGATGACTGACCCGCCCCCAGCCCTTGGTCGAAAGGAATCGGGCCACCGCCCTGTTTACCATGCGCCGAGGGCCTGGGCCTGGAGGTCGAAGCCTCCCCGATAAGCGTGCCGTGGGACCATATCTGACCAAACAAGGGTTGTGGCGGGCCATACGTAATGTAAGTAGGCGAGGTCCGCGCAAATCGCATGCTTCACCTGACCCAAGTCATTACCCCCAAGGTGTATGATCAGAATGTCGGGCGGGTCGGCACTCCTCGACGAAAAGAGGAATGGCAAAAGCTACCGCCACAACATACCGGGCTTACCGTGCCATGTGAAATGTGCGTATGCACCCAGTCCCAGTCGGGGTCCCCAATCTGTCGCCGCAGCGTAACGCGCTGCCCTGTGCACGTAGCTATGGCCCACCAGCCATACTGTCACCGGTGTGATACGACACCCAGGGTCTGTCAAGGGAAAAAACAGGGAAGGAGAGATACATGGTGACTCAGAAGGTACTCACGGTGGGAGTGGGCGAACATAAAACTGGAAACAGTGTGAGTCCCACCTCCCCATGCTGCGTATGTCAGCCCCGGAGTACCCATAAGCAGCCGCAGTAGAGGCCGCCCCAATTCTAAATGAATGGGTGCCGTAACGGGCCCCAGGGAGGCCGACTCTGGCTAGTGCCTTCCCTGTCACTTTCCAAAACTGAAATTTAGTGAGGGGAGACCCATCCTGGTGACAGAAAAACGGGCCATGGTGCGTGCCACGCAGTGCAAGGAACTCCTGTAGGGCTCCAACCGGACAGATGTCTGCCAATGAACATCGTAGCAGTCTTACTCCACTGCCTACGCCATGCTGATCTGTTTTAGAGGAGCGTATCCTCAACTGAGCCCAATCATTGCACACATAGACATCTTCGAGTTCCAGTGCCCTACGACTTGCATCCGCCTTAGACAGCATCACAAGCTCGCTGATGCGGAGTGCTCCAAAAAAGGCCACCGTTGTAGCCGCACGAAACAGGGCTGCCTCATACCTATCGAAACATAGGTCATGCCAGCCTCGTGCCAGTTGGGTAAGTACCCCAGGGGAAATTGGGTGACGGTCGTCCAGGCAACGCCCACGTTCCCGCACCCACCCCTCCAAAACATGTCTCACACGGAAATCAGCGGTACTGTCCGCATGACCTCCCACCTTGGCCATAAAAGCCAGCGCTGATAGCCTAGATGCTATGGTGCGTGGTGCCAGGCCCTGGGCGTGCAGGTAAACCATAAAACGGAGGATGTGGGCCACTGGGATCGGCCAGGTATCTGGCAAGCAATATTGGGAACAAAAGGTCCGAAATGAAACCAACGCGTGGTGATACGCCTTACGCGTGCGTGGCGCCAGTGACATGCCTATCGCCCGGTTCACCTCTCCTTGCCAATGGTCCATATCTCCTGCGGTAGTGGCGAGGGAAATTCCTCCGCATCCGGAGCCAAGGCACGGAACCGGGAGATCTGCAGGCGGGACAAAGCGTCAGCAATATCATTATTCACCCCCGGGACATGCCTGGCTCTGAACAGTACATTGAGGCGCAGGCTGCGCAATACAAACTGGCGCACAAGATCCATGACCCTGGGAGATTTAGAGGTCTGTGAGTTGACAATGTGGACAACAGCCGCATTGTCACACCAGAATTGCACCACAGAGTTGGCCCACTCCTCACCCCATAGCATCAAGGCCCCCAGTATGGGAAAAAATTCCAAATATGTGAGATCCCTCAGGCGACCCGTGCCTGACCAGGCTGGTGGCCATCCACCATATGCCCACTTCCCATTGAAGTACATCCCATAACCCAGGGATCCCGAGGCATCAGACTGAATTTGAAATTGGGGCGAAGCCAGGAGGTCAGACCTCCAAAATGAGACCCCATTGAACTCCCTCAAGAACTGGAGCCATACGTGCAGATCTGCCCTGATGCCCCGTGTCAGTCTCACCCTATGATGGGGCCTGGATAAGCCTGCCATGGCGTCGCACAAGCGCCGAGCAAAGGCCCTGCCAGGTGCGACCACCCTGCAAGCGAAATTGAGGTGGCCATGTAGCACCTGCAATTCCCGAAGGGATGCCTTGCGCTTAGCCAGTAAGTCCGATATCAGGGCAACTATCCTTGCCACCTTGTCTGCGGGCAACCTAGAAGCCTGCGCTACCGTGTCAATTTCCACCCCCAGGAATATTAACTTATCAGATGGGCCTTCGGTCTTTTCGGGCGCTAAAGGGACACCGAGTTCCTCCATTAGCGTCTGAAATGTGTTGAGGAGACGTGTACACGTGTCCCAGCCCCGTTCACCCCCGAATAAAAAGTCATCCAGGTAATGGGCTACAGACCGAGACCCTGACCTACGGACAAATGCCCACTGCAGGAAGGTACTGAAACGCTCGAAAGCCGAGCAGGATATGGAACAGCCGAATGGCATGGCTTTGTCAAAATAATGTTCACCCCGGAATTTGAAACCCAGCAACTCGAAGTCACCCGGGTGGACGGGTAAGAGGCGAAACGCCGACTTAATGTCACACTTAGCCAACAGTGCACCCGGGCCACATGAGCGCACCATGCGCAATGCCTGGTCAAAGGATGTATACCTGACAGAACAAAGGTCATCAGGGATAGCATCATTGACCGAGTGGCCGGCTGGGTAGGACAAATGGTGAATCAGGCGGAACTCGCCCGGGGACTTCTTGGGCACTAGTCCTAGGGGAGACACTTTAAGGTTGGGGAACGGGGGTGCGGGAAAAGGGGCCGGCGACCCTGCCCGCAGCAATCTCCTTATTAATGCTGGCGGCAGCCACCTCCTCCCTTCCCCTAAGTGACAAAAGGTTAGGTGCATCCTGCGGTGACCTATCCCCCGTGAAAGGAAAACGAAAACCCAGTTGGAAACCCTGAAGGAGGTACACAGCGTCTGCTCTTCTCGGGTACGATGTGAGCCAACGCTCCAGCATGTCGACATTAATTGGGGAGGGGGCCTTTTGGTGAACCCGCTCCTTCCATGGCAGTCTTGCCTGTCCCTTGTCCGCCCCTACCCCTGCCCCTGTGTCCTCCCGGCCTGGGACAGGCGGAGGCAGCATGGGGGCCAGAACAAGAGGGGCACTCATGCTTGTACTTGCAATTTTTCCTGTTGCAAGAACCATTGGACAAGAAGGTCCAGCACAGCAGGCGGGCTGGAACCCCCTGCCCCGCCACTTGGCGGGGTACCTGTACTGGGGCCGCTCGTTGGACCGCATGTCCACAATGGTATCTCTCCCCAGGCGCCGGGCACGTGGGGGTCATATACAGAAGCCACAGCTTCTGGCAGGGCTCATCCCACCTCATCTCCGGGTGCAGCGGAATTCTCATGCGGAACTCTTCGTCGTAAGCCAGCCATGACGGACCCGGGAAGTCAACCATAGCCCGGTAAATATTGTCCAGATATTGGACCATGGGAATAGCCAAATCCGGCCTAGCCCTGAGGTAAACGGCCATGTAAATCAGGTACGCTGGCAGCCAATTTGCCCACGTGCGTGGCGGCTTACGACGACGTGCCTGCTCCTTATCCTTCTCGTCCAGCCCTTCCCTCTCTTCCTTGGTCGGCTCCCTATTTAGAAGTGAGAAGATATCTACGTACTCGCCCCTCCAAATCTTTTCCTTGGTAGACTGGGCCAAATGGTCCCCCAAGGGCAAGGAATACCCTGCCGTTGGCAAAGCTGACACCGGCACCGAGGGAACTACGGGTAGAGTAAAATGAGCCTGAGCCAGCCCGGGGATCCCCAACACATTTTCCAGCACATTGGGGGCACCACCCCGCCCCAAGCCCTGTGTCATGGGCAAAGTCGCTGGGTGGGCCGGGGGCCATTGGGCCGTCGTGCCACCCGAGCGAGGCCAAGGCCATTGAACAGCCCCCCCAATGAAGTCAGTTGTGTGGGTGCATTAACTTGGACTGCATACTCACCCGCTGCACCCCCGCGGGCCGCCCCCACCGGGGGTTCCGGCCCGCTGGGGGCATCAGAGCTCACGACCGAAGCTGAGCTCGTCGACGGAGCCAAACCAGCACCAGACTGCTGCACCTGTGGGGTGGGGAGCTGCGAGGCAGTGGCCATGACCAGCCCACACGCCTCAGGCGGCTCAACCCGACCCATCGCCGGCCGTTGTTCGGTGGCCAAAGGGGGTACCTGAAAACCTAGGGATACCCCCGTTTGGTTGGCCCTCGCCAAGGACGCTTCAAGGGCTGCTACCCGGGCAAGGAGGGCCTCCACGTCAACATAGGGCCCGGCCCCGACAGGGGGCAATTGGGCAACCGGCCCATAATTCACGGGTACCTGTCCAGGTCCCTGAGCCCCAGGGGCCAGATAAGGCCAAGAGCCCATGCTCAGCCCCTGGGAAGCCGTAGGAACGCCCATAGGGAACTGCGCACCCGGGCAAGACGGCCCCACCGCACGAACCATGGCAGGGGCCGTGGTCATCGTTTGCGGGCCAAGGGCCGAGGCCCCATCCGGGGCCGCGGGTATGCTCCGCGCATCAGGCCAAGGAGCTACCGATCCCATCCCACCGTTCCCGGTGGAGTCCGCTAGAGGTGGCTGCGGAACGGGCGCAGTCGCGGTACTCCGACCCGGCTGACGCCTCCGCGCCGATCGAGCCACGTTCGCGGCTGCCTTCTTCTTCGAGGGCATGGCTAATGTAGCTAGGAAGCCTAAAACAAAAGGAGAAAGTTGCCCGAAAAGGCTTCCCTCAAGAAGACACGAGCGACGGAGGTAAGGAGGAAAAACTTCTCCGCTCCGTCGGTTCGCCAAAATGGCAGCACGGCTGCCTCGTGGCCAGCCCTTTTATTAGGGTGCTGGCCACGCCCCTAACTACCCGGATGGTTTCATCCGGTGGGGGGGCCCCGCAAAGAGCGCGGCGGCCATTTTGGCGCCGCGCTTCCAATACATATTCTGTAAAGAAGCATTTCTGAGAACTTGCTTTAGCCTGTACCACCTATGCTCTCCATACATCCAAACTCCACAGGAATCTAAGTTCTGGCCAGTGAAGAAAAATCAGAAAGGTGTGTGAGCATGGGCAAAATGTATTGCCTTCAGTAGCAGGTAACTACATCCTATATAAGTAATATGTAGGAGCCCAGTCTCTTGCTGCTGTGAATTAACTACTGTATATAACAGCCAATACTGTGCACTTCCGGGAAGATCAGCACCAGCATTGAATCTGTTTTTCTAAATCAGGAGTTCTCAACCTTTTTAAGCCAGGGGCCAGGTCATGTACCCTCAGATAGCTTTGGGGACCAGACAGCCATTTTGCCCTTCCTCCACCTTCCTGGTGTGGTAGAGGCAGTGTGGGGCCACATGAAATGGCACTGTGGACCACAGGTTGAGAATCCCTGTTCTAAATGATTACAAAAAAACCTTACGCAAAGAACAGTTGTTGGTGTTTTGGTACTGGCCGTGTCTTTCAGAGAGGTCATGGATTGCTCATTTGACTGATAACATACACGAGTCTGTAGCGTGAGAAGTGGTACAGAGCTCTACGGCATGATTACGTCCAAATCATGTCCCCTCCTAGATAAAAATCACTTTTGCCTCTCAATGTTCCCATGAAGGAACCTGACATCAAGGCGCTGTTGCATATTGTGCAAAAAATAAACAACTTTATCATGACAAAAGGCAGCCCGGGACAAAAGCGAGGGAGCCTTAAGAATGTGTTCACACGATATGGAGTAACAGCACCACCTGTTGGCCAATGCCCATGAATGAAGGCAACCGAGGCTAAGAGTGTGGTGCTCCATCCAAACTTCAGCCTCTAAGCTTGCCATTCTTTATTCTACACCAACAGTGTATAGTATTAAGTACCCTGGAAATGACTGGTTTTCGAGCAATGGCAAACTTTATTTATTTATTTATTTATTCGTTCATTTATTAGGTACACTTATACCCCACCCCTTTAGGGGAAAAAATCATCCTTACTCAGGGTGACTTACCTTACTGGGTTCCACCACACAGTCCAGTTCATACATGTTGTTTCATTCATATAATATTGCTTCTCTCTGTTCACCCAATCCTTTAACAACATCCTTTTAAAAGTTGAGCTACCCAACATGGTCTGTGGGGTGGGACTGGAGTCCTTTTGTGCCGGACAACTTCAGCATTCATCTCAAGGCTCCTTTATAAGGGCTTCATGTCTTCTGTGGTGATCATGGGTTTATCCCAAACATTATCTAGCCACACATACTACAAAACACGCTAGAACTGGTTTTCTGTGTCAAGTATGATGGTGGTGATCTTGATGTGGAGGTAGTTCAGATTGGGTGTGGCAGTACACTTACTGAAATCTGGAGCCTGTGCAAGGGCCATCTTTGAGACCAGTTGAACTAAATCATGACTATGGACTCCAGGTTACCTGGATGACCTCTGTGACTTAAGATGGTCTGTGCCTGGAGATCTGAATGGCTTCCGGACAGCTCTTGATGAATTCTCCTGTCACCCTGGCAGGTGCCCCTGTTGAAGACCACTTAGCTGATCTCTGGAATGAATCAAATCAAATCTTTATTATGGTCCAAGACCAGCACAGTACAGGAGAAGATAGAAGTTAAGATAAGGGTACTTATTAAATTCCCAATCTACTTTCCATTTTTAAAAAACAATATTCAATCTCAAAACTGTTACAAATCTAACAATCATCTCTTTCTTATTTCATTATGCATGTTTCCAAATTCCATTAATAATACTATTTTAGGACACATCTCCAATTTTATAGACAGCATTTGATTGATTGTTATATTTTGTCATTTGTTGTATTACATTGCTGTCATCTATTTAATTGTTTGTACACCGCCCCGATGGGTGGTATAAAAAGGCAATAGATAAATAAAATTACACCCACCCCACCCCACTCCAAAATAATTTCCGATAATTTCTTCATATTCTTACACTCTCATCATAAATGAAAAATATGAAAATATGTCCCAACTTCTTTTTTACATCTGAGCTTTGGGGTCCAGTGTCCTCATTATGCTGATGACATCACACACACTCTCTAACTCCAAGGAAGCTTTATCAGTTGACAGTTCAGGGAAGAAACATGTTCAATCAAAGGACACAGGAGGAAACTCTGATTTAGCCCATACCTGATGGGGTCCCACTCCCCTTGAGGATTCACATTCACTGTTTAGGCCTACTCCTAGATTCAGCTTTGAGTACTGATTTAGGAGTATGTGACTAGGACTATACTTGCACAAGCAAAGCTAATGTTTCATCTCTGCCTATTCCTTGAGATGTCCGATCTGGCTGAGGTGCCACACACACCAGTTAAATTCCAAGACATTACAGCCATGCTGTTGGATGAGGTTGGTTTTAGGGACCATAGAGCTACAACAGATCCAGTAGCTACAAAATTCACTTCTGGGTCCAATTCAAGACAACTGTTACTTGTAATGCGATACCCTGCTGCGCTGGAATAAAGACACATCGAGACCGTGATGTAGTGGTCCAGCCCCAAAATGAGGTGGGCAAAAAGCTTTTATTACCCTGCCTGTGGGCGTAATGACCCTGAGGTGGTCACTGCCCCTGGTTATAGAGGGGCCCTGCATGCTAAGCCTTTCTACGTAGGCAAGGGTCTCTAATTGTTTACATTGAACTAAAGGAGCAGGAGCATCTGTTTCCCTGGGCACTATCAGCATCCGTGGCTATTAATCTCTATTGTTTACCTTAACTCAGGGAAACATCTGTGGCTATTGATATGCTAAGCCAGGATGTTGCCTGTCAATCGGGAGCCCAATCCTTTATCTACCTTCTCCAGCAAAGCTCGTGCTTCCAGATAGGAAGCCTTGCCCTATAATTAACGCGTCTTTTCGAGAGGGGATGTTTCCTGCACTGCTGAAACATGCTCTTGTGCGTCCCCTCCTGAAGAAGCCTCCCCTCGATCCAGCAATCCTAACCAACTACAGACCTGTCTCCAACCTTCCTTTTTGGGGGAAGGTTCTGGAGAAGGCAGTGGCACGTCAGCTGCAGGGGGTACTGGATGAAGTGGAATATCTGGACCCATTCCAGTCAGGATTCAGACCTGGATATGGTACTGAGACTGCATTGGTCATGCTGATGGATGATCTTTGGCAAGAGCGGGATGGCAGTCATCCGTCCATCCTTGCTCTTCTTGACCTCTCAGCGGCCTTCGATACCGTTGACCACGGTATCCTTCTGGAATGGCTCCAAGGATTGGGGATCCAGGGCATGGTGTGGTCCTGGTTTTCTTCATTTGTGAGGGGCTGGACCCAGTCGGTGTGGTTGGAGAGTGAGAGGTCGAGTCCTAGGCCCCTAAAATATGGGGTGCCTCAGGGCTCGGTACTCTCTCCTCTCCTATTTAACATCTACATGAAGCCGCTGGGTGAGATCATCCGTTCCCACGGGGTGCGGTACCACCAGTACGCGGATGACACACAGTTGTACATCTCGGCCCGTGGGGACCCCAGTGATGCAGTCAAAGTCCTTTCCAGCTGTCTGGAGGCTGTTGGGGTCTGGATGGGGGCAAATGAGCTACAGCTGAATCCTAGCAAGACTGAGTGGCTATGGATAGGGAGTCCTGCATTATACCGGGAGCTACCATCTTTGGTTTTGGATGGGGCTGTTTTGCCCCAGACCAACCCGGTGCGCAACTTGGGGGTCCTCCTGGATTCGCGGCTGCTGCTAGAAGAACAGGTGGCGGCTGTGGCCAGGAGGGCCTTTGCCCAACTTCGGGTGATTCACCAGTTGCGCCCGCTCCTGGACCGGGACTCTTTGCTCATGGTCACTCACACTCTGGTGACCTCCAGACTAGACTACTGTAATGCGCTCTACATGGGGCTGCCCTTGATGACCATTCGGAGGCTGCAGCTGGTCCAGAATGCCGCGGCCCGGGTGGTGATGGGGTGTGGACGTTATGCCCATGCCTCACCACTGCTTCGGGGGCTGCACTGGTTACCAGTTTGTCTCCGGGTGCAATTCAAGGTGCTGGTTTTGACCTTTAAAGCCCTACATGGTAGTGGGCCAGGGTATCTTAGAGACCGCATCGCCCTAAGGACGTCTGTCCGTCCAACCAGAGTGGACCGGAGGGGCTCTCTAATTGCACCATCAGCCAGGGGGCTCGCCTCTCTGGCACAAGGAGGAGGGCCTTCTCCATGTCTGCACCGGCCCTTTGGAACCTCCTGCCTGTGGAACTGCATCTCCAGATGGAGTTGTTGCCCTTTAGGAAGGAACTAAAGACCTGGCTGGCGGGCCAAGTTTGGGGTGCGGGTGGGGATGGGGGTACCGTTGGGTGGTTGGTATAGAGAAGTGTGCCTTCCCCCAAGGTCCCTTCGGTTCTTGCGCACCTTTTAGGGATGGGTTTTTTAACTTTGTTTTATCATGTGTCTTTTATGTATTTACTGTCTGCTATGTAAACCGCCCTGAGTTGGGTTGTACCTGAGTGGGTGGTATATAAGCGTGAAAAATAAATAAATAAATAAATAAATAAATAAATAAATAAATAAATAAATAAATAAAATTATGGCTCGGCTGTGGCCGGCGAACGAACTTCTAGGGAGAAATATATTAATAAAACTCCCCGCTACGCAGGCAGTCCACAGTTACTACCTATGAATTCCTCTATGGCCATGGTCCAGGTAACCTGAAAAATTCATCTCTAAGGTAAAGGTAAAGGGCACCCTTGCCCGACAGCCAGTCGTATCTGACTCTAGGGTTCAGTGCTTATCTCTGTTTCAAAGCCGAAGAGCCACCACTGTCTGCTTCTGCAGATGTTTCTGTGGTCATCTAGCATGCTGTTTACCTTCCCACTGAAGTGGTCACTATTTATCTACTTGCAATTTCATGCTTTTGAATTGCTAGTTTGGCAGGAGTTGGTGAGACAAAGACTGGAGCTCATTCCGTCCTGCAATACTCGGGAATTGAACTGCCGACCAGTCAGCATCTTGGCCATGGCTAAGTTGCTGTCTCCACTCGGTGTTGCAATGAGCCCGAAGAAAGCTCATCAAACAGCAACAGCACAAGGCAGTGAAAGAGGGAGATGTCCCCCCCCCCCCCCAACAGTGATATAACTGTTTCCAGGATGAATGAGCTCTCTCACCGCCTCCCAGCAACCAGGGCTCTGGAATAACATTCACACCAAGCTTCCTAGGGTGCCATCCTGGAAGGGCTGAAGGGGAGGGAATGCTGATAGATGGAGCTGCCCTGCAGCCCAGTACCCTGTGAATCACCAGACCAATGAGGAAATGGGGGAGAGAACAGCCAGAGCAAAACATCCTGATCCTGACACTCCAGCCAGCCGAGTCTCTCCTCCGCTGTGTGTCTCAGAGTCCAGGATGATGGAAATGCTATTACCCAGAATCTGGCAGGAAAAGACATAACTACTGTGATCTTGCCAGCTCCTCCTGCTGAGGGAGACAGCTTCCATGACAATATAAAAAGAGAATCGCTAGCTGTCTCCCTGTGTGTTCTCCTTTTTCCTTCGGATAATGTGAAGCACAGCCTGTGCTCTTTTGTTGTTAAGCAGAAAAGGCTCTTCTTGAACAATAGCTTGGAGCCAGGTTGGGATGGTGCAGATCCACCATCATCCTCTTTAAATACCTAGTTGCCACAACAAAGGAGCGATGGAAGCAAAGGAGCTCAGTAAGACATCATTTCGGGATAGAACAAGATACCACATCAAGATGAGGACATCAGGGGTTGAAACACACCTATTTGGGGATGAAAACCTAGACAGAAACCTTGAGGTGTCAACATGTTCCTTTATGTGTGAACCAGGGTCAAAATGGACATCTAGCCACTCTGACTCCTAGTTTCTTCCTGGAGGCTGACTTTGAATAGGTAATGGTAAAGTTCTCCCTTGCTCGAAAGCCAGTCGTATCCAACTCTAGGGTGTATGCACTCATCTCTGTTTGTTTATTTATTTATTATTATTTATTTAAATTTATATGCCACCCCCTCGTCCTAGGGCGACTCTGGGCGGCTCACAAAAAGCATAAAACATATAAAATAATCCCATAAAATCTTTAAAAGACAACCACGCCAAAAAAACATTAAAAGACAGTTAAAAGGCCTACCCCCCCACCCCCCACCCCCATCAGTACAAGAGGGGCACTTTATCTTAGAAGAGCCAACAGGCGGGGACCACTTCCCCATCAGCCCCCCACACTTATTTATTTATTTATTTATTTATTTATTTTTCATGCTTATATACCGCCCACTCAGGTACAACCCAACTCAGGGCGGTTTACATAGCAGACAGTAAATACATAAAAGACATGATAAAACAAAGTTAAAAGTTAAAAAAAAACCCACCCCTAAAAGGTGTGCACGAACCGAAGGGTCCTTGGGGGAAGGCACACTTCTCTATACCAACCACCCCATCCCCACCCGCACCCCAAACTTGGCCCGCCAGCCAGGTCTTTAGTTCCTTCCTAAAGGGCAACAACTCCGTCTGGAGACGCAGTTCCACAGGCAGGAGGTTCCAAAGGGCCAGTGTGGACACAGAGAAGGCCCTCCTCCTTGTGCCAGAGAGGCAAGCCCCCCTGGCTGATGGCACAATTAGAGAGCCCCTCCGGTCTGCTCTGGTTGGACGGACAGATGTCCTTAGGGCGATGCGGTCTCTAAGGTACCCTGACCCACTACCATGTAGGGCTTTAAAGGCCAAAACCAGCACCTTGAATTGCACCTGGAGACAAACTGGTAACCAGTGCAGCCCCCGAAGCAGTGGTGAGGCATGGGCATAACGTCCACACCCCATCACCACCCGGGCCGCGGCATTCTAGACCAGCTGCAGCCTCCGAATGGTCATCAAGGGCAGCCCCATGTAGAGCGCATTACAGTAGTCTAGTCTGGAGGTCACCAGAGCATGAGTGACCATGAGCAAAGAGTCCCGGTCCAGGAGTGGGCGCAACTGGCAAATCATCCGAAGTTGGGCAAAGGCCTTCCTGGCCACAGCCGCCACCTGTTCTTCTAGCAGCAGCCGTGAATCCAGGAGGACCCCCAAGTTGCACACCGGGTTGGTCTGGGGCAAAACAGCCCCATCCAAAACCAAAGATGGTAGCTCCCGGTATAACGCAGGACCCCCTATCCATAGCCACTCAGTCTTGCTAGGATTCAGCTGTAGCCCATTTGCCCCCATCCAGACCCCAACAGCCTCCAGACAGCTGGAAAGGACTTTGACTGCATCACTGGGGTCCCCACGGGCCGAGATGTACAACTGTGTGTCATCCGCGTACTGGTGGTACCGCACCCCGTGGGAATGGATGATCTCACCCAGCGGCTTCATGTAGATGTTAAATAGGAGAGGAGAGAGTACTGAGCCCTGAGGCACCCCATATTTTAGGGGCCTAGGATGTGACCTCTCATTCTCCAACCACATCGACTGGGTCCGGCCCCTCAGAAATGAGGAAAACCAAGACCACACCGTGCCCTGGATCCCCAATCCTCGGAGCCATTCCAGAAGGATACCGTGGTCAACGGTATCGAAGGCCACTGAGAGGTCAAGAAGAGCAAGGACGGAGGGATGACCGCCATCCCGCTCTCGCCAGAGATCATCCATCAGCGCGACCAATGCAGTCTCAGTACCATATCCAGGTCTGAATCCTGACTGGAATGGGTCCATATATTCCGCTTCATCCAGTACCCCCTGCAGCTGACGTGCCACTGCCTTCTCCAGAACCTTCCCCAAAAAAGGAAGGTTGGAGACAGGTCTGTAGTTGGTTAGGATTACTGGATCGAGGGATGGCTTCTTCAGGAGGGGGCGCACAAGAGCATATTTCAGCAGTGCAGGAAACATCCCCTCTCGAAAAGACACGTTAATTATAGCCCCGACCCAGCTACCTGTCACCGTCTTAGAGGCTTTTACCAGCCAGGCGGGACAGGGATCCAATGGACAAATAGAGGCATGGACCGCCGCAAGGAGCCTGTCCACTTCATCCGGGGCAACTGGATCAAACTGATCCCAGGTAACACCGCAAGACTGCACACTGGCTCCCCCGGGACCCTCCCCGCCCACGCCAAGTTTGAACCCTGAGCGAATCCAATCGATTTTCTCCACCAGATGGTCAGCAAAGTCCTCAGCCGATCCCTTCCAACCAGGCACAGGCCCCGCCCTACCCAGGAGGGACCTGGTCACCCGAAACAGGGTGGCTGGGCGATTATCAGCGGAGGCAATAAGGGAGGTGAAGTACTGCCTCTTCACCACCCCCATCGCCACTAGGTAGGCCCTAATAGTGGCTCTAGCTAGTATCCAATTGGAATCGCTCTGGGTCTTCACCCAGCGGCGCTCAAGGCGTCTCTTTGCCCGTTTGAGCTCCCGTAGTTCTTCAGTGAACCACGGGGATGACCTAGCTCCACGGGCTCTGAGAGGCCGTAGTGGAGTGATTACATCCAAGGCAGATGTCGTCAACCCGTACCACTGGTCAACAAGTGCCTCATGTGAATTATGTCGCCGATCCAGAGGAAATTCCCCCAGTTCCCTCTGGAATCTATCCGGATCCATCAGTTGCCCGGGGCGGGCCACTTTAATCGACCCTGCCTCCTTATGATGAAGTGTCGCCTCCAGAAAGTCTAGAGCCACCAGATAGTGATCTGACCATGGCACAGGTGTTATGTCTAGCTTCTGTAAACTCAGATCACTCTGCCACCGCCCTGACAAAAAGACTAAATCTGGCATGTGGCCACTGCCCCTGGTTGGGCCCTGAATTACCTGAGCCAGGTCCGTAGCTGCCATGGAAGCCATGAACTCCTGTGCCACCTCGGAACCAGACCCCAGCGAAGGCAAATTGAAGTCCCCCAAAATCATAGCCAAAGAGCCAGTTCTGTCTGAGTCTGCGGACATTTCTGTGGTCATGTGGCAGGAACAACTAGACACTGGAGCACACGGAACACTGCTACCTTCCCACCAAAGCTGTACCTATTTGTCTACAGAGTGGCTGTGGGTTCGGGGTCCCGCATTATCCTGGGAGCTGCCATCCTTGGTCTTGGATGGGGCTACTCTGTCCCAGACAGACCCAGTGCGCAGCTTGGGGGTTCTTCTGGATGCACGTCTGCAAGAGGGCCTTTGCACAGCTACATGTAATTCGCCAGTTGCGCCCGCTCCTAAATAGGGATTCCTTGCTCATGGTCACACATGTGCTGGTTACCTCCAGACTTGATTATTGTAATGTGCTCTACATGGGGCTGCCCTTGACGACCATTTGGAGGCTGCAGCTGGTCCAGAATGCGGCGGCCCAGGTAGTGATGGGGTATGGGCACTATGTCTGTGCCTCACCTCTGCTTCAGAAGCTTCACTGGTTACCAGTTTGTCTCCGGGTGCAATTCAAGGTGCTGGTAATTACCTTTAAAGCCCTTCATGGTAGTGGGCCAGGTTACCTAAGAGACTGCATCTCCCCAAGGCAGTCTGCCCACCCCACCAGGGCGGACCAGAGGGGCTCTCTCAGTGTCCCATTGGCTAGAGGGGCCCACCTCTCTAGCACAAGGAGAAGGGCCTTCTCCGTGTCCGCCCCAACCCTGTGGAACCTCCTGCCAGCAGACCTATGTCTACAGACAGAATTGCTGCCCTTTAGGAAAGGGTTGAAGACCTGGCTGGCAGGACAAGTTTGGGGGGCCGACGGGGTGCTGACGCCCACCCGTTGGCTCTGTTAAAACTATATGTCCCTGTTAGAACTATATGTCCCTTTTATTGTTGGGTGGGAAGGGAGGTTCTTTTAAATTCGGGATGGTGTTAAATAGTTTTTATTGAATTTTAAAGGGGATTTTATAATATTTATGTGTAAGTGCGCCGCCCTGAGTTACCCTAGGGCAAGAGGGCGGGATAAAAATCCAAATAAAAATAAATAAATAAATACTTACATTTTTTTGCTTTTGAACTGCTAGGTTGGCAGGAGTTGGAACAGAGATGGAAGCTCACTCTGTTGTGCAGTACTCGGGTATCGAACTCCGACCTTCCACTCTTCAAGTTCAACGTCTTAACCACTAAGCCACCATAGTCCTTTTTCAAGAGGTACTTAATGTTAATAGCTATCTGTGGTTAAGAAATCTAGGAATTAAGTCTTTCCAAAGGCAATTCACTTTGTGAGTTGAAGCGGAAAATGCCCCTCGGCTGAGACTCAAGTGAAGGTATGTCCATGTTGTTTTGGCACCTAAAACAAAACAAAAATAACAACCCTTTGCAAGCAACTGTCTTCCTGTGTGGCAGTACAAATGCTACAATCATACATTTAAATTTAAAATATTTGCTCTTCCACAATACCCCAAACTTGCAGCCTAAGGCAGCTAGCTCTCTTTGCTTGTTATGCAGGACATGCCCTACTGACCTCTCTTGGGATGGGAGATGGAGTTGCAAAGACATGTATTTGGCAAACCATGAGCTCAGTGTACATCACAGAAATCTTGTAAAATCAGACTCTCTGATCCCCTGGGCAAGGCTATGTGCAGAAACCTTACATGTGTGTGGCATGTTCCCCCCTAAGATAAATCCTGCAGGTAAAGGGGGTCTTCAATACGCATACATCCCCATAAATACCTTTGCAAAAGAACCCAGAAGATCTGTCCTGATCATGTGGCTCAGTGGTTAAGAAGCTCGCCTTGTTAACTGGAAGGCTGTCAAGTCGGCAGTTCAAGACCCTGGTACTACATGATGGTTTGAGCGCCTGTCTCTGTCCCAGCTCTTGGGGACATGGGAGGAGCCTCATTCAGGCATCCGCTGAGTGGAGTTTCTCCAGCAAAAAGCCTTTCAATCCAGAATAATTTCTGACATTAAATTATTATTATAGAACAAGTGCAATGCTAGAGATTCCACTACTGTCCCCTACAAGGTATCATGAATGTGTGTACAAGGCAGAGGCAGAATTTATTGTGTGCATGGAGTGCATGTAAGAATTGGGAGCTGCGGTGGATCAGTGGTTAAGAAGCTTTACCTTGTTAGCTGGAGGGCTGGCAAATCGGCAGTTCGAGATCCAGGTACTACATGACGGATTGAGCGCCTATCTCTGTCCCAGCTCTTGGGGACATGAAAGGAGCCTCATTCAGGCATCCCCTGAATGGAGTTTCTCCAGCAAAAATCCTTTCAACCCCGAATAATTTCTGACATGAAATTATTATGTAAGATTTTTTTGTTGGATAACTTAAGTAAATGGGAAAGATTACAATAATACAGTTCCTATAGTAAATGGAAAATAAAAACCTAGATGGATGAATGAAGAAACACTTAAGATTGTAATGGATTGGTGAGAAGCAAAAGTTAAAGGTAACAGAAATAGGGTGAGAACCCTGAATATGTTTTTCTGCAACTGTCATGTACAGGCGACAAGGACTATTTAATTTCTCAAAATCCCTCTAGTTTATGAATGTGGGATATTGTGTTTCTCTCTCCATGATTCAAAAGGTCAAGAAATGGCTCGATGTTGCTGTACAATTATATGCCTTTGTTGCTAACAGGAAAAAGGATGTCAAGTGTTATATAGTAAAGGGACCCTGAATGTTGGCAACACCAGTATCTGCAGTCAGGATGGTCTCCAGGATATTTTCTTGCGCTCACCACCATTCACAAAAAGAGGGCAAATCCCAGAAACTGACTCCTTTCCCCGCATCAGTTAGTGACGTAATATCACTTTTTATAATATCACTTAACATCTGTGTAATATCAACACTACTTGACTGTGGTGATACAATAATCAGTACAAAGAAATAGAGAATAACAAAAGTGGGAAAACAAGAGCTCTTTTCCAGAATATTCAAAATATCAAAAGGAAATTTAAACCTAGATTAGGAATATTGACTGACCAACAGGGCAGCATGCTATCTGACCGGTAGAACATAAAGAGAAGGTGGCACCAGTATCTTGGAGAACTATACAGAATAGATAAAAAGATGACAGACTCCTTTGAAGAGGACTCTTCTGATGAAGAACATGCAATTCTAAAAAGTAAAGTGAAAGCTAATCTGAAAGCACTAGGAAGAAATAAATCACCAGGTACAGATTAACTACTAATACTGTATAATAATTTTAAACCACAGAGATTGGATCTGTCAAACTAACAAGACTATGCCAATAAATATATATTAAAAAAACAACAAATTGGAGTGTCAATAAACATGCCAATTTCCAAGAAAAGAGATGCCAAACTACAGCAGCATAGTAAAACTATGTTCAAGGTGCTGCAATAATGTTTTTACCTTATATGGAGTGAGAAATGCCAGACATTGATGTTGGATTCCAAAAATGAAGATACACTCAAGATCATGCAAATAGCCACAGACAGCTGGAGCGCACTTGAAATTTCCTGATGTGTAACCTACATGTTAGACAGAAAGGACCATCAGGACAAAATATGGAGAGACAGAATGATTTCATATAGGCATTTTATATCTTTGTTTGTTCAATTTATATGCAGAACATATCATACAGAAAAGCAGACTAGAGTTGAATGAAAAAGAAGTGAAAATGGATGGGAGTAATTTAAGATAAGTAGATGACAGCAGATGGATGGATAAAAAACAAGAACTGTTTAAGACCATTAGGCAAAGAAAGCTCCAATAGCTTGGCCATATCATGAGGAACAACATAAAGTATAGAATACTCCAACTTGCTCTGCAAGGAAAGATCCCTGGGAAGAGTGATCTTGGATGGACAGATTTCATGGCTGAAGAACCTGAGAGACTTGTGTGACATGTCCTTGGAAGAACTGTTCTGAGGAGTTAAGAATAGGAAGACTATCACCATGATGATAGCCAATATCCAGAATGGATACGGCACCTGAAGAAGAAGAAGAAGATACCATCTTAGTAGCAGAAGCAGCAATGACTTGAAATTACTTTTAGTGAAAGAGAGAGTGCCAAAGCAGGGATGCAGCAGAACATTAAGAAGACAAAAATCATGACTAGAAGAAGAACTACATAACTCTAATGCTGACAATGAAGAAATTGCAACGACGAAAGATTTTGTATACCTTGTTTCAATTAGTCAAAATGGAGACTTCAGCCAAGAAATCGGAAGTCTGAGACTCAAAAGAACAGCAATAACAGAATTAGTGTAAAGATGAGTAACTGGAGACTAAGAGCAAGATAATATACACACTTGTACAGTGATACCTCATACAACGTCCAAACTTGGTTCCACAAGTTTGGACTTTATACGGATTTGGACTTTGTATGAGGCTTGCAAAAATCTTACTCACAATGCCTCATACAACATCCAAATCCTTGCTGCGATGCCTCGTACAACGTCATTTCCATAGAGATACATTGTACTGTAACAGCACAGACTTCAGGGCAAAGTCAAGGAAACAGACAGGAAACTGGCAGGACTTTAAGAAATCATTGTCTAAAGGCTAAATACATTACAAAAACATGTCAAACAACTCTGACTGTCCAAGAACCTGAAGAATGCTGCAAAAATCCCAGGAATGCTTCTAAAAATTCTGACGAAAAAATTCAAAAAAATCCAAAATCGCGCTCAAAACCACTCCTAAACACTCTTCGCCTCATGCAAAACCCACAAGAGCAATGGACACATGTTGCCTCATACAAAGTCACACAACTTTGTATGAGGCAACTTTTTTCAAGGAATTAGGCGATGTTGTATGACTCCGATGTTGTATGAAGCGGACTTTTTATGAGGTATTACTGTACTCCTAATCACTATATATGAGTGTGAAAGGTGACAAGAAAAAAAATATTTTTTTTTTGTTTGGAGTGTGATGCTGGAGATGAGCTTTGCAGATACCCTGGCCTACTAGAAAGGGGAACGAGTCTTCTTCTTCTTCCATGTCTAGGCCATAGCTGTCAAGTATCCCGTATTGGCCGGGGAAACCCCTTACTTTACCCTCTTCCCTGCCGTCATCCCATATTAATTAGACTGCAATGCCCTATTGCCGCCATTGGAGGGCAGCTAAGGATAAGCATAGCTGTCAAGTATCCCGTATTTACTGGGAAATTTCCCTTATTTCCAAATCCAAAACCTGACAGGTATGGTCTAGGCCTGATGTGAAACTGCCAAAATGAAAGCATCTTTTGATGAGTTCATTCTACAGTTCCTTTCTCCTTGACCTAGTGTGGGGAAAGATTAGCTGGCACAAGGTGGCAATTACCAGTGCACGCCCAATTTTGGTTCAAAACTGCCACAATCTTCAAGGAGGCTCTTTAGGTGAATGAGTGGGAATGGCTGAAGGCGTCAGGAAAAGAATAAAACCAAATGTAAGAGGAAGCCCACAGCCTTCAGTTTCCAAGAGCTGAGCAGGACTGCTAAGAACAGAACATTCTGGAGATGGCTAACTTGTAGAGTTGCCATATGTCTGAGGTGACTTGATTGAACATAAGAACAAATATTGTTCAAGGGGCTGATTTTTGTCTTTAAAACAAGTATTAATTCTTGAGTAGTTGAGCTATTTCAAGCAGATATAGCCTCTCAGGATTTGAATATGTTTTCTTAGATATGTTTTCATTAGGCATGCTAATATCTGAACTGCTGTTGTTCCTAGTATTTCCAGTCTAATTAGCACTGGACAGAGCTGGTGTTTGGTTTTTGGATAGAAAGAAAGAAAGTCATGCTGCTGAAAAGGAAAAATAAATGCACAATAAAGTGATACCCCATTGCTTGGATCAGCTCCTCATCCAAACCACCGATCACATCTCATTAAAACAACATGGAGCCCTTTGGAATGGAGGTGCCCGCCTGGTATCTGTTTTCAAAGAAAACTTTTGGGAGTTTTCTTATAGATGGAGGGGAAAGCAGAGTGTTTTATAGGAACCAGAGAAAGACAAGAATTCCTTGCTGCAGAGCAATTGTTTTATTTTAAATATGATACTGAAGAATCCATTTCACTCTCTTTCTTTGCATCACTGGGGATACTTTTCAGTGTACATCTTGAAATAGGTTTGAGAACATTCTGATTTACAATAGCATTTGGTTTTGATAAAAGTATGTGTGTGTGTTCACGCACACACTTTATACGGTCCTTGAAGCAGTTCATTCCTTTGGCAGGCATACAGAGTCTGGCAATTGTGAATTTCCTCATCATTGTTGCCAGGAGTAAAAGAAGGGGTGAACTCTCTTTCAGCTACAGCAGTTTTGGAAGTTTGGAATCAGAGTAGTGAAAAGAGGGGGAGAGGGGGGGAAGGGAAGAGAGCCCCTAAATCTGTTCTCCTCTCTACTGTAAATTACAACCCTGCTTTTTAAATTTCCGTTCCTAGCACAATGTTATTCATTCACTTCCAAAATAAACAGGGGGCTTAGAGACCGAACAGCTTGGGAGAACAAACTGTCCTCTTTTCACAGTCTTTACCTGTCAAGAGCCTGATTAAACACATATATCTTGATGATAGCAAATATCAAAAGGTACGGTGGCCTACCTGGAGTTTTAATGTCTCAAGGGATGCAGGACACAGTGTCAATCCTTCAGCCAGATCTTTGGAGAACTGAGGAATTCTTGTTTCAAACAGACTCTGAATGACGCTAAAAATATGAAATTCCTTTTTCCTAAGGGGGTATGGACTTTATATACCCTGACTAAAAGCTCAGATTAGGGGGTGGGGGACCTCGGTATTGACTTCCTACTGCAATAAATATTATGAATACTTTGGCTTGGGACAGCAGGCCCTTTTTTAACCTATTCAGATCTCATATTAAAAACCAGCAATTCTGTTAGTTGAACATAAAACTCTTGCTTCCTGTCTCTGCCTTTAAAGTATGCTTGCCACTCATGAAATTTACTCTACCAGGCAAGAGGAATGGATGGGAGGGGCAAGAATCCTGTGCCTATACCTAAAACAGGGCTAGAGAATGTATGATTCTCCAAATAGTGTTAGAGTTCAGTCCCATCACCCCCTGAAGTTGTTCAGATACAGCAATCCAACAGCATCACAGATTCCCCATCTTTCTAGGAAAGAGTATAAAGGCCTGTTCAGTGTAAGTTTCACACAGGGAAAGGGTCAGCAGGTCATGACAATAAGGATAGCATCACAAAGAAAACCGTAAGAGGCAAAAATATCAATGGGTTTGTTTAATAATAAAGTTTTTCAAAGTCTTCTGTAACATGAGTAAAGTAATTAATAAACAACGTTTCTTCAAAATGAGCTGACAAATAATTCTTCTGATTCTCTTCCCAAAAACTAATAAACAGGTTTTTTAAAGATATCTTGCAACAAATCTTCTGACTTTCTTTCCAAAAAATCTTGTAAATTTATTTACAGAAAAACAAATCTTGCAGAATGTATTTTCAAAAACTCTTCAGGACGTTCATCAGCCCACAAAGAGTTTTCAGCAGTTTTGAGGCTACGAACGCAAATGAAATACATGAAAATACTAGACATTTCAAACACATTCCTGAAGAAGAAATTGATTATTTTGAAAAAGTCCGTTACCGGTGGATTTCTGCAAGATTTGTTTTTCTGTAAATAAATTTACAAGAATTTTTTGTAAGCTTATTTTGAAGAAACGTTGTTTATTAGTTACTTTACTCATGTTACAGAAGACTTTGAAAAACATTATTATTAAACAAACCCATTGATATTTTTGCCTCTTACAGTTTTCTTTGTGCACCTTTCTTGTTGATCATAAGGTTAGCATGACAGTTTGGTATATAAACCAATTTATCCATCTCAGATAGAGATAGAAGTTTATTTAAATCAGATCACAATTGAAAAACTAAGTCAGGAACATAGGGACTTCTTGAGTGAGCAAATAAAAGTGCAGGAAGTTCAACAAATTATAACTAAGCTCCAACTAATGTCCCAAATAATAAATCTCCTGATATTGGTGGAGTTAATGGTGTTTTTTTATATTAAAAGGTTAAAAATCTGTTAACTGATTTGTTTACTAGTATTATGAAAGGAGAAGACATCCCAGTCATGGAAGACTTCACGCATTGTGTTCATTCCTAACTGGTGGGATCAGCTCCCAACTGGTGGAATCATATTGTCCTATAACACTGCCAGCAACTCAGCAACTGATTGGTAGGCATTGCTTAACTAACCTGACAACCATGAGGACTAATGGGCTTGGATGGCAAAGTCCACAGGGAAGAGTGGTGGTCCCCAAATGGATTAAATCCCACTTGAATCCCTTTTGATGGAGGGCAGCAGCTTTGTCAATACCGGCCAGGAACTGAGGAGGCCTTTGTATGCCCAAAGGGCTCAGGACTAGAAAGTGACCCGCAGAACTGGATACATGGTATGGGTTAAAAAATGCTATACCATACTATATGTTATTGGATCAGGTGGGCTTTATGCCCAATAGACAAATAGTGTAAACAATCAGGCGTATGTTAAATTGTCAAACTAGGAAGAAAGCTCTGGTCTCGCTTTCTCTAGATGCATGCAAATCCTTTGATAGGTTAGAATGGTCTTTTTGGAACAATTATTAAAATGAAAATGGGTGTTGCATTTCTTCAAACTATCAACTATACAGTAAAACCTCATACAAAGTCACTTCGTACAACATCGAATTCATACAACATTGCCTAATTCCTTGAAAAAAGTTGCCTCATACAAAGTCGCAATGACTTTGTATGAGGCATTGGGTTTTTTCCCAGGTTGCATTGTGCCTGGGCAGTATAAAAGGCAGGACGCATGCGCGCATTGTGGGTTTTGCATGAGGCGAAGAGTGTTTAGGAGTGGTTTTGAGCGCAATTTTTTTATTTTTTTCGTCAGAATTTTTAGAAGCATTCCTGGGATTTTTGCAGCATTTTTCAGGTTCTTGGACAATCAGGGTTGTTTGACATGTTTTTGTAATGTATTTAACCTTTAGACAATGATTTCTTAAAATTCTATCAGTTTCCAGTCTTGTTTCTTTGACTTTGCCCTGAAGTCTGTGCTGTTACAGTACAATGTATCTCTATGGAAATGACATTGTACGAAGCATTGTGACAAGGATTTGGACGTTGTATGAGGCATCACAGCTAGGATTTTGCATGCCTCATACAAAGTCCAAATCCGTATAAAGTCCAAACTTGTGGAACCAAGTTTGGACATTGTATGATGTATCACTGTACAAAGATTCATTTGCATCTATTAGAATAAGCAACTATGAAACAAAGAAAATAAAACTGGGGAGGTGCACAAGACAAGAGTGCCCATCATCTCCTCTGTTGTTTGCTATTATTTTAGTACCTTTAGCATCTGTCTTACGAGCAAATCCAGTGATAATGGGAATCAAAACTGGTCTCACGGAACAGTCGGTTAATTTGCAGATGACATGGCCCTATTTCTTTCAAATCCTAAAGAGGCAGTGTCAGAGCTGTGGTCCGAACTCAAAACATATGGACAAATTACAGTTTTAAAAATTAACAGCACAAAATCTGAAATGTTATGTCTCATCCTTGATTTAAAAAACACACAATGGAAAAAAGCAATGGAATTTGAGTTTATTCTACAATCCCAACATATTAAACATCTAGGTATTATTGTCCAGAAATTTGACAAATTTTTTTAAAACCCTACAAATCACTATATACAAAATTAAAACAAAATTGTGCTATGTGGTCAAAGATTTTAACCTCATGGTTTGGGAGAACTGCAACTTTTAAAAAAGGAATAGCATCCCATGCGCTTTAGTGTCTACTCATGCCTGCCACATGGCCACAGAAACATCTGCAGATGCAGATAGTGCTGGCTCTTTGGCTGTAAACAGAGATGAGCACCACACCTAGAGTCAGGGAGACCTTGACAGTATTTTACTTTTAAATCAGACTTTCTTCCCTCCCCACCCCACAAAAGTCCTTCAAATAGAAGATAGCTTCAAATACAACAACTACCCGGTGTTCTTTCTATGTCAGTCTGCTCCCCAGCACACAAATACAACTTCTTTACCTCCTCACCCCAAATAAGCACCTGCTTGCCAGCCCTGGAGTGGGAGGGTGGTTGATTTTTGTACAGGTGCTGCTTCACTAGCCCAATGGTAGGGACACCTCTGAGCCTCCTCAGCTGCTTCTCAGCAGCCAGCAAGGGAAGCCAATGAGGCTTTCTGGCATCATGATACAGGGTCTCCCTCTGAGTGAAGAGGAGGGTGGGTTGCTCATTGCTACTCATCCTGCTCTGCTGCCTTGAGTAGGCACCTTATCCTGCCTAAGTGGTAGAGCAACCAATCCTGATGTCAGTAAAAGAATATGCACTGTCCATTTAGAGCAGGGGTTCCCAACCTAAGGCCTGTGAGCCGGACCTGGCCCACAGCGCCACTTCATGTGGCCTGAAATCAGGATCATGGATGTTCTCAGAGACACTCTTGTTCATGTAACTGGATAATTTTTTTTAAAAAAGAAACCTATAAGGTTGGAGTGTATAGTAATAATTGTTTTTTTTTTCAAATGACTAGCCAGATGCTCCTTTTTATCCAGTTCCATCATCCAGAAACTAAAGGAGCAAAGCTCAAGTCAATTTGACATGTAGCAAAATTTAAATAAATATGAGGAAATATTTTGGTTTGAACCCTATAATCATTTTGAGGAATTCCCTCCCACAGGAAACCACTGAGGCAAAGAACATAGGGTGGTTCAGAAAGATATTTTTAAAAGCACATATGATGTTGCAAACAGCTAGCATATCATTTCACTCACAACAATAATAGCAATTACCATTCTATACTGCCCGTAGCACTTACTTTCTGTGTGGTTCACAAGGTATTTAGCACTTTTTGTCCCCCAACATGCTAGGTACTCATTTTACTGACCTCCAAAGGATGGCTGGCTGAGTCAATCATCGAACCCATTGGGATCAAACTTGAATTGTTAGCAAAGTTTTGACCAAGGTTCTTCAGCTTAACCACTGTGCCATAAGGGTTCAAAATAGCAAACTGATTATGAAGTGGAGTCAAGATGAACATTGAAAGTCACATAATGACCATGAGCCTCCAATGCACATGTAGAACTCTTTGTATATAGCCAACCATTCTTTTCAAGGCTGTGGAAACTTCAATGGCACAATCACAAAGCATGCACTATAGCTAGCAATGTATTTGCTGGATTGCAGTCTGCTACCTGCTTAGAAATCCCCCTGATTTTAAGGTTCTGGAGAGATACCAAAATGAGGATAATCCAGGAGTGGCCTAGGTATTATTATTTTTAAAAAAATGGGGTGGGGAGGTTGGGGTTGGTAGATTGTGTGTTGTGAATGGATCCCATTCTATGTATATGGAGAATATATTAAAAAGATGTTGGTTTTTCAGCTGGAAAACTCCTATCTTCGAAAACTATGACAGCAAGCCCTGTCCCTTTTGCTTCTTTATAGGCTGAGGATACATTTATATTTTGTAAGGCCACCAGCTGGACCAGCTGAGATCAAAAAGCAAATATAGCCACCTTGTTTCCACTAAAAAAAAAGAATGGAAGACATGAAATACTAACTAGTGTTGATTTTAAACATGCATGCAAGAAGTAAGAAATAACATTAAATATTTAAATCAGGGAGTTTGATGCTCTCTGGTTGAGGGTTCAGTCCCATCCAGCAACAAACAGGTTGGTGACTATTTATAAATAGCAATTGTTTTACTTCATTACATAAAGATACCAGAAATATATTTCAGAAATCACAGGGTAGTTGGCCTCTGAGGAAGAGTCACCTGGTCAAACTGTGTTGGGAACTCTGAAAATCTCTACAGTCGTGGCATTTGGTCCTAGCTAAATGGCAGTAGGAGGATGACTCACAGTTTCTTCTGATGTGCAACTGATCTCATGGCAGCCAGCTTTTTATTCCACCATAGGGACAGATTATGTTCTCATGTGGGTGAGTGCACTTGTATCAAGAAAAATATGGCAGGACGGTGAAATACAAGTAGAATGAGCAAAATCCGTCTGAAAAAACAGAGTTTATTGTAAACTTAAATTACTTAAAGTCAGGTAAAAAGAAAACAGAAGCTATTTCGATATATAGCCTTTCACCAAAGCTTCTTCTGGGTTTTCTTCTTATATTATTTCTTAGCATCACAGCCTCTTTGTCTATTCAATGTTGTATGCACTAAAGAATAGACAAAGAGGCTGTCTTTTGGACGGATTTTGCTCATTCTACTCATGTGGGGTGAGGGCAAAATGACACAGGTTGGGGTTGTTGTTTTTTGGGGGGGGGGTGTCTGTTGATCTATATCAGGGGTCAGCAAACTTTGCTCTCCAGATGTTCTTGGACTTCAATTCCCAAAAGCCCTGATCAGCAGGTGTACTGATATGGGCTTCTGGTAATGGAAGCCCAAGAACACCTGGAGAGCCAAGTTTGCTGACCCCTGATATCCAGATCAAGGTGGTTGAACTTGTTTTGGAGCAGTGTTCTCCACCAACCTTTGGGTTTTGAACTTTAATTCCCAGAAGCCTAAGTCTGTAAATTGGCTGATCAGTGCTTTGAGGAATTGACTTAGTGTTGAGTCCAGTGCTTAAGAAGTATTCAGACCAGCAGGATCGGGTCAAACACCAGTGATTTATTGTTCAGCTCATAATACCGGACTGGGGAACAAGGGAACGAGGTAGTAACTTATATACAGACAGAACAGCAGTTACCGTGATACATTTGCCCGAGCTTTGAGAGTGCGGGAAACCTGTGTAAACCAATCAGAGTACATTGAAAACATATGAAGAAGGTGCCTTACAGAAAGGGTGCGTGATAACAGCAAAGACCCATGGTGATTGCAACTTAAGCAATATACGTTAAAATACTCTCCCACAATCGTTGGTGGCGGACCACAGGTCTGTTCAAAGCGCCCATCCAATCTGGGTCTTAGGACATGGGGTTCAGGACATCCGGGGTCTATGGGTACACCGGTGGACTTACTTGATGACCTAGGCTGGCTCGGTTTTTTGTGGGGCTTGTAAAGGGCACAAACCGTGACTGGCAGTTGAGGTACACTTCCCAGACTCAAATCTGCTGTCTGCCCCAAACAAGTTCAGCACTTGTGGTGTGGGAGGCACCCCAAAGTCTAAAATCCCCAGGTCTGTTTGCTGATGGATGTGGTTCTTGAGACACAGTTGTGATGTCTAACTCTAGACCATCCCCAGGGATGTACCAATTGCTTCCCTGGGGATCTGAGTGGTTCACACAACTTTTCCCAGTTAAACCAGAACCTCTACCCATTTTGTGGTGTGCTGTAACCTTCCCCCTCCCCCCCAGGGGCGGTGGTGAGTTGTTACGGTCAAGAGCCGTGAACAACCTCCTGTTGATTAAGAGGTTCGCTGGCGAAAAACCTGAGGCCAGTCGAGTAACCCTCTGTGTAAAAAGAATTTGACACAACTGCAAGTCAAAATCACCTGAACCCATACGTTTAAGTGCTTCCTGGACAGTTCTGAACTGTCCGTCCAATTCCCCAACCGTGGTGGAGTGAAAGGAAGCAGCAGTTGTGTGCCTAACACCATTACGCATGAGAAAACCTCGAAATTCCTCTGACATGAAAAGTGGATCATTGTGAGAAACGACAACCTCGAGTAACCCAAAAGTACAGTCTAAGCTTCTGAACTATGACACCGGCGGAAAGCTTTGATACTGTAATTACCTCTAACCATTGTGAATAAGAATCAACAACCAGCAGAAACGTAGCACCTTGAAAAGGGCCAGTGAAGTCAACATGGACTCGAGACCAGTAACCCTGAATAGTATTGAACTCTCGAAAGGTGTGTCAGCTTACTTTTGGCCTGGAGAACTGGCATACACTGCGTTGCCCAGTCCATGTCCCGATGTCTGATTCGAGCCTGGGCCACCAGAAATGGTTCTTGGCAAGCGTTAATGAGCAGGCAATACCAGGGTGACATTTGTGTAAAATACATAGAACCTTGTTCCATAGCTTTAGTGTACTGGAACCAAGACAATAGAAACAGCCGAAGTCTGGCTTAACACATCTTTATTGGCACACTGGTAGACTGAACATGTGGTAATGGCGAAGGTACAGCTCCTTTTATATTGCAACAATACGTTTGAACATGATTACACGGTAGCGTATTGGCTGCTACCTGCATGATGTCATTCTGAGTCACGCCCGTCTTCTCCAGATGTTCCTTGCGTGGGAAGGTTCCCGTGGCTGACGGTAATTGGGGAATTTGTACCATGTGAGCTGAACGCTCGCAGCTGCCCTCTATGGGTAGCTAGCTCGTGTTCCATTAACAGCTGAGATACATTGTGATCATTGTTAGGTTACATTCGGACATTGCAGTGGTTACATTCATTCTTAAAGCGATACAGTTTCATACACAACACTCCTTCCCCCTAGGATGGGATGAAGTCCCTCAACCATTGTGGCTTCCCGCATGTGCACTTGGGGTGAATGACTGCTTGGCTGAGCTCAGGGGAACTAGGGGCTCTGAGTTCCACAGACTCTCGTCCTGCAACGGAAAGGGGGGACTCATTAGTCGTCTGGCAGGGACTCTGTGGCAACCTTGCACTTGGAGAGGGAAACAGGAGATATAACTGGGATGTGAATCCCTGCCTGTCACTCGTGGCACCTGGCGACCCCCCCCAGCACGAATCTAGGAACTGATGAAGAGACCCTTGCTGTCTCACCCTGGTTTCCTGAGCCTGCAACTGGCGAACCTGTACTTCCCCCTGCTGCCTGAGACGGGGGTCTTGGTGATGGGGTGAATTCTAGAACAAAAGGACTGGGAGGACTAGAAATACCAGAGGCTGAACTAAAACCCCTCTTCTCACTCGGATGGATGGAGGAGCACTCTGCAACACCCCCCCTGGTATGACAACATAAAATTAAACTCATCAGGTGACTCCTCATCCCTCTCTTCCAAAGTATCCTCCTCCCCGTGTGAGAATCTAGGATATGCATTTGTATTTGGGGGAGTCCTTGTGTCTCCCCCTTGGGCTAAATGGGTGGGGGAGAACCCTAACATTGACTCTTTGTCACTGGTAACTCGCCACCTGAGTTAGTCAGCATGCCTTCTCCACAGCAGACCTATACTGGTTTCAACCCTGTATGACACTGGCCCCGTTTGTTCAATAACCACTCCTGGAACCCACGTTGGACCCGAGGTTGCATAATTCCTACAATGAACCGGGTCCCCTGCCGCAAAACTTTTAGAGCTCTCTATCTCTATATTTCTTCCCTCATCCTCCACCCTGGTTGGATCCAACCAATCAAAAAGCATTACCGGCTTCCTCCGCATGAGGAGCTCAGCCGGCGAAAGTCCTGAAGCCAGGGGAGTTGCCCTGTAACAAATGAGGAATTGGCACAGCTAGAGATTCAATTCACCGGGACCCATGCGCCACAGTGCGTCTTTTGTAGTGTGTACTTGGCGCTCTACCTGACCGTTTGTGGCGGGGTGAAACGGGGCAGAGGTAATGTGCCGAATGGCATTCCTCTCGATGAACGCCTTGAATTCCGCAGACATGAAAGTGCTGGCGTTATATCTCACAAGCAGGTCCGGCAGGCCGAAACACCTTGCGCAATTGTTTAATGGTTGCGGCAGATGAGGTGTTGGACATCGGAATGACCTCTAGCCATTTGGAATACGAGTCTACTATCAGCAGAAAAAGGGAACCCCTGAAAGGGCCAGCAAAGTCGATGTGCACCCGGGACCATGGCCCACAGGCCATGTCCCATTCCCTGTGGGGTAGCCGGGACTCTTCGGGCCAAGAGCTCTGACAACTCTTGCATGTGCCCACCAAATGCTTTATATCCACATCTATCTGGGGCCACCAGAAATAACTCCTGGCCAAGGCTTTGGAGCACACCATTCCCGGGTGGCTGGTGTGCAGTAGCCTGAGCACCTTTGCCCATAACTTCTCTGGGATGACCACCCGTTGGCCCCAGAGGAGGCAGCTCCTTTCAATGGAAAGCTCTACCCTGCGTCTGAAAAACGGTTTGAATTCCTCCTCGGGGGAAGTTGTGGGCCACCCTTTTCTAACCCAGGAACTGACTTGGGACAGGGCTTTGTCGGCTGCTGTGGCTTTGGCGAGATCTGCGGGAATGATGGGGGGTGAGTCGAGAGACTCGATCAGCAGGACCTGGTGATCCTGTTCCACCTCACATTTGGGGTCTCCTAATTGAGGGAGGGGAGATTGAGACAGCGCATCTGCATGTGAGATCTCCTTCCCTGGTCGGTGAACCAGTTCATACTGGTAGGCGTTGAGGAAAATCACCCAACGCAGCATTCTGGTGGACAGTATTTGTGGGGTGGGCTTGCCTGTGGTAAAAATCCCCAAAAGGGGTTTGCGATCGGTCACAATTGTGAACTGGCGGCCGTACAGGAAATCGTGGAACTTCTTTGTTCCCGCGATTATGGCCAGAGCCTCTCTATCTGTTTGCGCGTAATTGCGCTCCGCCTTTGAGAGTGACCTGGAATAAAAGGCAACCAGGGCTTCTCGCCCGTTCTCTAACAAGTGGCACAGTACAGCCCCCACCCCCACTGTGATGCATCACAGACCAAGGTTACAGGTTTCCTTGGATCAAAATGGGTCAGAACGGCGTCTGAGGACAAGAGCCCCTTGAGCTCCTTGAACGCTTTCTCCTGTCTATCTCCCCACCACCAAACTGTGTCTTTCTTTAGTAACCCATGCAGCGGCTCCGCAACAGATGCCTTCCTTGGCAAGAAGGAATGGTAAAAGTTCAGGAGCCCTAAAAAATGACTGCAGCTCTGGTTTTGCAGTGGGGTGAGGTGTATTTTGCACAGCTTCAACCTTGGACTCGGATGGCTTGATACCCTCTGGGGTTATTTTGAACCCAAGAAACTCAACCTCCCTTGCAAAGAACACACATTTATCCCTTCTCAACCTCAGTCCCGCTTTCTCGAATACAATTAGGACCTTGTCCAGCCTTTTCGCTAGTTCCGATTTACTCCCCGCTGTTATCAAAACATCGTCAAAATATGGGAGCACGCCTGGAAACCCCTTTAAAAGGCATTCTACGAGGGCCTGAAAGAGTCCTGGGGCTGAATTCATGCCAAACTGTAAGCGCATTACCTTGAATGCCCCCTTGTGCATGACGATGGTTTGCGCAGCGGCAGCAGCTGGAGTTACAGTGAGCTGCTGGTACGCCAGCGCCAAGTCTAACTTTGCGAAACACTTACCCCCGTGCAAAGTGGCTAGTAAGTGGGTAAATACCGGCACCGGATAAGCATTTGGCCAAATGGCCTTGTTATTTGTACATTTGTAGTCAGCGCAAATCCTAACCTCCACGTTGGATTTTAACGCTGTAACAATCGGAGTTTCCCACTCTGCAGAATCCACTGGAACCAAAACCCCTGCCCCACCAATTTGTCCAATTCCGCCTCAATCTTGTGCTTGAGGGCGAAGGGGACTCTTCTTGGCTTGAGTCGTATGGGCCGGATTTCTGGGTCCAAGTCAACTGACACTGGGGGCCCTCTGTATGTCCCAAGCCCCTTTTAAAAAACCGCCAGGTGCGCATTGCACACCCATATTGGGTCAGTCTCGATGGCGTTTATGCCGGACAGTTCAATTCCCAGGGGAACAAACCACTGGGTTCCCAAAAGGCAACAGGACCCCTCCTTGAGAACTACTAGGGGCAGTTTTCCCGTGAACCTTTTGAACTTCACCGTGAAGTTTCCCACCCCCAACACCAGGATCCCATAACCCTGCACGTCCCGTAAGTTTGATTTCATGGCCCGCAACTTGGGCCGCACATTTGGGGGAATGCGCAGGAACTCCTTCTGGGAAAGGATGGAGTAGGACGACCCTGAGTCTATTTCTATCCTAACCGGGACCCCTTGTATCAGTACCTCTACAAAGAAACGCCAGTGCTCCAGGTCCACGCGGTTCACGGCCACCGCGTCGTCGTCAGCCGAAACCTTTCCAATTCCGGCTGCCTTGCATTGGGGTGGTTGATGATGTCTCAACGACCCCTTATCCTCCGCTCGCCAGCGCCTGCAGACCCTGGCGATGTGGCCTCTCCGCCCACAGTTGTGGCACTCAGCTTTTCGGAATGGGCACCTCTTTTGGTCGTGAGATGCCCCACAGCCATCGCAATGGTGGTCCCTTTACTCGATAGTTCAGCTCTTTTCCCCTCACCTCTCGACTCTCTGCACGTCATCATCCTCGCTGGAACAGGAGCCTGCAGCCGCGGACGACTCCTGGGACGTTGATGGGGTGCTGGTGGGTGACCAGGGGGCCTGCCAGGCCGCTTGTGCTGATGCCTTGGCCTCCTCAGGGGTGCCCCCTTGAGACTTGAAAACTTTGACCCTGCTCCTCACCACCTCGGCCGCCTGGGCCTCTCACAGTACTTCGTTGAACATGAGGCGATGGTCGCGGGTCATCAATTTCCTCTGGACCTCTTCATCCCTTAGGCCACACAGTATGCGGTCTCGAAGGGAAACATCCAGGTCCTCCCATTGGCAGTGGACGGCCACCAGCCTGAGGGCCACCGCGTAGGCAGACATGGATTCTCCCGGGCGCTGGTCTCGCCTGTGGAATGTGACCCAGGCTGGGAAAATGGAGACGGGTGGCTGGAAATGCTCCCTCAGCGTTGCAAGGATGCGGTCAATGGGCACCACGTCGACCCTTCTGGGAGCTAGCAGGTTCATCAGGATGCGCAGCGTGGCTGGCCCAACCTGGGCTAGGAAATGTGAGCGCATCTTCCCTTCGTCATCGATGCCTGCAGCATCCATCGCGTGCTGGAACTGGCACTCGTACAGCTCCCATTGCTCAGGATCGCTGATGTCGAATTGGTGTGGCTTGATCTTGGGATACGCCATATCCCATCCTCATTGCCAATTTAGTGTACTTGAACCAAGACAATAGAAGCAGCCGAAGTCTAGCTTAACACATTTTTATTGGCACACCGGTAGACTGAACATGTGGTAATGGCGGAGGTACAGCTCCTTTTATATTGCAACAATACATTTGAACATGATTACATGGTAGTGTATTGGCTGCTACCTGCGTGACGTCATTCTGAGTCATGCCCTTCTTCTCCGGATGTTCCTTGTGCAGGAAGGTTCCCGTGGCTAACAGTAATTGGGGAATTTGTACCATGTGAGCTGAACGCTCGCAGCTGCCCTCTATGGGTAGCTAGCTCGCATTCCATTAACAGCTGAGATACATTGTGATCATTGTTAGGTTACATTCAGACATTGCAGTCGTTACATTCATTCTTAAAGCGATACAGTTTCATACACAACAATACGCAGACTGAATTATCAACCGTTTTCCCCACACCAAACATTCATTCACCAGAGACAGTTCATGACGTATCATGACGTATTGTGTAATAACCCATAAACTCTTCCGAGGCCACCCAGCCTGCACCCATGACACAATCTTTATTAAGAGGGGGTCAGTCTTGGTAGCGGCAGCAATATGCAAGTTTGCAAGTTCAGTCACTAGGCGGTCTTCCAGTGCAAAAGGCAACAGGCCAGACTCCAGCCGGACAGAATGGACAGATGGATCCCGATTGACATGAACAGGGGCCCCCTTAAGTCCTCCTAGCCCCAGGCAAGGTTTCTCTGGGGAATGACCACACTCCGAATGTAGGGAACCCATCCCAGGCTTCCCAACCCCCTCAAGAATAATACCCAGGGGCTTTAAGCAATATACGTTAATATACGCTTGGACACAACACTTAGGCTTCTGGGAATTGAAGTCCAAAATCCAATGGTTGGGGAACACTGTTTGAGAGGGAGCTGCATTCCCCATGAAGGATTAAGTTTATTTTGGGGGGATTTTTCAAAATCCTGCATTATCTATGAATGTGCAGATGACATTTCAATGCTTTTACCAGCTCTGACAAGTTTTGGAAGGCAAAGCAGGTTAGGTCCTTAGCATATTCCCCCAGAGCTCTAGCTCTTCTCACAGTTGACCTAGAAAGCCTGTTCAGTTTCCCTTTTCAATCTGAGTCACAGAAGAGTGGCTCCTAATTGTTTGCCTCTCCTTTGAGGTAAATATTACTGATACTGAGAGATTTCTTTCAAAAGCTCTGAAAAATCAAAGAGAAATTTAAGCCTAGATTAGGAACAATAAAAAAGCAGCAAGGAAGCACACTATCTGATCAGAAGAAAATAAAGATAAGGTGGAAACAGTATGCTGAAAAACTATGCAAAAGAGATAAAAGGATGTCAGATTCCCTTGAAGTGAAATCCTATGATGAAGAACTTGCAGTTAAGCCTCCTCAAAGAGTGTGGTATTTTTGAACCACAATCGGGCATACCCTAGTAACAGCAACCTTCTGTTGCTGGCTAATCTTTCTCACACTAGATCAGGCAAAAGGAACTGCAGAATGAACTTGGCAAAAGGTTCCTTCAGAAGAAGATGTTCTAGAAAATGTCATGAAAGGAGCTCCTACAGCATTGGGAAGAAATAAATCATCATCGGTAGATGGGTAACAAATAGAATTATTTCAAGCCACAGAGACTGAATCTGTCAGAATCCTAAAAAGAATATGCCAAAAATATGGAAAACAAAACTATGGCCCTCAGGCTGGAGGAGTTCAATATACATTCCAATCCTTAAGAAAGTAGTTGGCAAGAAGTGCAGTAACTATAGGCGTTGATCCTCTTATGCAAGCAAAATAATGCTCAGGGAGTTGTGGCAAAGGCTTTAACCTCATATAATGCTGAGAAATGCTGATGCTCAAGCTGGATTCCTAAAAGGAAGAAGCATCTGAGATCATAGTTCAAATATCTGCTATCTATTCTAGCACATCAAACAACTTCAGAAGAACATCATTCTATGTTATATTGTTGTGTTATATCTGTCAAGTTAGAACTGACTCAGCTCCTGCCAACCTAGCCGTTCGAAAGCAAGAAATTACAAGTAGATAAATAGATAACACTTTGGTGGGAAGGTAAACAGTATTCCATGCACTTCAGTGTCTAGGCATGCCTGCCACATGTCCACAGAAATGTCTGCAAATGCAGACAGCACTGACTCTTTGGTCAGTGCTTACATAGATGAGCACTGAACCCTAGAATCAGATATGACTGGCTTTCGAGCAAGGGTGACCATTACCTTTACTATAGCGACCCTAATAAGACTTTCAAGGTAAGTGATGAATTTCAGAAGGGTTTTTATCAGTTCCACTCCTCCAGTGAGTTTCTACGGGTGAGTAGAGATTCAAACTGAGACCTCCTGAGTTCTAGCCCATTACTCTAATACCATACTGGATATCTGTTGTGTATGTAATTAAAATGTATTCACCATTTTAGTTTCTTCCTCAGTTAAAGTAACGCGAGATTGGAAGTTCACGCCATTATGCTTCAAGAAGCGCAAATTGTATCTAGTCCAGGATCACCTCATTCTCTCTTAAGTACTATTAACCAATCCAGTCAATTCCAGCTTAAATGTAACTACCCTCACCTGTATATAAGTCACTGTGGCACAGTTGAAATTGTGTTCGTATTACCAAAATAAAATTATGTGTTTGGCCCGTTATGCTGGCTGCTGCTCGTTATTTCAAGAACACTAAAGTATCCTACCCCTTTGTTGTAATGCCCTGAACTTGGAATCTATGTGTATTGACCCGGGCACCTAAATCTTTGTCCCCTATTTGCCCCAACTTGCTTGCCCTGCTCTATTTGCCCTCAGCCTGGGTTATGGTTCATCTTTAACTAGCCCACTTATCTTCCCAATTTCCTTTCCCACTGATTCCCGGATCTGTTGACACAGAGCGAACCCCTGAGGAGGGGTTTAATTGCCAATTATTCCTGTGGGCAACCCACACCCCTTCCCTTAGCTGTGTATAATTTGTGAAAGCATAGATCCTATGGTCTATAGTTTCTTGTATCTGCATGACTGTAGAAACAGACAGGCAAGGTAGAAGCCATAACTCTGTCCTTTCTATTAGCTTGCTGATGAACATTTCCCAAACTATGAACAGTGAAACACTGGTAGACTTCAATTCCCAGAAGCCTAAATCAGTACATTGGCTGATCAGTGCTTTGGGAAATTGACTTAGGTTTCTGGGAATTGAAGTCCAAAAACCAAAAGTTTGGGAAACACATGCCCACTGCTTATTGCTTGAAAATAACATGTTAGTGTTGTGTTCTCAATGTTATGCCTTTAACATATATATCATGTGTCCTCAATACTATGCTCTGTATTCTCTGTACTATGCCTTTACCATATATATCAATGTAACCCGTTGTAATCAGGACGCGAGCTAATGACCACCTGGTGGCAATAGCGAGCGCCCAGCTCACAGGTCTAAATTCCCCAAGGAACCAAAGCGCGGGAAGATTCCCGCCACTACCTCACCTGGACAAGAAGGGCATGACCAGAAATGACATCACGCCAACGGTAACCAATGGGCTACCGTGGAGCCACATTCAAATGTATAACCACCGTATATATTGAGCTACTCGTCCGCCATTACCTCATGTTCCCCCTGACCACCATGCAATAAAGATGTGTTAAGCCAATCCTGCGGCTGTTCCTTTGTCTTGGTTCTCATACACTAAATTGGCGACGAGGATGGGATATGGCTTCCCACGAGACCAAGACACATGCCGGTTTCGACATCAACAAGCCGGAAGACTGGGAGCTCTTCGAAATGGACTTCCAAGATACGCTGGTGGTGTCCGACATTACGGACGAGGGAAAGAAGAGGGCCATCCTCACTCGGATGCTGGGAAATGCCGCCAAACGAGTATTGGTGGACCTAGTAGCACCGAAGAAAGTGAGCGAGCTAACGGCCAAACAGCTTCTGAAGGTGATGCGCGACCATTTCCAGCCCACGGTCTCGATGTTTTCGGCTCGAGACGCGTTCTGGAAGAGAGTTCAAGCGCCTGGTGAGTCCATCGCCGCTTTTGCAGCGGCCCTGCGGTTGGCCGCCGGCCCATGCAAGTGGGAAAATCTGGAAATCACCCTCAGGGACCGCTTGCTGTGCGGCCTGTGGGACGAAGAGGTTCAGCGGAAACTGATGAACCAGGAGCCGCCCCCGACGCTACGCGAGGTCGTGAAGGCGGCCCAGGCCGCGGAGGCCACCAGGGCCGGAGTCAAGGGGTTCAGAGAAAGGCCCCCACAGCCCGACAAGGCAGCGGGCTCGGTGCAGGCGGCTAGGAGCACGCCGAAATCATCCGCGGAGAGTAGCGACGATGAGGACGTCCGGAAGGTGCGAAAGGACGGCCGACGCTGCGACGGCTGTGGAGCAGCCCATGACCGCATCAAGTGTCCGTTCCGGAAGACCGAGTGCCACAACTGCGGACGCCGGGGACACATCGCCAAGGTCTGCAGATGGCGGCGCAGAGACCAGAAAGGCCCGTCAGACCGGCCGCCGAAGACCAGGGAGGGCGCCCGGCCCGCGAGGAAGCAGGACGGCGTAGGCCGCATCTCTGATGACAGCAGTGACGAGTCCCCCGTGTACAGCGTGTCTCTGGGACACCCACGTTATTTTGTCGAGGTACTGGTGCAAGGGGCCCCTGTTAGGATGGAGATTCATTAAACAAGCCAACCAGTTAAAGCCATTGATTCATTTTAGTTCTCTGCCTCTGCTAATGGTTCAGACCTAGAGCTGGTGATACACAATAGACTGAAAGAAATGCTACAGTTTGACTACTACTGCTAGCTGATAGCTTATAATGAATACTTCATTACAGCAACACGTGCCATTGTGGTTTTGGAGAAATACAGAAAGTTAGACACTTGCCATCCCCACTCATATTCACACAGAGGTGAGTTGGCATGAAAACATAACGACATAAGCTGCTTAGTATTTCCCTAGAAAATTAATAAATCGTGACATCCAAAGGAGGAGAAACCATGTGTTGTTAAAATGGTGATTTGTCTTTACTGGGTCTGCGACTTTCTGAATCTTTCAGTGAGGCTGTTATACCTTAACAATTAGCATAGGCAGCTGTTCCAGATGGCTTTGTTCAGCATCAGCTCCCCATAAACAGCAAACTGTGACTGAGCAGTAAAGCCTGTTTCTGTGAAAGTCTTCTTCTGATTGCTGGATATTGCTTCTTATTACATGTATGTAGTTATGCACATTTAGTGGAGGTATGTGGGGTACAGAATGTACACAGTGGATTGGGACAATAGCAGGTAAAGAGGGAATTATCGCCCAGCTATGCAAAGCTTGGCGGTGATTAGTTACCTTTTACATTTAATGAGTTGCCTTCTAAAAAGCAGTGTTGTAACTACTTGTTACATTACTTTAACTTTATAATGACGCATTACATAATTTATAATCCATCCTGTCTGTGGCAAAAAAAGGTGTTTGTAGTACTGTATATTTATTGAGATGGGAGAGCCTTAGCTGTACCCCTTCTAATGTGCATATCCATAATTCTGGAGCAGACTCTCCAATGATTGCCTTTTTAAAAAAGAACTAGACACTTGAAATGCAAGCACACATTTAACAGAGCACTGAACCTTAGGGTTGTCTGTATTGAGTTTCAGTGTATTAAAGTATCTGCTATAAGTTCCTGGCACTTATTTATGACATTCACTGAATCACCTGTATTGATGAAAATAAGGTGTCATGAAAATTTTCAAACAACTTCTCTTAATGTTGTTGTCGTCAACTGCAACTTGTATCCAAGAATGCATTTTTTCCCCTGAAGCACATTTTTCCTGCTTAATATTGTAATGTAGATGGAAAGGCAGACAAGGGCAAGATAGAGCCCTGCAGCACAACCCTCAGAAGCAAAAATTAAAAATAATAAAATAATAATAATAATAAATTGTCTCCCAGCATCACCTTTTTGAACCACTCCCACAAGGCAGGTAGGAATGGAATAAATCAATTGAGAAAAGCACCTCCCAGCTCCCATCTTTGAGAGGCAGCCCAGAAAGTCATTGAATGATACTAAAAGCAATCTCCTGCTCTAAGAAAGCCAACTTTGTTGCCCATCTGAGTGTGGAGTTAACTGCCTTTTATACCGAATCAAAAAAATCTCTATCAGGAAGAGATTGAACATAAAGATAGGAAGAAATTACTCATGCCTGTTATTTATTTATTTATTTATTTATAGGTCATCAAGGATGCATCACTGAAGATCAAGATCATTCATGCTCTTGTAGAGGTGTAAAATCTGGATAGTAAAGAAAGCTGATAAGAAAATACATTTGGTTCACTTGAAATATGCTGTTGGAGGAGAGATGTGAGTACCCTCTACTGCCAGAAAGACCAACATGTGGATCCTGGAGCAAATCAAGTCTGAACTGTCTCTGGAGGCAAACATGATGAAACCGAGGCTGTCTTACATACCATGAGAAGGCAAGAAGCTCTGGAAAAGACAATAATGCTGGGAAAGGTTGAATGCAGCAGGAAAATAAGGTGGCCAAACACAAGATTTGCTTGTTTGTTTGTTTATATGACTTTTATCTGTCTGTTTGTTTATCCATCCCAAAGACAGGATGGTTTATAAATTAGGTAATGCGTCATTATAAAGTTAAAGTAATGTAAACTCAATTGGTACAAGCACCAGTCTGGGCAACTCACAACGTTAAGTAAATATAACATAACATAAATAGAAACAAATTGCACAATTCAATCAAATACCAACTAACTAAAATTAAATAACAAGAATAAAATACCTACCTAGAAGATGTCCAAGTAAAACAATAAACATTACCATAAATGAATAGACCGATTGTCCAGACCAATAATCACAGCTCACTAAATCTAATAAAGAGGATTTTTGCAATTGTACTGCAGTGGCTCAAGTTGCTAAGACGCTGACTGGGAAGCGGAAGGTCAGCAGTTTGATTCCCGCGTATTGCAGGACGGAAATGAGCTCCCGTCTTCATCCCAGCTCCTGCCAACCTAGCAGTTCGAAAGCAAGAAATTGCAAGTAGATAAATAGGGACCACTTCGGTGGGAAGGTAACAGCGTTCCGTGCGCTCCGGTGTCTAGTCATGCCTGCCACATGACCACGGAAACGTCTGCAGGAGCAGACAGCGCTGGCTCTTCGGCTTAGAAACAGAGATGAGCACTGCACCCTAGAGTCGGATACGACTGGCTTTCGAGCAAGGGAAACCTTTACCTTTACCTATAATCAGTTTACAAACAAGGGAAATGCTTGTTGGAGAGATTCCCTATGGGAAGCCTCAGGCTATACCTTGCAGGAGTTAAGTAGAACTGTTGAAAGTAGGATATTTGGGAGATCGGTCATTCGTAGGGTTGCCATAGGTTGGGGGTGACTTTATGGCACAATACAACAACAAGTCAGACCACAGCAATATGTAGAATTGTATTAATATTCACTTAAACAAGGGGACATGTACAATAAAAGAATAGACGATTAACTATATATTAAGAAAAATACAGTATATTAAATCATTTTTGACCAAAATTGTGCTACGTCATTTGCATTATCTCTCCCCCTGATAAGATCTTCTGTGCCCCTTGCAGAACCTTGTACTTGATGTAGAAGTTGATTGGCTTGCTTTTCTCCACATTCACCTGTTGTTATTCCAGCCGGTGGCATTTCCCATTTTTCTAAATTGCCCGTAGATTGCCCAACTCCACTTGGTAATCTTTTCAGAGACTTCCATATATCCCATTCAGCATTGTGACCCAGTGCTTGCTGCTCAGCTAGATCTGTAGTTCTAGCTCTTTTTATATTCAGTCTAGCCTCTCTGTTTAAACCGTGCCTGTAGCAGTGTTTAAAGCAACTCTTTCTAGATTTCAATCTTCTCCCTGGAGGTTGGTGCTCATATAAAGGATGAGCTGCATTTTGCGATGCCTCCCTTCTTTAATGTTTTGCTATCACTTCCTGTTGTACTTTGAATGGAGCGATACCAGCCAATTAGTGTACCCAATCTACAGGGTTTGGTTTCCTACATCTAATAATAAGCTTACATGTCTTATTTAGTGCTACAGCCACACATTTAGCATATATGGATTTGTACAACATTGGAGAAACATATTCAGCACCAGAAAAACGGGGCCATGGCTGACATTCATAGAGTTTGGGGTGACTCCCCCAATCAGTTCCAGAAAGATGTCTTAACAGGCTATTCCTTGAAGCAACTTTATGCTTGATTTTTAAGCAATGTTGTTATATGTCAATGACTAAATATTTTGGATCCTGCCAACCTAGCAGTTTGAAAGCAAGAAATTGCAAGTAGATAAATAGGGACCACTTTGGTGGGAAGGTAACAGCATTCCATGCGCTCCGGTGTCTTGTCATGCCTGCCACATGACCTCGGAAACGTCTGCAGAAGCAGACAGTGCTGGCTCTTCGGCTTTGAAACAGAGATGAGCACTGAACCCTAGAGTCGGATACGACTGGTTTTCGAGCAAGGGAAACCTTTACCTTTAACCTTAAATATTTTGGATAGTAACAATGCACTGGCTATACACCACCACGGGTTACTTGCAATTTCCTTGTGGCTTCTCTATTTCCCAGTAAAATGGTGTCGTGTCCGGCACTTGGAAAGAATAGTCCAAGCAATTATGAACAGGACAACAACAAGGGTTTATTGTAAAGTCCTTCAGGTTACTCTTACAAGGCTATCCAGACATCAGATGGCTACACAAGTCCCATGTAATCAGTCTCTCTGAATTCCACCATAGACGGCAATGCACTAAGCTACACCCTGTGGGTGCGCATATAGAGAAGACCCCAGGTTAGCCCTCCATGGCTTAACCTGCAGCGGTAATGGGAAGCATAGATCTGGCCCGGCCCCACCCGTGTTTACCTGTGGGGCTTATATAGTGTCTCCCCGACAGTGACTCCTTGCTACAATGTAGTAACCCACCGGACTAACCAATCATAACATGATATACAAGTATTAACCAATAAGGAACAGGTTCCAAAGTTGTAACCAATGACAAAACTCTAATTATCATAATGATTGCGCCCTGAAGGGGAGACTGCACGCCAAATCTAGTTCCTAAATCTGATGGCGGGAAATCGCCATTTTGTCTTTTCAAGGCGTTGCTTGAGCAACTTGCAATTCTGCCTGAATACACAACAAATGGGTTGTCTCAAGTCAACATATCAAGAAAATTGCGCCATTCTCTGTGAGATTAACCTCTGCAGCATTTCTTATTACCAGCCCAAAATCAGACAGCAAGCACTTTCCTCCCCTCTTACTGTAGGTTTCTGCCATTGTGGTGGTGGTTTTCATGTTGCACAAAGTGTCTCTGGAAGGCAAGTATCTTAAGAACATGTACACACTTTAATGTCTTGCACGGAAGACAAAGAAGGAGCCGCAGTGAGGGCTAAAACACAGGTTTATTTCATGATGGTCAGGATGAACATGTGGTAATGGCGGAGGTACAGCTCATTTTATACTGCAGTAATACATTTGAAAAGGGTTGCACAGTAGCTCATTGGCTGCTACCTGCGTGACTCATTCTGAGTCACGCCCATCTTCTTCCAAGTGATCCTTGCGCGGGAAGGTTCCCGCGGCTGCCAGTGATTTGGGGAATTTGAACCATGTGAGCTGAACACTCACAGCTGCCCTCTATGGGTAGCTAGCTCGCGTTCCTTTAACAGCTGGGTTAATTGTCATCATTGTAAGGTTACATTCATACATTCTTAAAGTAATGCTGTTACATACACAACACACACATAAGCACAAAATAAGAAGAAAAGGCTGGATTGATCAATGATTGATCAAAAAGAGGCAAACATCCCATTTAGTGCTGCTGATTTTTGCAGGCGCACCCCCCAATAAAGGACTCAGACACTGATGAAAGTGGATAACGGCATTGGGCCACATTTATTGATTCATGTCCTAATCCGAATTATAAATTTCTATTGGTATTCAACCAATTATAATTCTTAAGGCAAGCAGGCCGAAGTAACACTGGTAAGGTACCACCCAAAATTGCAAACGGCAATTGGTTACAATGTATCCATTTGTATCAATTTGTTTGTTGACAACAAACAAATTGTTGGCCGTAGTCAATACCTAACAATTGACCCCACCCTCTGACGCGTATCCGTAAAATAACGGGGTGATGCATGCTGCCTAGCACTTGCCATCACCCCATCGCCTGGTTCGCCGTTGACCAGACAACGTTTAATCAACTTGTGCCTGTCTAGTGTTGTCCAGTCAATTGCGAACCTGCCGGATACCTGTGGGTCATAAATGTTTACCTTACCAGTGCTACCCGCCACACGGAGAGGCTCAATAAAGGCTCGACGCCCCCTCCCAGACCGTCAGCTCGGTCAACAGGCCTGCTCGCCAATCTCCTAACAGGAGGTCCATACCTCCCTGCGACAGATGGACCCCATCCCCTGAATAAAGCTCATAATTTTGTAGGCTGATTGCGGGGTGCCTAATGACGCGCCCCCAACCCTTGTCAAGAAGGAACCGGGCAATAGCCCTGTTCAACGAGCGACGAGCTCGATCAAGGGCCTGTAGGTCAAACCCTCCCCTGTAAGCATGACGCGGTACCATGTCTGACCAAATGAGGGTTGTGGCAGGCCACACATAATGTAAGTAAGCCAGGTCACCGCAAATCGCATGCTTCAGCGATAGACCGGTGACCTGCCTCAAATCATTGCCCCCAAGGTGTATGATCAGAATGTCTGGCGGGTCAGCATTCCTGCTGGACAAAAGGAATGGCAACAGTTCCCGCCATAACATGCCGCGTTTACCATACCATCTGAGACTTGCGGATGCACCCAGTCCCAGTCGGGGTCCCCACTCTGTCGCCGCAGCGTACGACGCTGCCCTATGCACGTAGCTGTGGCCCACCAGCCATACTGTCACCGGTGTAATACGACACCCAGGGTCTGTCAAGGAAAAAGAGGGGGGAGAAACAATACAGTGACTAAACTGGTACTCACGGTTGAAGAGGGTGAACATAAAATTGAAAACATTGTGATCCCCATCTGCCCATGCGGCGTATTTCCGCCCCGGAGTACCCAAAAGCAGCTGCAGTAGAAGCCGCCCCTATCCTAAATGAATGGGTGCCGTAACGAGCCCCAGGGAGGCCAACACTGGCTAGTGCCTTACCGGTCACCTTCCAAAATTGAAATTTAGTAAGGGGAGACCCATCTTGGGGACAGAAAAACGGGCCGTGGTGCGTGCCACGCAGTGCAAGAAACTCCTGTAGGGCACCAACCGGACAGATGTCTGCCAATGAACATCGTAGCAGTAGTACTCCACTGCCTACGCCGTGCTGATCAACTTTAGAGGAACGTATCCTCAACTGAGCCCAATCATTGCAAACAGAGACATCGTCGAGTTCCAGTGCCCTACGACTTGCATCTGCCTTAGACAGCATCACAAGCTCGCTGATGCGGAGCGCTCCAAAAAAGGCCACCGTAGTAGCCGCATGAAACAGGGCGGCCTCATACCTGTCAAAACAGAGGTCATGCCAGCCCCGTGCTAGGTGGATAAGTACCCCTGGGGAAATTGGGTGGCGGTCATCCGGGCAACGCCCACGCTCCCGCACCCACCCCTCCAAAACATGTCGTATGCGGAAATCAGTGGTGCTGTCAGCGTAACCCCCCACTTTGGCTACGAATGCCAACGCTGACAGCCTGGATGCTATGGTGCGGGGTGCTATGCCTTGGGCATGTAGGTAAACCATGAATTGTAGAATGTGGGCAACTGGGATAGGCCAAGCCTCGGGTATACTAAACTGGGCACAAAAGGCCTGAAACGTGATGAACGCGTGGTGATACGCCTTATGCGTGCGAGGCTCCAGTGACATGCTGATTGCCTGGTTCACCTCTCCTTGCCAAGTGTCCATATCTCGTCCAGGAGCGGCGAGGGAAATTCCTCTGCGTCCGGGGCCAAGGCACGGAACCGGGAGATCTGCAGGCGGGACAAAGTGTCAGCAATATCGTTATTAACACCAGGCACATGCCTAGCCCTGAACAGCACATTGAGGCGCAGGCTACGCAACACAAACTGGCGCACCAGCTCCATGACCCTAGGAGATTTGGACGTCTGTGAGTTGACAATGTGGACAACCGCTGCGTTGTCACACCAGAAATGTACTACCGAATTGGCCCACTCCTCGCCCCATAGCATCAAGGCTCCCAGAATGGGAAAAAATTCCAGGTACGTGAGGTCGCGCAAGCGACCCGTGCCAGACCAGGCTGGCGGCCACTTGCCATATGCCCACTTCCCATCGAAGTACATCCCATAACCCAGGGACCCCGATGCATCGGACTGGATCTGGAAACGAGGGGAGGCCAAAAGGCCGGACCTCCAAAAGGACACCCCATTGAACTCCCTCAGGAACTGAAGCCAGATGAGCATATCCGCCTTGAGGCCCCTGCTAAGGCGTACCCTGTGGTGGGGCTTGGTTAAGCCTGTCATGGCGTCGCACAAGCATCGAGCAAAGGCTCTGCCAGGTCCGATCACCCTGCAAGCGAAATTGAGGTGACCATGCAGCACCTGTAGCTCACGAAGGGACGCCCTGCGTTTAGCCACCAAGTCGGATATGAGTGCAAAGATCCGTGACACCTTATCAGCCGGTAACCTGGATGCTTGCACCACCGTGTCAATTTCCACCCCCAGGAATGTGAGCTTGGTAGATGGGCCCTCGGTCTTTTCGGGCGCCAAAGGGACACCAAGTTCCTTCATTAGTGTCTGAAATGTATTGAGGAGACGCGCACACGTGTCCCAGCCCCGTTCACCCCCGAATAAGAAATCATCCAGGTAATGGGCTACAGACCGAGACCCTGACCTGCGGACGAATGCCCACTGCAGGAAGGTGCTGAAACGCTCGAAAGTCGAGCAGGAGATGGAACAGCCAAAAGGCATGGCCTTATCGAAATAATATTCACCCCGAAACTTGAAACCCAGCAACTCAAAGTCGCCCGGGTGCACCGGCAGGAGACGGAAGGCCGACTTGATGTCGCACTTAGCTAACAGTGCACCCGGGCCACATGAGCGCACCATGAGCAGAGCCTGGTCAAAAGATGTATACCGGACCGAACAAAGGTCATCCGGGATAGCATCGTTGACCGATCGGCCGGCTGGGTAGGACAAATGGTGGATTAAGCGGAACTCGCCCGGTGACTTTTTGGGCACTAGCCCCAAAGGGGAAACTTTTAAATTGGGAAATGGGGGGGGGGGCAGGGAAAGGGCCGGCAACCCTGCCGGCCACGACCTCCTTAATAATGCTCAAGGCAGCCACCTCCTCCCTTCCCCTAAGTGACAGAAGGTTGGGTGCATCCTGGGGAGCCCTGACCCCCATGAAAGGAATTCGAAACCCCTGCTGGAAACCCTCAAGCAGGTAAGCTGCGTCTGCCCTCCTCGGGTACACCGTGAGCCAACGCTCCAACATGTCCACATCAATTGGTGAGGGGGCCTTTTGCCTGACCAGCTCCCTTTGCAGCAGTCTTGCCCGCCCCCTGTCCACCCCTACCCCTGCCCCGCGCTCTTCCCGGCCTGGGACAGGCAGAGGCAGCATGGGGGCCAGCACAACAGGGGCACTCATGCCTATATCGGCAATTTTTCCTACTGCTGGTACCATTGGCCGAGAAGGTCCAACACAGCAGGCGGGCTGGAACCCCCTGCCCCGCCACCTGGCGGGGTGCCTGTGCCAGAGCAGCTCGCTGGACCGCATGTCCACAATGGTACCTCTCCCCAGGCACCGGGTGCGTGGGGGTCATGTACAGAAGCCACAGCTTCTGGCAGGGCTCATCCCACCTCATCTCCGGGTGTAGGGGCACTCTCATGCGAAATTCTTCGTCGTAAGCCAACCACGACGGGCCCGGGAAGTCAACCATCGCCCGGTATATGTTGTCCAAGTACTGGACCACTGGAATGGCCAAATCCGGCCGGGCCCTAAGGTACACAGCCATGTATATGTGGTACGCCGGCAGCCAGTTGGCCCACGTGCGTGGCGGCTTACGACGACGCGCCTGTTCCTTATCTTTCTCATCCTGCCCCTCCCTCTCCTCCTTGGTGGGTTCTCTATTCAGAAGGGAGAAAATGTCCACATACTCCCCCCGCCATATTTTCTCCTTGGTGGCCTGGGCCAGATGATCCCCTAGGGGCAGAGAGTTCCCTGCCGTAGGCAATGCCGATAACGGCACCGGGGCCACATTGGGCACGGCGAAAGGAGCCTGGACCAAGCCCGCCACCCCGAGCAAGTTCCCAACGGGACAGGGGGCGCCACCCCCAGCGGGGCCCTGGTTTGGCTGCGCCGCCCCCGCATGGCCCAGCGGCGGCTGAACCACCGTGCCAGCCATGCGGGGCCACGGCCACTGGAAGCCCCCCCCCCAGTGCATGTAGTGGTGTGGGTGCACTAGTTTGAACCATATACTCACACGCTGCACCCCCATGGGCCGCCCCTACCAGGGGTTCCGGCCCACTGCGGGCGTCGGAGCTCGCGACCGCAACCGAGCTCGTGGACGAGGCCTGGTCAGTACCTGATGGCAGCAACTGTTGCACGGGGAGCTGCGAGGCAGCGGCTGACGCCGGCCCACGGGCCTCCAGCAGCTCGACCCGTCCGGCCGCCTGCCGATGACCGGCAGCCGATGCGTCAACCTGTGGCCCCAAAGGCACCCCGGGTGGATTAACCAGCCCCAAAGAAGCCTCAAGGGCCGCCACGCGGGCCAGAAGGGCGTCAATGTTAACATAGCCCCCAACACTGATGGGGGGCATAGGGCCGGCTGGCCCACTGACAAGAGGCACCGGGTCAGGTCTCTGTACCCCGGGTCCAGAATATGGCAAGACAGGAGCTCATTCCGTCCTGCAGTACTCGGAAATCGAACTGCTGACCTTCCTCCTCCCAGTCAGCGTCTTAGCATGAACCCAGTAGCGGCCCTTGAGGGGCCGGCGGCATGCCCTGCCAGGGAAGGGAACCCAACCACCCCCCGTGGTTAAAGCCCACCGCAGGTAGCTGCGAGGCAAGGGCAGAAGACCCTGAGGCATGAACTGGGCCAGGGCCGGGAGCCACCGATTGAGGGCCGGAGGCCGCGGCCCCCGCCGGGCCGGTCTGAGGGTGCCCAGTCCCGGGCCAAGGGGCAACCGATCCCATCCCACCGGTCCCGGTGGGGACTGGTAAAGGAGGCTGTTGAGGGGGCGCAGTCGCGGTCCTCCGACCCGGCTGTCGCCGCCTCGAAGTGCGAACCGCGTTCGCCGATGCCTTCTTTTTGGAAGGCATTCTGGAAATGCTGGGAAGCCGAAGAAAAAGGACGGAAGGACCGCTGCCCTAATAGCTTCCCGGCTAAGGTAAGAGCGACGGAGCAATGGGGGAAAAACTTCTCCTCTCCGTCGCTTCGCAAAATGGCAGCGCAGCTGCCTCGTGGCCGCCCCTTATATAAGGGTGCTGGCCACGCCTCCTAACTACCCGGATGCTCTTCGTCCGGTGGGGGGGGCACAAAGAGCACGGCGGCCATTTTGGCGCCGCGCTTGCATTACAAGTCTAAGCAACAAGGCACAAGTTTGTAACAATCTGTGTTAACAGTTTAAAAAATCCAGCCAAAACTCATAGAAAATAACCTCACTATAACACAGGCAAAGAGAGGGGAATTGCCATTTCTCATTTTTGGACTTCAGCATGAGAAAAATGAGGATTTAACATTCTTGCCTGTTGGTTAGCCGTATGTCTATTTTTTGGCTAGGCCAACGTTACTAGCAGGTTGGACCCATTTAAAAATTGGGATAGCAATGGACATCTTTCATACTGGATCAGGCGCCTAGGTGGTATATTATTTTTCATTTTGAGTTTTTACAGGTTGCTTTCACAAATTCCAATTTGAAAGTATACAGAAGCACAGTTTCTGAGCTGTGGTCTGCCTTTGCTGGGAACTTGGGAGAGTGTATTTTGAGTCAGCTTTACTTCTACCTGCTCTCCGAATCCTTAGCCTGCAATGGCTAGTGCACATCCAAACATCAGTGATTAAAAAGTCTCAGCATCTTGAAGTGCATCAACCTTCACTGGTCCCCCATCTCTATAGGGGCTTGATATCTATGACAGTTTAAATCAGGGATTCTCAACCTGCGGCCCATGGACTGGATGCAGCCCAAGGCCAAGGCACCATTTCATGTGGCCTCCCACCACCTCCACCACACCAGGAAGTGCCATGTGGTGGAGGAAGGGCAAAATGGCTGTCCAGCCCCCGAATCTGTCTGAGGGAGTGTGACCTGGCCCCAGCTTACAAAGGTTGAGAACTCCTGGTTTAAATGTTACCCAATGTTTACTTGAAGCCACTAACAGCCCCTCCTCCTCATATAAACACATGTACACACCAAATAAATTCTACATTCATCCATTTTGCGACAGTTCTGTGGTTGGCAGTTGCATCATTTAGAGTTACCACTGACAAAGAAGTCTCAGGCTTGGTTCACTTTGGCTGGATTGTGCACATGTCTACATGCATACATCCATGCATGCACCCATGTGCATGTGCACATGTTTCTGTTAGAAACAGTCTTCTAGCGTGTTTCACTTCCAAGAAAAGCACAGATTATATTATTGCCTAGTTGGTTTTCAAGGCAATTATGCTTAAATATATGTGTGCTTTACTTTAATTTTCCTTCTGAATCTTCAGTGATCATCTTCAATCAACGAAATGACTCCAGAATGTTGTTGATAGTGACTGTAACTATATGAATCTTTAAAAATAAGAGAGGAGAGAAAGAGAGAGATGGAAACTGGGAGGACGTGATGCATTTTTCTGCTCTAACCTTGCAAATGAGCTCATGCTGAGTTCCGTATCAAGTTCCACAAACTCACAAAAAAATGAGAAAATTGTGCTTTTTGAAGTCTCACAAGCAAAAACCTCCATGTTCTATAATGTCTTGGACACACTTACTTTTAAGTAAATCTCTTTTCTTCTATAAAGCTTATTATTGAGTAAGCACATATAGCCTATATTGCACAGTTATTTAACCTACTTTTATTCAAATCCCTTCTCCAAATTCATTTTCATTCCTTGTCACTGACACATGTGTTTAGTAAGCAGGGACTTGGCTATCTTTAAAAATGTTTTCTGTTGCAAGCTAATCAGTGCCATGTGCAATCAATCGAAGCGATCCTCTACTGATCCTCCTTTTACTTATATTCCCTGAAATAAGAAGTGGCCCCGTCCATTATGCATCATGTGCAAATGCTTTAAATCAGGACTGGACAATTTTTTATCTTTTAGATACTCACTGAGCCAGAGGTTTGTGGTATGAAGTTTAGGTCTCTAAACTGGAGTTCTTTGGTATATGCTATACATGTCCTTTGGGGTGGGAGGGAGGGATATAATCAAAACAGAAGGAAAACAAAGCAAATTCTATCCACTGCTGAGGTTTTATCAGAATTAAAAAAAATACACCAAAAGTGTAATATTCCATTTTGATGAGAAAATTGTACATTGTTATTTCTTTCATCTCTCTGCCAATATTCTCAAGTTACGGTTGTTGAAGTAAACAATAGATTTCCCACTTAGATAAGGGGTTCCCAACTTTTTCAAGCCATGGGCCGGGTCACACTCTCTCAGTCAGCTTCAAGGGCCAGATGGCCATTTTGCTCTGCCTGCACGATGGGGATCGACATTTTGTCCCAACCACTTCAAAGGGGAAGCAATTTTTTTCTTGAATGCCCTTGGAGGGGTGGGGGACCACATAAAATGGTGCTGGAGCCAGATCCGGCCTGTGGGCCTTAGGTTGGGAACCCCTGACTTAGATGCTACTTATATGCAGTCATATGGGGGTCCTTTCAAACACACCCAGGGTATATATATATCAGGCACAGCAACAATGATGGCTTCATCTTACACAATTGACCTAGGCACAAATAGGCAGAATAACAGTTTGTGCAAGGCTGAAGATTTGCACAAAATTCTAGGAGGAAGATATTGCATTTGTCTGGCTTTTTAAAAAAGCATCTGGAGAAAGAGTATGGTTCATAACCTTGACATATTCAACCATCACAACACTCAAGCAGAATCAAACATCTGTCTGCATATTCATGAGCAGAAGCATCAAGTTAGTCATGTGAAGTGACTCTTATAAATATTTTTGATGTATCAGTCAACTCAGGGGTTCCCAACCTAAGACCTGTGGGCTGGATTTGGCCCATGGTGCCATTTCATGTGGGCCCCCACCCCTCCAAGGGCATTCAAAAAACAAAATGGCCACCCCTTTGAAGTTGTTGGGACAAAATGACCACCACCTTTGTGCAGGCAGAGCAAAATGGCCATCCGGCCCTCAAAGCTGACTGAGAGAGCGTGACCTGACCCCTGGCTTGAAAAGGTTGGAAACCCCTGTGTTAACTAAATGCAAGGATTTGAGGGGCTGGCACAGGTCTATAAAACAGAAGTTTAAATAAGATTTGCACACACCAATCTGAATGCATACATTTTGGTTTTGAAATAATTACCGGGATTTTAATTTTTTTACTGAAGGCAAAGCATTGTGATTTGCTGTTAGCTCCATCTCAGCCCCATCAAAGAGCTGATTTTTTAACAAAAATGAGAGAGAGAGAGAATGTATTAGATCTGATTAGCAGGCAGCACCTCAGAAGTAATGTGTTTCTAAGGTGCAAGGAACAGTCCGAGAGAGTAGCTTTTAGTCTACTAGCCCTTTTCTTCCATCTAACAAGTACAAACATCACTTGATTGGCACAGTACAGTATTGCATCCAATGGGCAGGTTAGGATGATCGCACATTTACATTCTGCACAGACACTGGCAGGGCCGGATTTAAGCATAGGCTACCTAGGCTGCAGCCTATGGACCTGCACCAGGAAGGGGGGCCCGCACTACGTGATTCTACATCAACTTTTAAAATCAGAAAACATGGAGCGCAATGACATTTATTTTTCAGTTTTTAATTGGACAATTGCTGAAAATGCGGGTTTTGTAGGTTAATTTTTTTTAAATACTTTCCCCGGTAGGGCCCGGGCCACAGGTTCAGCCTAGGGGCCCACAGATCCTAAATACGGCACTGGACACTGGTGACTGTTTTGTGGCTCATGCTCAGCTCTCTCCTGTCTTCTGGTTTCTTGGTGAGACATGAAGTCCTAGATATTCAGCGCATCGGACAGAAAATTTGGGATTCCAGTAAGAAGCCCATACGTCATGAGAAGGCGAAGCAGAATTGGGTAGGACAAGAGTCCTATTTGATGGAGTGAATGCAGGAATGATATTTATTTATTTATCATTTTAATTATTACTCACATTTCTACCACCGCCCCATCGCCAAGGCGACTCCGGGTGGCTTACACATAAAACAAATAAAAACTTTACAAAAACATTTAAAAAGCATTAAAAATTAGATTTGTTTAAAAAATTTAAAATATATATTTTTAAAAAATGTCTTCCAATGCCGCATCACAATATTTTTCAAAAGCTGGCAGCCTAGGCAATACTTAAACAAGCCAGCCCAAGATGGCTAACTCCCCAGCTGCCCCGCACACCTGCTGTGCAAGCCAGGTCTTAAGGCTCTTGCAAAAGGATAAAAGCTCTGCCTGGAGACAAAGTTCAGTTGGCAGAAGGTTCCACAGAGCCGGAGCAGACACAGAGAAGGCCCTCCTTCTCGTGCTAGAGAGGCGAGCCTCTCCAGCAGATGGAACTATCAGAGAGCCCCTCCGGTCTGCTCTAGTGGGATGGGCAGATGTCTTTGGGATGATGCGGTCTCTTAAGTACCCTGATCCACTACCATGTAGGGTTTTAAAGGTAATCATCAGCACCTTGAATTGCACCTGGAGGCACACTGGCAACCAGTGCTGGCTGCTCCCGAAACAGTGGCAAGGAACCAGCAATACGCCCGCACCCCATCACCACCCAAGCAGCCGCCTTCTGGACCAGTTGCAGCCTCCGAATGGTCATCAAGGGCAGCCCCATAATCATATGAGACTATTGCATCCGGCCCTTATAAGCAATAGTCCAGACAACGATGAACAGAACAACAGCTGGTGTTTATTAAACAGTCTTTCAGGTTGTGCTTACAAGGTGCTCTGGACATTAAGAAGGCTATACAATCCCATGAAATCAGTCCCTCTGGAATCTGCCATAGAAAAGGCAATGCCTAAGCGACACTAGAAGCGGTAGCGTTTGGAGGAGACCCAGGCTTAGCACGATGCTGGCTACCTATGCAGAATGGGTAGTATAGATCCGGTCTGGCTCCACCCTTGTTTACCCGTGGGGCTTATATAGTGTGGTTTTCAGGTCCCCCTGGGGCAGATATGGGCTCACCATCCCCTGGGGTTGGAGGGGGGCTGCAGGAGTCGTCACTGGTCCCAGGAATAAACTGGCAAGAGAAAGAGCGCCTGGGTGCAAGCTCGCATCCCTGGGAAGAAAAGGAGGGGTTGCAGGAGTACTTCCAGGATTTTCAGGATTTTCTAGGTTTGGAAGGGAAAGGGCAGGGAACGCAAGGTCTCCAAATGCCGAGTCAAAGGGAGCTTTCCTCGGGATACACAGGATAGTATAACCAATCACAGGACTCTGATTAGCATAATGAGCGTGCATAGAGAGGGAGATTTCACGCTAAATTTAGCTCCTAATTTGGATGGCGGGAAACTGCCATTTTCTCTTTGCAAGGCTTTGACGTAGGCAGATTGATTGCACTTGAGCCGGCAGATGGGCTAAACACAACTTTATTGCAACATGATCAATCTGTACATGAGGCAATGGTGGAGCCTTGCCCCTTTATATATAGTACCTGTTACATTTTAATCTTGCCCGAAGGCGCCCATTGGTTACAATGTCAGTGACGTCTTTCTGACATACTGCATACCTGACATAGTTCAACTGTGGCAGGAAGGTTTCCCATGCTAGTTAATCATTGGATGAATTGGAGCCACGTGAGCTCCCTCAGCTGCGCTAATGGCGAACAGCTGAACTGCATGCATACACAACATCCCTCCCCCCTAGGATGGGACGAAGTCCCTCAACCATTGTGGGGGCTGGCGGGCGCACTGCAGTTGACCGGTTGATTCGGCGGTGCTGCTGGAATCAGCTGCTGCGCCTGAACCTTCCCTCCGTGAAAACTGTGGCGTCCCATCGAACCCTGGCAAGGGCAGGGATGGAGTATCTCTGAGTCGGGGAAGATGGGGGGACCTCTGGGCCACCTCAAAACCCCACTGTTCACTGGGACGAGTGGGGGAACACTCACAAAAACTCCCCCCATCCTGTAATGAAAAATCAAACTGGGGTTGTTCATCTCCGGGTTGGGAGATGTTCTCCTGAAGGTCTATGCAGTTTGTCAAACTGAGTCCTATATTCCCCTTTTGGGTTACGCGGGTGGGGGGCAACCCTAATGCTGACTCATCAAAATACCCACTTTCCCCTGTGGCTTCTGTAACTTTTCTCCTAAGCTGATTGGTGTGTCTCCACCACAGCAACCCTGACCCTGTCTTTATTTGGTACGATACAGGCCCGATTTGTTCCACCACTTCCCCGGGTACCAACGCTGGCCCTGAGCTTGTATAATTTCTGCAGTACACTGGATCGCCTGCCCCGAACACTTTTCTCTGCTCTACCACCACATTCATAACTCTATCCTCCACCCTGGAAGGATCCAAGCAGTCGAACAACGTTGTGAGTTTTCTTCGCATCAGGATCTCCGCAGGGGATTGCGAGCGGAGTAACCCTATAGCACAGGAGGAATTTGCAGAGCTGTAGCTCCAGATCCCCCGGACCCATCCTCCTTAGAGCCTCCTTTGTAGTGTGGACCAGGCGCTCTACTCGACCATTTGTGGCAGGGTGAAATGGAATGGAGGTAACGTGCCTGATCGCATTCCGTTCAAGGAATGCCTGAAATTCAGCGAATGTAAAAGTGGATGCGTTATCCAAAATTAACACATCGGGCAGGCCAAAACACATGAACACCTTCCTCAGATGTTTGACTGTGGCTGCGGAGGATGTGTTTCGCATTGGAATGACCTCCAGCCATTTCAAGAACGCATCAACCACTAATAAGAACATTGAACCCCGGAATGGCCACGCAAAGTCCACGTGGACCCTTGACCACGGTCCGCGCGCTGTGTCCCACTCCGGGGGGGGGGGGTAACCTGTGTTCCGCAGGTCATTATTGTTGGAAACTCTCACACGCACCCACCAACTGCTCTATGTTTGGCCACCAGAAATAGCTCCTTGCCAGAGCTTTCGACTTCACAATCCCCAGGTGACTCGTGTGTAGCAAACGGAGCACCTTGGCTCAAAAAACCTCGGGAATTACTACCCTCTGGCCCCAGAAGAGGCATCCTCTCTTGAGAAAGAGCTCAAAATGTTTCCAGAAAAACGATGCCAGTTCCTCGGATGGGGACGTTGCGGGCCAGCCCTTCTTGACCCATGCTAACACCTGAGACAGTACCTTGTCTTTGGCAGTTGCCTTAGCGATATCTGAAGGCATGTTGGGGGGCGAGTTGAGAGACTCGATGAGCAGCACCTGGTGATCTTGCTCAACCTCGCACTCGGGTTCCCCCAGCTCCGGTAGGGGAGACCTGGAAAGCTCATCCGCGTGAGCGATGTCTTTCCCTGGGTGGTGTACCAGTGTGAACCGGTATGCGTTTAAGAAAATCACCCACCATAACATTCATGGGGATAGAATCTGGGGAGTGGGCTTGGCCATGACAAAGATTCCCAAGAGGGGCTTGTGGTCTGTGACAATGGTGAACTCCCTCCCATACAAGAAATCATGGAATTTCTTTGTCCCTGCAATGATTGCGAGGGCTTCCCTATCCGTCTGTGCATAGTTTCGCTCTGCTTTTGAGAGGGATCTCGAGTGGAATGCAATCAGTGCCTCCCTCCCATTCTTGAGCACATGGCAGAGGACAGCCCTGACCCCCACTGGTGAGGCATCACACACAAGTACTATAGGCTTTCTGGGGTCGAAATGAGTTAATATCGCCTCGGAAGAGAGGAGATGCTTTAACTCATTGAACACCCACTCCTGACCCTCCCCCCACCACCAGACTGCATCCTTCTTCAGTAAGCAGTGCAGCGGTTCCGCCACAGATGCCTTCCGTGGGAGGAAGGAATGGTAGAAGTTCAGGAGCCCTAAGAACGACTGTAGCTCGGGTTTGGTGGCTGGCCTGGGGGCGTCCTGTACTGCCGCTACTTTGGATTTCAAAGGTTTTACCCCATCGGGGGTGATTCGAAACCCCAGAAACTCAACCTCGTTTGTGTAGAACACACATTTGTCCCTTCTCAGGCATAACCCAGCCCTCTCGAACACAGATAGTACCTGATCTAGCCTCTGGGGTAGCTCCAACTCATCCCCAGCTGTTATCAATACATCGTCAAAGTATGGCAAGACCCCGGGGAGACCCTTAAGGAGGCATTCCACAAGCGCCTGAAATATCCCAGGGACTGAGTTCACACCGAACTGGAGGCATGTCACCTTAAACGCACCTTTGTGTGTAACTATCATCTGGGCAGCTGTGGCCACAGGTGTAACAGTTAACTGTTGGTAAGCCTGTGCTAGGGCCAACTTCGCAAAGCATTTACCCCATGTAACTTGGCCAACAAGTGGCTAACTACCAGCACCGGGTAGGCATCTGGGCAAATTGCCTTATTGATAGTACACTTGTAATCAGCACAAATTCTAACCTCCCTGTTAGATTTCATGGCAGTCACAATCAGTGTCTCCCAATCTGCAGAGTCCACCGGAACCAAAATGCCCTGATCCACCAGTTTGTCCAGTTCCACTTCGATTTTGTCATTTAGTGCAAAAGGCACTCTTCGCGGCTTGAGCCGTACGGGGCGAACGGAAGGGTCAATATCAAAGTCCACTGGAGGCCCCCTGTACTCCCCAAGTCCTTTCTCGAAGACTGCAGGATGTGCATTGCACACATCCTGAATGAGGTCGCCTCGGACAGCGTTGATGCCAGTCAATGCAATTCCCAGCAGTTTGAATCACTGGGTCCCTAGAAGACAACTGGACCACCTCTTAAGAACCACCAAGGGCAACTTCCTTGTGAAGTTTTTGAAATGGACGGTGAAGTCTCCCACCCCCAGGATCGGAATGTAGTTACCTTGAACGTCCCGCAGGTTCGTCCTGAGGGCTCTCAGTTTGGGGCGGTCCCTAGGGGGTATTCGCAGAAACTCCGTATGCGAGACTATGGAATAGGCAGTCCCTGAGTCCACCTCCATCTTTACTTGTACCCCCTGCAACAGTACCTTCACAAAAAAATGGGTGCGACGGTCTGACACACGTCTCACCACGGTGTCCCTCGCATGTACTTTCCGGACGCCCTTGTCCTTTCGGCGGCTAGTCCGGTCAGGGTCTCGGCTTCTGCATTGTCTGCACACCTTCACTGTGTGCCCCAGACGTCCGCAGTTGTAGCACTCTGTCTTCTTGAAGGGGCATTTCTTCCGGTCATGTGAGCCCCCGCACCCCTCACAGTGTTGGCTTGCTTCGGTGGTGTCTCTTTTTTCAGATGGCCTTTTTCTCACTTTCTGGACCTTCGGTTCGCTCTTGCTGGATTCCGAGGAGGATGTGGTGGCAGCCGCCATGGCTTTCGACTCTTGCGCACGGTGTGACGAACAGCTGTGGGCTTGCACCGTGGACGCCGAGCTTCCCGGGGCTGCGGGCCTCAATTTGCATGCCCGTACTCCGTCCTTTACCACCTCAGCAGCTTGCACGGCCCACAAGACCTTTTTGAATGTGATGTCCTCGTCTCGGGCTAACAGTTTCCGCTGAGCCTCTTCATCCTGCAGGCTGAGTAGGAGATGCTCACAATGCCTCGGTCAGGAAGGCTCCCCACCTGCAGGGAACAGCCACCAGCCTCAGTGCGGCTACGTACACCACCACAGTTTCCCCAGGCCATTGGTCTCACCGGCTAAATGCCAATCTAGCCGGGAACACGGACACCTTTGGGCGGAAGTGTGCCCACAGGGCAGCGAGGATTTCGGTCAGTGGTACCGTTTTGAGTACCCTCAGCATCAGGAGGTTCCTTGCCAATTCCAGGGTTGGCGACCCGCACTGAGCCAGTAGGCAGGCTCACCTTTGCGCTTCACTCTCTATTTTCTCTGCATCCATCGCGTACAGAAACTGTTCCTCATAGAGGTCCCATGACTCTGGCTGGGAGGTATCGAATGGAGAGAGGGTGACCCTGTGGGACGCCATTATCCCATCCTCATCGCCAATTTGATGCAGGCAGATTGATTACACACGAGCCGGCAGATGGGCTAAACACAACTTTATTGCAACATGATCAATCTGTACATGAGGCAATGGCGGAGCCTTGCCCCTTTATATATAGTACCTGTTTGAATCTTGCCCGAAGGTGCCCATTGGCTACAATGTCAGTGACGTCTTTCTGACATATTGCATACCTGACATAGTTCACCTGTGGCGGGAAGGTTTCCCATGCTAGTTAATCATTGGATGAATTGGAGCCACGTGAGCTCCCTCATCTGCGCTAATGGTGAACAGCTGAACTGCATGCATACACAACAAAGGTGCTGCCTGCCCAACTTGCAATTGTGCCTTAATACATAACAGAGACAGAGCAAAGAGACTAGCTTGGGGAAAGCAAAAGGAATAATTTTATTTTAGGAATTCTGTTCAGGAGACAGCAGGAAGACAGCTGAAAAGAAAAAGGAAGTGAAGTCACTTCTGAGAGTATGCAAAACAGAGAAGGACAGAGCAGATAAACTGAGGGGCACTCCCAGCTGGCCCCAAATGTTTGGAACCAGAATTATCACCCATCTCCATATGTTTTCTTTACTTATTGTTGCCTCATACCTCCTTTCTAACACTGTAATAACAGAAATCAGAATTGCTGAAACATCTTGAGATTCTTCCTCCCGAAGGGCTGATGCAAAACCATAATGCTCAGTGGAATTCAGAAGTAATGGAAGAAGCTGTGCATCAGAGAAACACCTGAGACGTCCACAAGGGGTCCAACCACAACTAGACAATGGCAGGGTCATGGTGGCTTATATCCAAATGAAATCGAATACATTCATGCATACTCCACTCAAAAACCTGAATGTGGCTGAGCAAAAATTGAACCCAGTGTTATTTAGACTCCCTTGACACCTGATGGGGTAAAAGAGAAAGCAAAGAAGAAGAAGCTATTTGGACAGACTATGAGGTGCAATTAGGATGTATTCCTTTTCATGCAAAAAATAAAAATAAAACAGCCATGGTTGCTTGGCTGGGTGCATTCTCAGTCCTGCCAGGTAGGATCAGGTGATATTTGATGGCAAATCTGGCTCTAGATTGAAACATTCTACAGCAGTGGTGGCAAACCTATGACACGCATGCCAGAGGGGGCACTCAAAGCCCTCTCTGTCTGCATGTGTGTATCGCCCCAGCACAGAGTTCACCCTGCCTCTCTGCCCAGCAGCCCAATGAGAGTGCTTCCTCCCTGCACAGATGGCAGCTTGTTGAGTTTGGGCACTTGGTCTCTAAAAGGTTTTCCACCATGCTCTATAGCAATGGTAGGCTTGCACAATAAGTTTATTTGCTAGGCTGATAAAGTCACCTTTCTTGGTAATATTTATTATACGAACAGAAGCCTTGCTAGACATACAAATCTTTTTTCTATTCATAGAAGAAAACTGTTCTATTCAAGGTGCAGCACTCTAACATGACTCTGGCACCAGTAAATTCAATTCAGACCTTTCACTCCGTTCTCCTGGGAGAAAACCTTTAGCAAACCTGCATTTAGGGCTATGGCATGGAGCTGTATAATAATAATAATAATAATAATAATAATAATAATAATAATAATAATAATAATAATAATAATAATAATAATAATAATAATAATAATAATAATAATAATAATAATAATAATAATAATACCCTGACTTACATATGCCTCGAGTTACATAAAATTCGACTTATATTATGATTTTTGCACTAAAACCATGTCCCGATTTACATTAATGTCCCGATTTACATAACACAATTTCCTATGGGTTTGCTTTGAGTTAAGTAAAAAAATTCATTTTTCCTATAGGTTTGCTTCAAGTTAAGTCAAAAACCGATTTGCATAAAAACCTATGGAACAGACTTTTATGTATCAGCCCTTTGGGAGGAAGGGGTTTTATTGTAGCCATAACCATAGCCATAGCCATAGCCATAACCTTAACCATAACCAAACAATAACAATGACAATGACAATGACAATGACAATAACAATAACAATAGTTTAGTGTCAGAAATTATTCTGGGTTGAAAGGATTTTTACTGGAGAAACCCCACTCAAGTAACGCCTGAATGAGGCACCTTTCATGTCCCCATGAGCTGGGACAAAGACGGGCACTCACTCCGTCATGCTGTACCCGGGTCTCGAATTGCTGACTTGTCAGCCTCCCAGCTAACAAGGTGAGCTTCTTAATCACTGAGCCACTGCAGCTTCCTATCTTAACAATGATCTCAATAAATATTGAGGGATGTTCTACTACTAAGAGTATCCTACTAGCGGACACCAGTTGTATCCGACTCTAAGGTTCAGGGTAATAATAATAATAATAATAATAATAATAATAATAATAATAATAATAATAATAATAATAATAATAATAATAATAATAATAATAATAATATGCCATCAAGTCAATTCTGATTTATGGTGACCTGTTTCAGGATTTTCTAGGTAGAAAATACAGAGAAATGGTTTAGCATTCCCTTCTTCCAGGAGCACCCTGGGATAGTGCAGTTTGCCCATAAATGCACAGGCTGGCTCTTCTCCCAAGAGATATAGCAAGGAATTGAACTACCAATCTCTGGCTCTGGGTCTCAACCCCTAAACCACTGAACTATCCACTTGGCTTCTTTAATAAACCAACACATGTGGAGTGTAAAGGAGTACTCAGGGTTCAATGAACAAGACTAACCATTCATCAAGACAACAATTTTGGAGTTGGTTTTCATAAGCAAGAACTATATGAAGGGCTAGCCTTGCTTCCTTAGCATTGTAATACATATAATCTGACTTAATATGGAAAATAATATTGGAAAAGCAGCAGACTATTCTATATACTGCCCTTCATCGTAAGCCCTGAAGTGTAAACATTCCACAGACATAAGTAGCTGCTGACATTATTTCATGGGAGAAGACAAATAAGCAACCGACTTGAGAAAATATAAATGGAAGAAAACGTGTTCCTCTCTCTGGCTTCTGTCAGCTCCACCCCAGCTGAAAACATATGGGAGAAAAAAAATCTAGTAAACAAGACAAAACATCCCTAATTGGAAACAGGTCCCAGACAGTGCTATGGGATGGAAGGTAACCAAAAGAATGGGACAGTTTGAGAGATTTTTAAAACACTAAAAATCTGGGTAGAAGCCCAAGGGGGTTGAATAAAAGCATCAGCTCACTTACAAAAGTAAATAGAGAAGGAAAACAGAAAGAGGTAAAGGAAAAACAGATGCAAACCCAGACAGTACCTAAGTGGGGTGACAAGAAAAGAAGCCCTATATGACAAGAGAAAGGGAAAGGAAAATGGGATAAAACCCACCCACACCCACCCAAAATGGCAAACTCTGCTTTGCCTCCATTAGAGTGTGGCATGGACTTTTTTTTCGTTTTGTGGGATCAGGGTTTTATCTTACTTATAGAGCACCACATTTACAGACACAAATAACACACCACTTGTTCACATGCTGATGCCCCCGCTACACACTATAAGCCCAGACAGCTGACCAATGCTGCTTATAACAACAGCTTCACTGGCTGCAAATCCGTTCCGGTGCTCAATTCAAAGGGCTGGTTATTCCCACTGGTGGGATTCAAAAAAATTTTTACCACCTACTCTGTGGCCATGGTATGGTGGGCTTGGCCAGGGGGAAAGCCCTGCGCTGCACCTGAATTAGGACTACTTTATTTCAAAACTTGGATGGGCAGGGCCAGTCAGAATTTCTGCTACCGGTTCTGGTGAACTGGTGGGAATCTGCTGAATCCCACCACTGGTTAATACCTACTAACATATTTTGCCCGGTGGTGCCGGGCTCTTTAAAATTGTTTTGGAAGGTTTTTGTTTTATGTTTATGCAAATGAGGTTTTTAATTGTGTTTTTTTAAATTTTTATTTTTATGGATGGGCTTTTATAAACTGTGATGTTTTATTTTTTGTATTTGGTTTTTGGTTTTTTAAAAGAGGAAAGGATGATATAATTTTTTATAATTATTGTATTTAACCAAATAATGTGTTACTGTGTGAATTTTTTAAATAGTTGTACCTTGGATAATAATTTTTAAAATGTGTAAGAATATGGTTTTTTTAAATCAATGTTTCTATACTGTGTTTAGATGTTTTGTTTTGTTTTTTTGAGTGAAAACCTATTTCTTTTTTTGAATTATTTGTGATTATGTGAATATTTTTGAATGTTTTGATAACTTATTTCAGTAATTTGGGAATTAATCTTATTATTTTGAATATTCTTGAATGTTTTTACTCTTGTAGCCTCTGGGTGGGGCTGGTGAGCTTTTCTTGTACTCTACAATTTTTCTCTACTGTGCTCTGGGTGTCGCTTCTTCTTCTGGTAAGTCGTCTCTTTCTTCCCTCAGTCATCTCTTTCTTCCCTTCCAGTCGTCATGAAGTGAAGACGTCTCCTGGTAAGCTCTCTGGTTTAAATTTTTTTTGGGGGGTTGTTTTAGGTTTGGGGGGTTCTGTGTGTTTATTATTGTTTGTTTTTGGATGTTTTGTGTTTCCTTTTTCTGTCTTTTTTTGGTTTTGTTTATTTTTGACTGTTTTTTGGATTTTGTTTTTGGATGTTTTTGTGTTTACTTTTTGTGTTTTTTATATTATTTCTGACTGTTGTCGGAATGTGTTGTTTTGTGTTGGGGTGGGGGTATTTCCGTGGGCCGGTCTCGGGGGCTGGACTGCGGAAATACCATCGCCACTTGATGTGGCGTTGGGGTGGTGGTATTTTCATGGGCCGGCCTGGGTGGCCGGACCATGGAAATTGCCTCGCCGCTTCATGCGGTGTTTGGGTGGGGTTTTTTCCATGGGCTGTCCTTGGTGGCCAGACCACAGGAATCCCATCAATGCTTGATGCAGCGTGGGGGGGAGGTATTTTTGTGGGCCGGCCTTGGTGGCCGGACCACAGGAATTCCCATCACCACTTGATGCGATGTTGGGGTGGGGGGTTCTTTCCATGGGCTGACCTGGGTGACCGGACCATGGGAATTCCCATCGCCGCTTGATGCGGCGTTGGGGTGGGGGGTATATCCGTGGGCCGGCCTGGGTGGCTGGACCACGGGAATCCCATCGGCACTGTATGCGGCAGTGGGGGGTGGGGGTTTCACGGCCTGGCTTTTTTTTTTGCACTCGCTGCCTCAGCCGCGGGATGGCCAGCGCCAGGGGTGGGTTTCATTCCCGCTGCCTGGCCTGGCTGGCCAGGACATGGGATGGCCAGCACCGGGGGGTGGGTTTCATTCCCGTGGCCTGGCCTTGCTGGCCGGGCCATGGGAAGGGCAGCGCTGGGTGGTATTTCCTTCCCACGGCATGTCCTCGCCGGCCGGGCCGCGGGAAGGGCAGCGCCGTGGGTTTTTTCCTTTCCATGGCCTGGCCTCACTGGCCTGGCCGTTGGAAGGCCAGCACCGCTTCTGGCATCATTGGGGAGGGGGTTATTTCCTGCGGCCTGGCCTCGCTGGCCAGGCCACGGGAACCGCAGTGGCAGTTTTTATTTTTATTTTTCACACGCCGGCTTCCTCAGCGTTCTGCACGCTCATGGCGTGCAGGACACTGGGGCTTGTAATTTGGTGTGTGCATTTTTTGCTTGTACAGCAGTTTTTTTCTGCGGGGTTGATTTTGATTGGCTGCGGCGCGTTTCTGAACGTTCCACACCAATGGCATTTTTCCAAACAGGAAAAAAATGTATACTCGGATACAAATAACAGCCACCACCAATGAGTATTTCACTTGTTTAATTGTTATTATTGTATAATTTTAATTATTATATGTTGTCCTGGGCTCCTGGTTAGGAGAAAGGTGGCATATAAATCAAGGAGTTAAGTAATCAATTCTAAATATGGATTCATTACAGGATGTTAAGAATTTCTGGGCTTGAGGACAATCAGTGAAGGCATCCTAAAGTGAATGAATGAACAGATAAAGACCAAGAAATAAAATGTATAAAATGCAGAACTGTAGAATACTTTGGTTACATAAGACATTATTACACAATGACACAGGAAATATATAGTTTATTGTAGTTTCTTCTTCTTTCAAGTCCCGATCAAACCCTGGACTGCCAAAATGAAGCCACTTTCTTCGCTTTGTCATTGCCCAAACCCAAGAACTCATCGGTTGTTGTTCAGTCGCACAGTCAATTCTGACCCTTTGTGACCCTATGGACCATTGTCCTCCAGGTGCCTCTGTCCTCCACATCCCCCTCAGCCCTCCCAGTTCTGTGCCCATTGTGTCAACAATACCATCTAGCCATCTCATCTTTGGATGCCCCCTTCTTTTCCCCTCCATCTTTCCCAGCATCAAGGCCTTCTCAAGTGAATCTTCCCTTCTCATTTGATGTCCAAAGTACTTCAGCTCCATCTTTACTATTTGATCTTCTAATGAGCAGTCCGGGTTGATTTCTTCTAAGATTGACCTATTTGTTCTCCTTGCTGTCCAGGGGGCTCTCAAAACTCTCCTCCAACACCACATTTCAAAGGCGTCTGTTCTTCTGCACTCAGCTTTCCTAATGGTCCAGCTCTCCCAACCATACATTACCACGGGGAATACCATTGCTTTAACTTTGCGAATTTTTGTTTGCAATGTGATTTCTCTGCTTTTCACTATGGTCCCCAGGTTTCTCATAGCTTGTCTTCCAAGACTCAGTCGCCTTTTTATTTCATGGCTGCAATCCCCATCTGCAGTGATCTTTGATCCTAAAAAAGTAAAATCTGTCACTGCTTCTACTTCTTCCCTATTTTCCAGGGACTGATGGGGCCTGTTGCCATTATCTTGGTTTTCTTGATATTGAGTCTCAAGTCAGTTTTTGCACTCTCACTTTCCTCACTTTCTCCCATTAGGGTAGTATCGTCTGCATATCTCAGATAGTTGATGTTTCTCCCAGCAATTTTAATCCCATATTGTGATTCCTCCATTGCGCGTTATGTGCTCTGTGTCTAAGTTGAATAAGCAGGGTGATAAAATGCAGCCTTGTCTTACTCCTTTTCCTATTCCAAACCACTCTGTCATTCCGTGTTCTGTCCTAACTGTTGCTCTTGATTCATGTACAGATTTCTCAGGAGGCATATGAGGTGCTCTGGTATTCCCATCTCTTTAATTACTTGCCACATCTTGTTGTGGTCCACACAATCAAATGCCTTGGTGTAGTCAATAAAACAAAAGTAAACTTGTTTCTGGTATTCCTTTGTTTTCTCCATGATCCAACGTATGTTGGCAATGTGGTCTCTGGTCCCACTGCCTCTTCTGAAACCAGCCTGCACCTCTGGTAATTCTCTCTCCACATGCTGCTGAGGTCTATCCTGTATTATCGGTGCAGACCAGTAAATGAGCTAATGTAGCTAATATCTCAAGAGAAAAGAAATGGGAAAAGAAATTCAGGAGGGAGAAGAACATATTGTCTGAAGGATCTGGGGAAATTGTTTGGAGGCAACACAACATGGTTGCGTACAGTCACTGCATCTTAAGTTGATTGGGATGTCCAGCTTTGTGTGGAGCAAGAAGAACAAGATGCCCAGATTACCCTTAGTCTTTCTAACGGTGTTGGCAAATCATACTTTAAATAATGAACGGTGACAACCAGCATTCAAGGCCATAGAAGACAAATAAGAATCAAACTGTCATTTTCGAAATAATACTGGAAACTATTCCAGACTTCCTTCAGCAATCCAGAATACAATGTTGATGTAAAAGCGTACTGCTGACATAAGCAGTTACTATTATTTATTTTTCAGGGAGATATGCTGATGTAGACTTTCTGTGAACAGGAAAACGGAAATGTTGTTTTGTTAACTTGTGGTGCCAAGCAGCTGTGTGGTCTACTCAGAACTAGTCTCTGTGGAAGAACATTAATTAAGGTGCCTCTACAGATTGATTATATTTACTGGAGAGTATACCCATAACACTCTATGTTGTTATTGGGGTGCCCGTCAGCACCTCTGCCTGTGTGAAGTCATGATATCAGTGGGTGGTAAGATGCTGCTGGCCTGCCTACAGCAGCCCACCTACAGTTGACTACCCAGTCACACACTGGCTCCAAACCCACTAATTTCTTGATACCCACCAGGAAGGAGGGGAGAACCTCCATCTCATCCCACCCAGCTTCACCAACCGGATCACCAGAAATAAAGAGTAGGAATGATTCTTCAGCCTGTACATTTACAGACAGTTCAATGAGTAAAGTATCTGGCTTTGGAGCCAGAGGTTAGTTCGATTCCCCACTGTGCCTCCCAGGAGAAGAGGCAAGCTATAGAGAATGGGAATGGTAAACTACTTCTGTGGCCATGGGCAAGCTATAGAGAATGAGAATGGTAAACTACTTCTGTGGCCATGGGCAAGCTATAGAGAATGGGAATGGTAAACTACTTCTGTGGCCATGGGCAAGCTATAGAGAATGGGAATGGTAAACTACTTCTGTCTATTCTCCACTCAGAAAGTCCCGGAAAGAGTTACCATGAGTCAGAACCAACTTCATGACACGTATTATTAATTTAATTTCAGATCTGGAATAAATATTACCACCATGATCTATGTTTACAACAACATATCTCAATTTCCCCTTAAGCATGCAATAAAATGGTAGGAATTTTTGTATGCTATATGTTTAACAAGGTGAATGATTACAGCACATAAATTGATAACTAAAGTGTCTTAAAGCAATACTAAGGTACGTATGGCCTTAGAGGGGTGAGAAAGCTTTCAGATTCTTCAAACTCAATGTAGAGCTTGGAACTACAGTTCTCAGAATCCCCCAGTTAGATTGCTAGTTATTATGTTCCCCACTCTTTCAAAAGCCATGATTTGTTGGGACTGGAAAAGTTGAATACGTTTCTTCCAGTCAGAGATCACTGATGCTGGGAACTCTGCATCCGAGGCTATAAAGGTCAGCCTGTTAAATCAAAAGTGAAGAACTTTCAATCAGAAAGTATTTGACTCCTCCTGAGTGTCCATTATTCTAAATTGTCAAATAATTGCTTCTTATGCCCCTCCATTCAGCTGGAATCAAAGAATACAGTCTATAAAGATCAGTGTTACAGGATTTTATTTTTATTTTTATTTTTGCCTACAGAGACCATAGTTCCCAAGTTCAATTCCTGGTATGTTCAATGTTACGTCTTGTGGGAGGAGGGTCAGTTAATTAACACACAATTCCCACCTAATTTAATATACAGATGTACACTTTATGTGGATTTGTAAAGATAACATGTGTTCATAATTCGTACAACTGTGTGGGTTCATTTAACCTAGATACAGCAGAATTCAATAAATTAGATAAAGCATCAACCTTCTTTCCATTTTCTTAGTTTTTTAAGAACCAGATCCAACATGAGATAGCCTTGACTCTAGTCTTAAATCAATAGCATTTTTAAAAAAATCTTTGAATATTTTCATGTTTCGTTCAGACAGCTTCTCACTTATTTCTGAATAGCTGTGGGGAAAAACCTGGCGTATCAGCTACTTCTTGAAGAGATTCCAAGATACTTATGAGAGGAGGTCCATGAAATAAAATGATGTTGACTTTCGGCTTATAAAACAGTCTTAGCAGATGTTTGATGTTTCTGACATGGCCATAATTGGACTGTTCGTGTTTAAACTCCAATGGAGGCCTTGCACTGCATTGATCTTCATAGCAGTTGGACACGCAAAATAAATAGTCACAGCTGCTGTGCTGCTGCTGCTACTACTTTTTAAGGGAACAACACTTTATAAATGGCTCCCACCTGCTGAACAGTAGGATAGTTCTCCATAGTTGGATCCATATTTGAAAGGTTCACAACTAGATCTCTTGAGGTTTCCTTTTAATTTAAAAGGGGCAACTACTGTGGTTCTGATGAGATGTGTTTGATAAGAGCCACGGCAGAGGAATGAACCTTTTCCCTCTGTGTCTTCCCATTTGAACACACAAAACTCTCCAAGCTGCTTCTAGAAAAACCTTTTCCTCCAGGAAAATATTTTGGATATAGTTCTACTTACTAGCCTAGTGACATCAGAGCCAAATTTGTGTGAGTATTTACATGGCTGAGCAGAGTGGTCCTGAACAAGAATATAAGTATAAGAATATAAGTATAGTCATCTTTCAGAGAAAGAACTTATTGTATGACATTTGAAATGGGGTGTGTGTGTGTGTGTGTGTGTGTTGTGTTGTGTTGTGTTGTGTATTAAGGCAGAATTGCTAGTTGCTTAAGCAACGGCTTGCAAAGAGAAAATGGCGGTTTCTCACCATCCAAATTAGGAGCTAAAGTTGGCGTGAAATCTCCCTCTCTGGGCATGCTCATTATGCTAATCAGAGTTCTGTATTTGGGTACACTTTTGGATCCTGTTCCTGATTGGTTAATACTTGTATATCCTGTTATGATTGGTTGGTTATGATTGTCCAGTGGGCCAATACATTGTATCTTGAAGGCACCGCCAGGGAGACACTATATAAGCCCCACGGGTAAACAAGAGTGGGGCCGGACCAAATCTATACTACACAATACCATACAGGTAGCCAGCATTGTGCTAAGCCTGGGTCTCCTCCACACGCTACCGCTTCTAGTGTAGTGCATTGCCTCTTCTATGGCAGATTCCAGAGGGACTGACTACATGGGATTCATATAGCCATCTCAGTGTCCGGAGCGCCTTGTAAGTGTAACCTGAAAGACTGTTAAATAACCTCCTGTTGTTGTTCTGTTCATCGTTGCCTGGACTATTGCTTATAAGGGCCGGATGCAATGGGGGGGAGGGAGAGAGAGAGAGAGAGAAATCAATAAATAAGTGAACCAGTCAGAAATTAAGGCCTAGGATTTTATTTATTTATTTTCATGTAAAAAAGGGGGTCATACAACATGTCATTGAATATTCCAATAACAAAGCTAAACGTTGGTGTTCATGGTAAAGTAACAAGGAAACAGGAGGAGCTGATATGTCTGTTTGTAAAATGCTCTCTTCCAACTTTGAAAGACAGGACAATTTACAAGGTCCCCATTCTATGTTCTTTAAAGATATTGCTTCCATTACTCCCTTTTAATAAATTCCTGTGACCTAGTTATGTGAAATGAAAAGATCGATTTCTTTTTGGAGATCCCTTTAAACTACCAGCTCAGGGTGTTGAGATCCCTGCTAAGCCAGTCTGTATCCAAATAAAAAGCATACAGTCGAGGCTATACCCTTTTGGAGACATTCTGAATCACTCTGTCACAGGTTCTGTGGCATCATCTGTGCATTTCCAGATAGCTGTTTAACAAAGCAAAACAAAGATGGTGGTTAGGAGCATGGTTATAAATACCATCGATCACTTTTAATCTTTTACATGGTTAGGTGTGCATTAAACTCCGGGCGCAACTGGTAGGCCAAAGCCTGCATGTATACATACCCTGGGAAACTGGGGGGGGGGGGGACAAGATGTTACCCTTGTTTTTGTCACAGCAACCCTGGATCTGCAGGGATGAGAGATATTGAGACAAGGCACAGCTACACTAACTAAGGAATACAAATGAAGACAATAAGCAGATGTGTAGTGTGTCTGTGCTTACCACTCTTCTCTTCAACTAGGCTTAGGGCTCTTTTCTTCTCTCATGTTCTCTCAGAAGTCTCCAACAACTCCCACTACAACTCCTCCCAAAAAGAGCTTCTGGTAAGCCACTGTGCTGTCAAATCTACCAGGAAAGCATTTGGAAATATTGCCCTTTATGGACTACAATTCCCAGAATCTTCATCTAGTATAGCTACTGACTAGGTTCACTTACCTTTCAAACTGTTTATCTGAATAGGAAAAAGGAAATAAGGCACAATGCGTTCCTTCTAGTTAGAGGTCTCTGATCCATTAGAACAGGGCTTTGCAAACTTGGTTCTCCAGATGTTCTTGGACTTCAATTTCCAGAAGCCCAAGTCAGCACTCCTGCTGATCAGGGCTTCTGGAAATTGATGTCTAAGAACATCTGGAGAGCCAAATGTTTAGACCCCTGCACTAGAATATTGAAGCACAGCAATAAGTAGTAATACAGATGAATTGGTGAATCAAACCAGATGTAGGCACGTTTGTAAGCAACTTTAGAGATGCTTTCCTTTCCTCCTTACATGGTTCTCTCAATTGGCCCAAATCTTTCCTAATTATGCTGGTGTAGCACAAACAACATAACCTTTACAGGTGAATTGCCCTATATTAAGAAATTAGTACTATAGACATTATCAGTTGCATGCTGAGTTGCATAGCAGAGTGCAATGGATAATGTATACAGTGAATTGTTATCCTCAGACAATTTGCCTCCATTTGCATAGCTATGTAAGAAGATTTTGTCCAATTTATTGTTGTTATATGCCACCAAGTCTCTTCCAATGTATGCAACCCTACAAACTGATGATCTTTTAAGAATAATTAAAAGCTTTACTCAGCTCTTTCAAACTAGAACATCCATTATTTTGCAGATGTATATTTGGTTTTCTTCTTTACTTACTGCTGTCAGGTTTTCTGACATTATTTTTCCAGTGAGTCTTGTTTTTCTATCTGCAATACAATGTAGGACTCTTTAAATTAAAAATTCAATTACAGTAAAACCCCGGGTTACGACGGAAGTCCATTCCAACAGCCTCCATTGTAACCCCAAAAAATTGTAAACCAAAACATCCATAGGGGTGCACTGAAAAATAAAAAATGGTCCTGAATTGATCGTTGTAAACCAGAAAAAAATACATTTAAAATTTGTAAACCAGTATGGCATTTCCATAGGATTTGTTGTTGTAAACTGCAGCAAACTTAAACCGAGGTGGTTGTAAACCGGGATTTTACTGTAAATTGAGAATTAAATAGAGAATTAGATCATAATTTATAGAAAATAATTAGATAATAAGTATAAGAATAGTTAGCAAATAGATTGCTTGACTAAATTAAATAGATAATCAAATATACAATTAAAGGATTGAATAAACTTTAAATTCATTTCCCAGATAATAAAGAAAAACATTTTTCTCTTTTGGCTTATTATCAGTCTCCTGATTAGTCATTTCTATTCAGTAGTCCCAAATTCAATACTAAATTGTTGCACTGTGCTGGTGAAAATACTAAATAATTCACAGGTGGACAGGGGAGGTTGTTTTGGGATCACTGAGAGAGAGGAAGCAGAAATCCACCTCCTCTTCCACTCTCACTGTTTTGGATGACTAGTTTCAAGCTGTCATTAACATTGTGGAAGCAGATCTCAGGATTGGTTTGCAATTGCTGCGGGTAGGAGAAAGGCAAGCTGTAAACAAGGGAGAATGTCACTTTCCTCCTCATTCTTCCTTCCTTCCATTGATCTCTAGGTGCCCTAGTGCAGTAATGCTGGCACCAATCTCATTTTCTTAAAACAAGGAATAGAGTTTTTTGCAGGCAAGCAAGTGACCCCTCGAGATAATCAACTGGAAAGAAAGAAATAATAGGGAAAGGGAAAAAGGGGGAGATGAAACTGGAAAGAAAAAGGGTAAGAGATTTGTGGCAGCAATGATTGCACAGGAACAGATGGGACCTATGTACAGTAGGTGGTGACAAAAGTAAACACTAGAACCCAAGTGGTGTTTTTTTATTGGAAATGTCAAAGATCCTGGGGTGGATATTTACCTCCTTCCCCTCCCCTCTCCAACTGCCACATTTTCATATCCGTCAAGTGCAGCTCCGGAAAATACAGGAACTGCTCTGGCCCGGGTGGACATGCCTAGCAAAAACTCCTTTGTGCATGTGCAGAACCCCTTTGTGCATGCACAGAGCCCTTTGTGCATGCACAGAGCCCATTTGTGATGTGCAGTAACCCCTTTCTCTGCTGTTGAAATATGGGACGGTGGCGGGAAAGGGGAGGAACGGGCACAGAAATACGGGATTTCCCGGCTAATACTTGACAGGTATTCATTTTTCTGCATTGGTTCTAATGACCACACAGTTTGAACCAATGTGGACAGATCCAATGGTTTAAAAATTAGAAGCCTCAGTGGTGAGGACAAAACAACAACAAATATGCATCATTGGGAGGAAACCTCCAGGCTAATTCACATTTTTCATTATGTGGTCAATGGAAAAAATATGAATATGTCCATCCCAATTCTGTAGCATTTCCTGTTCTCATTCTCTCTCTCTTTTGCCAATAATAATAATAATAATAATAATAATAATAATAATAATAATAATAATAATAATAATAATAATAATAATAATAATAATAATAATAATAATAATAATAATAATAATAATAATAATTGAAAGGTTGAAAGGATTTCTGCTGGAGGAACTCCACTCAGGGGATGCCAGAATGAGGCTCCTTTCATGTCCCCAAGATCTTTTCCCACCCAAGTTGTCCCTTTTTATCTATTTGCAATTTCTTGCTTTTGATCTGCTAGGTTGGCAGGAGCTGGGACAGAGACGGGTACTCATTCCATCATGCAGAACATGGGTCTTGAACTGCCGACTTGCCATCCTTCCAACTAACAAGGCTAGTTTCTTAACCACTGAGCCACCACAGTCCACTTTTTTGTCAATGTGAGAGCACCTTTAGCTGTACATCTTAGTGATCCAGTGCAAAATAAGATAGGTGAAACATCATTAAAGTGGGCCTTTGCTTTATATTGATTGTCACAGCCCCTTCTAGCAATAGTAAAGTCTCGAGGCTTTACTAACTCTGCCCATATTTCAAGCCAGTGGCTCCTCTTGGTCTCTTCCAAAGAAAAGGACAATCTGTGCACAGCAGATAAAAAGAGAAGTCGCTTGAGCCGTTTCCCAAACATGAGCAACACATGAAGCTCCTCTGGTTTTTGTGGTCTGCACTCTGGGATTTGTCTGTGGGAAGCCTGAAGGGGTGTTGCAGTCTGCCAGGGCCAATCAATGTCACTTTCAGGAGCCGAGTTGTTCTGCACCAGCAATATGAAAAACAGGAGGAAGAAAATGAGGAGCAAAATGTGAAGTTAATAAAAATACTTTATCCAATCAGGCTTTCAAAGTAAAGTGAGCCCAGCCTTGGCCTGGAAGCAGCATCCAGGCGCTCCGATTTTTTTGCCCCACTTAATGATCTAATAGCTTGCAGAGCTTCTTCCTTGGTTGGCTTTATGACTCACACATTTACTCTTTTCATTTCAGGTTCAGCTGTGGTGCCTGAGCCCTAACACTCTCAGGATAATCTATGTTGAAGCCTTATGGCTACTGCTCTAATTGTAGGACCATGCTCTGAACTGATATGTCTGAATTCTCAGCTTCCAGCCTTGTCCCGTGTCCAACTCTCTGTGCAAATAATTGATCATGAAAGCTTGAGCCCGTCAAAGCCAACAATGGCAAGTAGCTTCCCTTTGTACATGTGCATTCAATTTGCAAGTGGTGGCACCAACCGGCAGCATTTCTTAGGCGTTTCCTCTGGCAAAAATCCCAATTCAGATCAAGTAACAGTCTGGTTAGTTTTAGAAACTCCAGGTTAGTGCAATGCAGTGATAGAGTGGGGCAAGATTCAAGATTAAACCCTTGCTTGAGCTCTCACATGAAAAAAGGTCAGCTTTGCATGACCAGTCCCTTTATGAAGAGGAAGCCATGATGATCTGTTAAATATCCCTGTATTCTCAACTATGCAGGCAAAGCCAGTAGGCATGGCATGCAGGGCTGTAGCCAGGATTCTAGATGTGGGTGGGCGAATATTTTTTCATGATGGGCAACAATGTCATATATCGCCCACCCACATCTAGAATCCTGGCTACAGCCCTGCATGCCATGCCTACTGGCTTTGCCTGCATAGTTGAGAATACAGGGATATATAACCATCATGAAAAAATATAGCCAACCCCTGGCTACAGCCCTGATGGTATGTGATCAGATACAAAGAAACCATCTAGCTGTCCACCATACTGTGCATGTATTTAGAAAATTCTTTCTGTGCTGTCATTGTTGTTTATTGGCATAATACACAACTATAAGAAATTTTCATCATTGCTTTGATAAACTATATTTTGGAGAATCAAAAATAGATGCAAAGACTTTTCAATATATGTATAAGTAATGGACCTGCTGACAAAAAAAATTGATTGGCAAGATTATTTTCCATCTTCAGCACTTTCTCTTCTTTCTGCCAAAATATAAAACTTCATATGTATCCATCCTTTCATTTTACATAAAAAGGAGCCCTGGTGACACAGCAGTTAAAATGCTGTAGTGCAGCCAAAAGTTGCGAGTTCAATCCTGACTCAAGGTTAACTCTGAGTTCCATCCTTCCAAGGTTGGTAAAATGAGTACCTGGCATGTTAGGGGCAAAATGCTAATTACCTTGTGAACCACCGAGAGAGTGCACTTAGTGCCATGGGGTGGTATATGAGTGTAATTGCTACTTGCTACTTGCTATACATCAGTGCTTGCCAACCTTTGGGTTTTGGACCTCAATTTCCAGAAGCCTAAGTCAATTCCCGAAAGCACTGCTCAGTTATTGTACTGACGTAGGTTTCTGGGAATTGAAGTCCGAAAACTAAAGGGTGGGAAACACTACAATGCATAATAAACCCATCAAATCCACAAGGATGAGAAGTTGACATCACTTTTGGGAGGAGAGTTGCTCTCAGCCAGGAACAAGAAAACAAAGAGAACCCAATAGAAAGGGAGTGACGAACCTGTGACCCAGGTTATACACAGGGAGAAGAGGAAAGCATAAACACACATCAGATGGGAGGTCAATGAAACTGTTACATTATAAAGCTAAAATAAACATGTGAGGAGGGAAGCCCATTCACTTCAACCCCTCGGTCACCACTCTCCTCATAGAAAACAATGAACCAAAAAGGAGAGGCTCTGCTCTCTGTGGGTTTATTTTTAAGGGACATAAAACCTTCACATGCAGAAGGCTCTCCATCTCTCTCACTCTTTTTCTCTCCTTGTGTGGAGAAGGATGATGCAGGAGGACAGGGTTAGAACAATCCCCCTCCTCACAGGTTTATTCGAAAGTGGGGATGTCTTTAATGGACTCTTTCCATATAGTCTCTCTTTCCCTCCTTTCCCCTGCTTTTAGGACGCGCCAATAATAATGACATTGGCACAGAGTATTTTCTGAGGATTAATGCCTCATTGGAGTTAATGATTCTCAGCTGTAGTGTGAGTCCTTCGCTGTGCTCCCAGATGGTAGTTAATCCTCAGCATTAGGCCCCCATCATTACTATTGCGGTGAAAAATATCTTTCCGAATGGGAAGCACGAGGCTCTCTTTTTTTTGGTCAAAGTCATTAATAAAGGAGTCCCACCAAGACAATAGAATATCTTCTGGGCTTCTCAGCAACAATGCATAAAATGATGTGTTCTAGACAATGATCCATAGGCATATTGTTCAGGGTTAAACAAGTCAATGTACTGAGAATCCAACTAAATATTTTAAAGGTGTTGCATTTCGCTAAGTGTTTTTTCCCCATTGAATATTCATTGTATGATTTTTTTTCCATAGGAAAAATCAATATGCAGGGCGCCATTTAAAAAAAACCTATTTGTTATGTGCTTTTTTCACTATAGGGGGCATTCGTTATATGAGTTTCCACTGTACTACCTCAAAAGTGAGTACCTGAGTAATCAGACTTGCAAATTAAACTAATTAAATGTGGCATCGTAGTTGTGTTAATGGTTAAAAAATCTATTTTAATGTGTTTACCACATTAAAATGCCTTTTATGTAAATATGGCAGGAGGTTGTAGGTTACTTGGCTATTATAAAAGATAGGCATGATTTGAAAAAGCTTGGGAAAGACTGACTTAAGGGAATACCATTTCTAATTATAAATGAAGGATATTGTCTAGTAGGAGCCAAAGCTTGTATAAACAAATCAGTACTTTTTTCCATTCACCAGAGTACAAATAGCTGATAGCTGGTTTGAAAGTGGTTCTAAATTCATGCATAAACATTCCCAAGAATAGAAATTCTCCAGCTCCCTACACCGTTTGTTCCACCAACTTGTTGTTGCATTGTAGTAGCTGTGCATATTCATAGTGTGGAGCTGTACATCTCTCTCTTTCTTTTCAATTAACAATTATAGATTTCGTAAATCCCAAGACATAGATTGATGGAAACTTTATGGCCAGTTATAAGCATGTTTAATGGAAAATAAATCCCACTGAATTATAGAAGACTTTCTTCATGATCCTTATGATTGTTGCCAGGTTGTACTTTGCCCTAAACATGTTACTCAGAAGTAAGTTACACTTTGTATTGTTTACTCCCTTGTAAGTACATTTATGATTGAAGTTCACTCTCCCATGTATCCATTTCCCCACCCACCCACCTTTATTGCAAAGGATAAAATTGTATGTAAAATGAGAAAGAATGGAAGTATTCAGAGAGATGCCCGGTCATAATCATGGACTTTGCCACATTAAGCAACTTTCATGTTTAACTTGAAAAGCACTGCTTGTGAGGAGGGTTGCCTACAAATGGATCTTCGACATGAACAGGAACTCATAAGAACACACATAATTCTCAATTATTTAATTTGGGGTTTATTCATTGAAACAGAATCTATTTAGATCAAGCCTGCTGGTTTTGAGGCAAACAAGACTTAAAAGAAATCCTTAACAATTTCACAACAGTCTTGACTTGACTTCAGCCTTGTCATGCAGTTAAGAGCCCACTTTATGGGGTTGGACTGAGGCTAAACAGATAAAACAAACATATGAGATTTAGGATCTCTCTCTCTCTCTCTCTCTCTCTCTCTCTCTCTCTCTCTCACACACACACACACACACACACACACACACACACACACACACACACACACACACACACACACCCTTTTAGGATTCTTACATGCAAGGCTTTCTCCAGATATAGCAGATTTGTGTGCTTCAAATGTATTCTTGCCACTAAACCAGGGATTGCCCATCTGCTGTCCCATGTACCCTTAGGGGGTTCTCTCCTGAGCAGACTGCAAACATTTTGAACAGACTGATTAAAATGGCATAAAGCAAGATTAGTATCACAAGATCAGATGAAATTCACTGGTGTCACCTTTTAAGAACTTCAGGTGGGGTGGGGGATAAAGAAAAACTTGTAACTGTATACCTTATGATGTCCAAGTTGTTATGCTTCGTAGGAAATCTCCTTTCTCTCTTATAGCCCTCAGCGGACTTTCCCTGATGAGTGAGTGGACCATCTGTTTAATTTCATGATTAACATATGTGGTATATGGCCACAGACATCTTCCCCTTGGTGCAGTCAGGCTACCCATAACTGCACAAAGCAGATTCCTATTCAATGACAAGAACACAGCACAATTAATAAGAGACTAATGTAGTAGTGGCCATCAGCAGGTCCACACCAGTTCACCAGAACTGGTAGCAGAAATTCTGGCTGGCCCCTCCCATCCAAGTTTTGAAATAAAGTAGTCCAAATTTGGGTGCAACGCAGGGTTTCCCCCCTCACCACACCCACCATACCACGCCCACAGTGTGGTAGTAACATTTTTGGGAGCCCACCACTGGACTAATGTTGTGATAAAGGGAAGTATCCCCATTTGGTAATATGTGGTTTCCATGGCCCTATTGTGACTCTTGAACACTGTTCAGTCACATGGCAGCAGCAGGAGTTGTTTATTAATACAGTCAATGATCAATCCAAGCCACAATAAACAATTTATAAATGGCATAAACAGATTTACATTTTTAAAATAAACCAATTACTAGGGGAATAACAGTATAAAATACTTTAAGATTGTGCATTACAGGTTGAAATAACTATTATTGAATGTTTAGGCACTGTAAATAATATAATTTTGAATTTTACAGGCAGCCCCCTCACCCAAAAAAAAAAACATGCACACACAGCCATGGTCTGAAAATTGACACATTAAAAAGTTTCCCAGAAATATCTGATTCAGAACAGACAGAAACCAGAGGAGACATGTACTTAGTAAGTATTACCTGGTGAAAGTACTGTAGTAATAAAACATAATATGTCTGGCTGACTGTCTGGCTGTCTTTCGGTTTGTTTGGGCCACAGCTCCACTGCAAGGGAATCCTCTCTATGACCTAGGTATCTTTCCATATCTCTCCTCCAACACTGCAGAGTACACCCCATCTGGCTGTGGAATATATTCTACTAGCAGAGGTTGCCGGGCGTTGCCGGGCTGTTTTAAATGGTGTTGGAAAGTTTTTGTTGTTGTTGTTAATGTTTGTAAAGAAGAGGTTAGTCTATAATTGAAATTTTTAAAATTTTATTTATACAAATTTCTTTGGTGGCCTGTTAAAACAGTGATGAGTTTTGTTTGGTGTTTTGGTTTTGTGGATGAAAAAAAAGAATAAAGGATGATATACTTTTTCCAAAAAAATTATTTAACCCAATAATTTTTAGTATGTATTTTTTTAAAATTGTTGTACCATAGGTAATAATTTAAAAAATGTGAAAGTACATGTTTTTCACAATAAATGTTTTTAAACTGTGTATTGATGTTTTTGTTTTTTATTTGAGTAAAAATTCAGCACAGGATTTTTGAATAGTTTTTATTTTATTTTATTGACATCTGTTTTTGATTTGTGTAAAATTGTGATTTTGTGTTATTTGTTTTTACTTGTTTTTACTCTTGGGGCCTTTTGTGTGGGGCTGTTGTGTCTTTTTGAATTTTTTTTTTACTATTGTGGGCAGCAAGTGGTGCTGGTAGGGGTTCTCTTGTATTTTGACTGTGTTTTCTCTCGTGGCCTCTGGGTGGAGCTTCTTCCAGTAAGTAGTCTCTTTCTTTATTCATTTCTTTTCCAGTCATTGTGGTGTGAGGTCGTGTGGTGGTGAGTTGGCTGTTTTTCTTTATTTGGGGTGGTGGTGGTGGTGGTTGGATTTTGTGGTGTTTGACTGGGTGCTGGGTGTGTTTGGAAATGTTTGTTGTTGTTTACTTTGTATTGTTTTTGGTGTTATTTTTGTTTGTTTTTGTGTATTTTTGGATGTTTTTGATTGTTTGTTTTTGTGTTTTTTGGTGTCCTACGGGAGGATCCCCTCTCTGCCATCTCCCCTGGCTCTGGAAGGCTTGGGGGGGCAGACCCCTTTTGCCTCCCTAAACCTTCCAGACTCATGGGACCCAGGGGAGAGGGGATCGAATCCAGGCCACCCTCTGATATTAAAAGAGAAATCTCAATTGTGGTTTCCCCTTTAATATCAGGGGGCTTGTGATCCCCCTCTCCGCTGGCTTCCTTGGGTTTGGGAGGGTTGGGTGGACAAAAGGTGTCTGTCTCCCCCACCCTTCCGGACCCAGGAGAGCCATCGGAGAGGGGGATTCCCCCCCCAACTCCGTTTTTAAAGAGAAGTAACCGCTTGGTTTTTTCTCTTTAATATGGGGCGTGTGAGTGTGTGGGGAGGGGAATCCCCTCTCTGCCATGTCCCCTGGGGTCAGGAGGGTTGGGGAGACAGACTCCTTTGGTCCCCCCAACCCTCCCAACCCCAGGGGAGCCAGTAGAGAGGGGGAGCACAACACCCCCCTCCCAGTGATATTAAAGGGAAAACCCGATCGGGAGCTTCAGGCGCCATTGAGGAGGGGGGCTTTGGTTCCCGCGGACTTGCTCTCCCAGTGTTTTTGTTTTTGTGTTATTTTTTGGGCGCCGTTTTCCTCAGTGTTCTGCGTGCTCATGGCGCGCAGGATGCTGGGGCTTGTAGTTATGGGTTTGTGCTTTGTGTTTGTGCTGTGTTTTTTAAAAATGGTTTTCTTTTTATTTGCCACAGCACGTTTCCGAACGCTGCGATATGCGAGAGCCTCTCAGCCTGATTGGCTCTGGCGCGGCGTGGCACAAGGAATGTTGGGAAGTGAAGTTGTTTCCCTTTTTTCGCGTTTGTGGGGCTGTTGCCCCACTGCCGGTTTTCTCAATCCTTTGTTGACCTGTGGACCCAGATCGGCCGTGTGCAGGAAGGGTGAGTGCAGGCAAGTAGGACGAGGCATAGCAACCTATAGCCAGTTCCAACGGTTAACCCTTGGTTTTATAGGTTAAGAATGGTAGCTGGGAGACTTCAAAAATGAAAGATAAGCTGCCAGAACTACAAGATATCTAGTAGTCTCTGGTGCCACAGAGGTTAGAACTCTACTAATACTGCATGGCTGTTCAGTACCTAGCAACCTCCATTTAATGATTGCAATCACTTGATCCAATCTCATTGCTAAAATGATCTGTGGAGAGTAGCTAAAAGATACCCTTTTTTTGGTGAACTACATTTAACCAGGGGGATTGAAATCAGTCCTGGAGAATTAGAGTTGTTAAACCTCAGGAGCAATAGTTTAATTTGAGCCAGAGGTTAATAGAGGCAAGGCTTAGCCTAGCCTTTATTTTAATCAAGCCAGTTTCTAAGCATAAACATGCATTAGAGAAACAATTAGACAGACAGCAGAGGGGTGGGGGCTTAATTTTTTTAATTGGACTCTTTCTAACGGGATACAGCAGAAAGATGAAGAGTCTAGTATTGTTCCAAACAAAAGTTGTGTTACAGTTTTGTCCTGATATAATTTGAGGGCCTCAGGTATGTATTGCCCTCCTTTGGTTAAAAATAAAATTTTAATGGGTTGGTTAGATTGTTGGCCATTCTCAGCCACAAAGTCAGGGGGAACATCCTTGGCCCTGAGGACTGTAACATCACCCCCAAATACTTAAAGTTCATAACATGCTCTTATTTTAGACCATAATTTTTGGTTAGAGTATAAGCAGTGGTGGGCATCAGAAGGTTTGCACCAGTTCACCAGAACCAGTAGCAGAAATTCTGGCTGGCCCTGCCCCTTCAAGTTTTGAAATAAAATAGTCCTAATTCAGGTGCAACGCAGGGCTTTCCCCCTTGCTACGCCCATCATACAGTGTGGTAGTAATTTTTTTTGAACCCACCACTGAGTATAAAGGTCATGTTAAGAATAAAAGCCTTCAATCAATAGATGTAGCCTCTTTTTCCTTAGAGTCAAATGCAGTCTTTAAGTCAATAAAGGCAGCATACAATGAAACCGTGGTATGATCTGCCTACGTATTATCAATTAGATGCTGCATGATCAGATTGTGTTCCAGAACTTATCCTCCTTCCCGGAATCTAGCCTGCTCATCTGCCAGTACAGTAGACCCTCACATAACGATGTTGCTTGGTTCCCCAAGTAGCGTCGCTATAGGGGAAACGTTGTTGTGTGGTTTTCAATGGCAGCTGCACCATCTAGCAGCAAAAAACTGTCATTATCCACACAATGACGTTAAAAAACATTGTTATTCCGCACAATGACGGTTTTTCGTCATTGTGCGGAAAGTCACATGGTGAGTGACGACACGTCAGTAAGCGGAAATGATGCTATTCGAATATGTCATTAATCGAAGGTCCACTGTACATGTTCTTGTTTAAAGAGCCCTGTTGGTGCAGTGGTTAAGCTGCTGTATTGCAGCCAAAACTGCTGACTTTGTGAGTTTGATCCTGACAGGGATTAAGGTTGACTCAGCCTCCCATCCTTCAGAGGTTTGTAAATTGAGTACACAGCATGTTTGGGGGGGGGGGGCAATATGCCAATTACCTTGTGAACCACCCTAGTACCCAAGCACTACTGTATGGGACAGTATGTAAGTGTAATTGCTATTGCTATCCAGATTTTAAATTTCTATAATAAAAGGTGACTGGCATAGAGTTTGCCAATTATGCTGAGCAGGTTAAATGGTCTATAATTGACTGGGACATCCCTCTTCCCTTTCTTAAAGGATTGGATTATTATCTCAATTCCTTTGAGACACACTGAGAATCAATACAAGTAAATAACAATGGGAGTGAGTGGGAATCCCTACTATTTTTTCAATAGTTCAGGTGAGATATTGACAATTCCATTAGCTATTCTTCTCTTAAGATGGTCTATCAGTGACTTTATTTCACTAGCAGAGATTGGGGAACATTTAGGAAAATCAGCCATCTTCTGTAAAGGGGCTTCACAAATGATTTCAGCACAAATCGTCCAATAATATACTTCCCAGGTGTGATTAATGGGGTGGAATCCTTGAATCATCTCAAGGATGATTGAATTAAATTTTTGGTAGTTTCCAAAAGATTGAAGAATTCTTGTCTTTAGCTGGCTAGAATAATTGTGCCCATGTTGCCTTTATATCAGCTTTCTTCTTCCAGTCCACTATATGTTTACAGAACCTTTTCTCTAAGAAATAATTCTGCAAGATCTTACTATCAGTGCCAGACTTTCCAAACCATATGTTATTATCTTGTCTTATCCAATAATATTAGGACCTTCCTACCTGGTGGAACATCTTCCCCTCAGGACATCAGCCCACATCACTCATTTTTCCCAGATGGTGAAGCTCCAAGTGCCGACCTTGAGATTGAGAAGGAAATCCATGATTCGGAAAAGAGCCTTCTTGGTGATGGCACCAACTTTGTTGAACTCCCTCCCAGTTGAACTGTGCCAGGTCCCATCCCGTGCTATATTTAAAAAAATAGCTGAAATAGTTGCTTTTAAAGAGGCCTTTGAGAATGTTTTGACAATGGCTCAGCGCTATTCTGTCTCTCTTTGCCATCAAGAGGGTTTTTTTTTAATTTTTTTAATGTGTTTTTAATATGTGAGTTTCGTCTTCTTAGCCACCCAGAGTAGGAAAACCTTCTAGATGGGCAGGGTATAAATGGAATAAATAAATAAATATCATTTAAATATCATTTTATATCAAGAAAATTCCTTTACAGATTTGAATCCTTACTACTTTTCATATCCATTCTTAAGTGTGCAACAAGATCTTAATACTATGATGCAAAGCATTCAGGAGTGGACTGCACATCTGTATGAAGAACCAAGCATCTGGGTAGTGTGAATGCTGCCTAACACAAGAACACCAGCCACAAGACACATTCCAGAAAATGCACTCCAGCCCTCCTCAAGCATTCAAATGAACTGGTGAAATGCTAAATTCATAGTGAGGATTTCCTTGTTTAAAGGCCTAAAGGAGTCTGTATAGGCCTGTGATGGCTAACCTTGGTGCTCCAGGTGTTCTGGAACTTCAATTCCCAGAAACCCTGATCAGCAGGAGTGATGGCTTGGGCTTCTGGTAATGGAATTCCAAGAACACCTGGAGTGCCAAGGTTAGCCATCACTGGTATAGGCTTTTGATTTGGCATGCTTGCAGAAGTACTGAGATTGGGAGACCTGCTTGATTGTGGATTGCAGTCACAAGAATTCTGTACGTACGGTCAGCCAAACTTGCTCACAGAGTTTCCACTGGGTCTTCATGGATCTTCACACTCAAAGTGTGAAGGTCTGACTTCAAGGTGGTAGAGACTTTTATGGGCAAGGCTTCAAGTGTATCCATGTCTTCACCAACAGTCCAGCCTAACATCATTCAAGATCTAGATCAGTGTTTCCTAACCGTTGGTTCTTGGCCTTCAATTCCCAGAAGCCTAAGTCAATTCCCAAATGCACCAATCAGCCAATGTACTGACTTACAATAGGTTTCTCGGGATTGAAGTCCAAGAACCAAAGGTTGGGAAACACTATTGGCTGCTGCAGTTTGGAATACAGTAAATAACTGGAACATAGAGAATGATGTGAATTTCTGATTGCCAGTTTAGTTTTTCATGGAAAGACCTTGCTTGGGATCAGGGTAATGGATTTCAATGGTCAGCATGCATGCTTAATGCACTGAAAATACTTTACTGAGGTCATACTAATGTTCAAGCCATGATTACATAGCTTCCTGAAGTGCAAACCCTGCAAGTTCCTTGCATGAAAAGTGCTCTCATAAGAGATGATGTGTGTCTCATAAGCATAAAACAACAGTCTGTCTTCTTGATTTGGGTTGTTTTGTTTGTTTGTTTGTGTGGCATGTTTAGGGTGTATGTGAGCAGTGGGCACAAACTGCAAACTGACAGCAGCTAATTGCTTACAGAACCTGTTAGTCCCTCTGGAAAGAATGTGCCCGGAAAGCTCACATCCCAGATTTCAGAGACACTTCCCCAGTGCCAGAGAATGATCCCTGAACATCTGTTTCTGCTCTGCCCATGAAAGGCTTATAAGTGCATTAGCTTGCCTCTTCAGTCATCTGACCTTGAAGGGGAATGAGCTTGTCAACTGACAAACCTATCTGCAGGATGCAATCATCTATATTGCAGCAGCAGGTGCCTGGCAAGCAGGCTTGTGATGATGATCATGGTATCTTCATAAATGTCTTGCAGAGTCAACTGAGAATGGGAAGGGAAAGGGCATTGTATAGCAGGGTTCCGCCATAACTTTGGACCTCCTCTGAACCCATAACCATTCACCATTCAGAGGTGTCTTGTATGGGAGGGGGCAGATGACACAGAAACAAACCGGTGAAACAGAAGGATTTGGTAAAGGAAGATTTATTGTTTAGTAAAGCTTCATTTACATTGTAAAAGCAGCAGGAGGTCTGGCTGTCCTTGATCAGTCACTGGTAAGTGGCCAGGTATCATTATTAGTAGGAAGGACTGGGCATGGAGAAATAGATCACATTTTGGACAGCTTGTGGAGTGTGCCAGTGCAATCTATTTCTCATCAATCACACAACCTAAAAGGAATTGGGCTCCTCTCTGACCCTGATCTTTGCCAAGTGGAACCTTTTAGACCTTGTCTGGAGCAATTCCCCAGAAGGCAGAAGAGTTACTTTAAGGGAGATTACTCACTGAAAAGTAACCCTTTCCAGTCCAATTGGATGCACGACTTTGCTGCCATCTATTTGCACCATTTCTTGGGTAGGAAAACAAGAGGTGGGTTCACATCTTTAAGAACATGGTAGTGGCTCAAGTGGCTAAGGCTCTGACTGGAAGGCAGGAGGTCAGCAGTTTGATGCCCGAGTATTGCAGGATGGAATGAGCTCCCGCCTTTGTCCCAGCTCCTGCCAACTTAGCAGTTCAAAAGCAAGAAATTGCAGGTAGATAAATAGGGACCACTTCAGTGGGAAGGTAAACAGCACTCCGTGCACTCCGATGTTTAGTCATGGCTGATACATGACCACGGAAAAGTCTGCAGAAGCAGACAGTGCTGGCTCTTCAGCTTTGAAACAGAGATGAGCACTGAACCCTAGAGTTGGATACGACTGGCTTTCGAGAAAGGGAAACCTTTACCTTCACCTAGCTCAAGGAATTCACTCTTGACTTAGGAAAAGCAACAGGAGTCTTAGGCGTATTGCAGAAGTGAAGAGACAGGAGTAGTTATTCTTTTCCCTGTTACAATGTGTTTACTTACATTCTTCCCCTGTTATGAAAAAAACTAGTTGGAAGAAAGTGGGTATTTCCCCAACCTCAAAAACTCTCAGCAGCAGCAACAACATATGCTTACACATCTGGTGGTGTACCTTCTTACACCATCTGGTGGCTTCTCCCATACCAATGTGTCATGTATTTAATGTAAGCAGAAGCTTCATTCATAAATGTCATTTCCTTCCTCCACCACTAAGCACAATTCCTTCCTGTACTCACTCTTAAAAAATAACCACTCTTAGTAACAGTGCACCAGAAGTATGTAGAAGCAGATACACATCCCCTGAATGTATGTATCCATAAATAAGTGCAGACACTGTTTCAAGTTCCTCCAGCCTCAAAAACCATGACAAACATTCTTCTGGAAGAGGTGAGGTTTTGAGAGCTTCAGTACTTCCCTACTTCTGCTGAGCCAGAAATGTTGCAATAATAACTTTCACACAATGTCTTGGCATGTACAATCCTGAGACTAGCCAAAACGTGTAGCATGTACAGACAGCATGAAAATGATAGCCAAATTGTATTGTTTCCCCATCCCCACCCCAGCTAATATCTGGAATGATTTGAAGTGCACAAGGTGGATTAAGTTGTGATTTTATTTTATTTTTGGTCAATCAGTTTTTAAGTCCATTTTTTAGCCTCTTCTGTATTCAATAAAATATTAATGCATTTTGAGAGTACCCTGGACAGTGAGGAGAATAAATAGGTTGATCCTAGAAGAAATCAACCCTGACTGCTCCTTAGAAGGACAAATACTAAAGATGAAGCTAAAGTACTTTGGGCATCAAATGAGTAGGATTCACTTGAAAAAGCCTTGATGCTGGGAAAGGTGGAGGGCAAAAGAAAAACGAGGTGGCAGAGAATGAGATGGCTAGATGGTATTGTTGACGCAATGGGCACAAAGCTGGACAGGCTGAGGAGGGTGAAGAGGGTGAGATTTGCTAACTTAAGATCCAGACATCTTAGGCAGAATTGGACTTCAGATTTGTATTCAACACACTTGATTTAGGACACATGGATTAGACCAAATAGTAAACAATATTTTTTTTTTTTGTGGTGAAACAATCTCCAAAAAATATTGTTACCTACAACCCTGTTTGGCTCTTGCAAACTCAAGGCTATGTCTCCCTTTGTTAATCAATCCACCTCATATTTCATCTTCCTGTTTTCTTGCTGCCTTCAATGTTAATTAACACTACTGTCTATTCCAACAAGTCTTGCCATCATATGATGGGTCCAAGGGGCTGCAATGGCTCAGTGGTTAAGAAGTTCACCTTGTTAGCTGGAAGGCTGGCAAGTCAGCAGTTCAAGACCATGGTGGATTGAGTACCTGTCTTTGTCCCAGCTCTTGGGAGCATAAAAGGAGCCTCATTTGTGTGTTCCTTGAGCAGTTTCTTCTGCATAAATCCTTTCAACCCAGAATAGTTTTGACATAAAATAATAATAATAATAATAATAATAATAATAATAATAATAATAATAATAATAATAATAATGATGATGATGATGATGATGATGATGATGATGATGATGATGATGATGATGATGATGATGATGATGTTGATCCAGAGTACAACAGTCTCAGTTTTGTCATTTTATGCTTCTATCTGTTATTTTCACATTGTGAATTACAAAATTGATTTGGGGGCATATTTTGTGCTGGTTGCCCCAAGTGATGAAACTGCTCATTAAAACTCTGCCAGTAACATTTCATTCATTATCCTTTTGCTTGATGAGGCAGAATGTCAGTAATTTGACAAATAAACCTGACTCAATAGTCTTAGCATCATGTTACCTAAGCTATGCCCTTTGCCTAAGAGACCACAAACCAGGCAGCTTCCCCTTAAATGTTAAAGATCTGTTTCACATGATAATTGTTAAGGATTTTACTTGAAAGAGTTGTGTGCATGTTGCTTATTTAAAATATGTCTTCTCCGTCTGGCTTTCTTGTTTTCTAAGAACTTCATTGCTTCGTTTATAAATAGTGGTTTTGTATTTCCTGACTACTCCCAGTATATTAATACTGTAGCCTTCAGGTATTTAAAACCTTTCTATCTCCTTGAGATGGAATAAAATGTTGCCTTTCAACTAATTAGGTTAAGTGCAATACTGAGAACTTTTATAGCAAAGTGTTGTTTGCAAATCCTGTGCAGATCTGGGATCACCTGTATTCCCCTCTCTCTGTTTCTCCACAGGATAGTAGACTAAATCCTGTTGCTTAATCTATCACTGTAAATCACTTTTGAATAAACCCATTGAACTAGTTGGGATTTGGTAGTTCAATTCCTCCATAAGTTTCATTGATTCAAATGGGCCTGCTTTAATTGTGACTTACTTTAGATCAATTTGGATCAATGGAAGTTATAGCGGAGTTGACTCATCAAATTTCCACTAATTCAATGGGCTTACTCAAGTACAATTTACTACACTTAGAAACAGAATTTGACAATTGTGTTAGGTCTGAAGAGTCAGCAAATCCCAATATTATGTGTACATTTGTTGTTGTTCAGTCGCATAGTCGATTCCGACCCTTTGCGACCCTGTGGACCATCGTTCTCCAGGCGCCTCTGTCCTCCACCATCCCCCTCAGTCCTCCCAGTTCTGTGCCCATTGTGTCTACAATACCATCTATCCATCTCATCCTTGGCCTCCCCCTTCTTCTTTTGCCCTCCACCTTTCCCAACATCACGGCCTTCTCAAGTGAATCCTCCCTTCTCATTTGATGCCCAAAGTACTTTAGCCTCATCTTTACTATTTGACCTTCCAATGAGCAGTCAGTGTTGATTTCTTCTAAGATTGACCTATTTGTTCTCCTCGCTGTCCAGGGGACTCTCAAAACTCTCCTCCAACACCACATTTCAAAGGCATCTATTCTTCTGCGTTCAGCTTTCCTAATTGTCCAGCTCTCACATCCGTACATTACTACTGGGAATACCATTGCTTTGACTACTCTAATTTTTGTTTTCAAGGTGATGTCTCTGCTTTTCATTATGTTCCCCAGGTTTCTCATGGCTTGTCTCCCAAGAATCAGTCGCCTTTTTATTTCATGGCTGCAATACATGTAAATACACTTAGACAAATGTCTGTGCTTTCTTTGAACCTGTTTTCTCCATCTGCCTTCCAGGAAGTGTATGTAGGCTTGGAAACATACATACATATTCATGTACTCAGTGGCACAGTGGTTAAACTGCTGTACTACAGCCAAAAGTACTGACATTGTTAGTTTGATCCTGACTGGGATCTATTTGACTCAGCTATCACTCCTTCCAAGGTTGGTAAAATGAGTACCCAGTTTGTTGGAAGCAAGATGCTAATTACCTTGTGAATCATCCAGAGAGTGCACTAAGTACTATGGGGTGGTATACAAGTGTAATTACTATTGCTACACAACATGCCTAGGCTGGCATCTCTCTTTTTTTACCACCTGCAGACAGTCATGGGTACGCTGACAGGGGATGGCTTGATTGGTTAATTTAGGATAACTAGTACAGAAAGGCAAGTGACTAAATCATAGACTCTTAGACTCATAGGGTTGCAGAGGTAAAAGGCACCCCAAGGGTCATCTAGTCTAACTCACTGCCAAATAAAACAACCTCCCTTGATTCAGTAGGAATATGTTGCCTATCTTGCAGGAGGGAGAACAGGCCAGTTGCTATCAACAGGGCCAATATCCACTGCTTGATTCAATGCGAGTGGAGAGGTTGAGATGATACAAGAAGGGAAAACTAGAGTTAAGGAGATCAGTAAATTATCAAGCAAAGCTGGTGGGAAAGCCTTTTATGAAAAACAACTTCCAGATTTCCCCATCCAATCTGATCACTGGGCAAGGGGATTCCAAGAGCTGCAGTTCAGAAAAGCATCAAACTATGTTTCTCTCCTGCAATTTGTTCACTTATGTATTTAAATCTGAGTATCTCCTTCTACAATGCCTAGCAAAGAATAATTTATTTATTAAAATAAAAGGAAATGCCAAAAGCTGAAATCCTGTTGAAGCTGATGTTACATAAAGTTGCTCCTCAGGAATTGTGCAGAGCATTAAACCCAGGCAGTCAGCATTTTACAGTTTGACTGTGCAATTGATTGTGCGATTTACTGAATGACTGTCTTGCATTACACCTGCAGAGGTCCTTTGTGAAGATCACTTCTACCTTGGTCTGATTTTCCCAATCACTGTGAATAATGTCTGTGTAGTGGCACAACAAAATATTGCCCAATAAGCAGATATTGAGGGTGGAGAGAAGGATGAAATAGGTAATTACATTGTGAACCACCCACAGAATGCTCTAATTGCTATGAGGTAGTATATAAGCTAAATGATTGTCCCCTGGGACAGATGGTTGAAGACCCAACTAGAGGTACAAGAATCCTTGACTTGATCTGGTGCAAGATGTTAATGTTACTAATCCAATAGGGAACAGTGACCACAACTTGATGTGTTTAACTTGATCATATACCACAAATCAATGGTAAAATCTAACACAGAGACCTTAAATTTTCAAAAAGGAAATTCCCAAAAATGAGGAAACTAGTAAAAAAGAAGCTGAAAGGGAAAATTGAGAGAGTCCAAACACTCCAAGAGGCATGGAGACTGTTTGCAAAAACAATAACAGAGGCCCAATTGGAATGCATACCCAAAAGGAAAAAGGGCACTGCCAGGTCCAAGAGGACTCCGATGTGGCTTACAGGAGCTGCTCGGGAAGTGATCAAAAGCAAGAAAAGCTCATTTAGAAGATGGAAGACTTGTCCGAATGAGGACAGCAGGCAGAAACATAAATTCTGGCAGAAGGAATGCAAGGCAACAATTAGGAAAGCAATGAAAGACTTTGAGGAGCATATAGCTAAAGACACCCAGAGAAATAAAAAAGACTTATTTAAGTACATTAGAAGTAAGAACCCAACTAGGAAGGCCATTGGACCATTAGACAACAATGGAAGGCAAGGGGTTATTAAAGAGGAAACAGAGATTGCAGGGAGACTCAATTAATTCTTTGCTTCAGTATTCACTGAAGAAGATAGAGACCACATGCCCAAAACAGAGCCTATCTTCGTAGGGAGGGAAACCGAAGAATTAGGCCAGATAGAAATAGCCGGGGAGGAAGTCCTTGCATGTCTTGTTAAACTAAATGCTAACAAATCACTAGGGCCAGATGGCATCCATCCACGAGTTCTCAGCGAACTTAAAGATGAAATTGATCTCCTAGCCAAAATATATAATCTTCCCCTCAAATCAGGCTTTGTGCCTGATGACTGGAAGGTAGCGAATGTAACACCAATTTTCAAAAAAGGATCCAGGGGTGATCCAGGAAATTACCGACCTGTCAGTTTGACATGTGTCCCAGGTAAAGTGATAGAAACCATCCTAAAAGATAGAATTAATAGGCACATAGAAGAGAAGGCGCTGCTAAAGGAGAGCCAACATGACTTTTCCAAGGGCAAATCATGCCTCACTAATCTGTTGGAATTTTTTGAGAGTGTCAACAAGCATGTGGATAAGGGGGATCCAGTTGACATTGTTTATCTGGACTTTCAGAAGGCTTTGACAAGATCCCGCACCAAAGGCTCTTGAATAAACTTACCAGTCATGGAATAAAGGGAAAGGTCTTGTCCTGGATCAGCAACTGGCTAAGGGACAGGAAACAGAGGGTAGCACTAAATGGACACTTCTCCAAGTGGAGGGAAGTAAAGAGTGGGGTCCCACAAGGTTCAGTACTAGGACCCCTGCTTTTCAACCTCTTCATAAATGATCTAGAGGTAGGAGTAAATAGCAAGGTAGCCAAATTTGCTGACGACACTAAATTATACAGGGTAGTGAAAACTGTGAGAGATTGCGAGGAGCTCCAGAGGGATCTCTTGACACTGGGGGAGTGGGCAAAACAGTGGAAAATGAGCTTCAACACTAGTAAGTGCAGAGTGATGCGCGTTGGAGGAAAAAAAAACCAATTTCATTTATAAACTGATGGGGTCCGAACTCTCTGCAACAAACCAGGAAAGGAACCTTGGTGTCCTGGTGTACAGCTCAATGAAGGTGTCAACCCAGTGTGCCTCAACAGTGACAAAAGCAAACTCATTGCTAGGGATCGTTAGGAAGGATATAGAAAATAAGTAAGCAAGTGTCATTTTGCCTCTTTATAAATCTATGGTGAGGCCCCATCTGGAATACTGTGTACAGTTCTGGTCGCCATACCTCCAGAAGGATATTATGGAATTGGAAAAAGTGCAGAGGAGGGTAACCCGAATGATTAGGGGACTGGAACACCTTCCTTCCTATCTTAGGCTGCAATGGTTGGGCCTCTTCACTCTTGAACGACGGCGTCTAAGAGGTGACCTGATTGAAGTTTATAAAATCATGCACAGTGTGGACAAAGTAGATAAGGAAAAACTGTTTTCCCTATCGCACAACACTAGAACTAGGGGGCACTCCATGAAACTTTTGGGTACTAGTTCTCAAACAAGAGAAAGTAGTTTTTCACCCAGAGGTTCATTGGTCTATGGAACTCCCTGCCAGAAGAAGTGGTGACAGCTGTCAGTCTTGACAGCTTTAAGAAAGGATTAGACAAGTTCATGGAGGACAAGGGTATCAATGGCTATAATTATGGATACCTAAGGACAACCTCCGGGTTGGAGAGAAAGGCAGGATATCTCTCAATGCCATTTCCAGGGAATCCTAAGCAGGTGAAGGCATCTGCTTGGGAATACCCTGAAGTAAATGGTGAGCCACTGTGTGAGACAGAATGCTGGACTGGATGGGCTGTAGCATGTTCCAGCAAGGCTGTTCTTATGTTCTTAAGTTTAATTCCTATTGTTATTTCTAGAGAGGACAGTCAGCTCGATTATAAGAAAAAGGAGTTTGAGCAAAAAGTAATGCCTACAGTTCCCAAGCGCAATGTACACTGTGGAACCAGGTGTTCTAAGACTAAGCTATCCACCAAGCTTTTTATCTTCACACCCTACAACACTGAAGCTTAGCATTAGCTACCTAGAGAAAGGTTGGATTAAGTGCCTAAGTGTTAAGTATCTAAGTGAAGATCTGTCTCAATTGTAGTCCTTTTTTTAGAAAAGATCATCTGGATCCTTCATAACAAGAATACTGGTTCTTTATATGTGGAAATTCTTATCCAAAAAAAGGTATTTTAAACATTGCCCAAACCTGGGAGTATTTTTTGACTGTGGAATTTTTTTTAAAAAATGCTCCCCAGCTGTCCCTTCCTTTGTTGTTTGAAATACTGTACTACAAAGATGGAGCAATGATTAAAGCAAGAACACAAACTACCTTGTTGAGTTATAGGAGACTTTAAACAGCTGGCATGATGAATACTCCCATTTTCCTTGAGAAATTCAAGCCATATCAATAGCTTTTAAAGAAAGTGATTCATGCTGAGGTAATAAAGCTGGGTGGGATGTGAGGAAGGAAAGGGTCATAGTTTTCACAATCATGGGACTTCCCATGTTTCATCCAGAGCACTAAAAAAGAATTTGATCAGAAAAGCTATTAGCACACAGGTGCACCAGTATCTATCAACATTAGACATCTAGGAAAAGCAATCAATCCAAAAAGCAATAGAAGAGTTCGTGATGAGTATGGCGACATGACCCTAGCTGTGCTGGAGCCATAGTCAAAGGTTTTCAGGTTTTCTGCAAATAAAAATTAAACTCCAGTTTTGTTTGGTTGAAAAGTTCTGTGTCCATCGAATGGAGCTCTAAACATCCATCTTCATCAACAGACAATTGTGCATTTCCTGCTAGATAATTAATAGAACAATTTCGTCATGTTGAGGTTCAGAATAGCTCCAATTCAGAAAGCACGTGGAGGACAGTTTAGGGGTTATAGTGATCACATCTGGTACTAATATCTGCACTTTAACTGTTTCTTCAAAATGTGTGTCTGAGGGAGAGGACTGACCTTTTAAAAATTACTAAGCAATTGTCTAGGAGACATTTTTATTAACAAGTCACATGGGAGTCATTTTACTATCCAGTCTTAGAAAATCCTAGTCAGATGGCAGCCAAGTCAACCTAGAATCTAGACAATCAGATCAGTAGTTTAAATGTAAAATTTTACCAGTATGGGTGGGGGTGTAATGGGATATAGATAGGCAGACAGTTAACCACAACATTGAAACAACAAAAACAACAACAAAACAACAACAGTGAGATAGTACCTCTCCGCATAAAAAGGATGAGGAAGTGTGTGTAGCAGTGGGTGTCCATTTGTCAATGCAGTGGAGATATTGTTCAGCTCACATTTCCCCAGCAACACAATAAAGTCCAGATGTTCCATAAGTGTTATGCATGGAATGCTATGCCTTTAAGATAGAATGTAACAATGTAACCCAATGTATCGCAACAGTTACAATGAGCTACCACTGCCTCTAGATGGTATCGAGAGGCAGCTGATAGCGATCAGCTCACATGGTACAGGTTATCCAATTAGAGTATGCCGCGGGAGATATTCCCGCCACAGGTAAACCTGATGAAGAACGCTGTGCGCCACAACGACGTCACGAATACAGTAACCAATGAACTACCGTGTAACCAGATTTAAATGTACCTTGCTGTATAAAAGGAGCTGCGCCTCCGCCATTACCTCATGTTCAGATTGCATACCTTTCAATAAAGATGTGTTTGGCCTTATGAATGCTGCCTACTGCGTATTAATCGGCAAACATCAAATTGGCGACAAGGATAGGATATGGCTCCCCAAAGCCTTAAGCTATCCCAGTTCGATATCAACAATGCAGAATCATGGGAGCTGTACGAGTACCAGTTCAGGCATGCCATGGACACCGAGGGCATCGAGGACGAAGAGAAAATGCGGTCCTGCCTCCTCACACAGATAGGCCTCCCAGCACTATGGCTCCTGATCAACTTACTTGCACCAAGGAAGGTCGATGCGGTTCCGCTCAGGCAAATCCTAACAGCCCTCGAGAACACTTCCAACAGGCCATGTCTATTTTTCCAGCCAGGTTCACCTTCCACAGGAGAGACCAGCAGCCGGGCGAGTCAGTGGCTGATTACGCGGCAGCCCTCAGGTCGACGGCCACCCCTTGCTGTTGGGAGAACCTGGAAATATCCCTGAGAGACCAGCTGCTATGCGGTTTGTGGGATGAAGAAGTACAGCGAAGGTTGATGGTCCAAGAGCACCTTTCGTTTCAAGCCATCCTGCAGGAGGCTCAGGCGGCTGAAGGGGCGAGGTCCAGAATCAGAACTTTCTGAGCAAAGCATGCCACATCGGAGGGGCCTCGGTCATCTGTTCAGGCCACATGGTGCTCACCCTGACCCCCAGCCAGCCCTCCCTCATCTTCGGAGGCCTCTGCTCCAGCTGGTTCCTGCTCCAGCAAGAATGACGACGTCCAAAAGGTTCGGAAGAAGATGACCGAGACCAGTGCCAGCAACAAGGGGGACCGCTGTTGCAACGGCTGCGGAGCGTCCCATGACTGAAAGAAGTGTCCTTTTCGGAAGGCCGAGTGCCACAGTTGTGGACGGCGAGGCCACATCACCAAGGCGTGCAGGCAACAGTGCAGAGGAGACCAGGAGCCAGTGGACCAACCTCGACAGAGAGCAGATGGCATCGGAAAGGTCTCGGCCAACGAAGCGACAGTAAACCGTGTGTCCCTGGCACACCAATGTTTTTTTGTTGAGGTACTGTTGTAAGGGGTCCCGGTTAGGATGGAGGTGGACTTGGGTTCATCCTACTCCATTATTTCCCAAAAAGATTTTTTGCGCATTCCCCCCAATGCGCACTCAAAACTTAAGGCCCTCAAGTCAAACTTATGGGATGTGCAAGGCTACGAGATTCCGGTTTTGGGGGTGGGAGACTTATTGGTCAAATTCAAAGATCTCACGGAAAAACTGCCCCTAGTAGTTCTCAAACAAGGGTCCTGTTGCCTCCTGGGGACTCAATGGTTTGCCCCCCTGGGAATTGAACTGTCCTGTATTAATGCCATAGAGACTGACCCTGTATGGGACGTGTGCGATGCACACCTAGCAGTTTCGAGAAGGGCCTCGGGAAGTACAGGGGGGCCCCAGTCTCGTTCGACCTAGATCCAGAAATTTGACCCATCAGGCTTAAGCCATGAAGAGTGCCATTTGCCCTCAAGGACAAAATCAAGGTGGAACTGGACAAACTGGTGGGTCAGGGGATTTTGGTCCCAGTGGACTCTGCGGAGTGGGAAACTCCTATTGTTACGGCAATGAAATCAAACGGGGAGGTCAGGATTTGTGCTGACTATAAGTGTACGATTAACAAGGCGATTCGCCCTAATGCATACCCGGTGCCGGTAGTGAGCCATTTGCTAGCCACTTTACATGGGGGTATTTTTTTTTGCCAAACTAAACCTAGCACAAGCCTATCAGCAGCTCACAGTCATGCCTGCTACCGCAACTGCGCAAACGATTGTAACACAAAGGTGCCTTTAAGGTAACACGCCTACAGTTCGGTGTGAACTCAGCCCCCAGGATTTTCCAATCATTGATAGAACCTCTCCTCAAGGGTCTCCCCGGAGTCCTCCCCTAATTTGATGACATATTGATAACAGCAGGGAGCAATGGGGAACTTGCCAAAAGACTGGATAAAGTCCTAACTGTGTTCGAGAGAGCGGGGCTGAGATTGAGACATGATAAATGTGTGTTCTTAGCGAGGGAGGTTGAATTCCTAGGGTTTACGATAACCCCTGATGGTGTTAAGCCCTCCAATTCAAAGGTTGCGGCTGTTCGAAATGCCCCTCGCCCCACTGCAAAACCTCCAGTCCTTTTTAGGGCTCCTAAATTTCTATCACTCCTTCTTGCCAAGGAAAGCATCCATAGCAGAGCCCCTGCATCGTCTCTTAAAGAAAGATGTGGTTTGGCGGTGGGGGGGGGGGCAGCCAGGAAAAGGCTTTCAAAGAGTTGAAACAGCTCCTCTCCTCAGAGGCAATCTTAACCCATTTCGACCCCAAGAAGCCCATGGTATTAGTTTGTGATGCTTCACCAGTGGGGGTGGGGACGGTGCTGTGCCACGTGTTGGAAAACGGGTGGGAAGCCCTGGTGGCCTTTTACTCCAGGTCACTTTCAAAGGCAGAGTGCAATTATGTGCAAACAGATAGAGAGGCTCTCACTATAGTCACTGGAACCAAGAAATTCCATGATTTTCTCTATGGTCGACGGTTCACCATTGTCACCGACCACAAGCCTCTACTGGGTATTTTCACCACGAACAAGCCCACCCCCCAGATTCTGTCCCCAAGAATGCTTTGGTGGGCCATTTTTTTAAAATGCTTACCAGTACACACTGGTCCACCACCCGGGCAAAGAGGTCAGCCATGCTGATGTCCTTTCCCGGTCTCCCCTCCCAGAGATAGGGGAAACCAAATGTGAGGTAGAGGGAGATCACCAGGTGTTGCTGATCTTCTTCCGGAAAAGGGTTGAACTTTTGTTAGAGAGGGGTTGCCTCCTCTGGGGCTAACGGGTGATCATTCCTGAGGCACTGCGGGCAAAGGTGCTCAAATTGCTGCATACTAGCCACCCGGGAATCGTGCGCTCAAAGGCTTTGGCCAGGAGCTACTTCTGGTGGCCCCAGATAGATGCTGACATTGAACACTTGGTGGGCACTTGTGGAAGTTGCCAGAGTTCTCGACCCGAGGAGTCCCGACTTCCTCACAGAGAATGGACACAGCCCGCGGTCCATGGTCGCAGTTACACATCGACTTTGCCGGTCCGTTTCGAGACTCTGTTCCTCCTCTTAGTCGATTCCTTCTCAAAGTGGTTGGAGGTCATTCCAATGCCTAACACCTCCTCAGCCGCAACAATCAAGCAGTTGCGCAGGGTATTCAGTTGTTTCAGATTGCCCGATGTGCTTGTCTCTGACAACTCCAGTACTTTCATGTCCGCCGAATTCCAGGCATTCCTAGGGAGAAATGCTATTCAACACATCACTTCAGCCCCTTTCAATCCCACAACAAACGGGCAGGTTGAACGCCAAGTGTGAACGACCAAGGAGGCACTCTGGCGAATGGGTCCCAGAGATTTGAACTTGCAACTGTGTCAATTCCTCATCTGCTACAGAGCTACTCCCCTGGCATCCGGACTCTCACCTGCTGAGATCCTAATGCGTAGGAGACCAGTAACACTTTTTGGATCTGACGAGGGTGGAGGAGAAAGGGAGGAATATAGAGATGGGAAACACAAAGGTATTCGCAGTAGGGGACCCGGTGCATTGCAGAAACTATGCGGCCAACGGCCCAGCATGGGTCCCAGGGGTCGTGATCGAACAGACTGGGCCAGTATCATACAAAGTAGAAACCAGCACGGGTTTACTATGGAGACAACACGCTGACCAACTCAGACAACGGGTCACAGACACCCAGGGAGAAGTCAGTCTGGGTGATGCAAACAACCAGGAGGGGACAGCCCGGGTGAATCAACGTTAGGGTTCTCTCCCACCCACTTATTCCAAGGGGGAGACATGGAGTACCCTCCACAAGGGGTCTCCCACAGAGAGACAGAGTACCTTTTCCCCCACAGCAGGGGTGCGTGTACAAATCCATGTCCTTTGTACCCACCAGGTGGGGAGGAGCCCAATTTTATTTATTTATTGTTAATTTTCTATACCGCCCACTCAGCCAAAGCCGACTCCAGGTGATTCACACAGTAGGTAAAAACAGATAAAAACAAATAAAAACAGATAAAAACCAACAATAGGAACCCACCCCTAAAAAGAGAGGGGTGCAGGAACCAAATAAACTGTGGGGCAGGCATCCTCCCCTATATTAACCACCCAATGGAAGCCACCCCTCCACCTGCACACCAAACTTGGCCCACCACCAATGACTTAGTGTTTGATTTTTGGGACCGGGGGGAGTTTGCGGAGTGGTCCACCACCTGTCCAAGCGAGAAGCGGGGTTTTAATTTAGTCCCGGGTACCCCCGGTCCTCCAGTTTTTGAGTCCACCCTTTCCCAAGCAGTGACAAAAACGCCTATGGAACTGTGTTTTTGCTCTTGATGTCATATATGAAAGAATTATTACTATACTGTACATTAATAGTTGACATTTTTTATTTAATTAAATTCATTTTAATTTAATTTAATTTAATTTTTCAACTTTTATGCCACCCACTCTGGCAAGCCCGACTTTAAACCTGCTTGCTCCTCATTCTTTTTATTCAAAGTAGTTGTGGATCTTCTCTCGGTTTTATATTTCTGCATATTGCTCAGACTACTTTTCTTGGCTCCCCTTCTTTTATTTTGATTATTCTTTTGAACATCTGTGCATTTCACATCATCTTCATTTTCCCATTAAGCTAAGACAATTTTTGCTAATGGTTCCTAAGGTCAGTTCTCATAAAGGCTAACATGAACAGTTGTTGCCTAGTCTGCTCGGGCAGCATTACCATGCATTGAGTGCTACTGGCATCAGTCAGTTCCTATATTGGTCATAAACCCAGCTACTTCAGTAATTCAGTGGGGGGGGGGGGCATGTAAGGTAGATATTTGCCTTGCTCTCTTGTTGATTGGCTGTTTGCAATTATCTTATAGCAAAGTTGTAGCAGAAAACATCCACAGAGTGAGGCCATCTGATGTTACAATAACCCATTCTGTTGATTCCCATGAGATGTAAAGGTGTTGTAAAAATCTTCAAGTCAACTCATGGCAGCTGGTTGAATCATTTCCCAGTTTTTCATATGACTCATAAAATCTGTAATATGTTGAGGAAATCCCCTGAAAGCTTTTTGGCAGACATTGCCAGTAGCAAAGAATCACATAGCCTTCAAGTTAGTTAGAAAAGAAGTAGCACGTGGCTTAAGGTCTTAACTGTGGGGTCAGGTTAAATATATTCCTGATATAGAGGTCAAAATAGTTCTCCTTGAAGACCAAATGATTCAAAGAATCTCTTTCTGTTGCTTGTGCACAGAATGATATTCATTACATGTCCACATATTGGTGTCCATACAAAAGCCATATATGTGCATTCAGATACATGAAATGCAAATCACGAAAGAGCACAGCTTGCCTTTGGTCACACCCTCTTTTTGCTTTCCTCATGTAGTACAAGTGTATGAGTTCTTGTGTGATTTTAAATCTTGATGGCACCAACCTGGTATGGAGCCTACGTGAGTACAAGTTTAAAGAAATTCAAAACTTCCTTTTCTAAATTCAGCCACCTAGCTGCACCTTAGGATTCAGAACACCTTGGTCCAAATCCCCTGTTGTTCTTGTTCAGTCGCACAGTCGATTCCAACTCTTTGCGACTCCATGGACCAGGGGTGGGCAAACTTTTTGATTCGAGGGCCACAATGGGTTCTTAAACTGGAGCGGAGGGCCGGAACAAAAGCATGGATGGAGTGTTTGTGTGAACTAATATAAATTCAAAGTAAACATCATTACATAAAAGGGTACAGTCTTTTTTATTATTTCAATAGTTTTATTCATTTCAAACATTTTAACAAGAAGAATGTAAACACTAATCATTATAATTTGAAACTTCAAAAAATGGAGGAATCATAGCACAATAACATACCTTATATTGAAGATGGCAAAGGCAAAATAAAATTGCCTAACAAAGGAAAGGTACAAAAGCCTTTCAAATTAAACTTAAATATAATAAAATAATTTAAAACTAAAACAAATAGAAAAGAACAAAATGTGTAAACAGTAAATTAAACATTTTCTTTTAGTGCAACTTCCAAATTATGCCCGGGACGTAGATGTAGATGGCAATGTAGACTGGGTTGAAAGGTTTTTGGTTTTTAAAACATCAACTTCAGTGGGAACAGTGTTGTTGGTCTCCTTTTTTAGCTAATGAATCAAAGTCTGGAGTTAGTTTTGTTGTGGCTATTCTCAGGATAGATCTGAGGTGTTTGTCAGTTAACCTGGATCTGTGAGGGGGTTTTATTGATTTATTTATTTACTAAATGTCTGCTCACAAACATATGTTGACCCAAACAGCATCAGTATCTTCTGTGCTATCCTTCGGATGTTTGGAAAAGTGGCTTCATTAAGCAAAGCATAAAAGTCTCTTAGTTCAAGAGGGCTGAATTTCTCCTTTAGGACAAAGTCAGACTGAAGCTCGATGAGTTCCAGTTGCACCTCTTCTGGTGCTGTTTCAGGGTTTTGTGACAAAGGACAGGCCACCAGTTGAAGTGACTGGTCAATTTTTTCAACATCAGTAAGCAGACAACAGAATTCTGCATGCAGGTCATCCAGTGATTTGCTGTATTTCTTCACGTTTTGGATGTTCTCCTTCTGTGTGGCTAGTGTGGCAAAATGAGTGAAGACTTTGTCTGAAATTTGTCTGGAAAAGAAAATCAGCTTCGATTTAAAGGCTTTCACATTAGTTTACATGTCATGTACATACTGATCTTTTCCCTGTAGCTTCACATTTAGCTCATTCAAAGGTGAAAATATCTCTACAGAAAATGCAAAGTCACACAGCCAATTCTTGTCATTCAGCTCAGTAAATTCGTCAGACTTCTCCTTTAATTTCAAAAATGCACCAATCTCTTCTTTGAGGTCCCACACTCGTTGGAGAACTTTGCCCAAACTCAACCAGCAGACACGAGAGTGGTAAAGTAAGTCGTGGTGATCCGCATCAGTTTCCTCCAGAAACTTAATAAACTGATGGTGCTGAAGTCCCTTTGCTTGAATGAAATTAACAAGCTTTACGACTGGATTAACAACATGATTAAGTTGTAATATAGACTTGCACAATGATTCCTGGTGAATAATACAGTGAAGAAAAATAACATCTTGGTTAGGGTTCTCCTCTTTCACTTTATCCTGAATTCTTTTTAGTAGTCCAACATTTTTTCCAGTTAAATTTGGAGATCTATCTGTCGTGACATTAGCAAGTTTACTCCATGGTAGCTTGATTTTCTCGATGACAGTAGACACCCGGTCATACAAGTCCTCTCCCCGTGTTGTTCCTTTCAGTGGCTCCATGGCTAAAAACTCCTCTGTAATTTCAAAATTGTCACTAATTCCTCAGATAAAAATTAAGCAGTGTCCTTTACGTCATTACTTTCATCCAATGCTAGTGAATAAAACTTAAAGAACTCTGCCTTACTATTTAACTTGCTGGCCAAGTCTTCATCAATAAATTCCACTCAACGAGTCACTGTCCTGCTCAATAAGCTGAGTTTTTCAAACTTGCCTTTGCTCTCTGGACACAAGAGACCTGCTGTCTCTATTATACATTCTTTCAAAAACTCGCCTTCAGAGAGAGGTTTGCTAGCTTTTGCTAATTTGAATGACAGCATAAAACTTGCTTTGGTAGTTGTCTCTTGAATTGCAGTTTGTCTGTGAAAGACATTTTGCTGAACCTGTAATTTAGCCATCAACCGCTGTGCAGTAGCCTCCCGTTCTTGAGGTGACTGCTTGCTAGCATAGTTGCCATGCTTTGTGGCAAAGTGACGGCTGAGATTGTACTCTTTGAAGACAGCAAGTGTTTCCTGGCATATCAGACATACCGGCATTGATCGGACTTTGGTGAAAAAATATTTTGTTGTCCACTCCCTCTTAAACACTCGGCATTCACTGTCCACTTTCATTTTCTTTGGTCCACTCATGTTTAATATTGGGCTAAAACCAACAGTACCGTTCTCTTATTAAATTCTTTACTAAAATAAGACAGTAAAGTATAAAAATAAGTGATTAAATTTGCTCTACTATAACATTTTTGGTCTTCTAATATATATATATATATATATATATATATATATATATATATATATATATATATATATATATATATATATATATATATATATATATATATATATATATATATATAACAGAAAATCATCTGAAAAAGTTCACACATGGGAAGGCACACCCTGACCATAGAGAACAACCCCTTTCCTCCATAGGAAACCTGTGTATCTTTCACACAGGCCCTTTGTTTATGGTAGCACACATAGCTGCACATTGCTGTGTCTTCCAGACACACTTGTATGGGAGGTGCTAGGGCAGTGCAAAACATGGGTAACCAGTAGTTACCACTAGCACTTCAATTACTGGCAAAAAACAGCCACAGTGAACATAGTGTGAAAGAGCCCATTATCAATGTCAGATTGCATCCACTGGACTGTATAAAAACAACCAAATGCCACTTTTAAATGCCCATTGCAACAGTTATTCTTATTACAAGCTGGAAATGGCAGGATATTTATATATATATACCCCTACTGTGACAGCCTGGCAGAGCATTACAAAGGAGAAAACCCAGCATCTGGTGATGTCCATAAGTAAAAGACTTCAGGCTGTCATTACCAGGAAAGGGTTTCATCCAAGTATTAGATATGAACATTTGATTTTCAGTTATTCATTTGCCCAATTACTTCTGAAACCCTGAAATTAAGCGATTTTGTAATAAAATCTTTAGTACATCACATTTCTATACAATCTTTTTGTTCAACCCACTGAATTAGGGTTCGTTCACACTAGCTGTGCTGCCGTTGCAGTGTGATGCAGTACTGCAATGCAGCACAGCTAGGGTTAATGCAGGGTACACAGGTTTCCATCACGTTTGCGTTGATGCTAATGTGCAGTGGTGCATGTTAACACAAATGCCCTGTAGCACACATTTTTACAGGCGCAAGGGGGAGAAACAAACGCAGCGCAAAATGCATTTGTTTTGCCGCTAACACATGCGGTTAGTGGCCATGGTAACGTTACTGTTACTGATACCGCATCCGTATCAGCAAAAAAATGCAGCCACAGCATGGCTAGTGTGACATGTCCTCTGTGTGTCTTTTTCCCTGCTGCATGCGTCCGCAGGGGGGGGGGGGGAACTGCAGTGGATACAAGCCCTAAATGCTGAAAGTCTTTGTTGTTTTATTAACAAGTCGTTGTGATGTACAGAATGTGGGAACAGGAAAAAATTTGTGTTTGAGTAGAGCTCTTAATCTTACCTCAGAAAGGCTCTGATACTGTGCTCTCCAGGGGCGTGTCTCCCTATATCACCACGATAACGTGTCTACGCATTCCCAGGGTGATGTCGGGAGACGCATCCGCGGGCATTACAAGGAGCTGCAGCCGTGTTTCCTGACATTGCCATGTTAACACTGCTGCTGGTGAAGGAGCGGAGGGGAGAGCAAGAGACTCCACTCAGGAACAACCTCTCAGCTCCGCGGGCGTGTCTCCCGACATTGTTATGATAACACTGCTGCTAGCAAAGGAGGAGGGGAGAGCAAGAGACCCCTCCACTCCTTCGCCAGCAGCAGTGTTCCAGTGGCGACGTTGGGAGATACGGCTGTGGCTTTCTATATGGCACGGAGCTGAGAGGTTGTTCCTGAGAGGGGTCTCTTGCTCTACCCTCCGCTCCTTCACCAGCAGCAGTGTTAACATGGCAATGTCGGGAAACACGGCCGCAGCTCCTGACATTGTCATGATAACACTTCTGCTGGTGAAGGAGCTGAGGGGAGAGCAAGAGAACCCTCCGCTCTTTCAGATCCGCGGGCCAGATAGAACAGCCAAATAGGCCGGATTTGGCCCGCAGGCCATGGACCATTGCTCTCCAGGCACCCCTGTCCTCCACCATCCTCCCTAGTCCACACAGCCCCGTGCCCATTGTGTCTTCAATACCATCTAGCCATCTCATCTTTGGCCTCCCCTTCTTCTTTTGCCCTCCACCTTCCCCAGCATCAAGGCCTTCTCAAGAGAATCCTCTCTTCTCATTTGATGTCCAAAATACTTCAACTTCATCTTTGTTATTTGTCCTTCTAAGGAGCACTCGGGGCTAATCTCTTCTAATATTGACCTATTTGTTCTCCTCGCTGTCCAGGGGACTCTCAAAACTCTCCTCCAGCACCACATCTCAAAGGCATCTATTTTTCTTCGCTCAGCCTTTCTAATGGTCCAGCTCTCACAGCCATACATTACCGCCGGAAATACCATGCTTTGACTATGTGTTTGTTTGCAGTGAGATTTGACTATGTGTTTGTTTGCAGTGAGATTCTCTACTTTTCACTATGTTCCCCAGGTTTTTCATAGCTTGTCTCCCAAGAATCAGTCACCTTTTTTATTTCATGGCTGCAATCTCCATCTGCAGAGATCTTGGCTCCTAAGAAAGTAAAATCTGTTACTGCTTCTACTTCTTCCCCATTTATTTTCCAGTGACGGATATGGCCTGTTGCCTGAGTCGGCCATGTGTTGAGTAGGGCGGGATATAAATTGAATAATAAATAAAAAAAATAAATCTTGGTTTTCTTGGTATTGAGTCTCAAACCAGCTTTTGCACTCTCTTCCTTCAGCCCAATCAATAGATTCTTTAGGTCTTCCTCACTTTCTGCCATTACGGTGGTATCGTCTGCATATCTCAAATTGTTGAGGTTTCTCCCAGCAATTTTAATCCCTTATGGTGATTCCTCCATTCCTGCATTGCGCATTATGTGCTCTGTGTATAAGTTGAATAAGCAGGGTGATAAAATGCAGCCTTGTCTTACTCCTTTTCCTATTCCAAACCACTCTGACATTCCGTGTTCTGTCCTGACTGTTGCCTCTTGATTCATGTACAGATTTCTCAGGAGGCATATGAGGTGCTCTGGTATTCCCATCTCTTTAATTATTTGCCACATCTTGTTGTGGTCCACACAGTCAAATGCCTTGGTGTAGTCAATAAAACTAAAGTAAACTTGTTTCTGGTATTCCTTTGTTTTTTCCATGATCCAACATATGTTGGCAATGTGGTCTCTGGTCCCTCTGCCTCTTCTGAACCCAGCCTGCACCTCTGGTAGTTCTCTTTCTACATGCTGCTGCAGTCTATCCTGTATTATCTTGAGCATCACTTTGCTAGCTTGTGGGATGAGCGCAATTGTTCGATAATTTGAACATTCTTTGGCATTGCCCTTTTTTGGGATTGGGATGTATACTGATCTTTTCAAATCCTGTGGCCACTGTTTCGTTTTCCAAATCTGCTGGCATATAGCATGTAGTAGCTTGATTCCATCATCTTTTAGGGCTTTGAAGAATTCAACTGGGATACCATCATCTCCACTGGCTTTGTTATTTGCCGTGCTTTTTAGGGCCTTTCTGACTTCGCTCTCTAGGATGTCTGGTTCAAGTTCAATTTCCCCCTCATTGTTATTATCCGGGGTGTTTAGGGTTTTATTAAAGTTCCTCTGTGTACTCTTTCCATCTTTTCTTTATCTCTTCTGCATCCGCTAACTCTTTGCCATCTTTGTCTTTTATCATGGTCATTTTTGCTTTGAACGTTCCCTTGACTTCCCCAATTTTTTTAAAGAGATCTCTAGTCCTGCCTCTTGTGTTGTTTTCCTCTATTTCTTTGCACTGTTCATTTAGGTAGCTTTCCTTATCTCTCCTTGCTTTTCTTTGAAATTCTTTATTTAAGTGATTGTATTTTTCCTTTCTCCTTTGCCTTTTGCGTTCCTTCTTTTCTCTGCTATTTTAAGAGCCTCATCCGACAACCACTTTGCTTTTTTGCGCTTCTTTTCTTTTGGTATAGTTTTTCTTGCTGCCTCCTGCATAATGTCTCTCATCTCTGTCCATAATTCTTCTGGTACTCTGTCTATCTGGTCCAGACCATTGAATCTGTTCCTCACCTCCACCGTGTATTCCTTGGGTATGTTGTCTAGATCATATCTATCCGGCCTATTAGTTTCCCCTATTTTCTTCAGTCTGAGCCTGAATTTTGCGATCAGTAGATTGTGATCTGAGCCACAATCTGCTCCAGGTCTTGTTTTTGCTGACTGTATGGAGGTTCTCCATCTTTGGCTGCAGAGTATGTAGTCAATTTGGTTTCGATGTTGGCCATCTGGTGATGTCCATGTGTAGAGTCTCCTCTTGTATTGCTGGAAAAGTGTGTTTGCTATGACTAGTGTGTTATCTTGGCAGAATATCAGTCTTTGCCCTGCTTTGTTTTGTGTTCCCAGACCAAACTTGCCTGTTATTCCGTCCACTTTTTGATTTCCTACTTTTGCATTCCAGTCTCGTAAGATAATGTGAACATCGTTTCTTGGTGTCTGTTCTATAAGATGTTGTAGGTCCTCATAGAACAGGTCTACTGTGGCTTCATCTGCACTAGTGGTTGGTGCATATATTTGGATTATAGTGATATTAAATCGTTTGCCTTGTAGTCTGACTGACATCATTCTATCATTTTTGAGATTGTATCCCATTACTGCTTTTCTCACTCTTTTATTTACAATTATGGCCACTCCGTTTCTTCTGAGGTTTTTTTGTCCACAGTAGTAGACATGATGGTTTCCAGAGCTGAATTCCCCCATACCTGTCCATTTTAGCTCACTGATTCCCAAGATGTCAATAATTATTCTTTCAATTTCCTTTTTTACCACTTTCAGCTTTCCTTGGTTCATAGATTTTACATTCCATGTCCCTATGCAATATTGTTCCTTACAACACTGTATTTCTCCTCCCCCTTTCCTGCCCATCCCTTTCTGTCCATCTAATGTGCTGAGCATCCTTCCTGTTTCCTCTGATTTGTCCCTTTGTTTTGCCTTTGCTTTGGTCAATAGGGTTCTCTTGGCAAACTCCCTGGCGTGCTTTGCCGGTTACTACACCATCCCCCCCATCAAACATATTATCACAGTTTAAAATAAGGTAACATCATTCATATTATCACAGTTTAGAACACAGTACAGTAATACCTCATACAACGTCTGCTTCATACAACGTCGGATCCATACAACATTGCCCAATTCTTGGGAAAAGATGCCTCATACACCGTCGCCGGACGTTGTATGAGGCATTAGGGTTTTTACATTAAAAAGAAGCCGCAAGACCCACCGGACGCTTTCTTTGGTTGTGAGCGGGGAGGCGGGAGCGAGACTCCGACGCGGCAGGTCTTCTTATGGGCCACGCCGGCTTCCTTACAGCTGAGACCAGTCTCGCCCCCGCCTCCCCGCTCACAACCAAAGGATGCTTCCACTGGTGAGAGTGGGGAGGTGGGAGTGAGACTGGTCTCAGCTGTAAGGCGGCCTGCGTGACACATAAGAAGACTTGCTGTGTCGGAGCTGTCAGAGCCGCAAGACCCACTGGACGTTTCCCTTGGTTGTGAGTGGGGAGGCAGGAGCGAGACTCTGACGTGGCAGGACTTCTTATGGTCCACGCCAGCTGCCTTACAGCTGAGACCAGTCTCGCTCCCGCCTCCTCGCTCACAACCAAGGAACACTTCCCCTGGTGACAGCGGGGAGGCGGGAGCAAGACTGGTCTCAGCTGTAAGGTGGCCGGCGTGGCCCATAAGAAGGCTTGCTGCGTCGGAGACGCAACACCCACCAGACGCTTCCTTTGGTTGTGAGTGGGGAGGCGAGAGCGAGACTCCGATGCGGCAGGTCTTCTTATGGGCCATGCCGGCCACCTTACAGCTGAGACAAGTCTCTCTCCTGCTTCCCCGCTCACAACCAAGGGATGGTCTCAGCTGTAAGGCACCCGGTGTGGCCCATAAGAAGACCTGCCGCGTCGGAGGCGTCAGACCCACAACACCCACTGGATGCTTCCCTTGGTTATGAGCGGGGAGGCGGGAGCAAGACTGGTCTCAGCTGTGAGGCACCCAGTGTGGCTCATAAGAAGACCTGCGGCGTCGGAGTCTTGCTCCCACCTCTCCACTTACAACCAAGGGAAGCTTCCGGTGGGTGTTGCATCTCCGACAGCTCCGACACGGCAGGTCTTCTTATGGGCCACACCAGGTGCCTTACAGCTGAGACCAGTCTCGCTCCCGCCTCCCCGCTCACAACAAGAAGACCTGCCATGCCGGAGCCACAATACCCACTGGACCCTTCCCTTGGTTGTGAGTGGGGAGGTGGGAGCTAGACTGGTCTCAGCTGTGAGGCGGTCGGCGTGGCCCATGAAAAGACGTGCCGCACTGGAGCCGCCAGACACTTCCCCTGGTGAGAGCGGGGAGGTGGGAGCGAGACTGGCCTTCTTATGGGCCACGCCAGCCGCCTTACAGCTGAGGCCAGCTTCTCGCTCCCGCCTCCCCGCTCTCACCTATGGGAACGACGTTATACAAAGCATCGGTGGCAATAATTTGGACGCAGTGGCCACAGGATTGGAAAAGATCAGTGTACGTTCCAATCCCCAAAAAAGGCAATGCCAAAGAATGCTCAAATTACCGAACAATTGTGCTTATCCCACATGCCAGCAAGGTGATGCTCAAGATAATACAGGATAGGCTTCAGCAACATGTGGAGAAAGAATTACCAGAGGTGCAGGCCGGTTTCAGAAGAGGCAGGGGGACTAGAGACCACATTGCCAACATACGTTGGATCATGGAGAAAACAAAGGAATACCAGAAACAAATCTACTTTTGTATTATTGACTACACCAAGGCTTTTGACTGTGTGGACCACAACAAAATGTGGCAAGTAATTAAAGAGGTGGGAATACCAGAGCACCTCATATGCCTCATGAGAAATCTGTACACGAACCAAGAAGCAACAGTTAGGACAGAACACGGAATGACAGAGTGGTTTGGAATAGGGAAAGGAGTAAGACAAGGCTGCATTTTATCACCCTGCTTATTCAATCTATACATAGAGCACATAATGCGCAATGCAGGGATGGAGGAATCACAGTATGGGATCAAAATTGCTGGGAGAAACATCAACAATTTGAGATATGCAGACGATACCACCCTAATGGCAGAAAGTGAGGAAGACCTAAAGAACCTCTTGATTGGATTGAAGGAGGAGAGTGCAAAAGCTGGCTTGAGACTTAATATCAAGAAAACCAAGATAATGGCAACAGGTCCAATCAGTCCCTGGAAAATAAATGGGGAAGAAGTAGAAGCAGTGACAGATTTTACTTTCCTGGCATCTAAGATCACTGCAGATGGAGACTGTAGCCATGAAATAAAAAGACGACTGATTATGGGGAGACAAGCTATGAGAAACCTGGGGAATATAGTGAAAAGCAGAGACATCACCTTGAAAACAAAAATTCACATAGTCAAAGTAATGGTATTCCCAGTGGTAATGTATGGGTGTGAGAGCTGGACCATTAGGAAGGCTGAGCGCAGAAGAATAGATGCATTTGAGATGTGGTGTTGGAGGAGAGTCCTGAGAGTCCCTTGGACAGCAAAGAGAACAAATAGGCCAATACGGGAGGAAATCAATCCTGACTGCTCATTGGAGGGACAAATAGTGAAGATGAAGCTAAAGTACTTTGGACATCAAATGAGAAGAGAGGACTCACTTGAGAAGGCCTTGATGCTAGGAAAGGTGGAGGGCAAGAGAAGAAGGGGGCGTCCAAAGATGAGATGGATAGATGGTATTGTGGACACAATGGGCACAGAGCTTGGTGGGCTGAGGAGAATGGTGGAGGACAGAGGTGCCTGGAGGAAAATGGTCCATGGGATCGCAAAGGGTTGGAATCGACTGTGCGACTGAACAACAACAACAACAAATGAGGCATCGCGGATAGGATTTTGCATGCCTCATACAAAGTGTGGAACCAAGTTTGGACGTTGTATGAGGTATTACTGTATCAGTAACTGACTGACATCAGTTCTAAACTGACACAGTGACATAATCACTATGTCAGTTGCTATAAGTCATCTATGTTAAGTCAACTATATTATTCCACTTTGATTACTGATCCTTTGCATGCATGCAGCAGCAGCTCTCGCCTCCCTTCGGCTGCGTGGAGTTGGTCAAAGGCGCCAAATCCCCTATCAACCATGGAAACTCATTCGGTCATGTGTGGCTCCAATAAAAGTATAGGACAGGACATAACACACCAAATGTAAGCTGATCTAGTTGGGTAGGAACCTTATATGTGTGTTTGAGGAGGGCAGAATAAAGATCTGAGGCAAACAGTGGTGACAAGACAGGAAGATTCACATCTTACTTATCAACTACAGACAAACCATTTCATTCAGATGTGTGTAGCAGATCAGAGTTCAAAACAATCCATTTTCAGCATTGATAGTTATCCTTACACACCCAAGCTCATGGCTGGGCCAACCCTGCTTAAAAAAACTGCCCTTCTTTTTTGTTTAACAAAACCTCTTTTTTTCCTGCCTTTTGTTACTAAATAAGTTTAGGCCTTCAAATTTTAAGATTAGTGGAAGAATTATATTGGAGGCAAATGCAAAAGCAGCAGAAATGGGGTGATTTAAAGCTTATGGGCCTTTTAAAACAATGCATAAATTGAAGCTTTTATTAAAAGAATGGCAATCCTTCTGGCAGTACATAAGTAAACACTGCCAATTATTATGCTGTAAATATGAAGTGTCACATACTGACTTACATAGCTGACATACTTGGATGTTTGCAGATTGATACGAAGTAGGCAGCAGTCAGGGGGCCAAGCACATCATTATTGCAGTGTAGTCAATCTGAACATGAGGTAATGGTGGAGACGCAGCTCCTTATATACTGTACAACACATTTGAATTTCACACAAAGGCGCCCATTGGTTACCTTGTCAGTGACATCATTCTGATGTACTGCATACCTGGTGTGGCTCACCTGTGGCGGGAAGGTTTCCCGCGCTAATCACTAATTGGGTGCCACGTGAGCTGAGCTACTTCAGCTGCTCTATCGCTGGCAGCTCAATCCTATGGGGGTGGTAGAAGACTTACACACATAAACAGTAATTACAACTGGAGGAAGGAGAGGGGGAAATGGTGGATTGCTAGATCCGATTCAATTGCATTACATTGAGTTACATACACAACACATACACAGTAACAGCTAATATGACACAGAAATGTATAACTCCAAACAGCATCCATTTGCTAACAGAGTTGAGATAAATTTGCTCCAGAAGTGGGCATGAATGATATGTTGGTTTTTCTTTTTAGAATAAGGCATGAAAACATTCTAATAGAGAGGACAGATTATGTTACAAAAACTTGGCCTCATTTTTGCCTGCAGAATTCAAAAGAATTGAGAAGTTTTGGAGAACATTTGAGAAAGGTTGCCATGCTATTGCCTGCATAATGCATTTCACTGGAAGAGGCAGACATCTGACGCCCCATATAAGCTCATCAATAAGAAGGAAGGATTTAATGTCTCCGCTGCCACTACACAATAAAAGCATATCAGGCATTTAAATTGTCTAGATTCTAGAAGCTCAGTTTCACTAATTGTATACAATCCCATGAATTAAAATGTTCTTGCTGTCTTACAGTCATCACAAATCTAGCTTCATGGTATGACCCCAAATCTGCTCAATCAAGAAGTTTGGTTTAAAAAAATAAACATATTTTATTCTTTTTCCTCCTCTAAACACCTCCACAGAAAGAGCCTCTTCAAAGATTGTGGTATTTTTGAACCACAATTGGGTGTACCCTGATAACAGCAACCTTGTGTTGCCAGCAAATCTTTCCCATACTTCTTCTTGTTCTGCTGTATCCGAATCCGAATATTGGTGATCAGCCATGAAGACTGTTCTGAGAATATAATGCAGTGTCCTTTCACCTGCGTTCTGCATCTCAGTGTGACACCCGTACCACTGATCCAGTCCTGTGAGTCACTTTCTGGTCCTGGGCACTTTTGGCACTCAAAATCCTCATTGGCCCCAGGCCAATATTGATGAAGCTCCTGCCCTCCATCAAGATGAATTCAAGTGGGATGTAATCCACTTGAGGACCATCACCCTTCCCTGTGGATTTCGGCATCCAAGGTCGTTAGTCCTCAGGGTTATCAGATTAGTTAACTGTTGCCTGACACTTGGCATTGAGTCATTGGCAGTAGGGTCTACTCTATAACTATAGCAGGATAACCTGGCCAGACTAACTCCTACACAATGTATATACTCTATATATGAATTGCATATATCCTATTTTTCTCAGCATCTTTGATATATTTTAGTTTATGATTTATCAAATAACAAGCAAAAAATCTCACCTGGTTCACTTATACATTATATCTATTCATATTGTTAGATGCAATGGTGCAGAATACTTTTGTTATCTCAGCAGTAAAATGCCATGAGATCAACTACTGTGAATTGCAAATTCCTTAATACAGGTGGTTGTATTAACATACTTAACAAACCTATGTTGCATCTTTGGTTGTGGCAAGTTTAAAGGCTGAAAATCTCCCCCATATCAATGTTCAGTTTTGAAATCTGTATAATGAAGTGTAGTGAAGGATGGGAGGATCCCAGGGAAAAATTAGGAACAAAGGGCAAGAACATCTAGCAGGCAGAAAACTCTGTGTTTCTTATATCCTGAAACTTTGGTCCTTTGCTCTCAGCAAATTAGCAATAACTAAAAAGAGGATGTAGACATAAGGACACATGCAAACAGGGAGGTGGACATTTGAGGTTGTTAACTACATGGTTCATAGATACACACCAAAGACATTAAAATATGCTAATGGGATAGAGAAATGGGGGAAATCCTGAGGGAGGAATCTTTGTGTTATTTAAACAAGGAGTTAGGAAAATAGTGTAATATAGGCAAGACTTCAGCAGTACGTGGATCAAGAACTTCCAGAAGTGCAGGCTGGGTTCTGAAGCGGTAGGGGAACTAGAGACCAAATTGTCAACATTCACTGGATCATGGAGAAAGCAAAGGAGTACCAGAAAGGAGTCTGCTTCTGTTTCATTGTCTACACCAAGGCCTTTGATTGTGTGGACCACAATAAACTGTGGCAAGTCCTTAAAGAGATGGGAGTACCAGATCACCTCATCTGTCTAATGAGAAATCTGTACATGAGTCAAGAAGCAACAGTTAGGACAGGATACAGAACAACTGATTCATTTAGAATAGGAAAAGGAGTATGGCAAGGTTGCATATTGTCACCCTGCTTATTTAACTTATATGCAGAGTACATAATGTGCAATGCAGGGCTGGATGAATCACAATCTGGAATTAAAATTGCTGGGAGAAACATCAACAACCTGAGATATGCAGATGACACTACCCTAATGGCAGAAAGTGAAGAAGACCTAAAGAACCTCTTGATTAGTGTGAAAGAATAGAGTGCAAAAGCTGGTCTGAAACTCAACATCAAAAAACAACAACCAGATAATGGCAACGGCCCTATCACTCCCTGACAAATAGAAGTGGAAGAAATGGAAGCAGGGGCTGACTTTACCTTCGTAGGATCCAAGATTACTACAGATTTTGTTAATATTGATTACTTATGTATTATGTGATGTATTGATATTGTGTTTTTCCCTCCTGAATTTGATATTGTATTATTGTCTGCTTATTGTACTGATTCTATTTTTGCATTACTATGCTATTGTTATATTGTATGGATTGATATCCCCCTCAAAAGACTCTAAGGCAGGGGTTTTTGTGGGTTTTGCATTATCATTTTACCTTGTATTGTAATTTGTAATATTAGACCTTGGGCTTTATTGTATTTACTTGAAACGTTGTATTTATTATTGTATTTTGAACATTGTATCTTATATGTAAGCCCCTTGGGTTGCCATGGGGTCATTTATATGTTGTTAGCCGCCCTGAGTCGGCCATGTGTTGAGTAGGGTGGGGTATAAGTCGAATAAACATAAACATGGTGACTGCAGCCATGAAATAAAAAGATGGTTAATTCTTGGGAGGCAAGCTATGAGAAACTTAGGGAACATAATAAAAAGCAGAGACATCAGCCGACCAACAAAAGTCCTCATAGTCAAAGCAATGGTATTTCCAGTAGTAATGTTCGGCTGTGAGAGCTGGACCATAAGGAAGGCTGAGCACAGAAGAATAGACACCTTTGAAATGTGGTGCTGGAGGATATTTTTGACAGTCCCCTGAACAGCAAGGAGATCAAATAAGTTGATCCTGAAGGAAATGAACCCTGACTGCTCCTTAGAAGGACAAATACTGAAGATGAAGCTAAAGTACTTTGGACGCTACATGAGAAGAGAGGACTCACTCATGAAGGCCTTGATGCGGGGAAAGATCGGAGGCAAAAGGAGAAGGGGATTGCAGAGGATGAGATGGCTAGATGGCATTGATGACACAATGGGCGTAGAGCTGAGTGGGCTGTGGAGGATGGTGGAGGATAGGGGTGCCTAGCATACAGTGGCCTATGGTGATTGCAAAGGATTGGACTCGACTATGCAACTGAACAACAACACTCAGAGCAAGTCCATTCGAATCATTGGAATTTATGGAGGAGGGGCTGTGGAGGACTTTGCCTGATTCACCAAATCCCCATCAACTCAATGGGCCTACTGTATTGTGATTTACTGCATGAAACAACAGGGTTTAGCCACTGTTTCTTGGCCTTCAAAAGGGCCCCCTAATGTGGAACATTTGATTTGGCATATTGAAGTATGAATCCAGCTGCTCAGAATATTTAACACATATGTTGCATTTCAATGTGTAACTGAAAGGTAAATTCTCAAAATGTTTGGCTATCTTTGAGTTACAGAGCTGGTAGAGAGAGTGCTAGGAGATATGTTATTACAAGGCTCTCACTTTCCTGAAATAGACGTTTCCAGCTTGATTTCCAAAAAAAATATTGGATATCTATGATAGAAAGAGTGATAATATGTGATTTATATAGGGAGGGAAATGTAAGCAGGTCTATTATCAGAAGCCAAATCCCAGTAGAGAGATACTTCTTGTATAGCAGAAGTTTTGATTTCTAACAAGCTTCTTGGACTGTTTGAGAGTATACTTGTTATAAATTGCAGTGATTCCAAACCAGAGGCACACATACCAATTTATAGGGATACACAAAACAAAAAATGGTGCATATGTCAACAGAATCTTCCGACAGAACTGGATTTCTGTGCCTTTGCAGAGAAGAGAGATTGACCTGTGGCTGTGCAAAGTCCTGGGGAAGTGGATGGAGGTAGAGCAGAGGTATTGTAATGGATTGGCATTAGACAAAATGTGTCAATTCCCAAAAGCACTGATCAACCAAAAATACTGACTTAGACTTCTGGGAATTGAAGTCCAAAAATCAAAGGTTGGGAAACACTGATCTAGATATATACTGAAGGCACAATCCAACAAACCTTAACTGCTGTGAAAAGCTTGTGTGGACGGAATAAATTTCTTCATACTGCTGTTGCTGTTTTTGCTCCTTTCACCTTAGAATCTGGACATCATATGGCTATTTTGATGTCAGAGCAACTCTTGAAAATGATTTTGGGTTGTATCTAAACTACTCTCTCAGCTTCATTTTTTAAAATAATATTTTATTTTATTTGTCAAATGTGCAAAACATACTAAAACAATCACATAAACACATAATAATAAAAAATAAATTAATTAAAAAAAAACAGTATACACCAGGAGTTCTCAACCTTTTAAAGCTTCAGGGGCTAGATGGCCATTTTGCCTTTCCTCCACAAGGCACTTCCTGGTGTGGTGGAGGGAGTGGGGGGGCACATGAAATGGTGCTGTGGGCCGCATCAGGCCCACGGGCCGCAGGTTGAGAATCCCTGGTATACACTCCCCCTAATAACTACAGTGCTTTCTAGTCAGACCCATTCAAATTATTTTTCATTTATAATCTAATTTAAATATAGTAATGTTTAAAGTACATACACATTGTACCCTTCACCTGGGACCATAACTAATTTCCATCCATTATTTCCAAACTTATTTGACTTCTTGGCTTGGTTTAAATCCCTTTGCTTTCTGAAAGACATAGTCAACAAACTCTCCCCATATAAATTCAAACTCATTATTCTTTATTTGTTGCGATGTGCCATGGATCAGGGCCCTCTGGTGACGAGATGCCCCCCAGAGGTCAGAGTGACTGCCCGCAAGGAAAGGCACGTGAGACGAATAGTGCGGTGAAGTCCAGTCTTGATTGAAATCGAGTGGTGCATTTATGGATCCTGCCTCGCTGGTCCTCAATGCCTAAACGCACGGGACCCACGTCACAGAAGGCTGATGCAAACATGGCGTTTCTGGTGGGTAAAGATAACACCTGCCTCCAGCTATTGTCTGGTGATTAATGGACAAACCCACACCTATCTAAGATCTGGGTTGGCGAAACCCTATTGTTTTCGCCCTATCTCGAAGGACCACGTAAATGGTCTTCGGGTCTCTAACTTCCTTTCCTGCTGACTCAGTCCGCTTCCCTCAGCCTTATTGAGACCAGAAGGGGGAGAGGGAATTCGACCTAGGAGTCAGCAACTTTTTACCCTTTGTCCTATTTCCTCCGCAATTCCCTAGCCAGGCTCTTTATGATTCACACCAATAAATCTACGCCCGCTCCCCAATTTCTCCTCCATCAGCACCCGTGTTGAGTCTCAAGCCGTGTGCATTAGCGAGCGAACGTATCGGGAGGAGTAATGGCCAATCTAGGCATGCGGGCATACTACATTTATCTCTCCTTTCTTAAATTTGAATTCACGTTAATTTATCATTTAATCCAATATTCCATAATTCCTTATACCATTTCTGTAAGACTCCATGATGTTTGTCTGTTGACTTCTTTAGCTATGACATTCTTCTCCTTTTTCTTTTTATTATTAAATGTAGTAATCTGCACTATTGATTTCTCATTACATGATTAAGGTATTTGACCTTTCTGAAAATCATGTATCTTGGGGTTTGTCATTAGGTTTACTGCTTCTTTGTTTATTATTATTGTTGTTGTTGTTGTTGTTCTTGTTGTTAATTTTTAGACATAATACAATAATAAAAAGTATAACAACAATAAAACATAAAAAATACACAACTTGCATACAAAATATAGCAAATTATATACTAATACATTATAATAACTAAGATATAAAAAAAGAAAAAAACAATTATAAAAATAAAATAAAATGTCCTATAAGTTATATCTCATTATGACTTAGTAGTTTGTCACATTCTTCTTCATATCTTTATTATTGATTATACTCTCATATAATAAAAATAATAATCATACATATATCAGTTTTTTAAAATATTTTATTAAGTTTTTAACAAAATACAATAACAACAAATAAAACAACATCAAAATTACATACATAAAAAGGCATCAAATTACATATATCTCAAAAACAACAACAAACCATGCCCTCATCTTTAAAAAATATTTTAACTATGACTTAATATTCATTTTCGGGTACATTTTCATATCCACTATAATGTAATATATCAACTAAGTCAAACATCCAAATCATGGTTTCAATGCAAAATTTACCATACTTATTAATATAGAAAAGAAAAAAGAAAATAATAAAGAAAAAATAATAAACACCAAGTGTTATTTACAATGCCCTGGAGAGCACGGAGTGACTCAGTAAAATTATTTCCAAAAACTCATATGTCCAGGTACCGGTCTATACCGCTCTTCTCCCATTAGTGAGTAATCCACAAAAGCTTGCCAAACGTGCCAAAATCTGTTTTCTTTAACAATACCCTTTTAAAAATTTATCTCCCATGTTAACATCATTCAATGCTAAATCCCACATTTCCTTATACCACTCCTCTATGTTAATATTCACCTCATTTTTCCATTTTCTAACAATACACTGTCTACCTGTTGTCAGCATTATTTCTAATAACTACTTTTTATCCTTACTTAAATTTACACTTTCCACGTCTGTCAACATAATAGTGTTTGCATCCAGCTTAATTTCTATTCCCATAATTTCACCTACTTCAAACTCAATTTTCTTCAAAAAGTCCTTTATCACATTGCAACTCCACCACATAAGTTCATATGTTCCCAATACATCCTTACATCGCCAACACATTTTATCTTTCTTATTGTCTATTTGGTGCAACCTCACTGGAGTCAAATACCATTTCCATAATATTTTATAATTGTGTTCCTTAACTCTGACAGACATAGTTCTCATAATTGTTTTTTTCCATTTGTTTTTCCAATTCTGCTCTCCAATCTTTATTTTTAAATCTTGTTCCCAACTTACTCTCAAATCCTCTTGTGGATTACCTTCCTTGTTTATCATTCTATATATTTTACTTACCAACCCTTTTATACCACCTTGTCTTTTTCTTATTTTTAGAATCAGTTCTTCAAAATCAGTCCTGTCTCTTTCTAATCCAACTTCGTTCATATATTTACTATTCCATTTATTAACCATCCCTATGTGAAGCCAATTCAGTTTCAATTGCCCATACAGATCTATTTTCCTCTCACTATATTTACAGGCCCGTATCCAGTTTTTCAGCAAAAAAACCTGGTTCTTATCAAGTACTTCTTTAACCTTTTTCTTAATTTTTATTGGAAAATCTACTATATCCTCTAACTCTGTAATAGGGGAAATGCCAGGTACTAATTCCCTCTTTACTTTTTTCCATGTTCCCAGTGTTGCCTTCATCATTCTATTTTTATTAGGTACTTTTCCCAAACAGCCTCCTAAAAATACCATTTTTCCTATATGAGTAAAATCTTTAATTTCAATTTATTCCCAAATTACCTTTTCTCTAGCTAAGATCTTCACAACATTCTTAATTTGAAAGGCTCAGTAATATATCATCAAATTTGGCATCCCTAATCCCCCTTCCTTCTGAGATAAATACCAAAACTTTTTCCCCACTCGGGGCCTTTTACCCCCACTACAAAAATTATTAATCATTTTTTTTAAACTCCTTAATTTCTTTATCCTTCAATTGAATTGAAAGAGCATCAAATAAAAAATTAATTCTTGGTAATAACATCATTTTACAGATTGCAATTCTTCCAAACCAGGATAACTTCAATTTTTGTAGCTGTTGTATTCTTTCCTTGATTTCTTTTCTCAATTTTACATAATTCAATTTCTTAAACTCTTCAAATTTATTTGAGATATTTATCCCCAAGTATTTTAAATTATCCTTAATTTGTAGATTACTCTTTCCCTTTATCCTTTGCTGTTCATCCTTGCCCATATTACACAATATCACTTCTGATTTATCCCAGTTTATTCTCAAACCTGTTATGTCCTCAAAATCCTTCAACTGCTCTTGTATTCTATCCAATGCCTTCCCAGGGTGTTTAGCTATTATCAAAGTGTCGTCAGCATATAAACTAATCTTAATACCCAAAACACCTTCTATTTCTTTATCTTCCCTTATAGCTTTTGCCAACAACTCCATTGCCATAATAAATAGAATTGGAGATAAGGCACAGCCCTGCCTTGTACCTGCTTCTAAATTTATTTCTTCTGTATCCTAGTCATTTACCGTTACAACTGATGTACCTTGTTGATATAATTGACCAATCATCTTCCTAAATTTATCTCCAAATCCATAGCATTTAATTATCTCATTAATTGTTACTCATTGCAAAGAATCAAATGCCTTAAAAATATCTAGAGATAATAATCCTACTTTTTCTTTTGTTTGTCCTACCATGTCAATTAAATTTACAACTCTTCTTGGAACATGAATCTACTGAACTCAGAAAGCTTCATTAATATTTCCATTTTATACCATTAAAAAGATATAAACAAAACATCTCTTTACCCTATTTCTTCTATCATGAATTCTTTCTTTCAGACGCTTCACCCTTCCCTTGCCCCATTCCTGGTTTTGGACCCCTCTTCCTTCCCTCCAGCTGCACCCTCCTGTTCTGGACTTCCATATTCTCTTCTTATGCCTCCAGATTCTAACAAGTCTTTTCTTAATGCAAGCCACTCTCTTGAAGAGACTTCAACTAATTCAATTGAACTCAAGTAACTCAGTGCATCAGTTTCAATATCAATTATATGCATTTTTCTGTCATGAAAGAATCTTAGCTGCTGTGGGAATCTCCAATTGTATTTTATCCCATGTGACATCAAAAGCTTAGTTACTGGTTTCATTTTGTAGCGCCAAACACGTTCATTCACTGCAATATCATTATACACCTCCACATCATTCCCATCAATTTTCAAAGCACCAGAACCAGCTCGTTTTAAAAATGCCATCACTTTCAGTTTATCCCCCCAATTTGCCAATTTAACCAAAACATTTCTTTGAGCACTTCTACCTCTTCTCGATCCCAATCTGTAGACACTTGCAATATCTTCATTGACAAAATCTTTCCCCAATTTCAAATTGTTTAGCCAATCAATTATTCTATCCTTCAGATGGTCTGGCGTTTTCTTCATAAGATTACGTATCACGATATTCTGCTTTCTCATCATCTCTTCCACCATATCTATCCTTTTCTCTTGCACTTCCACCTTTATTTTAATTTCTTTGTCTTCCTCATGCAACCCTTTCATATCTGACTGCATCAATTTCATATCCCTTTGCAACAAATTAACATTTGTTTCCAACTTTTGAAAAGTAAAATCCACTTTATGAGCAAAATCCTGAAACATTGTTTGCATTTTACCTTGTTCTCCCATAATTTCATTTTTATCTTTCCCTCTTAATTCTTTCATTTCTCGAAAACCTTTAACATTCGCCTCCTCCATCTGCTCAAATTTCTTAAACAATTTACCCATCTCAACCAATAATTGTGTTTGGTCCACTGCTACAGGTTCTGGTGATGATGATGGGGGAGATGTATCCTCAGTTGCAGCTTTATCCTTCTTCTTAGGTCTCACCATCTCCTCCTCCTTTCCCTTCCCAGTTTTATCCATTTTATCCATTGTAACGTCAAATACCAATTTCAATGCGGCCACAACTTGATTTCCATCAACTCCAAATTCTGGATCTAGTTCCAGGGTCAATTAAGTTAATGGCAAATACAACTCCTGGTTTAGTCCCTTCACTTTATGTTCCAACCAGGCAGGTCGATCTCTTTATTATAATCCAATAAAAAAATTGGAACCCCAAGAAAAAACCTTGATTGAAGTTTTTATATTCCAAATGCTGCTACTGCATTCCTTGTAAATGAAATGCACAATTCAGCTGCTTTACTGTAATCCAAATAGTAAAATGGCCACGTAATTTCAAAGACCCAGAACTTGATTGAAGATTGGAAATTTTCTCCTGTTGCTGCTTCAAAAATTGGCAACTGTTTATTATAATCCAGATTGTAACAATGTTTCAAAAACAAAATCCCCCCAGTACTATGAAATGATCCAGAAACTGTGTCCAAAGTCTTAAAGAGGAAGAAAAAAGGAGAGGGGGGGCCAAAACAACCGCTCAAAGAGGGGAGAAAAAGGTGATTATAATCCACCACGACAATCCGAGGGATCCAAAAAATATTGCTCAATAGTTCAGAAAAAAAGAAAGAGAAAAGGAAACATCATAAACAAATAAGATTTATATTGCTCAGTACTTAACTGCTCGATCCACAGAGAAAAATTACATCTGCGCCATTAATCACCTTTAATTGCCAGCTTCTGTCGCAGCTTCATGGGGTGCCCCTCCTCCCTTCTTCTCCAGACACTCTGTCCACCACGCTCTGTTCTCTATTCTTATTCTTCCAACACCTCCAGTTCTTTCAACACCACACTCCTTTCACTCTCTTCTCCTTCTTAACCTTCCTCTTTTCTTTCTCTCCTTTCCTTCTGATCTCTCCACGGCTCTCCAAAACCTTCTACCATTGTTTCCCTTCTTTCCTTAAGTTTCGATTTCCACTGCTGCTGCCATTAACCCTCCTTTCCCACCTTATTTCTTTCTTTCTCCTCCTCGTTCCTTCACTCACTTGCCTTTCCTTCTGTTCCACTCTCCTACCCACCCCGTCCGCCACTCAGCCACAACTTTAAAGTTTGAATTTTATTTTTCAGCTGATTCATGCTTTCTTGTTTCCAATCTCCTTGTGATCCCGTTCGCTGTGATTCAGCTGGTAAAGCCGTGGCTTTCGCCGCTTGCCTCCCCAGCCGAAACCGCTCCTGAACCCTGATCTCCGGATCAAGCTTTCATTTACCAAGTCTGTATGCTTTCTTCATGCAGTCTTTAAAGTTTTGTGCATCGCTGAATTTATTTTCTCATTGATTTATTCATTTAGAAGTGCGAGCTCATGGAAAAGTATGTTAACTCATCGCCATCTTGGCCACGCCCCCCACATATATCAGTTATACAATTATCATTATATTCTTATTCTAATTTTTTATATTCTTATTATCACTACATACAAATTAAAATTCAATACTTAACCTCCAAAATTTGAGGTAACTACTAAATCAAACTTCAGAATCGTTATTAACATACAAAAACTAAAAAACTAAACATTTTACAAAAAAGAAAAATAACCACCCCATGCTTTATACAATGCCCTGGAGAGCACAGAGTATCTCATTGATTTTCATTCCCAAAAACTCATTTGACCAAGTAGAGGTCTATTTGTTTCCTCCCCCTTCAGTGAGTAATCCACAAATGCTTGCCACACATTCCAAAATCTGTTTTCTTTAACTATACCCTTTTTCTTATTTATCTCCCATGTTAACTTATCATTCAATGCTAAATTCCACATTTCCTTGTACCATTCTTCAATTTTTATAATCACATCATTTTTCCAATTTCTAGCGATACACTGTCTACCCGTTGTCAACATTATCTCTAATAACTCTTTTTTATCCTTATTTAAATTTATACCTTCTACATCGGTTAACAAAATGGCACTTGACCCCAATTTGATTTTCATATCCATAATTTCATCTATCTCTTTCTCAATTTTCCCCCAAAAAACTTTTACCACATTACAGCTCCACCACATATGTTCATAAGTTCCCAGTGCATCTTAGCACCGCCAGCACATTTTATCTTTTTTATTATCAATCTGATGCAACCTCATTGGGGTCAAATACCATTTCCCCAACATTTTAAGATTATGCTCCTTCACTCTAACAGACATAGTTCTCATAATTCTTTTCTTCCATTTATTTTTCCAGTTTGCATCCTCTATCTTAATTTTCAAATCTTGTTCCCAACTCGCTTTCAACGCCTCCTGTGGATTACTATCCTTATTTAACCATATATATTTTTTGCTTACCAGTCCCTTAATACCTCTTTCTCCCTTTCTTATTTTTAAAATCAATTCTTCAAACTCTGTTGTCCCTCTTTGTAAACAAACCTCTCTCATATATTTGCTATTTCATTTATTTACTAACCCTATCTGAAACCTATTCAACTTCAACTGTGCATACAAGTCTGCCTTTCCCCTACTATCTTTACAGGCCCGTATCCAGTCCTTCAACAGGAAAACTTCATTATAATAAAGTACTTCTTTTACCCTTTTATCTATTTTTATTGGAAAATTTTTAATATCCTCTAATTCAATAATAGGAGAAATATCCGGGGCCAGTTCCACCTTCATTTTTTCCATATTCCCAATAACGTCTTCATCATTTTATTTTTAATAACAGGTTTCACAATATCACAACCCAAAAAGATCATTTTTCCTATTTGATTAAAGTCCTTCATCTCTATTTCTTCCCAAATTGCCTTTTCTCTAGCCAAGATCTTTACTATATTCTTAATTTGAAAGGCTCGATAGTAATTTCTCAAATTCGGAATTCCTAGTCCTCCTTCCTTCTGGGGTATGTACCAAAGTTTTTTCACTATTCTGGCTTTCTTTCTACCATTACAAAAATTATGCATCATTTTTTGAAACTCCTTAATTTCATTATCTTTCAATTGAATTGGAAGAGCATCAAATAAGAAATTAACTCTCGGTAATAACAACATTTTACATAGTGCTATCCATCCAAACCAAGACAACTTCAACTTTTGATATCGTTGTATTTTATCCTTAATTTCTATTTTCAATTTTCCATAATTTAGTTTCTTCAGTTCTTCCAATTTGTTTGAAATATTTATCCCCAAATACCTCAGATTATCCTTAAATTGTAAATTACCCTTGCCCTTTATCCTTTGTTGTTTTTCCTTATCTATATTACACAGTATCATTTCTGATTTATCCCAATTTATTCTCAATCCTGTAATGTCTTCAAATTCTTTTAACTTCTGTTGTATTTTACCTAATGCCTTCCCGGGGTATTTTGTTATTATCAATGTAACATCTGCGTATAAACTTATCTTATTTCCTAAAAACCCCTCAATTTCCTTGACCTCTCTTATCGCCTTTGCCAACATTTCTATTGCCATAATAAACAATATTGGCAATAATGGGCATCCCTGTCTTGTACCATCTTATAATTTCACTTCCTCTGTTACCTCATCATTTACTCTAACAATAGCTGTTCCATGTTGATATAATTGTTCAATTGTCCTTCTAAATTTATCTCCAAATCCATAGCATTTAATTATCTCATTAATTGTCGCCCATTGTAAAGAATCAAACACCTTGAAAATATCCAAAGATAATAATCCAACTTTTTCTTTTGTTTGTCCCACTGTATCAATTAGATCTATAACTCTTCTTGTCAAATCTGCCATATGTCTTCCTTTCAAAAATCCCACTTGATCTTCATTTATATAACTACCCATAAAATTATTCAATCTATTTCCCAATATCGCTGTAAAGATCTTAGCATACTGATTTATCAAAGAAATAGGTCTGTACGATTCCACTTTTTCTAAATCCTTTCCAGGTTTTGGTAATAAAACAATTATGGTTCTATACCATGAAGTCGGAATTTGTCCTCCTTCCAATATAGAATTGTATAATTTTACCAATTTTGGGACCACTAACTCTTTAAATTCCTTGTAAAATTCAGCTGATAACCCATCTTCTCCAGGAGCTTTATCCCTTTTCAGGCTAGTTATTACATCTTTTATTTCTTTCTCCGATATTTTTCTTCCATTTTATTTCTATATTCTTGTTTTATCTTATTTTCTAATTGTTTCTCCAACTGATCTTTTAGCTTTACCAAATCTATATTATTTTTAGCATACAGAGCCTGATAAAAATCCTTAACAATTTTACATTTGTCTCCAATCTTATTACATCTCATTCCATCTTTATTAATCAAAACTCCAATTTCCCTTTTTCCCTCTTTTCTTTAGCCGCTCTTGCTAATAATTTTGAATTTTTATACTATATTCAAAATATTCTCTTTTAAGTATACCAAATCTCTTTTAACCTTTTCTATATCCTTGCCTACCTGTTCTGTCTTTAATCTTTGCATCCTTTCAAAAACCTTCTTATCATTTGACTTTGCATGTTCTTCTTGTAACATTTTTATCTCTTTTTCAACTTTTTCTTGCAACAACTTGAATTGTTTATTCCTAATACTAGCCAGCTTTATACTTTCCCTTCTAAAAACCGAATTCATGGCATCCCATACCATATCACCTCATCAGTATCATTCCAATACCAACTTTCCTTCCATTTCTCAATTATTTGCTCTTTACATTTTTGATCTTTAAAAAGTTTAGCATCATATCTCCAATTCCATCTCTTTTTCCTTATACCATTTGTGCAATCCAAATTTGACTTTATTAGATTGAAGTCTCCAGCCACAATCATTTTTGTTGTTTTCTTTTGCCAATCTGTCATATATCTTATCTAAAATCGCCACCCCTCTTGCTTTTGAAGTACCATATGATTTTTCATAAAATTGCATCCATCCTAAAAAGATCTTATTTGTATCTTGAGATTTTTGATGAGTTTCCTGTAGAAAGACTATATCCGGCCTATCCTTTCTCAGAACTGATTCAATTATTCTCCTCTTAACTTGAGATCCTGTACCTTTCACATTCCATGTTAACACTTTAATATTTCTTATGATTTAATCAACCACACTCTTCTAAGACCTCTGATTTCTCCATTGGGCATGCTTCCCTCTAACCCACAATAACTATATCTATGTCTAAAACAAAAAAAATATCAATCCTAACCTCCCCACTTTTTTCTTCAAAAAAGTCTCCTTCGTCTCCCAAAGAAGGGAGGGGGGACATGGAAGATGTACCTACTGTCAAACATTCTAGTACATCTTTCTTTATCAATAAAAATTCTACATTTATAATACCATCTACATTTATTAAAAACTCAAAAAATCTTTTCTCTCGCCCATGTCACTCTACCTTACATTCTCTCTTCTAACCCCTGATTCACCCTTCATCAGTTGCCGCCTCTGGTTTTGAAACCAAATCAATCCCTCTCATGGCACCCCTCTCTTCTGCACCTCCAAAATCTCTTCTTATACCTCCAGACTCTAGCAAAGCTTTCCTTAGTGCCAACCAATCTCTTGAAGCCGCCTTAATCAAATCAATTGAACACAAATATTCCAAAGCGTCAGTCTCTGCATCAATCGTGTGCATTTTCTTGTCATAAAAAAAATCTTAATTGTTCTGGAAATCTCCAGTTATATTTTATTTCACGTTCCATCAGAGATTTTGTTACTGGTTTCATCTTGTACCGCCAAACACACTCCTTGACAGAAATATCATTGTATACTTCCACATCCTTCCCATCAATTTTTAAAACACCAGACCCAGCTAGCTTATCCGGTTTTCCCATAATTTCATCCTTGTCTTTTACCCTTGTTTCCTTGATTTCACGAAAACCCTTCACATTTGCCTCTTCCATCCTCTCAAACCTCTTAAACAATTTACCCAATTCAACCAAAATTTGCATTTGATCCATTAGTACTGGTTCCAGTGATGATGCTGGTGAAGGTGCCTCTTCAGTTGGTGATTTATCTTTCTTCTTAGGTCTCACCACTTCTTCTTCCTTTCCCTTTCCTTTTCCAATTTTTTCCATTGTAACATCGAATAATAATCTCAATGCAGCCACTCCTTTGATTTTACCAAGTCCATCTTCCTGATAAAGTTCCATATTCAGTTATTTATGTGTCCACTTTCTAAAGCTTAACCAGGCCAAACTACTCTCTTTCAGTGTTTATAATCCAGATACAGCTCCTGAATTACACTGTATACCTTGTAATCCAAACCTGTAGACCCACTTCTTTATTGTAATCAGGGTAAAAAAATTATTTCCAATCCCCAGGACATGATTGAAGATTTTATAATCCCTGGATTGCAATGCACACCTTGTATCCAAACATGCACACCAGCTTCTTTATTGTAATCCAAATAGCAAAATTATTTCCAGACCCCAGAACTAGATTGAAGATTTTTCTCTTATTAAATTCTATTGATTCATCAAAAACCAAAACAAAAAATCCTGAATTTCTCTGCACACATTATAATCCAGCCAATGCAAAAGCTTTTCTGTTATAATCCAGCAGCAATAATGTATCCAAAAGTCAAGGGCTCAGTTAAAAATCAGCAACTGTATATCCAATAAGAGAGGAGAGGAAAAAATCATACAAGCCACTCAGCTCTTTGTCCCAAACAAATGATCGGCTTTTTAAGATCAGAGGGAGAAGAGCTAAAGAGAGTAAAACTCAAAAAATACCATGACTCGCAAAAATGAAGAGTAAAACAGAAAAATGCTGCTTAAAGAGAAAAGAAAAATAATTTTTCTTAACTATTTAAGTAAGGAAAACCCCCAAAATTTTACAGTATCGTTGCGGCCTCCGGGAGCTTCCGAGGCCAAAGCCAATCTCTCCCCCACTCCTCCTGTTCCACCTAAACTCACAAAAGCCGTCCGTCCATCTTCAAATCTTTATCCTTTCCCTGCCATTCTTTCTCCTTTCTCCTTCTTCCCCTCCTCAGCCGCCTCCCAAGCTACTCACGGACAACCACCTCCGTCTCTGTACTACTTTCTCCTTCACAACTTTCACTTAACTTTCGATTTCCTCTCTGCTGCCATTACCCATTCTTTACTTTCTCACACTCTCTCTCTCAACTTTCTCCTCCTTTCACACTTGCCTTTCCTTCGCCGGGCTCTCTCCACCTCACTCCTCAGAGATCCCACCATCCGCCGCAACCATTCCAGGTCCGTCTTTTAATTTTCTAAGCTTTTTCAGCTTTTCTGGCCCCCTCCTTGGATGTCCCGCCCATCCGTGGCACAGCTGGCTTGGCCCCAGCTTTTGCCGCTTGCCTTACCCACTGCCGCCGCTCCACGGGCTTCGACTCCCAAATCATGTTGGCCCAAAAGCAAAGTCTCTTTATTTAGATGGATCCCAGTCGCTCTTTCTGAGGGGTTTTTCAAGTTTTTCCCCAGTAATAAATCTCTTTCAAAGCCTCATTGAATTGCACAGCGAACAAAGTGAATGTTAATCCTTTGCCATCTTGGCCATGCCCCCTATTATTATTATTATTATTATTATTATTATTATTATTATTATTATTATTATTATTATTATTATTATTATTATTATTATTATTATTATTATTATTATTATTCACATTTATATCCCGTCCTCCTGGCGGGTACACCACTCAGGGCGGCTAACAAAAAAAAAAAGAAAGGGAAGAGGGAGAAAATACAATAAGTAAAAATTACAATATAAAACAGTTAAACAACAACAGCTAAAAACATGACCCAAAACCCCCAGCTAAAATCAGCATTAAAACACAACAACAAACAAATCATCATTAAAAAACAACCCTCCCCACCCTCACCCACATTAAAACAGAGTAACCAAACTGGGGGACAGTCCCTCACATAGGCTAAATCAGCCAGTGGGCTTGACTAGTGGAGTCAAGCGTGCCCCAAACCTGCTGAAAGAGCCATGTCTTCAGCATCTATCTAAAGGGGAGTAGTTCCATCTGGAGACACAGCTCAGGTGGTAAGAGGTTCCACAGAGCTGGGGCAGACATGGAAAAGGCTCTCTTCCTTGTCCCAATAAGATGTACTTCTTTCACTGATGGGACCACCAGTGAGCCCCTCCTGTCTGCCCTAGTAGGACGGGCTGAATTCCTTGTGGCGATGCGGTCTCTTAAGTAGCCAGATCCAATGCCATGAAGGGCTTTAAAGGTCAAAACCAGCACCTTGAATTGTACCCGGAGGCACACTGGCAACGAGTGCAGCTCCCGGAGAAGTGGTGAGGCATGAGCATAATGCCCACACTCCATCACAACCCGGGCAGCCGCATTCTGGACCAGCTGAAGCCTCTGAATGGTCACCAAGGGCAGCACCATGTAGAGCGCGTTACAATAATCCAATCTGGAGGTGGCCTGAGTATGAGTGACCATGAGCAAGGAGTCCCGGTCCAGGAGCGGGCGCAAATGGTAAATGACACGGAGCTGTGCAAAGGCCCTCCTAGCCACGGCTGCCACCTGCTCATCGAGCAGTGGCCACGAGTCCAGGAGGACCCCCAAATTATGCACCAGATCTGACTGGGGAAAAGATGCCCCAGCCAAGACCAAAGATGGTAGGTCCCGGGATAACACGGGACCCCGCACCCAAAGCCACTCAGTCTTGCCAGGATTAAACTGAAGCCCGTTGTCCCCCATCCAGACCCGAACAGCCTCCAGACACCTGGTTAGGACTACGACTACATCACTCGGGTCCCCACAGGCCGAGATGTACAGCTGAGTATCATCTGCATACTGATGATACCTCACCCTGTGGGAACGAATGATCTCACCCAGTGGTTTCATGTAGATATTAAACAATAGAGTCAAGAGTACCAAGCCCTGAGGCACACCACGTGGGAGCAACCTAGGGCTGGACAACCCACTCTCTAAAGACACCGACTAAGTCCGGCCCATCAGAAATGAGGAAAACCAGGGTAACACAGTGCCCTGTGTACTCTAGTGGCTGAGTTATTCAACAGTGCTGCTTACTCAGAGTCAATCCAAGCATTAATCCTTTTGTGGGGTCTTTATCATGAAAAGATACCATAAACTCCAGAAAGAAGGTTTCCCCAACAAATGCACAAATGTATAATAATAATTTTGTGTCAGAAATTATTCTGGGTTGAAAGGATTTTTGCTGGAGAAACTCCATTCAGAGGATGCCTTGATGAAGCTCTTTTCATGTCCCCAATATATTTTCCCGCCAAAGTGATCCCTATTTATTTACTTGTAATTTCTTTCTTTTGATCTGATAAGTCAGCAGGAGCTGGGACAGAGACGGGCATTCATTCTGTCATGCAGTACCCAGGTCTTGAACTGCTGACTTCCCGGCCTTCCAGCTAACAAGGTAAGCTCGTTAACCACTGAGCCACCACAGTCTCCACAAATGTATGACAGCTGAAGAAGAAGTGTTGTCACTGTAAGAATACTTCATACAATCAATATACAGTGTTATGTTCTGTATTATATTTAGCTAAGACAAGGTATGATGGAGTACCTTGTGCCTTTCGAATTTGAACCTTAGGTTTTGTGGCTTTTACTCAGAAAATGATGCAATGGGTTGATTTGAAACATGGCGTACAGTAGATCAGTTAGCAGATGCTGTGTGCTGATTTTGCAATACAAAGTCAAAGGGGTTATTACTTGATTTTTATCATGACTTTTAGTAGAGGGATTCAAGGCAGTTTACAAATGATTGAAAACATGTACAACTAAAGTTATAATAAGTGACAACATTGACATACAATTAATAATTTCCAATATTTAAAAGCCTTTCATTGAAAAACAATTTACAGCTGGATAAAATACATTATATACAGCAATTTTATATTGCCCATTCTTCCCTCTCACTTTTCTAAGGAAAAATTTGCTGGTGAATTTCTCAGTCTGTAGAGCATCAGTCTGCAGATCATCTTTCTGAAAGTTATTTTTCAATATTATATGATGAAAAATATCTAGTAGGTCTTCTGGGGACAGGTATGGCCAGTTACCATGGAAAAGGAGAGGATACAAATGACTCAATGTACAGTATTTCTAATCAGATCCAGAAATTTCAGAAGAAATTCACCCCTGCTGCAGATATCCTGTAGATAAAGACACAATATTAGAGTTGGACATTTTAACTCATTTATACAATTGTTGTACTGGATTCTTTTCATATTTATTATTTGCCTTAATCTTAATCTTGTCCTTAGTAAAGAAACACTATTCTTGTTCTAGAAAAATGTTCAAAATATTTCTATGTTTCATGTTAGTGTTTGAACCCACACAGTGCTGTCATATCTTCTTCAGGGTCAAGTCTATAAACATAAATGTGGGACTCCCTGCTAAAAGAAAAACTCGTTTGTTGTTATACTGGGTTGTCTGCATATTTATAATTAATTCCAAAGATTTTATTGGCAAAATGAAACTCTACTGCTTTTCTTTGGAACTGCACTGTTTTTAACAGGAAGCACAATAGCAGAGTTTGAATGCTATCACTTCTATGTATGTGAGGTCAACTTGTTAAATATAAACATCAAACCCATATTATGTAATACAGGTACCATCATGCATCTGGCTACTAGCCCCTCCCACAAGGGTTTGAATGTGATTACCTGAGTTCCAACGGTCACTTCCAACTGTCATTCTGGATGTAGTTATACTGAGTTAATGGTCCTGTAATTATAAAGAAAAAAATAAAGTTATCATTATTAATTACTATTGTTAATCATCATCGTTCAACCTCTAACACAACTCTTCTGCAACAATGAATATTACTCATTATAGAACAAACACCAAGAAATGATGTTCAAATTATTCTAGGAGACTGGAATGCCAAAGTAGGCAATCAAAAAGTGGAGGGAATAACAGGCAGGTTCGGTCTTGGAACACAGAATGAAGCAGGGCAAAGATTGATAGAGTTCTGCCAAGAGAACGCACTGGTCATAGCAAACACCCTCTTCCAGCAACACAAGAGGCGACTTTACACATGGACATCACCAGATGGCCAACACCGAAACCAGATTGACTACATACTCTGCAGCCAAAGATGGAGAACCTCCATACAGTCAGCAAAAACAAGACCTGGAGCAGATTGTGGCTCAGATCACAACCTACTGATTGCAAAATTCAGGCTTGGACTAAAGAAAATAGGGAAAACAAAGAGACCAGACAGATATCACCTAGACAGCATCCCTAAAGAATACACGGTGGAGGTGATGAACAGATTCAATGGCTTAGACTCAATAGATAGAGTGCCAGAAGAATTATGGACAGAGATGAGGGACATCATGCAGGAAGCAGCAAAGAAAACCATACCAAAAGAAAAGAAGAGTAAGAAAGCAAAGTGGTTGTCTGATGAGGCTCTTAAAATAGCAGAGGAAAGAAGGAACGCAAAAGTCAAAGGAGAAAGGAAAAAATACAATCATTTGAACACAGAATTTCAAAGAAAAGCAAGGAGAGATAAGGAAAACTATCTAAAAGAACAGTGCAAAGAAATGGAAGAAAACAAAAGAGGCAGAACCAGAGATCTTTTCAAAAAAATCCGGGAAATCAAGGGAACATTTAAAGCAAAAATGAACATGATAAGGGACAAAGACGGAAAGGAGCTAGCTGATGCAGAAGAGATTAAGAAAAGATGGAAAGAGTACACAGAGGAACTCTACAAAAAGGAACTCAACACTCCTGATAGTCACAATGATGAAGAAATTGAACCTGAGCCAGACATCCTGGAGAGTGAAGTCAGAAAGGCCCTAAAGAGCACTGCAAACAACAAAGCTAGTGGAGATGATGGTATCCCAGTTGAATTTTTCAAAGCTCTAAAAGATGATGGCATCAAATTACTGCATTCAATATGCCAGCAGATTTGGAAAACAAAACAGTGGCCACAGGACTGGAAAAGATCAGTATATGTTCCAATCCCAAAAAAGGGCAATGCCAAAGAATGTTCAAATTATCGAACAATTGCGCTCATCCCACACGCCAGCAAGGTGATGCTCAAGATAATACAGGATAGACTTCAGCAGCATGTGGAAAGAGAATTACCAGAGGTGCAGACTGGTTTCAGAAGAGGCAGGGGGACTAGAGACCACATTGCCAACATACGTTGGATCATGGAGAAAACAAAGGAATACCAGAAACAAGTTTATTTTTGCTTTATTGACTACACTAAGGCATTTGATTGTGTGGATCACAACAAGATGTGGCAAGTGATTAAAGAGATGGGAATACCAGAGCACCTCATATGCCTCCTGAGAAATCTGTACATGAACCAAGAAGCAACAGTTAGGACAGAACACGGAATGACAGAGTGGTTTGGAATAGGAAAAGGAGTAAGACAAGGCTGCATTCTGTCACCCTGCTTATTCAACTTATACACAGAGCACATAATGCGCAATGCAGGGATGGAGGAATCACAATATGGGATCAAAATTGCTGGGAGAAACATCAACAATCTGAGATATGCAGACGACACCACCCTAATGGCAGAAAGTGAGGAAGACCTAAAGAATCTCTTGATCGGTTTGAAGGAAGAGAGTGCAAAAGCTGGCTTGAGACTCAATATCAAGAAAACCAAGATAATGGCAACAGGCCCGATCAGTTCCTGGAAAATAGACGGGGAAGAAGTAGAAGCAGTGACAGATTTTACTTTCTTAGGATCTAAGATCACTGCAGATGGAGATTGCAGCCATGAAATAAAGAGGCGGCTGATTCTAGGGAGACAAGCCATGAGAAACCTGGGGAACATAGTGAAAAGCAGAGACATCACCTTGAAAACAAAAATTAGAATAGTCAAAGCAATGGTATTCCCAGTGGTAATGTATGGATGTGAGAGCTGGACAATTAGGAAAGCTGAACGCAGAAGAATAGATGCCTTTGAAATGTGGTGTTGGAGGAGAGTTTTGAGGGTACCTTGGACAGCGAGGAGAACAAATAGGTCAATCTTAGAAGAAATCAACACTGACTGCTCATTGGAAGGTCAAATAGTAAAGATGAGGCTAAAGTACTTTGGGCATCAAATGAGAAGGGAGGATTCACTTGAGAAGGCCGTGATGTTGGGAAAGGTGGAGGGCAAAAGAAGAAGGGGGAGGCCAAGGATGAGATGGATAGATGGTATTGTAGACACAATGGGCACAGAACTGGGAGGACTGAGGGGGATGGTGGAGGACAGAGGCGCCTGGAGAACGATGGTCCATAGGGTCGCAAAGGGTCGGAATCGACTGTGCGACTGAACAACAACAAAAACAGAAACAAACAAATAAATAAAATAACATGCTGAAAATTACATAGCCTTCTCAAACTGTGATAGCAATAGTAATTAGACTTATATACTACCCCATAGTGCTTAGTGCACTCTCTGAGTGGTTCACAAGGTAATTAGCTTTTTGCCCCTGGCATGTTGGGTACTCGTTTTACTGCCCTCAGAAGGATGGAAGGCTGAGTTAACCTTGATCCCCATCAGGATCAAACTCACAACATTTTGGCTGCAGTAATGTCAGAAGTTTTGGCTGTAGTACATCAGTTTAATCTCTGTGCCACCAGGATTCATCTTGCTCATGTATCAAAAGAACCTTTCAGTTTAAAGTGTGTCAATTCCTAAAGGACAGAAAAACAACATGGCCTTAACAGTTATGGATTTGATACAGTATTCTATGCAATGCTAACCACATAGAATGGCAAAGGGAGGGAAGAACAAAACAGAAGCTTTTTTGTTCAATAAACTGATCTGTACATTGGCTCCCATTTGAAAAGACTTGGTAAGTTTGTTCATCTTTTGCACTTTTTGTTTGTTTGTTTTTTATCCCACCAATAGTTAGTGTTCAATGGAGATAGGCAGTCTGTATGTCAAACTGAAATACGTCTTGGCCATTGATTATAGAGGTTACTAAAGTGGTATTTACGCTCTCAGCTCTTACAGTAGGTGAAAATGTGTCAACATAATCATCGGGAAATCTTTGAGAAAATCCTTGTGTGACCAATCTTGCTTTATAGAGAAATTTATTCTCCTCGATGGGTTTCATTTTCTATACCCATTTTGTGCCTACAATTGTCTTTCCTTTGGGCAAATCAGTTGGTGTGTATACATGCAATTTTTTTAAACTTTCCAATTCAGCATTCATGGCATTCTGCTATTTTTCTTGCTCATTTTCAGGAAAATCTAGGATGTCCTCATACTTTACTGGTGTTGTATAAATCTGATTAACAGAGGCTATGTATCCTTCATTTTTTTTGGTATTTTTCCTCTTGATGACCTTATGGGTCTTTTGCTACTTTCTTTTTCCTCATCTGAACTATCGTTTTCTTCACTATTATCATCACTATCACTGCTATCAGTTACAGTTATCCTCTTCCCTTTCTTCCAGGCTTTGCCCCTGACTTGTGGGCAAAAGGAACGTTCAGAAACGTGCCGCAGACAATCAAGGAAGGAAGGAAAGACCCCCCCCCCCGGCTGCTGCCCTTCCTTTCCATGGGCCAGGCATTGAGCCCAGCCCAAGGGAAGGAAATACAAACACCACCACCCCGCCACTGCCCTTCCTTTCCACGGGCCAGGCATCGAGCCCGGCCCACGGGAAGGAAAAAACCCCAGCCGCCGCTGCCCTTACTTTCCACGGGCCAGGCATCGAGCCCGGCCCACGGGAAGGAAAGACCCCCTTAAAACAAAACAACAATCAAAAACATCCAAAAATTAACTCCAAAAACATACAAAGTAAACACACACAAAAATTACAAAACACAAACAACACCCAGCCAAACACCACCACCACAACAACAAAAATACACCAAAACAACACAAAATCCAAACACCCCCCCAACACACAAAATAAAAAACAAGGTAACTCACCAGCAGACATCCTCACTTCACGATGGCCGGAAACGAAATGAATAAAGAAACAGACTACTTACCGGAAGAAGCTCCACCCAGAGGCCACGAGAGAAAAAACAGTCAAAATACAAGAAAACACCTTACCAGCACCACCTGCTGGCCACAAAAGTAAAAACAATTCACAAAGACACAACAGGCCCAAACAAAAGGCCCCAACAGTAAAAACAAGTCAACAAAATAACACAAAATCACAATTTAACACAAATCACTAACATATGACAATCATCGGGAAACCTTAACAATAAAATAAAATAAAATAAAAACTTTTTGAAAATCCTGTGCTGAATTTTAACTAAAATAATAACCCAAAATATCTAAACACAGTTTAAAAACATTTATTGTAAAAAAAACATGTACGTTCACATTGTGGGGTGTGTGGCTAAGATGGCCGACGAGTAACATCTTGATCCGGATGCTCGCGCTTATCAAAGTGGTAATTAATGTGATTGAGCAAAATGGGATAATTTTAAAGTGGTATTTTTTGTCGATAAGACTCCTGCTTGCCTATCTGGAAAGTTTTGAAGTCGGGCGGTCGAAGTTTGGGAGGTTTCCTGGGCAGGCGAGGCTCGCGACAGAAGCCGCGGCTTTCCCTGTCGAGGAGCCGAGAACAGGACCAGTGAGACGGCGGAGATCTGAGGCGGCAGTAGAATCGGCAAGAAAACAATTCCATGTAAGTGCACGAAAGTCTATATGGAAAAGTTAAAGCTAACCGGGGATCTTTCTTAGAAGAGCCTGGATTTGGAAGCGGGTGGAAGTGGATGAAATCGGGCGATCGTCCCGTTAATGGTGGCGGTCCTGGAAAATGAAAGTGATTGTGTTCTGGTCTATGGCTTCCCTGCGTTCCAGGAGAACCACGGCGTGTTTTGGCGATAGTAAAGTGGTTTAAGAAGTTCTCTTCTGGGCTTCAGCTTTTGAAGGCTGCAGTGTGTTTCGAGTCTAAAGTGTGTGGGGAACGTCTGCCGATTCACAGAGGAAGAAGGGGGGTTTCCCCCTGAAGTTAATGTACCCGCTGAAAAAGGGCACTTTGATTTGTTCGCTTCAAGAGAAGGATTAACTTGTGTTTTTTATTCCTTCACCATGTGGATTACAAATAACATCTTCTTTTTGGACATATTGCTCCTCCTGCTTTTCTTCCCTCCTTGCTTGGATTTTGGGCTTTTTTTCTCCTCTCACCCCCCCTCCTGGTGGCTTTGACTTAAACGAAAAAATCTGGGTGACCGTTTCCTTGGAGCCTCTATTTTCGTGGTTTGGAAGGCGAATAGTTGGACTGCTTGCTTTGGGGAAATGGGTCGGATGTGGATTATTCCTTTTTTCTTTTTGTTTGGAGCATATTCCGGTTCCTGTTTTCTTTTTGTGGATTATAGCAATTAACTCTTTGCTGGATTTCTTCCTCCTTATAAGCTTTGTTTGCCCTGTTTGGATACGTGGTACTAGCGGTTGCAGTGGCACAGGCTTGTCTGGACTGACTAAGACTTTGCAACGTTCTGCAACACTGGACTCTCCTATTGCGTGTCATCATGGATAAAGGCACAAGTGGGAAAGTAAAAGATGAAGAACCAGTAGTGAAGTCTAAGAGGAAAGAAAAAGCACCAATGGAAAAAGCCCCTCAGTCTTCATCACCGCCACCTGAGCCTTATGATCATACTCAAATTATGGTGGAAATTGGAAAATTGTTCCAGAAATTGGAGAAGAATGAGGAATCAAGGGTGAAAGATAGAAATGAAATGATGAAAAAACAAGATAAGGTGGTATCATCTGTTGCAGATTTTTCAAAAAAAGTGGACTTAAGTTTGCAAAAAATAGAGGGAAATGTGAAATTGGTTCAAAATGAGGTAACTGTCATAAAAAAGGAAACAAAAGGGACTCAGGAGGCGGTGCAGGAGAATAAGCTGAAATTGGAAGAGCAAGAGAAAAGGATTGATGTTGTGGAAGATATGATGAGAAAGCAGAACATTGTGATACGTCACCGGACCAGCTAAGAGAAAGAGTGGTTCAGTGGTTAAATGGTTTGAATATGGGAAAGGAATTTGTTCAGGAAGATATTGTAAGTGTATTCAGGGTGGGCCCAAGAAGAGGGAAAGTGGTTCAAAGAAATGTTTTGGTAAAATTTGCAAATTGGGGTGATAAGCTTAGAGTAATGGCTTTTTTGAAACATGCTGGACCTGATGCCCTGAAATTTGATGGTTCTGATGTAGAAGTTTACAATGATATTTCATTGAAAGAAAGAACATGGAGATATAAGATGAGACCTATAACCAAATTGTTGATGAGTAAAAACATACAAAGGTACTCCAAGGTACAATTGGAGATTTCCACAGCAACTGCACTTTTTCTATGAGAAAAGAATGCAAGTAATTGATGAAGGGACCAATCCATTGGAGTATCTGAGTTTGTTGGAGTTGGTAAAAACAGATTCAGAAGAGTGGATAAATTTTAAGAAAGAATTGTTGGAATCGGGTGCTCTGGGGAGGGAGTATGAGAGGGCAGAGGCTGGTGGTGCCACAGGTGGAACACCGCAGGGAAAAGATGAGGAGGAGGAGCTGTCGCTGATCATGGTGGAGGAGGAGACAAGTAAGGAGCAATGAGAAATAGATTATTAAAAATTAAAGCATTTAAATGTTATAGAAGGGTGAGTAGCGCGTAGCACTGGTAGGTAGGCACATCTTGCATGTCCCCCCTCCCCTCTTTGGTTGTCGAAGGCGTCTTTTTTTTTTTGAAGAAAGTGGGGAGAGAGATAGTGTGTGTTCTATGTAGAATTGTGTGTTTTTGGGGGAAGGGGTTGGTGATGGCACGCCCAATGGAGAGTTTAGAAGTTAGAAAGGAAATAGATTATGGGAAATATTAAAATATTAACTTGGAATGTGAAGGGTACAGGTTCTGCTCTTAAGAGGTGGAGGCTGCAATTGGCATTGAAGAAAGATAGACCCGATATAGTGTTCTTACAGGAAATGCACCAGAAGTCAAAAGACACGAACAAACTTTTTTTGGGATGGATTCAACATTATGAGATTGCGTTTGGAACTTCAAAAGCGAGAGGCGTGGCAATTATGATTTCTAAAAAATTAGGATTTGAGATTACAAAAAGTGTTGCTGATCAAGAGGGTAGATACTTGATTGTAAAGGGAAAAATAGAAGATAAGGAAATTATGTTGGTAAATATATATGCTCCAAATGACCATCAAGCTGATTTCTTAGAAAAAGTTCGGAAAGTAGTCGAGCCAGAAAATGTTGCAAAAACTATTGTGGCTGGAGATTTTAATCTGATAAAGTCGGGCACGAACATAGCAAGATGTGGAATTGGCTTGAAAGGGAAGGTTTTAGACAAATGAATGGTTGCGATGGGTTTGAAGGACTCTTGGAGAGAGATTAAGGGCTCTGAAAGGGTATATTCTTTTTTCTCACACGTCCATGGGACATACTCGAGAATAGATTACGTCTTTCTTACGGAAAACCTGATTAAAGATATTGAGGGAATGGAAATCGGGATCATCAAGGAATCAGATCATGCCAAAGTACTTTTGGAATTGAAATTACAAAAAGATATTCGAAGGGGAAGAAGTTGGAGGTACGATCCTAACTTATTTAAAGATCAAAAATGTAAAGAGCAAATCAGGGAAAGGTGGAAAGAAAGTTGGCAGTGGAATGACAATAATGAAGTTAACTTTAACGTTGTTTGGGATACCATGAAGTCGGTTTTCAGAGGGGAAAGTATAAAGCTGGCGAGTATTAAATATAAAAGACATAAGGTAGAACAGATAGAAAAAGAAATAAAGCAGTTACAGGAGGACCATTCAAAAAGTAAAGATAAAAAAGCTTTCACTAAATTGCAAAGACTCAAGGCAGAGTTAATGGGCAAGGATATTGATAAAGTTAAAAGAGATTTGATTTATTTAAATAGAGAGTATTTTGAATTTAGTAATAGAAGTTCAAAATTATTAGCAAGAACAGCTAAGGCTAAAAGGAAAAAAAGAGAAATTGGGGTGTTGGTTAATAAACAAGGTTTAAGGAGTAACAAGAATGTAAAGACTGACAGCTTTAAGAAAGGATTAGACAAGTTCATGGAGGACAAGTGTATCAATGCTATAATTATGGCTACCTAAGGACAACCTCCGGGTTGGAGAGATAGGCAGGATATCTCTCAATGCCATTTCCAGGGAATCCTAAGCAGGTGAAGGCATCTCCTTGGGAATACCCTGAAGGAAATGGTGAGCCACTGTGTGAGACAGAATGCTGGACTGGATGGGCTGTGGCCTGTTCCAGCAAGGCTGTTCTTATGTTCTTAAGAATAGGGATAAATGTAAAATTGTGAAGGAATTTTATCAAGCATTATATGCAAAAAAAGGAGGTAGATGTGGAGAGGCTCAAAACGATTTTGAAGAGACAGTTAGGGAATGGAATAAAACAAGAACATCGAGAAAAAATGGAGGAAAGGGTCACCGATAAAGAGGTAAAGGAGGTAATTAGTGGGTTGAAGATGGGGAAAGCTCCGGGAGACGATGGATTATCGACAGAATTTTATAAAGAATTTAAAGACGTTGTGGTTCCGAAGTTAGTGAAGTTATATAATTATATTTTAGATGGAGGACAAATCCCGACCTCATGGTATAATACCATAATCGTTCTGCTGCTAAAACCGGGAAAGAATTTGGAAAAGGTGGAATCGTACATACCAATTTCTCTTATAAACCAGGATGCCAAGATCTTCACAGCAATATTGGCTAATCGTTTAAATAGTTTTATGGGGGAATATATAAATGTTGACCAAGTTGGTTTTTTTAAAGGCAGGCACATGGCTGACTTGACTAGAAGGGTATTAGATCAAATTGATAATGTTAATCAAACGAAGGAAAAGGTGGGTTTATTATCATTAGACATTTTTAAGGCATTTGATTCATTACAATGGTCTTCAATTAAGGAAATAGTTAGAAATTATGGATTTGGGGATAGATTTAGAAGGGTAATTGATCTATTATACCAAAAAGGGAATGCTAGGATTAGAGTAAATGAAGAGGTTACAGATGTGGTAAAGCTTGAGGCAGGTACCAGGCAGGGATGTCCACTATCTCCTATCCTGTTTATCACGGCAATGGAAATATTAGCTAAAAATATAAGGGAAGATTCAAACATAGAAGGGATAATGGGTAATAAAGTGAGCATGTATGCAGACGATACGCTGTTAATGGTGAAACATCCAGAGATGGTAATGGATAGGATTAAAGATCAACTACAGGTATTTGAAGCTATAACCGGACTGATGATAAATTGGGATAAATCAGAATTGATGCTGTGCAATATGGGGGTAGACGAGATGGGAAAGATAGTGGGGACACTCAATATACAAATTAAAGAAAAGTTGAAATATCTGGGGATAACTATTTCAAACAAATTGGAAGAACTTAAACGATTGAATTATGACAGTTTGAAAGTAGAATTCAAGAGCAAATTACAAGAGTTTCAAAAGCTGAATTTGTCATGGTTCGGGAGGATTGCAATTTGCAAAATGATATTGCTGTCAAAGATTAATTTTCTATTTGATGCACTTGCGATCCACTTGAAGGAGAAGGAAATCAATGAATTTCAAAAGATGTTTAATAATTTTTGTAATGGAGGTAAAAAAATCTAGACTTCCAAAGAAGTTTTGGTACTTATCTCAGAAAGAAGGGGGTTTGGGTATGCCGAATTTGTTAGCATACTATCGAGCATTCCAAATTAAGAATGTTGTGAAGATCTTGGCAAGAGAAAAGGCAATTTGGGAGGAATTGGAGATGAAAGAATATAGGAATATTGGTAAAATGATCTTTTTGGGAATAAAAGATAAACCGACAAAGACAAGCAATACTATGATGAGAGGCCTCATGGAGGTGTGGAAAGGAGTAAAGAAAGATATGGTCCCAAATCTCTCTCCAATCTTGGAATTGACTGATATGGTGTGTTTTCCGATAAAAATAGATAAGGAAAAAAAGGAAATATTGGATAAAAATGAATTGTCTTTATTGAAGGACTGGTTAAAATTTTGTGATGATGAAAACAAGAGGAAAAAATATTTGAAAAGTTAAAACTGGACTGGTTTCAGAAATTGAAGGTTGATAACTGGAATAAAAAATATAGAAGGGAAGTAGGGATAGATAGAGCAAAGACCGAATTTGAAGAACTGGTATTAAAGATTAGAAAAGGGAAAAAGAACATTAAGGGTCTGGTAAGCAAACTTTACATTATACTGAATAAGGGTAAAGATCCACAGGAAGATTTGAAACGGAAGTGGGAACAAAACTTGAATATAAAAATAGGAGAGGTTGAATGGAGGAACAAATGGAAAAAGAGGATAATGAGAACAATGTCAGTAAGAATTAAGGAACATAATTTTAAAATGTTGTGGCAATGGTACTTGACACCACTGAGGCTTCATCAGATGGATAATAAAAGGGATAATTTATGCTGGAGATGCAAAGAAACGGTTGGAACATATGAACATATGTGGTGGAGTTGTAAAAAAATAAATGAATTTTGGAGAAGAATAGAAGGAGAGATTGGGGAAATAATGGGTAAAAGAATAAAGCTGGTGTCAGGTACCATCCTATTCACAAATGTGGAAGGCATGGGTTTGAATAAGGAGGAAAAAGAATTATTGGAAATTATGTTAACTACAGGTAGACAATGCATAGCCAGAAATTGGAAAAATGATGTAGTTACACAGATTGGAGAGTGGTATAAGGAAATGTGGAGCTTAGCATTGAATGACAAACTGACATGGGAGATTAAAGTAAAAAGGGATAAATTAAAAGAAAATAGGTTTTGGAGTATTTGGAAGCCGTTTGTGGATCACTCTCTTATGGCAAGGGACAGTTTTGGACCTGTACCATCTCAAAGTGGTTTTTGGAGATGATATAGATACTAAACTCTCCGGGCATTGTAAATATTCACAGGGTGATGTGTAATTAGTAAAGAAATAAAAAATAGTTGTAGTACTGAAAGTTTTTATGGTTGTTATGGTTATAGTAATAACTCATAATGTGGGCATTCAATATTGTGGGCTATATTGCAAATAATTAGTTCAACTATTATCATGTGCTATCTTTTATGAATTTGATGTAATATTGTATTGTATTGTTATTGTTTTTCTTTTCTGTATGTCTGTTAGTTGTACTTTTTTGCTTTTCTGAAATAAATAAAATTTAAAAAAAACATTTATTGTAAAAAACATGTGCGTTCACATTTTTAAAATTATTACCTATGGTACAACTATTAAAAAAAACATATACTAAAACATTATTTGGTTACATAATTTTTTTTGGTAAAAGTATATCATCCTTTGTTTTTTTCTTAATCCACAAAAGCAAAAAATCAAACACAACTAATCACAGTTTATAACAGCCTGGCAATCAATCAATCAATCAATCAATCAATCAATCAATCAATCAATCAATCAATCAATAAATTTCAAATACAGACTAGCCTCTCCTTTACAAACATTAACAAAAATAAATAAATACAAACACCATTTAAAACAGCCCGGCACCGCCGGGCAAAATCTGCTAGTCTCTAATAAATCTGTAGGCCTTAGAGCTTGGCTCATAGCCCATGAAGATGAGTTTTTCTGATCTTTTGTCCCCCTTCTTTCTTAATTGGTCTGGCATGTGTACGTGAGCAGTAGCTCCAAAAATTTGTAAGTGGGCAAGACTGGGTTTGTGACCATATAACAATTCATAAGTGGTTTTGACTACACTGGACCATAAAAAGTTTAGGGTGTAGTTGACATACAGGATTGCCTTTCCCCAGTAGGATTGATCAAGGTTGGCATCCTCTAGGGCACTACGCATCATTGTTTGTAATACGCCATTTTTCTCTCTGCCACTCCATTTTGAAAAGCCGAAAAATTCGATGACTTCTGGTGAATTATTCGTTTTTGTCTTAGCCAATTTTGGAATTCAGTAGATTGGAACTCAGTTCTGCGATCCATCATTATCCTTTTAATCCTGATATTAGGTTGGTTTTCAATCAAATTATAGAGCTCTTTAAATTTTGAAAATGTTCCATCTTTTGTTTTCATGGGAAATATGAAACTGAATCGACTGTGGTCGTCCACCACAGTCTAGAAGAATTTATTTTGGCCAATGGATGGCTGTAAAGGACCCACAAGATCCATATGCAACTCAAATATGTGTTCAAAGTAATGTTCTGATTTCTTTGATTTATTCTTCTCCTTGGAATTTTTGCAAATGGCACAATCTAAGAAATCTTGGCAATCTAACATATTAAGTCCTCTTGCGTACATTGGCATCTTTTTCACCACAAAATATAAATCTTGGCATCTTTTTCACCACTGGGAAACTGATATGCCCCATCTTCCTGTGCATCAGGTGAGCACATTTGTTGTGAGGGGTTTTCCAATGAAGATTGCATTTGCCTTCACCTTTTCTTTTGTTTGTGGCTCAGGATTGAACCTAACTGTCTTCTTGATTTTTTCTTTGTCTTTACTACCATTGTGTCTCTGTGTGGGTAAGTAATATGGAAGATCCTCTAGAATGACCACCTCTCCTGCATCATGTCCCTCATAGGTGACATATGCTTGGCCACGTTTAAATAGAACCTCAATTTTTGGATTCTGACTCAACTTTAGGGTGCTGAGTAGATTGTATGCGATCTCTGGCACATACAACACATCAGTCACTTCACCCAGACCTGGAACGTATGCTGTCCCATGACCAGCAACTTTGGTTCCTTTTCCTGTGGTCAAATTTACTTTTGCGTTATGTTCTTTAAATGTGATAAATGCCGTGTCATTTACCATGTGTTTGCTTGCTCTGCTATCCAATAACCAGAGTTGTTCCCTTTGTTTCTTAGACAATGAGGGTGCTCTGTTCTCAATAATGTTAACAGTCATCCACAAAGTCAAATTTACTTTTATTCTGACCCCTTCTATAATTCTTATCCCTTATGGGACTTAATGGGGGGCTAGTGTAGTGTTTCTGTGGAGATGGAGACTTGTACCTGTACTCTTGATCTGATGGCAACACTTTTCTTGACCTGTAGTTCTGGGCTTGTTTGTTGGAATAATTCTTTGGACATTCCCTTTTAATATGATTTCTGGAACAGCAAAAAAAAAAACATTTCACAAAATTAACCTCATCCACATATTCTGATTTCTTTTGGGGTTTTCTTTCCCTATGGAAGGAATCCCTGTCTCTCCTGAAATTGTCTTCAGCAATCAGTTTACCTGATAAATCCTCCAAAGTAATGATATCATTTTCTGGGTTGTCTAATTGTGAAATAAAATTATTCCATGTAGAATCTAGAGAATTAATAATTACAGGTATTAAGTTATGTTCTGTTACAGACTCACCACTTTGATTCAATTCTACCCTCATTGTGTTCAATTTACATAAGTGTTCACTCATTTCAACCCCTGGCTTTAATTTGGCACTATGAAATTCTCTCAAAATTTTACTGGTGGCCCTTTTGTTCTTACAATGAAATAATTTAAATAATTTTCCCACAGTTCTTGTACAGTTAAATTATGAGAGATAGTAGGATAGATACTAGATTCTATTAACATTAATAAAATGCAAAAAGTCTTTATGTTGAAGGCAATCAATTCCTAAGGACCAAGGCATTTTGGGAGGATCAAGTAACATAAATAATACACCTTGGTGCATAAGTACAACTTGAACATTTTTAACCAATTCAACATTTTTCCCCTGAAGTAGATAGCTTCTCAAAATTGGCAGGCAGAAAGTTGAAAAACTTTGTGCCGGGTTATTTACTTTCTGCTGTCCATGATCCAGCATATCTTTAAAGCTACAATGTGGTAGTGGTATACTTGCTATGGGCTTCTAGCTGACAGACTGCTGTAGCTGTACATCTTGTCCTGTAGGCAGAACTTCTGCAAAGTTCTGAGCATGCACAAACCTCATTTCGCTCTGGACTCCGATCCGTGAGGATCTCTCCACCTGGCTCTGTGGAGAAGGCCTGGAGGAAGCCTCTGTGACTCCAGACTTGACTGTGAAGGTCCCGAGGGAGGCAGAAGGCATTGGGCCATTCACCACTGACCATCTAGAGCTTGCTCTCAAAGTTTCAAGACCTGCTGGAGGCTGAAGAGTTGACACTGGAACTGTAGGCCGGAACGGGTTCATCTGAAGCTGTGCCATCGCCGTGTCAGCATGGGAAGATGTTTGGGTCCTTGTCCCTGGCATCGTGGGTAAGAAGCCGGTTCCTGGTGAGTTGAAGTCATCTAGTTGAGCCCCTCTGGTTACTAGATTGGGTGGCAATTGTATTGCAGGGCCAAAAGCTGTGGTTAGAGTTTTTATGGCTCTGTCGATCTCTTGCTCGGTAGGCGAGCTGTGGTCTTTTTCTGTCTGGCCTGTCACGGTTTCGCTGGCCGCTTGGACATTGGGCCAGTCAGCTCTTGCTTGTGGTACGTTCGGGGTAGCTGGGCCTAACATTCCTGCCGTCACCCACATAGGGATGTTGGGGCAGGACTGGGTGGATCTTACCAGTCCAGCGTCTTCCATTTGCAGTCCAGTTCTCCTCGATATTGCTCATGTCACTGGTCTTCATGCCTTTTGCAATAATGCACTTAAGTCAGCCAGTGGATCTTCGCTTGCCGCTGTTAAACCAAAGATCTGCATTATGGTGGATCTCATCTCATCTCTCTCAGCTGGGCTCAGCTGTGGTGCGATTCCATCTGCAGCGCTCATTTGGGTCTTTTCAGCCAAAGTTTCCCTAGTCTCATTATTTTTTAAATGCTTCTGAGCTGCCTTTCTCAGGTTCGTTGATCTTGTTCTTATTTTTGATTTTCTAATATATTTAGCTGCTCCTGTCATGATTATTTTTGGCTCACAGATTCTTCATGCAACCATCCTCTGGCTACCAATTGTTAAGGTATTTCCAAATACCTGTTGTTGAATCTTCTGAAGAACTGTGGCATAAATAATGCTCATAAGTCTTTAGTTCCTTTTTCGTTAAATTATTTATTAACAAAACTAACCAACATCTCTAACTATGAGAACAATACAACTAATATGTTGAGCACTCATGATACAGCATAGTGCTGACACCCCTTCAGTATGGGGTGTCTCAGGGCTCGGTGCTCTCTCCTCTACATGAAGCTGTTGGGTGAGATCATCCATTCCCATGGGGTGAGGAATCATCAGATACTCAGCTGTACATCTCAGCCCGTGGTGATCCAAGCGATGCTGTCAAAGTCCTATCCAGGTGTCTGGAGGCTGTTGGGGCCTGGATGGGGGACAACGGGCTACAACTGAATGGCAAGACTGAGTGGCTATGGATCAGGGGCCCTGTGTTATCCCAGGAGCTACCATCTTTGGTTCTGGATGGGGCTATTTTACCCCAGACAGACCCGGTGCGCAACTTGGGGGTCCTCCTGGACTCATGACTACTGTTCAAAGAGCAGATGGCAGTCATGGCCAGGAGGGCTTCTGCACAACTTTGTGTAAATCGCCAGTTGCGCCTGCTCCTCCAGACTAGATTATTGCAATGCGCTCTACATGGGGCGTGGCTGCCTGGGTGGTGATGGGATGCGGGCATTATGTCCATGCCTCGCCACTTCTCTGGGAGCTGCACTGGTTACCAGTTTGCCTCCGGGTGCAATTCAAGGCTCTGGTGATGACCTTTAAAGCCCTGCATGGTAGTGGGCCAGGATACCTAAGAGACCACGTCTCCCTAAGAATGTCTGTCCGTCCAACCAGAGCGGACCGGAGGGGTTCTCCAATTATACCACCAGCTAGAGGGGCTCGTCTCTCTAGCACAAGGAGGGCCTTCTCTGTGTCCGCACCAGCCCTATGGAATCTCCTGCCAACATAGTTACAGCTCTAGACGGAATTGCTGCCCTTCAGGAAAGGACTTGAAACCTGGCAGGCAGGGCAAGCGTGGGGTTCCGATGGAAGGGTGACCCCTGCCGGTTGGCTGGTATAAATCAGCAGAATCCTCCCTCTCTCACTTTCTAGCACCCTTTTATGGGGGGGGGGGTGTTAATGTTTTATGATGATAGTGTTTTAATGTTGTTTTAATGGCTTTGTATTTGTTCTTATGTTTTATGTGTCATATTGTTATTTTATTCTGTGATTATTGCAAGCCACCCTGAGTCGGTGTAGGCTGAGTGGGCGGCATAGAAACTGAATAAATTAAATTAAATTAAATTAAACACAATCACCTCCTCGCAGGTGAGTGAGAGGAACGGAACTTGACAGTTGATGACAGTTCCTTGGTGATGTCATCAGGTAGGTAGGAAAAGAACAATCACTGATTGGTTCTTTCCGGATATTTAAAAATATGTTGAGCACTTATAATACAGCATAGTGCTGACAAAGGTATGCTAATTTGTTTCCATTTTTGTTTCAAAAATGAGCACAAATGAAAACAAGTATTCTGGCATCTTAAAGCCTTGTCTAAAGGTGAATTAACATTCATTTTGTGCTAATACACACGCATTATATATGATTGTGAGTGGTGGGAACCAAATGAATAGAGATATAGGCACAGATAATGAACTTTCAAAGTTATGGTAGCATTGTGTTACATTATATTATTTTCAAACTAACGAGTATGTAACATAACTAAAGATCTGGTAGACCAAGTTTTTGTTTCACTAAAATAGACATACAGTATAGAGATTTTGCAACTGAAGCCACCATTCTATGTTGTAACTACACAAATGGCACCTAATGCTATCCACATAGAATGGCAAAGGGAGGGAAGAACAAAACAGAAACTTTTTTGTTCAATAAATTGATCTGTAGATTGGCTCTCATTTGAAAAGACTTGGAAAGTTTGTTCATCTTTTGCATTTTTTTGTTTGTTTGTTTATCCCACCAATAGTTAGTGTTCAATGCTACTATAGGCAGCTCACAATAAATTCAAAACATCCAATAATAAAAGCAGAAATAAAATAATAAGACAATCAACAACATAATATCCTAACCCACCTAGCCCAATAAGACAAATAACAACCAGTCCCAAAAATAATAAATGACAAAAATTAATTCCAAAAATTACTTAACTCAATAGTTCATAGTAACTCACCAGTATTAATAATGACTGTCATAAATTTATTTTGGGGATGCTTCTGTAAATAGAAAGGTTTTCAACATTTAACGGAAAACCAGCAGAGTAGGGGCTGTCCTGATTTCAGATGGTAGGAAATTCCGTAACTATGGGGCCACAGCCAAAAAAGGCTCTACTTCTGGTGGAAGATTTTGCCAAATCTGCAAAATTCTAGAAGGCAATCTATAATTCTGAAGTTGTAATATATTCCCAATTGTTTCCCAAACTTTGATTTTTGGACTTCAATTCCCAGAAGCCTAAGTCAATTCCCCAAAGTATTGATCAGCCAATGTCCTGACTGAGGCTTCTGGAAATTGAAGTCCACTGGTGTTTCACGGAACATAGTTTAGGAAACACCTAACATATTTGTCCTCGTATCACCCAGTATCTTTATTTCAAATTATCTCCTCTAAAGTCACACGATCAGCAATTTAATCTCAATCAGATTCCCTGGTCCTCAAGAAATGCAGCATTCCTACTGTCACCCATTTCCATTATGCAATCTTTTTGGTTAGTTGAAACCAGCTAGTGATTGGAAAGGGGGGGAAACTGCACTTGTGTCTACTGGCATGTATGGATTTCTCCACCATGACATGTCACGAACTGCTTTTGCTTAAGAAGACATTTTGAGGATGGTGTTTTTGTTATTTTGAGAAAAAGGAATGGAGTATGTTTCTTTAAGGACCCAGGGCTTCCCCCTGCCATAGAAGAGTACAGGGTTCCCACCCATGCCACGTAATACTCTGCTATAATAACAAATAATAAGAATAAATGCCCTGTACTCAAGTGGCTAAGACACTCAAGTGGCTAAGATGCTAACTGGGAGGCGGAAGGTCAGCAGTTCGATTGCCGAGTACTGCAGGACAGAATGAGCTCCCGTCTTTGTCCCAGCTCCTGCCAAACTAGCAGTTCGAAAGCAAGAAATTGAAAGTAGATAAATAGGGACCACTCCAGTGGGAAGGTAACAGCACTCCGTGCGCTCTGGTGACTAGTCATGCCTGCCACATGATCACGGAAATCTCTGCAGATGCAAACAGCGCAGGCTCTTCGGCGTTGAAACAGAGATGAGCACTGAATCCTAGAGTCGGATACGACTGGCTTTCGAGCAAGGGAAACCTTTACCCACAACATATTTTATTTCACTGGATTTTTAAAGTGTTGTAGTTCCTTGATTTACCTGGCAATGAATTATGGCTATTGTTTATATACCATCCAACAGCTTCTATGGGACAAAATAACCTCACATTAGTCTACCTGCTATAAGAAGTAGTATGCTTTCACCTCTTCGATTTGGCCACATCCATCTTCTGCCAACTGTAACATAAAGTTTCAGAACTGGGCATTGGAAACTGCTTATAGAGCAGAGATGCTTGTCTTGTAAAATAATATTTCTACAAAGTCAGAATGTCTCATTTACATTCAGCCCAGCCTCATTGATCCATATCATCTCTGGGAGGCCTAAAACTTTTGGAAAAGTGGCAAAACAAATAAATAGAAATGTTACTTGCAGTCATTTCATGTGGGAGGATACAGTGTGAATTCCATAATGGAGGATACTATGGTGTACTAATACTCAGAAACAGGTTATGTGTATTTGAGCTGTGATTAACACTGAGGCTATGGTGTGTGTGAGCATATGCACAAAAATTTTTACACAAAGGAAAGGAGTGATGATGCAGATATACTTTTGTGTGTGTGTGTTATATGATGGGGGAAGGATTAAAGGATTGTGTGTCACATCTCTGTATCATGCAAACTTTATTTTATTGATTTGTCTTTCATATTCTACTCCAGGAGTTCTCAACCTTTTTAAGCTAGAGGCTGGGGCCTGGGTCACACACCCTCAGACAGCTTTGGGGGTCATATGTCCATTTTGCCCTTTTCCACTACACAACACTTCCTGGTGTGGTGGATGCGGTCCCCCCCTCCGCCTGCAATGGTGCCATAGGCCACATCCAGCCCACAGGCCGCAGGTTGAGAATCCCTGTTCTACACACTTCTCTCAATTGAAGGACTCTGAGGCTGCTTGGAGAAAGAAGGGTGCTATGGCTCATAACTGGAAGACATTGTGCAACTAGTGTATTGTCCTTACTGTACATTCTCTGCAGGAGCCATACAATGAATACTGTGGTGAAATGTGGGTACTCTGGCTATACTTGTTTACCAGGGAATAGTATTAGTATCTCCCCAACAGTACCACAAGCAGCATCTCAAAGCCCAAAGCCTGGCAGACCAAGTTGCCATTGCTACACCACCGAGGCCTCCTCATTGAGGTTGGCAGTATCTGCTTATCCTCCACTGTTCTTTCCTGCAACCCAGAAGCCCTATTGACCTCACTAAATCATTCAATTTGCAATTTATGCCTAGCCAACCATTGTCTCTTCATAATAATCTATACCTATAAAATGGTGCGTTAACCGTTGGAATGTGACAAAGGATGTTGCACCAGGCCCCACTAGCCCGTAACGGGCCTCCGTTCACTCGCCCGAACTGTCGGGTTGAAATTTTCGACCCGGGGGCAGGAGCCCCCAGTCGCAAACAAAAAAAGGGAACTTCAATTCCCAACGGTCCTTGCGCCGCGCCAGAGCCAATCAGGCTGAGCGGCGCGGCAAAAGGAACGTTCGAAAACGCGCCGTGGCCAATCAAAAAAAAAGCCGCAGGAAACAAACCGCTAAAGTATGCAAACACGCACAGGCAAAACTACAAGCCCCAGCGTCCTGTGCGCCATTAGCGCACAGAACGCTGAGACGGCCAGTGCGCGAAAAATAAAACTTAAAAAAACAATGCCCACCGCTGCTGCCATTCTTCCCCACGGGCCAGCCAGCATGGCCTGTGGGGGAAAAAAATGAAACCGCCCGCCGCCACTGCCCTTCCTTGCCATGCAGTATCACTCTTATGTCTGAAGAAGAGGACTTGATCCACAAAAACCTCACATTAATATATGGCAGTTAGTCTTTAAGGTGCCACAAAATGTTCATCTTTGTTTTATTTATTTATCTATTACATTTCTAAACTGCCCATTTGGGAAATTTTGCACTCTGGGCAGTGTACATACAAATATCAAATAATCCAACAAATCAGACCAACCAAACAAATACATCTCAAAGTAAAATAAAATAAAATAGCTGGTGTCTGAGAGCACAGAGGATCAACTAGCTGGCTAATTTGCTAATGTTTATTGTTTTGTTCTTTATTTTACTTTTGTTTTCTGTCTGATATGTGTATTTGAATTAGCCTACTCCAAGCATTAAGAGTCCTGAGATGGCTGACACTGGACAACAACACTATTCCACATTTATTTCTAATTATCTCAGATAGAAGCTCTTCACCTTGTCATGATCAAAACTAAAAATCAATTCTGTACCCTTTCCACCTTCTTCTTATTGACAAAACCCCAAATTTCTGATCCATTAACATAAATGACTCCTTTGCTTTTCTCTATATATTCATATCATATCAGACCATCAAACAGTTTAAAATTTTGGGCATATATGAAATATAGGTGAAATTCAGAACAAACAAAAAATGGTGAAATGCTTAGATTATTTTTGACCAGAAATGGGCTACTCAATAGCATTATCATGACCATTTGTTCAATTGTCTCTTGTACATGTGATGGGGCATAAATTGCATGTACATAAATAATGCATTGATTGAATTTCTCCACCTTCATAGAACATTTATCATGTATCCAAGTAGCCCCATTTTATTATATTATTCTTTTATCTTCTTACTTCATTTCAAAGACTTTTAAGTGGTTTCCAGATGGACTAGCTAGAATCTTGTCCTATTGGGAGACCTTATTTGACACTCTTCCATTCAACAAGGTGTTTTGTTATTGCTCTCTGTAGGTTTAGCCTAGACTCTTCTGATTTAATATTGGGGGAATGGGAGGTTTGCAGAAAGCCTTTCCTCAATTTTAGGTGGGTGGGGGTGTCTGTGAAATGGATTTTTCTGGTGCCCCATTTAATTATTTCATTTATTATTTGCTATCACGTCTCATGTTTCCAAAGAAGTTATGATATTAATATCATTCAAATAATATTCATTCATTCATTTCTGTTATATACTGGCCCATGAGCAAGCTACTGTGGGTGGTGAACAGAACATAGTTAATACCAGGCATTCTCAACCTATGGCCCGTAGGCCAAACCCGGCCCCTGAAGCCATTTCATCTGGCCCCCCCATGCCCTTGTTCTCACCGCCGCTGCCCGGAAGTGCCAAAAATGCACCAAAAAGGTGAAAATGCACCTTTTTGGCTAGTTCTCGTGTATTTTCGGGGCACAGGCCCGATCGCTCCCCCTCAGAAGGCTGCAAGGGGCTGACCACATGTTTCCACTTGAGTTCTCATGTGAAAATGTGCATTTTCTGTGAGTTCTTGCACAAAAATGCACGATTTTGCACGAGAACTTGCCAAAAACACACGAGAACCTGCCAGAAACATGCAAGAATTTGCTGAAAACACACATTTTCACCCGAGAATTCACCAGAGAACTCAGCGAAAACACATGACTGGCCTATGCAGCCATCCGAGGGGGAGTGATTTAGCTCACATCTTGAAAAGGTTGAAAAAGCCTGGTTAAAACCAATATGAGTAAAGAGTGGCCTCACAACCAAATAAAGATGGCAACAGACTGTGTCTTCCTCTCCTTCTCAGATTTCCACCACTGCTACTATCACTATAGGCATCTCATACTCCCATTCTCCCTAGCCTTTCCCATCCATCTCTCATCTTGCCAACATTGCTGGGTTTTTCTGGACTAGTATTAGCACCCTAAATTGGGAAACCATGATTGAAAGGGTTTTTTTGGTGGGGGATTAGGCACTTCTGGGTTTACCAAAAGTACTGGTACTCAAATTATCTAAAAACTACCCTGGGAAAATTACCCTGAAAGTTTTCCCCATGCATATCACCAATGCAGGGAGAGGCACTGTTCTCCTATCTATTTCTGCTATGCTTAACGTGATCTCCCTAAGCTATATGATTTTAGAACAAATTAAGACTAGATTCTAATACCTAGATTATGGAACAGTCATGGTACAGTGTTATCTGTACATGTTTACACCGTGCCTACGAATCATCCTTCATCTATATCGGGGTTCCCAACCTTTTCAAGCAGGGAGCCGGGTCATGCTCTCTCAGTCAGCTTTGAGGGCCAGATGGCCATTTTGCCCTGCCTGCACGATGGGGGTGGGCATTTTGTCCCAACAGCTTCAAAGGGGGTAGCCATTTTGTTTCTTGAATGCCCTTGAGGGGAGGGGGCCACATGAAATGGCTCCACAGATTGGATCCGGCCCACAGGCCTTCAGTTGGGAACCCCTTATCTAAAATGAGCCATCTCAAGAACAGTTTCTTCTCCAGAGCAATTGTGGCCTTAAATGGAAATGCTGGACTCTGAAGTCATCTTATCTTATTTTAAAATTTTAAATTGTTTAGATTTTTAATTTTTAGGATTTTAGAATTTTGAAATTTTAAACTTTTTGAAATTTTAAAATTTTTGAATTTTTGAAATTTTAAAGTTATGAAGTTTTTTAAATTGTACTGTATGGTACTATCTTAATTGGTGTTTCTGTAGCTGTTTTAAATTAAGGGGTATGCCCTATTCGAGTTGATATATAGCAACCAAGAAATTTCATTGTTCCTGCAAGGGGACAATGACAATAAAGATTTATTTAATATAGCTGATACCAGGTTCTGCATCACATCAGTACTACAAACCTACCCATGTTTTATATGTAGCAGCCTAAACTAAGCCATTACTCAATGTCCCTGTGTTGCCTGATCAGTGTCAAAGGGCTCTTCTGGATGGAGTGTTTGTTCCACTGAAAATACCAGGTTCTGGATGGGGACATATGGACATATGTGGTGGAGCTGTAAAACTACAATGGCTTTTCGGGTGAAATTGGAAATGGAAATTGGGGAAATAATTGAAACAACATTTAAATTAAATCCAAAAATATCACTATTAACTGATTTTGAGGAAATAAAAATTGATGCTAATAAGAAGGACTTTATTTCCATTTTTTCCTACGGCAAGACAGCAGATCGCAAAAATGTGAAAAAAAATGTAAATTTGGAATTGCAAATGTGGTACAGGGAAATTTGGGAAATGGCATTAAACGATAAGCTCACATGGGAATTAAATTTTTAAAAAGGAATTGTGAAGGAAAACAAATTTTGCGATATTTGGAAACCTTTGTTAGAATATACTTTGAAATTTAATAAAGGGGTTAGACCAGAGCCGGAGATAATGCGGTTTTGGGAAAAATAAGGGAATAAAAGGATGGTCATGTACTGAATTCAAAGACTATGTAAATAGCACTAAGGTGATATTATAGGTTGAAATATTAAGTAGAAAAATGCATTGGTAAATTACTAAAGTGTGATAGAAAATGATGATTATTCGGATTTAATTGAAAATTAAATATAATACAAATTTGAAAAATAAAATAAAATACCAGGTTCTGCATCACGTCAGTACTTTTCTCACCATCCATTTGACGTTTCCCTTATTTAACTTCATACTGGATTTCCCTTGCCCCACCTTCCATGATTTTTGGCTCTCTAAACCCTCTAAAAACAAGATTTATTTTTAGTAATGCTTTGTAATGGAAGTGGTGTTCAGAGCTTTCCATAGGCTGCTATGTCTGCAATGGAAGTTCCAGTCGGAAGCTTCCAAATAGCACTCAATCAGCATTCAAAACCAGGGCTTCAATTCTGCAGGGAGGTCGATTTCTTAAACAGAAGCTGTTTCCTTGAAGAGAAAAGCAGCAGCTGTTTGAAGAGAAGTTTAGACATAAAGCTCCAGACCCATCTGCAGCCAAATGAAAGAGGGTTTCAATATTTGTTCTATCTGGAAGAACCCAACCTGTTTTTCTCCACTACCAAGGCTGTGATCCCTGTGGACCCTGTGGTACAGCCTGTGTTCATATTCCATTTTTCCTGACAGTGTAAGAGAGCATTGTGCCCGTGTACTGACTATGTGCACACACAAAAACATGTATAAATCTTGGATTTCTTGCAACTAATTCTAGGAATGTGTCCTTTCTTGAGAAAAAGGTAACAAGCACAAAATAGAAACAAAAAATTAATCCCACTGCACATGTAATTTCCTAAAGTAAAAAATGCTTTGTAGTTTTGACTTCTTTCATTGATAGTTACATAGAGAGCCAACTTGACCTCCCACAAATGCTCAATAAATATTGGGCTAAAAGGAAAAAAGCCAATACTGTGTGAACAAGAGAACTCTTCCCCATAATCTTGGTCGAGAATGTTGCCTTGCCAACTCAAAGTCTTGGACCATTTTTGGAATGTGGTTTGGGGGATTGGAGGGTAGGGGAAGAGTCATCAATCAAAGTTTCAGGTCGAGTGTCTGCTGAGCAAATAAGTAGATATGCCCATTGGCAAGGAAATGGACATTTTAAAATGCAAACTCAAAATCTCTGAAACCAATTCAAACCGTGTTATAAAAATAAATCACCGTAGTGCTGTGGGCCAGTCACTTGAAGCGTCGAATTGCAGTAAAAGGGCATCTTTTATGAGAAGAGTTGATCATGAATTAATCATGACCTCCTACATCACAGCTTCTCAATGTGGACATGCCATCTTCCGCTGGGATCTCTGAAGTCTTTCAGAGCTCCTGACCTAGTGCAACTAATGCTTTGATGGAAGAACTAAAAGGAAAATTAGATTAGTACATGGTATGGAAGACAGTTCAGCAGAGAGGCACTCTACTTTCTGTACTAAACTACCAGAGCCAGTTCAGAACAGAACTATAAATGGCCTCAGACCATACCTGTCAAGGGCGGCTCCGGATAATACGGGACCTGCGCAGAACCTTTCTGCACAGGTCCCTTCTACACATGCGTAGAAGCCTTCTGCGCATCCCCTTCTGTGCAGAACTTTTCTGTGCATGCGAAGAAGGGTTCTACACATGCGTAGAATGGTTTCTATGCATGCGTAGAAGGGTTCAGCGAATGCATAGAAGGGTTCTGTGCATGCGTAGAAGGGTTCTGCACATGCGTAGAAGGGGACGCACAGAAGGGGGTGCGCAGTAACTACTTTTCCCCTGCCGTCAAATTACAGGATGGCAGCGGCTCCAGGAGGGAAAGTAGGGAAAGCGGCGCTGGAATACGGGAAATCCCGACCAATATGGGATACTTGACAGGTGTACCTCAGACTGATTTCCCACAGCCACATGGCAACAGATTTTTAAGTTGGCATTATGATACCATTTATGTCCAGACCAGAGTTAGTGGTCATATAGGCACAACTCCCTTATGGCAATATCTGGTTCCCCAATGGAACTATGGTGACCTCATGAAACCTCATAGGAAACACATGTCTCTGGATACACTCCTCCCAGAGGACAGCAAGATAAAACAAAGAGAGGGAGTGAGTTCCACTTGTTTGTACTAGAGCAGTGTTTCCCAACCTTTGGTTTTTGGGCTTCATTTCTCAGAAGCCTAAGTCAATTCCCCAAAGCACCGATCACCCAATTTACTTAGACTTCTGGGAATTGAAGTCCAAAAACCAAAGGTTGGGGAGCACTGTACTAGAGGACAACAGTATTGTCAGTTGTAATTGGGATTACTTTGCCCTCTATTTGCCAACAAAAAGCATTCAGGCTTTTATAGCTGTATTTCTAACTTGTTGATATGCCATCTTTCTTTCGGTTGGGGACTGCAAGACATGGATGTATTTGACATTGCAATGGACTCTCCAACTGCACAGATTTGTGTCTGTCATAATTTGGAGCTTTGGATTTGGAAATCTGAAAAGGATGACTCATGGAAATGTTTTTCTTGTGTGCCTACCACTGGTGTTGAAGTGCTACATCTTGAGCAACTTGAAGTTTCTTCCATTTGGTGATAATAAAAAAAATTCTATTTGATGATGAAAAAAATGAGGAGAAACAATCTGGCATGAGTGATGACTGATGTTGTTGAGGCCATAAGATTGAGAAATAGTTCTTGTAATAAACTGTATTTAATTTTTCTTTCCAAACTATTAACTTAAATAACTTCTCTTCAGTAAACACAAATAACTTCCTTCAGTGAACATAAATTAGATAAGTATCCAAACATTGGCAACTTTTTTCAGTAAATAAGGTAAGTAATAAAGACTTTAAGTAAATTTCATTTGTTTTTCTTCAGTCCAAAAATATCCTGTAATCTCTTGTTTCTTCTTTCAGGATAATCAATGAGCAAAGCTTAAGAAAATTCGATATTTTTTCTTTTCGTGAGCTTCGTCAGCTTTGCTAGACATGTTTTTTTTTACTTTATAGTATTGTATCTTTTTTGTGGGTTTTAGACTTTTCCATGTTCATCCATAGGCTGAGATTCAATAGAAAATGGATTGTGTATTTTGTATTGTCCATTAATGTCTGTTTGAATTCTGAGAATATGAGCCAATCATTTACTGTATATATGGGGAAATATTTATGTTTTTTATTCAGGAAGGCTGCTATCAGCACCATGCATTCTGTGAATAGTGTAGTGGAGAGCCCAAAGAGTAGGCCTTTGGATTCATAGACTTTTTTCCTCAAAGCAAATTGAAGTACGTGTTTGTACTTGTGATTATCTGAAACATAAACATACACATCTCGTAGATCTGACCATGAACCAGTGTCCTTTTCAGAATGGGGGTTCGATTGTTGCCAAATGTGACCATGTGAAACTTATTTTGCAGGAGTATAATGGTTTATCACCATTAACTATTGTTAAGTATTGCTTTTTGGGGGGCGGCGGCGGCTGTGAAGTAGTAGGAATAAAAAAAACACCTTACAGTAAAACCTCTACATATGAATTTAATTTGTTCCTCAAGGTTGGTTGTATCTTGAATTTCCCATTGGAATGCATTGAATTTCTTATCTTGAAAAAATCTTATTAAAATTCTTATGAACCTGATTTTTTCCTGAGATTTCTGGATGTATCTCAAATTTTTCTTAAGTCAAGCCGCTATCTCAAAGTTTAAATGTATTTTTGTTTTTGTGGGTCAGTTGTAGAGCATCTTTCTGTAAAAGTCAAGATTTCCTCTCGTAGTGTCTGTTGGAGGTGTTTTATTCAATTTGCCTGTTGGTGGTAGAATTCCACACTCTATAGAGCACCCATGAGCAATGATGGATAGTACCAAATATTGACAAAAACCACAGGTGTTGAATTTTTGGCTCTTCAGTTATGTAGTTGGTCTCATTGGTTTGTGAGAAGTTTTTAAAAAATGCTTTTACTTCTTGTCGGGTTTTTGTTGCTGATTGTGCTTTACATTTATTAGAATCTTGTCTAAATCACTGGTGCACTTGTCATGTGGAAGTTTTCTGATGGTGTGCCAGAGGTTTTATGCTATATTTGTAAAAAAAATAAAATCAGTCTGTGCCAATACAGTCCATAGTTTAATTTGGTTGGATTGATGGATGAAGCCCATTCTCTTTGCTGTTATTCATTTTTTAAATGAATGTTATCTATCACTTCATCAGTCATCTTTGTTAAACAATCCCTTTCCATTGAAGGATATATCTTCTATACATACTCATGGCTCATCTGAGGTCTCTGTTGAATGGAGCTATACATGACGGCATGGGGGAACTGATACAGTAAGGTTTTTAGCACGGCCCTCAATAAAATGTTTGGCAGACAGCATCTGTTGCTTTTCCAGTCGTTGCTTCCTATTGGAAAGTTAGGGCTAAGATATGCTTATTTTCTGGCATTTTGACCCAGAGAAACTTCTGAAAGGCACCCATTGTGTCTTCAGAATTCACAATTTGGATGCCCGAGGCAGAGGTGGAATACAAGTGCCTTCTGAAGTTCAACTTTTTGCACTCTGAAGAGAAGGGACTCTTCAGATTAGCTGCCATCTTTTCAGTAGCAAAATAGAAACGTGAAGAAATATGCATGCTGGGAAGGACAAGGGCCAGTGGTGGGCTCCAAAAAAATTAACTACCACACTGTGGGTGTGGTATGGTGGGCGAGGCCAGGGGGGACACCCTGCATTGCACCCGAATTAGGACTACTTTATTTCAAAACCTGGATGGGCGGGGCCAGCCAGAATTCCTGCTACCGGTTCTGGCGAACTGGTGTGAACCTGCTGATGCCCACCACTGAGGAGGGCCCAATGGCTCTCTTTAAGCTCCAGATGTTTCTGACTGCTATCGGTGCAGATTAACCCTGTTGTGTGCCTCATAGAGACCACAAAGAACTGTGTGGCGGCACTGATCACTGCCAATAGAAAATAAAACCCTACCCCTAACCATGTTGTGTGTTAGTCCCTGTGGAGGTCAGGGAGCCCAGCAAGCAGCGAGCAAGATAACCATGATTAGCACAGGTCTTCACAGAACTTTAAGCGTTCTTACATCCGCCCTGCTATGGAGCACCGTTAGGGACACACCAAGACAAGTGGAGGGAACAAGGATTGAGGCGGTGGCGGGAGCAAGGGTGCAGGCTGGATAGAATGGTATCACAGGTTGGATCTGGCCCACAGGCTATAGGTTGAGAATGCCTGGATTAGAGGTTCTTTATTGTTATCAACTATTTTATGTAAAACAATTGTTTTCACCTTAATACAGTCCTAAAGTGCTATTTACTAATATATGGTTTCTGGACATGTATTGGTTAAGTAGCACTTTATGAGTAAACAGTGTATGCTCTCATTTGAGATGACTTAAGAGCTCTTTTTATAACGTCAACCTTGAAATTGTGCTGCTGGAAAGAGCAAGGATTCAACATTCACATTTTATTCTGTTATTAACTGGGACAGTTTTGCTAGACTTTTTTTAATACAACTTTCAAAGGTCCCTGGTAGCATAACCAATGGTTAGGGCTTCTATGAATTAGTCAGGGAATACCTGACTAATACCCCCCCCCCCCCCGCCCGCAAGTCTAAAAACTTTGAAATGGGTATTGTTAGTCCTACAAAACATTGCCCTTCCTGTAAATATTTACATCTACTGTATGATTTGTCTACCTTTATGCTGATTTCACATTTGAATGTATTATCTCCTTTGTTTTCAGAACTGTTGATAAGTATTTCAGTTTTTCACTTCACAAATCCTGCTGGTCTGAGGACACATACTTTGCCTATAGAAGATAGATGTTACTGGCAAAGCATTTTCAATGACAAGTCCTCAATTCTGTTTGAGGTACAAACATACTTTAATATGTTGCTTTTCATCCCAGATTCACAGAACTCACTGGTACAGAGACTTGTAGATCTTAACAATGTTAAAATACAAAGAACACAAAGGAACAGTAACTTCTGTAAATGATGACGTGATTTTTTTAAAAAACAGATTATTTCTGGTAATGTCAGAATATCCATTTGTTATGGGGCACACACATGGACCTGATTCAGGAAGAATCACTACATAATAAATCCCAGGTGCTGGGATTTTTTTAGCGTGCATGACAATCTTTAGCACAGGCAAATTATCCTTGTTAGGTTAGGATGTGTGAATTTAATTTCAATTTTCTCTCAAAAGACTTTCAAAATCTCCCCAAAAATGGTACATATGTGCTTTATCAGAACATGGTACAATGAATATTTAAAATGCAATATATATTTGCCTGGTTCTTGAAGACGCAGGTGGCAAAACATGTCTAATGCATTTGAAAAATGTACAAGCAAGATGTGAAATCTAGTACTTTGACTGAAAAGTTTCTTTGTCCAGCATGTATTCTGCAAATCTCTGCTGAAGTTCTTTTTCTCTCTCTTGTTGCCGCTGAACATCTTCCTTTAGACACTGTGAATAAAAGGATAACGCTATCAGACATGGCAGTAAAAAATGCATTTGTGCAAGCCAGAAGTCTCAAATTAATGCTTGCATGAGGCTTTAAGAGGAAAAAAATAGAATAATCTCTACCTTTAAGTTTATGATTGAGAAACAACAAAAAGATAGGACACACAAGGAAAAGGAACTGGGAGGGAGAACAAACCCTTTCCCCCACAGCATGACTGCAGACCTTTGTGGAATGCTAAAGAGGTTCAGCATCCAATGTAGACAGGACAGCAATGTGGTTACTTAGAACAATTTCCAGTGCCTTAAACAGCAAGTGATTTGTTTTAGCAAAATTTGTCGACTGAATAAATTTGCAAATAGCCCACAAACATTTGGCCTAAAATAGTGGTTAGAGTAAGGCTAGAACAACATTGGGGGAAACTAGTTTCAACCCCCAACCTGCCTACAAAAACCAGTGGCCAAAATCTTATTGTGGAGCTCTGCCTGTACAATGGGCAAAATAACACTATCTGCTGATTCAAAACTTCTCTTCTAGGTCTCTGGATGTGCATGACTCACACACAATGAGATCAAGTCATGCGTCGTACTCTGGTATTGAAAAGAAGTCTTTGCTCAGCAGCAATTTGCCAGTGATGATGTCATTTTTGTCGCACAGGCAGAACATATCCAAAAGGATTCTGGCCAGTGTAATCTCAAGGTAGCCCTTCTTCCTCCCATTTGCCTTCACAAGCATCCTTTGGGGGTCTGCATTCTTCTTTCCTTCTAAATCTAATACACATCCGAGTACCACACAACATCTACACGAAAGAACCACATGGCGTAGTGACTAAAGATTTACAGGGTTGTTGTGATGATTAACACTTCCCTAAACCCAGGGAAAAGAATTAACCACTATTTTATTTGTTAAAAGTGAAACAAATATTTATCTTGTACACAATTTTAGTAACGAACAACAAAGAATTGATTTCATAATCTAACATTGCTTTGGCTATGTTTGTGTATTTGTTTTTATTTTATTTATTGATTATAAACTGTTTAAAATATGTACTTTCACATATTTTGTAAGGATAATTAGTTGGGGAAAAAACTTTAATCTAATAACAGCTAGACCACAATTACTCTGGGTTCTGACCTAAGTTTTTCTTAAGAATAAAAGAATGACTTTGCTGGCTAAAGCCATGTTGCGCCTACCAAGTTGCCTAATACTGTACTGGCATCCACTGTTACAAATGATATTTATTAAAAAATGGCAAAAAATACTGCTGGGGTAAAAACATGCACATAAGAGTAACTGCACAAGAGGTTGCCCTTTGACTTGCTATCCATTCTACATTTCTTTTTACTAGTCATTGACGAGAGCATGACATTCAGTGTAATAATAAAAAAAGCTTGTACAATTGCCCTTTTATGGTTGTGTAACACCACAGGATTCTAGGCAATGGGAATGAAATTAAGTACAGTACTGAAAAAGATTTCACCCCAAAAATCTGGGATAGTAGCTATCCTGCAATGCTATACTGTACTTTAAATTATTTCAGTCAGATGTTTCAAAATTTAAGAAGATATGAAAATTATCAAAATTGGAGAGAAGATAATCTGATGATAGTTAACAGTAATAAATAATCTAAGTAAAATAGACACAACTCAAAGAATAAACTATACACACATACTTTTAAATCTTGATTATTTCTTTTGTATAGAAATAAATACTAGATGGAGGCAGCATCCCATAAAATCATGTTATTTTATTAACTTTTTATTACACTCCCTTTCAAATGACCAAAAGATGTATCACTTGATAATATTACCTCTAGTCTTCTTGGGATAGCAGCATCTTCATGCTTCTTCAATTCCTCAAATGTGCGCAGCTCAAGGTGAGTTTGTTCAATTTGGTCCCACAAGTCATTCAACTGTTTCATGAGCCCCATCGCTCGGGACTGATAGCCACCAAGCAAGATCTTCAGCTTCTTCTCCATTTTTGCAGCCCTCTTGGCTTCTGTAGTCATGTGACCTCTGTTAATCTGTTGACAGAAACATGTACGGTGTTGGTTTACACTTATTATTACACTATGCAGTGTATTGTATCATGAACTGTGGGCACTATAACTAAAGTAGAAAAGAGCTGTTACATCATAAAACATTTATTTCCCTCTCGTGTAGGCTAATATAAAACAGAACATATATATATATATATATATATATATATATATATATATATATATATATATATATATATATATATATATATATATATATATATATATATATATATATATATATATATATATATATATATATATATGGCAATTTAGATAAAACTTGGTGTTTGGGAAACAGCTCACAAATAACTAAGTTGCTCCATTTCTATTATCCAGTAATGCAAAAGCACCAAAGGAATCTGAAAAATCATCTCAACAGAAAGAGAACAAGTGTAGAAAAAGGATCTGAAAAGAAAATACACTGGTTGCCAGCACTCAGAAAATGTACAATTATTTAGGTAACAGTACAACTATACTGAATGCATCACTCAGGGAAGTGTCACTTGACACAGAACAGCCACCATGTGAAGGCTGCTTCCGTGTCAATGTCATACAATAGCAGAAAGAGCCTCCTCGAAGAGTGTGGTATTTTTGAACCACAATCAGGCGTACCCTGGTAATGGCAACCTAGGTCAGGCAAAGAGAACTGAAGAATGAACTCACCAAAGAGTGTCTTAATTTTAACAGTTTCACGTCTGGCCTAGACACAGAAGAATAGCAAACTTCACAAAGCCCATGGAAAAGATCCTACTACATGTTCTTCTACACACTGCTGCAAATGTCCAGCAGTGACATCTAAATATGTTAACTAAAATGACAAGGCTGGCTGAAAAGGTAGGTGAGAAATCAGATGAATGTTGCAGAAAGAATTCAGAAGATGAAGATGCTTAGAAGTTGTTTTTTTAAAATATGCAGAAGGGTTTTTGTTTGTTTAAATACTAAAAATGAGTTTAAAGCAAAATAGAAAAAAATCAATTAAAATATATTGTCGGCTGCTATTCGAGTCCAAGTATATATTTTTCTGGGAAATCGGGGAAAATGCCATTGACGTGAATTTGTTTAAGATGGATCACAGCTTACCCTGAAGTGACCCACACACTATGAGAGAGCCAACTCCTGCAGCACGTATGAAATGAGACATGCAGGATTTAGCATCAGGACTGCAATGGACTGCCTTAAGGATATTATCAAGGTGTGCCTTCACAGCTAGTCTATTTGGCATGGCCTCTTCCGCCTCCACGACCATTGGGAATAAGAGTTCCTCCTCTTCTCATTGGGCCCAATCTGATGGTTTCCAGTGGCATTTCCTCCACTGAGGGAACCATCAGCCACCTAAAGGGGCTCATCCGCCCGTAGCCGTTGGCTCCTTTAGGGAGTCAGGTTATTTACCACCGCCCAACGCTGTGTTGAGTTGCTGGCTGTACAGTCTACTCCATTACCGTAGTGGGATTTCCAGCCACATACTGTAAAATATATACAGTAAAACCTCAAAATACCATTTTTCCCCATTCCACAGTTATTTGTATGTCGAAAAATTTGTATGTCGAAAACACATTGCATTACCAGAAGTGGCCATTAAATGTCACCATATATTTTTCATATGTTGAATTTTTAAGCCAGGACTTCTATTCATATGTCGAATTTTTCGTAAGTAAAACCATTCGTATGTTGGGGTTCCACTGTACATTGTACAATGCTATGTAGTGATACTTAGAAATATAGAGTATCTCTGTGTATCGCTGCATGACGTTGAATGGTTAATTTATTAGAACAAAACAAGCTTTTTTTTTAAAAAAATATTTTTATCTAAAAGAATAAAAGCTACAACAGGGCTCGTTTTTAATGCCTGATTATATGCCTGTGGTGTACAGATCACAATCCACTAAACGTGTCCTGATACTCACACCATGTGCTCTGAAACCAATAAACTTACAAAATGAATGCATCTCGTAAAGTGTAGCTATTATTTCAATTAAAAAAAAAAAAACAAGATAGCCTTTTTAAACAGTTTAGATGTTAAGCCAAACGTTTAAATGTATAAACTGTTCTGGAGAAGTTGAGAATTGTGACAGCAGCAGAAGACTACTTACTGAGATAGGTGAAGCTTAGTATTTTATAGTCATCCTATGTTACAGATTACAATATAAATTTACTTTATATACTGTATAACTTTCCTCTCATACAGGAGGCAATGACTTTTCATTTCTTTTTTAAGCCTGTCAGCCAACAGACACCCCTTGTTTCCATGCTTTGTTAATGTGGTAGCCTTCAAACTCTACCACTAACCATTAAAAAAAATTAAAAGCCAGGAAGTTTAGCAGAATGATTGGTATGACCTCCACATTTGTAACAATCACCATTTATTAAAAAGTGCTTGCCAACTGTATCAAATAATTTTAGTTCATAAAAATTGAAAGCTGAGATGCCAGGTGGAAATTCCAAGCACTTAATGTGAAGGTATTTTTAAACAGTAGTCTGCATCCTCTACTGAAAACCTAAGAAATATACCATTGCAAAAATAGAAGAAAAATGAAGTGTAACAAAAATTCCAATTATTTCCCACTACTTCTGAGCTTTCTACTTGTGGGTTTCTTTAACCCATCATCCTGGTAACCACAACATGCAGACAGAAAGCAATAGATGCTGGAAACAGCAGTTGAGCACATAAACAAGTATCGCACAACAAACTATTGCCTCACCTTTTCGCAGACATACCCTTATATAGGAAGTGAACCCCACTGAACTGAATGGAGTTTGTTGCTCAGTAAATAAGAAATATTTAACACAGGGGTTCCCAACCTATGGCCCGCAGGCTGGACCTGACCCGCCTCCGCCTCACCCAGAAGTGGAAGCAGGCACATTTACGTCAGCTGTAAAACGCGCCCACATGAGCAAATGCACCAGCAGCTGTCGTAAATGAGAAAGTGGACACATTTACGACATGTGTAAAGGTGCCCACTCCCGCTTGGTGTAGTCTGGCCACTCAGCTGTCCAGGGGTGTGGTCAGGCCCGGGGTGGGAAAAGGTTGGGAGCCTCTGATTTAACACAACGGGGGTGGGGGGCACTCACAATGAATGTTTTAAAAAGTATTAAAATTCATATGAATAACTGTGATTCGATTAATTTACTCATGTATGAAAAATGTATCACGTTTCTTATAACTGAAATATTACAGGGAAGGAAAGCATGGATAAAACATCCAAGAAGTATTTTAAATTATAACTTGCCATGAGTGCTTTGGGAGAAAGCTGTCGTATACATGCAGAAAATAAAATAATAGGTGGAAATATAAACACAGTAAAAATAAATATCCAGATATGTCAAGGAATCTCAAACGAATTAAGAAGACGACACAGGAAATGCCTATCATACGCTAGTTGCATGACACATCGTATGACAGAAAATGCCTATGCTGACTTCTTAAATTGCAGCAATTTGTTGCTGAACATTATGCGAACAGGAGTTACCCTCAGATAAATATGCGACAAGATTTCAGCCAATGTCTACACCTAGATGTGAAGGCCCTGAAAAAAACCAGAAAAATTCGGGGGGGGGGGGGGGAGAACCAGGGTTTTTGTTCTTTTTTTTCTGAAACATTTTTTCAATTGGAAAAATTGAAAAATATATTATGGAATGTTTTATTTTAACATGATGAATAAAATATTTTAAGATAAGGCCGGGTTCAAATATTTTATAAATAATTTCTTAAAAAATATGTATGGTATCAGATTATTCTCAATTTTTCTGAAAATTTCTGTCCCTCCCCCACCAAACCCCCCCCCAAAACCGTGGGGTTTTTTTTCGAGCTTCAAAATTTCTGGAAATTTTACATCTCTATCTACACCACACATGTTCTGGTCTCTGGAAATATCATATTAGTAGCCTCTTATTTCTAGCAAAAAATATTACAAAAATTAGTGCATATTCTGATGTAAGAGACACATACTTTTTTGCACATACATATCTGTGGCAATAGTATATGGCACATCACTCGCTAGAGACAGAAGCCAGAAACCAACAGTTGATGGAAGTAGCTCTTTTTATATGTAACTGTAGGGGGGAGCTTCTCCTCTAATACTCAATCACCCTCCATGCCATCAATACCAGAGCATAATGTGTGGGCACAGGAGTCCAATATAGAGACCAGTAACCATCTATCCTGATTCTGCTAATGAAGCTGCTTCTATCACTAGATATATCTTAGCACTTCACACAAAAAAACAGTTGCAGAAATTTAGGCATTATCTTTCAGAATACAATTTATGATGTAATAATCAAGGCTGTCAACTAATTAGACCTTTTAAAGAAATGTGTAAATCAGCTGCTTCTCGATAACCTGCATTTTCCAGAAAGATCAATAACCTGCATATTACAGAAGCATCTCTCTCCCCCCTTTGAGTCACGACTTGGTGAGTAAGCAAAATAAATAGACAATCGTTCATCTTTTTTTGATGTTTCTTTTTGCACTACACCGGAATGAAAATGGCTACAAAAAGCTACCAAGACCTTATCTCTCAGCATCACTGGTAGTGATGGGGTGTGTGTGGATTGGAAACATTTCACTGCTTTACTTTTCTGTCAATCTAATTTAAAAATCTGTTGTATTGGATCCAAAGAAACATTTGAAGCAGGAATTCTCAACCTTTTAAAGCCGGGGGCCGCATCACACTCCTTCAGACAGCTTTGAGGGCAGGACAGCCACTTGCCCTTCCTCCACCACATGGCACTTCCTGGTGTGATGGAGGCAGTGGGGGGGGGCACATGAAATGGTGCTGTGGGCCGCATCCGGCCTGTGGGACACAGGTTGAGAATCCCTGGTTTAAAGGGTTGGCAGAAACACCAAGGTCTCTTTTCCATTTACTAGAACTTTTGTACATGTGGTGGGACTTAATAAACTGCATGCACAAAAATACTGCATTGACTGAATTTTTCCAAATTCACAGAAAATTTGTTGAAAATGGGATTTTAAGCTATTCTTTGATTTCTCTATTTTGTTTTAATCGTTTAATGTACTTTAATTATTACTGTAGCTTAACAGTTTTTAGTTTTTTTTGTGTTTTAATTTGATATTTTTAACAGTGTGAGCTACCTTTAGTCCCCCATTGATTGATCAACCTGAATGAACCAATGAACAAACAAACAAACATTAAATTGGAACTAAAAAGATAAATGGGGGAAGTTCTGCACACAAAAACATAAAGCAGAGATGATTTTAAGAAAAGCACATCAGCCACAAAGACAAACATAAAGAATAAGGCAGTGGTAGGTTATTGTAGGGAACTGTTCCTCTTCTATTTGAAAACTGTATATAGATCAAGGTAGTCTAGGGAAAATATATACACCAAAAAAAGCAATAAAATTAAGCTCATAGTGCAATCAAGTGAACACTACAAAATGTGCATGTCCCTGGCCCTAAAATCCAAGAATAATTAACAAGGAATGCACACAATTCCAGGAATAGAACAGTTTAAAAAATACAATTGTGGTAAGCCTGCTTACAATGCAACAATACATAGTAATCTTACTGAGTTCAGTAGAGTTTCCTTTTAGTTAAGCGCCTAGAGGACCGTAGCCTCAACGTCAGGCCACATGACTATGTGAATTTTAAACCCTCCAATTCCATCTTCATTTATAAGAAAAGACTGTGCTGGGGAGTAGGCAAGAAAGGTTCTTCATCTGCAGTCATATAGCACAACCTGCTGGCCAAAAATGACTGCAAGTATATTCTATAACAACAAGGGTCCTTAGCTGGGAAAAGATGACTACTATTTCTGACAACTGAGTTTGTTTCGGCTATGGTCTTCATTCAGTAAACAACTCAAAAGAATATTCATGAATGGGAAACACACATCAAACAGCCAAGTCACCTCTATACAATCTTCGAGACATTCATACACTAAAAGTCACATTAAATTAGATCTACTAAATCAGTGAGGATTTGTTGAGTCAACTCTTCTCCGATTCAAATAGCCTATTCTAGTTGAATACACTAAAATAAATCACAACTAGAATATGGCAATTTGAATAAATGGAGCTTATATAGTAGTTGACTTACCAAATGCCCACTGATTCAATGCACTTAAGCGGAACTTATTTTGCTAAGCTACAAGACTTCAGTCATTATATTTTTCATGGTACAGTGGAACCTCATACAACAATCGCCCTGCATAGCAATGAAATCGCATAACAATTAGGTTTTGGGGGGAAATGGTGTCCCACATAACAATTTTCCCTATGGAAAAAATCGTACAATTTTTCAATGGGAAAAACCACTTAGCAAAAAAATAATAATAGTTGTACGATGCGTCCCATAGGGAAAATCGCTATACGATGTATGCATCGTATAGCAATTGTTCCGTACAACAATGTGCCCTGTGGAACGGATTAGAATTCTTGTATGAGGTACCACTGTACTTCAAAATAAATTTCAAAAATATAATGCCACAATTAAAAAATTTACTTCAGGGGATCTCAACTGGTTTTTCAGTCAAAAAGGTACAGCTGTTTTATCTGTGAACCCTGGAAAGGTGGATTAAATTCTCCAGATCTCTGATTCTGTTATAGCGGTGGCCCCAACAAGAGCCAGTCTTCTTTTCTAGCAAAAAAAAAAAAAACCTAAAAAAAAAAACACCTAGTATCTTGGATACTGTAACATTCATCCCCTGTGTATAATATATACAGTACAGTGGATCCCTGAATAACGATGCATCCGAATAATGATGTGTTATTTTTTGAAATGTCATGCCCTGAATAACAACATGACGTTGTTATGTGAATGGATCGTATTTGGGTTCTCAGCCAGTGCGGGTACCTCTCTGAGGCTCAGGGGAGTCAATTGGGGCTTTTTCCTGCCCCCCCCCCCCCGGGACGTTGCTGCAAGCCTAAAACTGCAGCCAACAAAGGAGTTTTCCCCACTGTTTTGCCTTCCAGCAGTCCGGGCAGGTGTGTGTGTGTGTGTGGTGGTGGTGGTGTGTTTGGAAAAAGCCCCAATCGGCTCCCCCTAGGATCAGAGAGGCACCCGGGGTGCCTCTGCCCACCCACCTCCCCAAAAGGACGACTGGTCTCCTACCTGTGCTGGCTATGGAGGAAAAATCTCTCCCTGCCTAGCTTGCCCCGACAAACAGCTGATTAGCGATGCGGTGGCCATTTTGCTTTTTTGACTTCAATTCCCAGAAAGCCAAAGCTCCTGTACAAGAAAATGGTCACCACATGCATTTTTACTGGAAGCTTTTGGGGAGGTGAGTGGGCAGAGGCACCCCGGGTGCCTCTCTGATCCTAGGGGTAGCCGATTGGGGCTTTTTCCAAACACCCCCCCCCCCCACCACCTGCCCGGACTGCTGGAAGGCAAAACAGTAGAGAAAACTCCTTTGTTGGCTGCAGTTTTGGGCTTGCAGCAGCGTCCAGGCTGGAGGGGGGGGGATTCGGAAAAAGCCCCATCGGCTACCCCGAGCCTCCTGGAGGTGGCAGGGGTGGCGGAGACCCCAAAATGGGCTACAAAAAATTCTGCCCGGACAATGACAAAATCCGAATAACGACGTGACTTGGGGAACCAAGTCTTGTCATTATTTGGGGTTCCACTGTACTTCCATATCCAATTTAGTAGGTATGAATATGGCTTCTTGTTTCAGACAAAGCACTGACATTTGGATACGCCCTTCTAATGGAGAGTCTAACAGTGGCAGCATAAATAGAGTTTGCTGGTGCTTAGGAACTTCAAAGATACTTGCTCTCCCAGACTGGAAAAGAAAACCATTTATCACTCACTAGTTTCAAGTTCTTACTGCTGTTTTTCTGAACACATATCTTAAAGTCATCATTCTGTTTGGAAACTATTTTAATTTATATGCTAGACCATGGGTTCCCAAACTAAGGCCAGTGGGCTAGGTCCAGCCCACAGCACGATTTCATGTGACTCCCCATCCCTTCAAGTGCATTTGAGAAACAAAATGGTTACCCCTTTGAAGCTATTGGGAGAAAATGGCCACCCCCATCATGCAGGCAGGGCAAAATGGCCATCCAACCCTTGAAGCTGATTGAGAGAGCATGACCCGGCCCCCGTCTTGAAAAGGTTTGGAACCCCTCCTCCTAATTTCTGAATTAGAAAAAAATGTATAGAAACCTGGGAGGAATAAACCACTTTTAAAACACATCCCTTTAAAATTCATTTAGCGCCATATGTCCAACCTATCCTTTACTTTATGTAACACCCATGAAGCCATGCCAAAAACTGAAGAACTTTGATATGGATCTGCAGTAAGACAGGACTGCATGACACAATAGCAGTCCATTTCTTTGCCAACCTCTTGGAGGAATCCTCCTCTTGCACTGCAGACTTTTTATAATTTTAAATAAATTAAGTAAAATAATGATAATGGATTATAGCAGAGTATGTTCTGTCTCACCATTTCAAACCTACAAAAGCATTTCCGTGTTATCTTTAAAAATGTGCACCACTGAAATTTTAACTCAATATTTAACTGTTTATCACATGAGACAGTAACCAGAGAATCCTTGTTTAAACCTATGCAAACCACCAGAATTCAATTTTGTACATTCATCCCTTTCCCTCTGAAACCTAAAGAGGAAAACATGTCTTGTTTGCAGTTCCCAGGGGAAGTTACGAACCACACCTCTTGTTTGAGATGAGTAACCACACAAAGACTAAACATTTCAGAAAAGCACTGACTTCAGTCCTTTTTAAAATGTCGTTCAAACTTATGACTCAAAATCAGAGCACAACATGCTACCAGAATATTCTGTGGTTCTACTAAATTCAATTCAACAACAACCATCCATATTTCAAGGATGGAGGTAAAATAATAAAAAGACTCACATAACACTTAGGTCCATTTTTCTTAATACTTCCGCAATGAAGTTAACATAAGAACATCCTTGCTGGAACAGGCCACAGGAGCCCATCCAGTCCAGCATTCTGTCTCACACAGTCGCTCACCATTTGCTTCAGGGCATTATTCCCAAGCAGATGCCTTCACCTGCTTAGGATTCCCTGGAAATGGCATTGAGAGATATCCTGCCTATCTCTCCAACCCGGAGGTTGTCCTTAGGTATCCATAATTATAGCCATTGATACCCTTGTCCTCCATGAACTTGTCTAATCCTTCCTTAAAGCTGTCAAGACTGACAGCTGTCACCACTTCTTCTTGCAGGGAGTTCCATAGACCAGTGATCCTCTGGTGAAAAAGTACTTTCTCTTATTTGTTTGAGAACTAGTACCCAAAAGTTTCGAGTGTCCCCTAGTTCTAGCGTTATGCGATAGGGAAAACAGTTTTCCTTCTCTACTTTGTCCACACCGTGCATGATTTTATAAACTTCAATCCAGGTCACCTCTTAGACGCCGTCGTTCAAGAGTGAAAAGGCCCAACCGTTGCAGCCTCAGATGGTAAGGAAGGTGTTCCAGTCCCCTAATCATTCTGGTTGCCCTCCTCTGTACTTTCTCCAGCTCCATAATATCCTTCTGCAGGTATGGCGACCAGAACTGGACACAGTATTCCAGATGGGGCCTCACCATAGATTTATAAAGAGGCAAAATGACACTTGCTGACTTATTTTCTATACCCTTCCTTGTGCACTGTGTATTGTTGTGTATTGTTTTAGCCTAAATCATCTCACTTTTCTCCTTAATGATAACAGTGCAATTCTACACTCTACTTCCCACCCATGCCATGCTGATGGGTGGACAGAGGTAGGGATGGCATGTTGGCATCATGCTTGTGGTAGAAGTGTGTGGCTAGCACAATGGAGGCCCTATGTCCAGATGAATACACATGACTGCCTACAATTCTCCTGCAGTTGGAAAACAACACAGGAGGTGATGCAGGAATAGCAGAATTACCTGGATTTGGATCAATTGCCATTCTTTTCCTCCAGTTGGGCCAATCAAGAAGGATCAGCTATGCTAGCCCTGGAATTAGCACAGGGAAATTCTCTCCTACTGTGATACATATGAGTAACATTCAGAGAAACCATGCTTCTCAACCTTACTGTGATCCAGGAAGATTCTGGACTATGTGATAAACCTGTTTAAATATCTTTATGGAGATACAGAATCCAGCTCATTTACTCGTCTGCCAATTACTGCCAGAAACATGCATCAATGAGGACTTAAGGTTGGCCAACGACGAAGCCAGGAAAGTGGCTTCATTTTGGCAGTTCAAGGTTTGATCAGGACATGAAAAAGAAACATCTTTATGCAAACCACTTAGGATAGTTTTGCAATGCCTCCACAAAATGATTGTTTGCAGTGAAATAATTAAGATGCCTCTACCTATAATGAAACCAAGAAGGGATACTGACCTCTAATCTCTTCTCCAGCGACTCAATTCTGTCTTTTTTACTGGCTAAGTTAGCTCTTGTGTAGCGATTCTGCCCAGGGAGGAACAACACTTGGCTGTAACATTCTTCCCACACCTGGTTGTAGGCTTCACTGGAGAGATCTCCATGCCCCATGCCTTGCTTCACCACTTCCATTTCTTGGCCCAAGAGTTCTTCAGCCTGTTTTAAATGAGAGATTAATTGCACCTCAGTTGTTCTTGCTGTGTTTGAACTATCAAAGCATAATCTACAGGACAGCTTCTTTATACAAAGAATATTGTTTTCTTTCTTTTGCATCGATATGCAGGGTGTCCCCAAAGTCGCCATACATAGGGGAAATTAGAAATTGTAGCAAAATGTACTTTTATTTTACAAAATATTCTCTATGTATTGGTCACCTCTTTCTACACACACATAAAGTATTCTCCTCCACTCATGCAGAACACATTCCAAGACATGTTGTTATTCAATTTTGCCTATCAACAGTGGCTTTTGGGACACCCTATAGTTAAATATTGAGTAAAACTGTTTTGATGACAGTTTCCCTTAAGGCTTTTCCACATATATTTTGTGTGTGCATGTATCAAATAATCCTATCAGTACCCCATGTCTTTCCAATTCCTTAAAAATAAGCCTAAAGCAGTTTAATCAGGCATCCACACAGCCACTTTCTTGTATGGACACAACTGTTTTTTTATTAAATTTCAACAGAGATCGATGTGATCAATTGAATATATTCTGGAAACGAAGAACAGCCTCAACAAAATGAGTGTTTTATCACAGAGGATTTGGGAAATGTATCTTAAGCCACACATTATTCATGCTGGGTTCCAGCCAGACCTGTTAGGCTTAGTTACCAGTTCCTAGAAACTAAAATGCATCCTAGAATACAACCAACATGGCTGAGAGAGCATGACCTGGCCCCCAGTTTGAAAAGGTTGGGAACCCCTGATTTAAGGGGACGGTGGTGGCTTAGTGGTTAAGACATATTGCTCCACACGGCAGAGGAATTGTGGCTTTCCACATAAATCCCATATGCCATAGCTAACAGAGCCAATGGGAAAGGATAATGGGATCTGTAGCCCAGCATCATTTTAGAGTCCATTCCCGCATTCGTCAAACTGTCCATTCCTGTATTCGTCATGCTATACAAGCCATTTCGGGAGTGTAAATAAAACACTAGGTAAAAGTAAAATTGACCTTAGGTTTCCCTTGCTCGAAAGCCAGTAGTATCCAACTCTAAGATTCAGTGCTCATCTGTTTATAGCCAAAGAACCGGCGCTGTCCGCATCTGCAGACGGTTCCATGGACATGTGGCAGGCATGGCTAGACACCAGAGTGCATGGAACGCTGTTACTTTTCCCGCCGAAGCAGTACCTATTTATCTACTTGCAATTTCTTGCTTTTGAACTGCTAGGTTGGCAGGAGCTGGGACAGAGACAGAAACTCACTCCATCATGCAGCACTCGGGCCTCAAACTGCTGACCTTCCTGTCATCAAGTTCAGTGTCTTAACCACTAAGCCACCACCGTCCCCTTAAATCAGGGGTTCCCAACCTTTTCAAACTGGGGGCCAGGTCATGCTCTCTCAGTCAGTTTCGAGGGCCGGATGGCCATTTTGCCCTGCCTGCACAATGGGGGTGGCCATTTTGTCACAACAACTTCAAAGTGGCAGCCACTTTGTCTCTCAAATGCCCTTGGAGGGGTGGGGGGAGCCACATGAAATGGTGCTGGATCCGGCCCATGGGACTTAGGTTGGGAACCCCTGCCTTAAATAAAACACTACTGCTTATTAAATTAAAATGAAAGAGATTGTAAATTAAGATTACATCTATCAGAAATGATCAGAACATTTACTCTAAGAAACCGACATGTAGATTGTAGCTGCTTTATTTTAATGGTCTTCTCCCCCAGAGATGACACTCTGCGAGTAAGAGTCTAGAAAGATGCATGAAACTCCTTACTTTGCTCTTCTGTCAAAATGATACAGTGGGAAATAACTGGAAGTCAAAACACCAGATGTGTGCGTTGTGACCTGGCTTACTGTCAGTTATAACTGATGCACCACACACATTTTATTATCATTCTTGCAGTGAGAAATAGGAAGCTTGGTGATGTGGAGAATGAGAGTATTTTTACACTGCAGAGGTTAAAGGGTTGGAGAGCTATGGAGACTCAGGTTCAAATCAGTAAACAACCATACAGCTCAACAAACAATCTTAAGTCAGGCACTATCTCATTACCTAGCATGCACTACAAAATTGCTGTAAGGACAAAATGAGAAAGTGGGGCGGGGGGGGGGGGGTTGAGGGAGAGAGACATATTCATTGCTCCAAACTGAGTCAGGACTGGATGTTAAGTACTGTAGTGTTATGAACAAACACACAAACCTGTCTTGATTTTATAATAACTTAGTTATAATGGCTTTTAATCTTTGGATTCTATAGTAATTTAATAGTTGTCGTCGCTATGCGCCACCAAGTTGCCACCAACTTATGGTGATCCTATGAATGAGAGATATCAAAAATGTCCTGTCTTCAACAGCCCTGCTCAGTTCTTGCAAACACAAGCCTGTGGCTTCCCTCATGGAGTCATCCCCAAAATTTAAGTTAATCACTATTCATTCACTTTTGCAACAACTGTGTTTAGTAATATCTTAACACGAAGCCAGGTGAGCACCGTTTACTGAATCATCAATATTCCCAAACACTCCCATGATTATGCTTTAGATGCAGTGGTTTCAAATTATGGGCCCTCGGATACTGTTGGCACTACCAGAATTTTTCAGTGCTGGCTATGACGGTTGGAGTTTCTGGGAACTGAAATCCAACAGTATCTGAAAGGTCCAAGACTGGACTTTACAGCATTAGAAATGTTCCAAACAGTATAGGAAATGTAGGGCTTAGAGATGTCTCTTGTGCAAAATAAAGTATTATACAGCCTAGCAGCAAAGCAAACAGCACAAATAATGCAACGAGATATTTTATATATATATATATATATACCTTTTTGAGCTCTTCTTTAGAAATTTTCTCATAAGGACTATGCTCAAGATAAGACATGTGCTCCGCATTATTGGTTCCAAAACCAGGAACTTTTCCTTTTTTGCCACCGGGAAGCTCTCCGTAAGGATGATGTACAAGATCAAAATGAAGCATGGTGATCATCTCTTTTTTGATCATCTCTTCACTCTTCTGTAAATCTGTTAGTGGTGGCTCTACATTTAAAGGTCTCAAGATCGTTTCATTTACCTAAGGCAAAAAAACATACATAATGGTGATTCAAGAGTAACTTCTGGTACATATCAACACATGGATACTTGAGTGTGTTGGTCTATCAGCGTTCAGTCCAGAGTTTTTAATTCATACATATTTCAAGCCAAAACGTTAATGAAGTAAATGAATATTTTTTTAAAAATAATTTCACTCATCTGCATACTGGGCAACTGGGGTGACATGAGGTCCAGGTAGATGTGCCCTGTCCACAGTAGCAATGCAAAGTGTGTCATGTTCAGCACGCACGCACGCACGCACGCACCTCTCTCTCTCTCTCCCTCTCCCAGCCAGCAATTCACTCTTCCGGTTTAATTAGTACATAGCCATCCAGACTTTTGTAGTTTGCAAAAACCTATTATTTAACTATTTGACCAACTAATACAAACAATGTTCCTTGCTTTAAACATTCAGTAAAACCGCGACTTACATATGCCTTGAATTATATAAAATTCGACTTACATAATGATTTTTGCACTAAAACCATGTCCTGATTTACATAACACAATTTCCTATGGGTTTGCTTCAAGTTAAGTAAAAAACCAATTTACATAAAAGCGTACGGAACAGACTTTTTATGTAAGTAGGGGTTTTACTGTACTTTAGTTTTATTAGGAATAGAAATAACTTACTTCAGAAGGTCTTGGCAAATCTTTCTGAACAGCTTTGTGCATCCGTTTTAGTGCTTTTGCACGTTCCATGTCTCGAATTGTCTAGAAAATATTTAAGATATTCCTTTTAATAACACAGTAGAGCAGTGGTTCCCAACTTTTTTTGCCCATGTCCCACCTAAAGTATCTCTAAAATCCTGATTCCCCCCCCCCCCGCATTTAACATATAATTCTTATTGTTCAAAAAGCGAACTTCTAGTCATGTGGAGGAAGCCTAAAAGGCTATTAACTTTAATAGGAATCAACAATTTTTTGAAAAGAATTGATTTAGAATTGCTGAGGATGGAGAAAATAATACAATTTGTAAAATTGCAGTTAAAGTAGGCCCATTGAATCAATTTAATTTAGAGGAGTTGGTTCATCAAATTCCCATTGATTCAATGGGTGTATTCTATCTGCAACTTAATACTTCCATTTCTTAGAATCATTCTTCCATTAATCAGAATATTGTGCCCTGTAGAGATTGCTAAAATATCTGTTACAGGAAGGAAAAGGATCACAAAGGAAACTGGAGGACTACGTTAATCCAAATACTGTATGTCATCTGCCAGACCTAACAGATGAAGCCCTCTCTTCCACAAGAAGTAGCTCCAAAGACTGAAGGTTAAAGTGGCTTCCATTGAACAAAGTGCTTTTATCAGCTAAGACTAGAATGCCACATCACCCCTTCCTAAATAGATAAGCTTCAGCAAAGGCATCAATGCTTTCATACCATCCAGACCAAACGACCGTGATGCATTTGAAAGCAATCTTTAAAACAGACTTCAAAGGCGCCTTAGAAACTGGTATTAGTTCAAAATACATCTGCAAGGCTGACACAACCCAAAGGAAAAGATTTTGCCAATCTGAAACAACTAGTTCATTTCCAATAAGAATTCAAGGTGCTGGTGCTGATTTTAAAGCCCATTATGGCTTGTGCATGGCCATTTCTCAGACATGGGTTTGCCTGTACTGTGTCCAAGACCTTTCTTCATATGCACCCCACCCACTCCTTCTGATTTTAGGCAGATGGCATTCAGTTTTCTTTTTGGCTTTTGGGACCTGCTTTCTGTTCTCCCCGATGACTTTACAATCACTGCAATGGTTCCAGGCAAAAACTAACCACTCTGATGCCCCTGTGTTTTTTTTTTTTTACCATCTTTATATTTCAATATGACTTGCTCCTTTTGACTGATTTTTGACATCTCCAAGTACAGCAGGATATAATTTAAACAGCAAGTGAAAATATATTCTATTATATTCTCCTGTATTCCTGTACTCTCATGTTTTATGACCTGTTCAGTCTTAGAAGCAGCTCAATCACTGGCCAGTCCCTTTAAAAAAATCCAAAAAATTATTTTTTTTACCTGTTTGCGAGCATCTATCTCAGCTGCATCTTCTATATACATATCATCTGCATTATGATCCTCAAGGTCTTTTTCTGCATTTTCTGGTAGAACAATTTCAAAATCATTCTTTGGAGCTGGAAGGCCCATAAGTCCTAAACGCAAATTTTCACGGGATTCTCTTTCCTGTGAAGTATTAAATAAACCACACAAATTAAATACAAGATTGATGTTGGTTTCACCATCAGCAACAGGACAGTAAACGTTGATTTTATGTATTATTCATTTCAGTTTACCATGACGATTTTTAATTGGCTCTGGAACAGTTCTATATTCCTATTTCTATATTCATGTTTGGTTTTTTTAGTTAACCATCCTTTCAATTTCTGTAGGAAACATTTTGCACAGAATTTGCTTAAGACATCAAGTAAAGTTATAGATCTATAATGGGTGTGATCATCTCGCAACCCTCTCTAAAGATTCTATTACAAGGGTCCCCAAAAATTTTTGCACCACAGACTGGTTTCATGCTAAACAATTTTTCCACAGACCAATAAGTGGGGTGGGGGTGGGGTATCACACTGCACACAGACAATGCATCACTGTAGTTAAGCAGCATGGGCCTGGTCACCTGCTTATCTGCTGTGTCTGAAGCCCGTGTTCTTGCTCCGTTCGCTGGGCAGACCTGGTGGAGCACATTGAGGGCAGAAGGCTGCCATCAGGGTTCCCAGCGCCATCCGCCCCTGCAGCCTGGTTTGGGCCAACCTGTGGCCAGGTACTGGTCCATGACCCGGTGGTTGGGGACCCTGTTCTATTAGACATACTGATGTGAATTAATCAGGTGACTAAGATGGGAACCTACCAGTCCTGAAATAATATAAAAAATTTCCCTGGAACTTTATTGTTCTTGATTATTGGAATCAGCCATTTTATTCTGTAACAAGTCTATGTTGGAACCATTCTCTGGAAGAGAAAGGCAAACTTAGGGTGTTACTTTCAGATAAGGACAAGTTTGTCACATTTTAAATGGCAATATTTGTTCGCAAACTTTAAAAAAAGTCAGCATCCTCTGACACAAGCCAACCTGAGAGTTAAGACTATTGTTTCTCTATTTTAAATCAAAATGTAAATTAATTCAAACTTGTGCTGCGTTTATTACATAATTTGCCACGACCTGTTTGGGTAAAGCAATAAATTGAATTTATTATGTGTTTTTTTTAGAGACGGAACAGTTATAAATATGCAGAACACCCCCCACCCCCAAAGGGGGAGGAGGAAAGAAATAAAAAACATTGTAGCTGTTATAGTTCCATGTGAGCTTTCCTGGATATATTCACTACTTCTTCAGACTACACTTTACCCAGTAATTCATTCCATTATTAAACTGTTTGGATTATAATGACCATTAAATTTAAAATACCCTCTGCAGAGAGCAAATCTTAGACCTCTTGTATGTGATAGAACTCTTCAAATACTTGACAGCCTGCCCCATTCATCCTCAGTATGCCCTAGATTGAACACACCCACTTCCTATTCTCTATGCAAAAAGACAGGAAGGGAATGCAATTAAATCACATTTTTTTCCTTACCATATGTTTTGTATATGATGGATCATTGTAATCTGTCATTCCTTCTCCAGGATTGATATTTAGTTTATCACGCAGTGGCGTCCTGCCTGGAGTAACTCCCACCACTGGCTTGGGAGTCATTCCACTATGAGGAGTCAAACCTTCAGCTCCATGAGTGGGAGTTCTAGGGGGGAAATGCAATTGCAAAAATACTGCACGTTGAAACCACTGCAAGAAATGCTTCAGTCACATCTAACGATACACGATTGTGTGTTAAAAGTCAGTTTAAAAGCTTTTGATAGTTTGAATTGCACCCACCCAAACAACACACCGGCCAGAAAGAAAGCTCTCAGCTTCCAAGAGGGCCATTTGGGGAAGGTAACATGCAAATAAATCCCTGCCTTTGGATTGTAAAAAGATATAGCCTGCTGTCTATTTTCCCATGTAACATCTAAGCAAACCAACTTGGCTTTGAACAACATGCCATTAGAATTTGCCTGAAGAAGTCACGGAAGTTTGCAATGCTTTATTTTTATATGACCCTATAAAAGGTTGTCGCCTCTGTTCTGCATTTGTTTTGGTTTTATGGATGGGTCACACAGCTTATTTTCGCTAACTGATGGTACAACATGCATCTTAATGATCTCTAATGAATCTTTTTCAGATCATATTACACAATGCTCACAAAGGTACAAAAAAGTAAATTCAAGGCACTGATACTAAACTTTACACAACCCTTGGGGACCACTATTAAAATGCCTCGTCCCACATGAATATGAGACTCCACAGCCTCTTAGGTCATCTGGCCAGTTCGTCCTTAGTATCTCTTTCTTGGCTGAAGCACTGGTGACTTTCACAAGCAGTGTCTTTCCAGTGACATTATACTGCATGTGGAATGATCTCCCACTTCAGATGTGTAATATGTACTCCATTTGTGGTCTTTAGAAAGCAAGCAAACACTTTGTTTCACTAGGCCTACAGAAGTTAACGTTTTTAGCTACTAAGAATCTAGAAGGGGGTGAAAAAGGCAGAACTGATTGTATTTAAAAAGAGATGACAAACATTTTCATCATTATTCATTGCTACCACTGATGTACATGGAGCTTCAGAAACAGGTTCACTTTTTGTAGACAACAGGATTTGTTCTCCTAAAACAGGCATGCTCAAACTACGGCCCACGGGCCGGGTAAGGCCCCCAAAGCCATTCCATCAGTCCCACGACACCCTCGTCAAACCAGGAAGTGAATAGTATGCTTCTGCACATGTGCAGACACATCCGTATTCACTTCCTGGTTTGGCGAGGGCATGCTTGTGCATGCACAGAAGCATCCATATTCACTTCATGGTTTGGTGCGGACGTGCTCACGCATGCGCATAAGCATCCACGTGCAAACCAGGAAGTGAATATGGATGCTTTCGCGCATGCACAGAAGCATCCGCAATGAGCCAGGAAGTGAATATGATGCTTTTGCACATGCACAGAAGCTTCTGTGCCATACCAGGAAGTGAATTCAGACACACATGTGCAAACACACACGCTTCTGGGGGCGTGGTCTGGCCCTCTCAGCTTTTCTGGGGGTGTGGTCAGGTCCCTGGTGCAAAAAGATGGGGTACCCCTGTCTTAAAGAGAAAAACTTAACCACGAAAATGGAAGCATGGATGAAAAGAAGAAAAACATGACTCAGCCAAAATGCTAGTTCTAAAGACCCAACAAATCCACTAATAAATGTAAACTAATTGCTTTTGTAAGTCCCATTGTTTCTATTGTTTTGCCAGCACTAGCAATTGATTTTAAGCCACAATAACTTTACAGACAATTTCAGAGACAAAGCTTTACTAGCAGTTAAGGAAGAATCAACGACATCATTGACACTTTCAATAATGAAGTATTCTGACTTACCTGAAAGGTGTAGAAAGAACAGTATTTGGAGTCTGAACAACTTGCCTCTGTGGTGTTACACCAGAGAAATCACTCTCGTGGAGGGGTGTATTAAGACCTCCTTTTAAAGGTGTATCAACATTTGTAAGTGCCATCAGGTTCTGAGCTTCCTGAAGAGAAAATACAATTGTTTTCATAACAACGATTCCACAACAATTACCCTCAAAGCCTCAAAACACAAGGTATAACAATTTAACACAGGTGAGAACATGCAGCCTTCAGTAGTACACCCGGGCCTCACCAGGCCCCATCCATTTCTTAAAAATAAAAAACAAATTTTCTTCTCCTCAGAAAGTCCCCTTGTGCACGTTGGGGATAGGAGATAATTCTGCCATGTTCAGAGATACATCTATGTATGTAAATGAACCTCCAGGCCATGCTGCTTTCTCTTTAACTTTACCTCCTGGGAGTGTAGCTCAACCACGGGTATAGTGTTACAAGCTATGTAAGGCATCGTATTGGGTTGTGTATTATTGCATTTGTATCACTGATATTATATGGATTTTGTTATATTGTTCTATTACTATATTTTTGTATGGATATGTACTTATTCCTTGTATATATTGACATTTATTGTATTGCTTTTGCAGCTGTTGTGTGCTGCAAACGCTTTGTTGTTAAACCGCTTTGAGTCGCCTTCGGGCTGAGAAAATGTGGTATACAAATAAAAGTGATGATGATGACTGCTGGTTCCACTGAGATAGTCCATTCTGATTTAAAACTGTTAGTTCCACCCAGTGATATATTATGAGTAGAGAATGTGTCTCCTTAAAAGAGGCTGAATGTGAGGATCTATAGCATTCCTTCCCGCCCTGCAGTTCTAAGATTATTACTATTAAATCAAGCATATGTACTTAAATAGAATATTATAAAGAGAGGACTGGAAAGGCGAAGGACGGTTTTGCAAAGAAAAAGTACTTCAATTATGTACCCTCTTGATATCACCTGGAAATCACAACTACCTACACAAAAAAGTCAAAATGCCATTTTCAGAAGAGACCCAAACATACCTGTCAAGTATCCCGGATTGGCCGGGATTTCCGGGATTTCTCCGCTCGCTCGTTCCTCCCCTTTCCTGCCACAGTCCTGTATTTGAACGGCGGGGAAAGGGGTTACTGAGCACGCGCGCCCATCGCAAATGGGCTGTGTGCGCGCAGAGGGGTTCTGCGCATGCGCAGAGGGGTTCTGCACATGTGCAGATGAGTTGTTGCGGCACATGCACACCCGGGCTGGAGCAGTTCCTGTATTTCCAGGAGCCACGCTTGACGGGTATGGACCCAAACGGTTAAATGTTTAAGTCTCAACCCATAAGAGTACTAATTTCATTCTCTCATACTACACATGTAGTACAAATAAATGCAAATGCCTCTTTCTCACTCTACACTTGGGTAAAATCAAGGACAGGATGGCATCCCTATCAGCTGGCTATGTTTCAAGGAGACACAGAAAGAGAAGGGCAGTCCTAGGACTTCTGCCCGCAATGAGTGGGAAGTTGGTTCCATCCCAGATTCATAACAAATGAAGGTGCCATTCTTCTTCTTCCGTGTCTAGGTCAGACATGAAACTGCCAAAATGAAGGCACATTGGGGCGAGTTCATTCTGCAGTTCCTTTTGCCTGACCTAGTGTGAAATAGTCAGAAATGCCAGATAAATATTAAATGAAATGTGGGACATTTACACTTTACCTGTAGAATCCTGTCCTGTGCTGCTGGTGTTTTGGGGGTTCGAAGGGCAATGCTGTTATTGGTGACATTGTATTCAGACAAGAGTGTGCTAGAAGCAGAGTTGGTGATCCCGGATTCTTCTGCCGCTTGACGTGCAATCTCACTTGCTTGGCCTACTTTTACTACTTCTTCCAGTTCTGTATCTGAAATCTTAAAACATCAACATAAATCCAGCAGTTCAGTTCCATACAACTAACTACACATGTAACAAAGTCAAAACAAAGCAGTAAAAGACTTTTGGTATTTTCATGCTGGGACTACATTTATTGTAGTACAACGTTTGGTGGAATACACTCCACTTCTTCATACACCTGCCCAAAGGAGCTATAATACAGTGGCACATCGAGTTACAAATGCCCCGTGTTACGAAATTTTTGCGATCCGAATGAAAATCCATTGAAAATAATGCCTCGAGTTATGGATTTTTTTCGAGATATGAAAAGGTTTCCCTATAAAATACATGGTATACAGTGGCCATTTCTACAACGTGTTCTGCATTGTGTTTCGAGTTACGATTTTTTCATAATACGAAACGTCCCAGGGAACACATTAGTTTCGTAACTCGAGGTACCACTGTATACAAACACTCACTTGACTCTGGCATTTTGTTGTTGTATTCATAGTGAAACAGACTAATAAAAACCAAACCTTAGAACCACAGAGGCTACCCTTACCAAATGTTCTACTAGTAGACAATAAAAATGTGTGTGAATTCTCCTTTAATGCTGGGTAATCCTTTAATGCTGATTGCCAGGTTTAGAGTGGTATGTCCAGATCCAGAAATTCTGATATCTGACACCGTATCTAGCCTTTAGAACTAAAGATGACAGAGATGTCAACAAGAATAAATAGAATTACTGTGGGCGATAATAAAGCTATACTGAGGACTGTCATTGTAATTCTAATATGTCAAACAGGGCTACAAATTGGAGTCCATGACAGAATGTAATTTAAAAGCAAGGGAAAAGATGGATGTGGACCTTCATTTGAAAACATGCATTATCTGGAGGTCATAGAACCATTCACAATAACTTAATAATAACTTAATCAGAAAATATGATTGCTTTATACCAAATGTCAACTGTCAAACAGGAAAAAGTAATTTACCTGAGGGGCTGGAAGTACCAGCTTACTTCTTTTTTTAGTGAATTCTGACACACCACTCGTCTGAAGAATTGCTGATGGTAAGTCAGATTCCTTTTTTCGTTTCAGTTGTTGCTTGTCTTTCTTTCGCTCTCTTCCTTCCTTCTCCCTGTTAAAATGGGAGCCTCAAATTAAATATCAATCAATACAAATTCAGTTATTAATTCAGGAAGTGACAGAAGGTTTATTAAATACAGAGAGAAATCCTGTTGCTTAGCATAGTAAATCACTATGATATTCTTGATATTCAACCATCCCATATAAAAATTCATCCCTGACTTGCGAAAGATGGTTTATTACTTCTCAGTGCCTATGTAGGCTACGTAAGCTTCTTCACAAAATTGAATTTTGAATTACGAAGGAGCAAAGAGGTCAAAAGTTGTTTCTAACCATGTTTGTCTGCCAACAGAATGCCATCTGTCACCAAAACTGCCTCCTTTCCTACTTTATCCCCCAAAATTTGCGTGAGGGATGGGAAAATCTTCTGGAACATACGTGGGAGGACTACAGAAGGGAAAAATAATTCCCACTTTGTGGGGTAGACATTCCCTCATGTGATGCTCATTCTCTAGGAGCAGAGATTGGCATATAATCGGGACCGTGAGCAGCAAACCACCAATCTGAGCTAGTTGTTTTGTTACAGTGTAAGTCCCTAAGCAGACTGTGGCTGACGTTACAGTAAAACCCCGACTTACAAATGCCTTGAGTTACATAAAATCCGACTTACATAATGATTTTGTGCTAAAACCCAATTTACACAATTTCCTGTGGGTTTGCTTCGAGTTACATAAAGATTCTTTTTCCTATGGGTTTGCTTCGAGTTACGTAAAAAAACAATTTAAGCAAAAGCCTACGGAACGGACTTTTTTGTAAGTAGGGGTTTTACTGTACTTGCCTTTTATTCAACTGATAACGCTGGACCAGTCTTTGATCTGCACAATTTCCTTCCCAACTAAGCACAACCAGAATCGAGAAAAAACTTACGATCTCAATTCTCCATCTAAATCTTGCTGCCGTAGTTTCCTAAAATCTGCATCCAGTGCCTGGTAGTTTTCTTCTGATGTGTCATAAAACCCTGGAGCAGGCTTCTTCTCAAACGGAATTTCTGCATTGTAGTCTACTCCTCTTTTCTTTTTCCTTTTCTTCTGGATCTCAATCCCTGCTGCTCGAAGCTCTCTCCTCTTCTGGAGAGCAGCAAGTCGCCTAAAGAAATAAACAAAAGTAATCAACATCTGAGATGTAAGTTACGGAAACAAACACAAGACATGTGTTTTGAATCGAGGCTCAGAAGAACTCCAAGGATTTCAATACCAAGTTGTTTGATTTCACTGCTATCAATCTCACAATTACAGATGTTTGGTGAACAGACTTGTAAACCACTGATTGCATTATGCAATCACAGAAGGGTAATTTCATACATTCTTCTCCCGTTCCAAACTCTCAGCTGTAGTCTAATACAGCAGTGATTGCTAAATTGGGCACACAACTCGTAGCATGTATGTAATGCACCAAGGGGAGCCAAAAGAACAGGAAAGAAAAACTGCATAACTGCTGCTGAAACAGAGCATTTTGCCCAATGAATTCTAACCAAGAAGGCTTTTATCTAGAAGACTTACTGGATTTTACTTCTTGGTATTCAGAATCTTGCTGAGATTTCATGGGAAGTGATCCTCCTCACCTCCAAGTATGTTAATTCACAGTCACTGTGATTGCTTCTTGATTCTTATCATGACATTTATTTGGGGGAAAATCACAGACCAGCAAGACAGGCCCATGACTCGGAAAGAATTACAAATCCCCTTTTAAAATTTATTATAACCATCTTCCAGCATACTTCAGATATTTCTCCTAACTGTTTATGTTTATTCAATTTATACCACACCCTACTCAGCACATGGCTGACTCAGGGCGGCTAACAACATATAAACGACCCCAAGGCAACTCAAGTGGTTTACATATAGGATACAATGTTCAAAATACAATAATATATACAATATTTTAAAAAAAAACATAGCCCAAGGCCTAGATACAGTATTACAAGTTACAATATAAAGCAAAAACAATCCACAGTAATACAAAATATCAGCACCACATCAAAATAATGTATCAATAATTACAATTAGAATTACAAGGAAGGAAAACATCACACAATATCAACAAATATCAACAAATTACCAAAATTACAGAAACAGAAGGGAAAAACCTCATATAAGCCCTCAAAAATCTGACAGCAACCGAGCTGTCAAGTACTGGTTAGGCCAATGGTTCCCAACGTGGGGGACTTGCAATTCCCAGAAGCCTAAGTCAGTACATTGGATAATCAGTGCATTGGGGAATTGATTTAGGCTTCTGGGAATTGAAATCCAAACACCAAAGGTTGGGAAACATTGGGTTAGACTGTCTAATTTAGACAGTGCCTTACTGAGTCCCTGAGCTTTATATTCAACAATGATTTGAAAATGGTATTTTCTTACATAAAAGCTTTGTATACCAACCAGCCACTAAAAACTGTCAGCTGAATGATAGGTAGGACTTACAGTATTTTAATACAAAATATTAGTGATTTCTATTAATCATCAATAAAAGGGGGAGGCAACGTAACACTGATGTGGTGACATTCAGGATATTTCACAATTTTATCACAGAGTAGAACCTCGGTTAACGTAATCAATGCGTTCTCTGGGATGTTTCTTACAGCAAAAATTACTTTAACTGAATTTCCCATAGGAACGCATTGAAAACCAATTAATCCGTTCCATTAAAAAATTCTGTAAACCGAGCCACTATTTTCTATTGATTTCCTTTTGTTATGTGATTTTATGTTAACTGAGCCGTTTGTTAACTGAAGTTCCACTGTATTTATATTTTTACCCCAATCAATCAGATTTTCAAGTGATGGCAACTGAAAACCATTCTGCTTTGACCTAAATTCTGACAAACAAAAAACCATTTTAGCTGGATCAAAATACTTGGCAAACTAGATCTACCTTGCTTCTTCCAACTGCTTCTCCCTTGCTTTTCTTTTGGCCTTTTTCCCCTGAGTGTTAGCCAAACGAGCTCTAGCTTCAGACAGCATCTCAAGTTCATCTGTAAAAAGAATAATAAACTGGAATCCAGATGCAGTTTATCAAACATGGGGAGAGGGGCCTATTCAAGGCTACACGTGCCTTCTGTGAACTTTTAAAGGAGCCTTTTTTTACTAGGCTTAAACTACATCTCTAACTTCTTCCACACATTTCTGGGGGTAAATCTCACTGAAAAGGTTGAGACATAATTGATTTGCAAACCTTATTACTTTACTAAATCAATTCATGTTCAGCCATGCTTTGACTACTTTCCTCCACACTGTTTCAGAAAGATACACTGCTGAATTGAAGTGAGGGTTCTGATGTTAGACAAATTACCACTGCACAAAAATAAGAAAAATGTGGGGAACTATAGCCTAGCATTTTAAAAAGGCATTCAATTCTTCTGGGAATACAGTAAAACCTTTCATTTAAATGAAGTATATGAGGCACTTAAAACCTGACAGGTACTAACTAAAAGTCCAGGACACAAGACACAATCTTTATTAAGTAGTAATTATTAGGGATAGAGTGGAATTAAGAGGAAGTGTTTTAAACATACCCTCATCCATATCAATAGGATCTGGTCTAGCTGGTTTGGTTTCTGGGTTTGGGTCAATTTCTCCAGGTTTAAGTTTTCGAGGATCATCAGCAGTTTCTTCTTCATGGTCTCTCTGAGCAGCCTTGTCTCTATAAACATAACATTGAAACAGCAACACAACATTACAGCAACACTGTAGTTCTAAAGAAGATACCACTGACTTGTCCTCAGTCAATCAATACCTGTCACCACTTCCTGAAAAGTCTGCTAAACCAAAATTTCAAAAGTATGCCCAACAATTCCTCAACAGCAAATTCTCAAAAACATTCTTCTAAAATTCTAAGAACACATTACTATAAGGCTTCCAGAGAGCCTGACACTAGTGAACAAGCAGTTGCTTCTATTGCCAAACTGACTTACAGTAGAAATTCATAATGTTCCAAGCACTGGGCTGCTGTTCTCCCAATAATGGGTGCAATAGTCCTCCACTGGGTCGGCATAAGTTTGGCTAAATGCAACAACTTCTCTTCTTCCTCCCGTGACCATTCTGTCTTCTTGATACTTGGGTCCAGCCACTCGTACCTTATTGAAAATTATGGAGAAAAACATTATAAAAAGATACCAAACAACAATATACTTCAGCCACCCAGCACCTTATCACTAAGTAGTTTCCAAATCCATTTTTATCCTATTTTAATTCTTGTTCTTTTGTGTCCAGATCAAATTTTGAACTGCCAAAATGAAGCCACTTGCTTGGCTATGGCGTTGACCAAATCTTCATTGGTACATGTTTCTGGTAATAATCGGCAGACCAGTAAATGATCCAGATTCTGTATCTCTCCGCCTTCACACAGTATGTCATTGTATACCAACAGCCCCAACTTGAACATTTTGGTCTTACATTTAGGGACCCCACCAGTCTATTCAGGGTCCTACAAGTGACATTGAGAAGGTCACGTTCCTCAGGCATATCCTTCTTTATTGTTATTTTTTGGTCTTACTTTAATATAAACTACAGAAAGATCATAGCACACTCGCAAATGTTATATCCACATTTTCAGCTCTGAAAAGAAGCAGAGAACTAATTTCCTAGATATAATAACACTAGTGACACATATCAAGCCAACCATCAATTCAGTTGATTTCTAATTTGGATTTATTCAGTCATGTCCCAAACTATTTGAACAAGAATAACTTTGGGGGCATGTGGCCTCTGCACCCCACCAGTGATGTTAGGAAACACTCAAGATGGGAGCAAAGTCAAGACTGTCAGCTTTAAAGCAAGGGGTTTGACTAAAGTGGGGCATTAACCATCCAGGGAGTACAGCCATTGGTAGAAACACACCCTAGTATTGGTGGTTCTAACTAACATCAGCACAAACAGAAAGATTGCCTTCAATATTTGGTTGAAAATCCTTTGCAGTCAATGACTGTTGAAGTCTGGATCCCACGGACATGACCAAATGCTAAGTATTTCCTCCTTCGAGATACTTGGCCAGACCTTTCCTGCAGCTGCCTTGGTGGGTCTTTTTACCTTCAGTCTTGCTTAGTAAGTGAAAAGCCTGCTTTATTGGGTTGAGATCAGGTGACTGAACTGGCCATTGAGGAATATCCCACATTTTTGCCCTGAGAAACTCTTGGCTAGCTTTCACTGTATAAGATAAGATAAGATAAATCTTTATTGTCATTGTCCCCTTGCAGGAACAATGACATTTCTCGGTTGCTATATATCAACTTGAATAAGGCATACCCCTTAATTTAAAACAGCTACAGAAACACCAATTAAGATAGTACCATACAGTACAATTTCAAAATTTCAAAATTTTAAAAATTTAAAATTTAAACATTTAAAATAAGATAAGATGACTTCAGAGTACAGAGTTTCCATTTAAGGCCAAAATTGCTCTGGAGAAGAAGCTGTTCTTGAGACGGCTCGTTTTTACCTTCATTGTTCTATATCTCCATCCCGATGGCAGAAACTCGAAGAAGCGGTGACCAGGGTGCGATGCTTTTGTGTGGTGCCTGATGGTGTAAATTTGTTCTAAAGTGGAGAGTGGACAGCCGATAATACTCTCCGCTGTTTTAATAATTCTGTGCAACATTATCCTATTGCGATGAGTACTGCTCTCATACCACACACATAAGCCATAAGTGAGCACGCTCTCAATAGCGCAGCGATAGAAGGCAAGCAGCAGCTTTTCTGGAAGATGGTTTTTCCTTAGAGTTCTCAAAAAATAGTCTCTGCTGCAACTTCTTCACAAGCCCCCTTGTGTTGGCACCCACAGGACAGATCCTCCTGTGTATCTCAATGCCCAGAAATCTGAACGTCACTGCCCTCTCCACACAGATTCCGTCAATCAAAAGTGGCTGGACATCGGTTCTCTGCCTCCTAAAATCCACAAGCTCCTTTGTTTTATGTTGAGGAGCAGATTATTGGTTCTACACCACTTTGTCAACCACTCCACCTCATCTCTATAGGCCGTCTCACCTTCCTTATCAGAGATGAGCCCGATCACAGTTGTGTCATCTGCAAATTTGACAATCCTATTGCTAGGGTGGACAGACACACAATCAAATGCATAGAGGATATAAAGGAGCGGGCTAAGCACACATCCCTGTGGTGTTCCTGTATTTGTACTAAGCATATTAAAGGTATAAGGGCCCAACCGGACCCTCTGGGAGCGTTCTGGCAGAAAATCGAATATCCACCCACAAAGTGATGGCGGGAACCCCAGATCTCTCAACTTAGATGTCAAACACTGCGGTAGAATGGTGTTGAATGCTGAGCTGAAATCCACAAAGAGCAATCTGGCATAACCCCTCCGCTGCTGCAAATGTGCAAGAACAGCATGAAAGGCAATCACCACAGCATCCTCTGCTGATCTTTTCATTTTATAGGCAGATTGGAATGCGTCCAGTCCCTCTGGTAGGCAAGCGATAACATAATTTCGTACCAGCTTTTCAAAACACTTCATGATTACAGGTGTGAGTGCCACTGGACGAAAATCATTCAAATTCTTCGGGTTGGATTTTTTCAGTATCGGAACAATAATAGAAGACTTTAGGAAGGACGGAACAATAGCCTGGGATAGGGATCGATTCAATATCCCAGTAAAAACTCCTGCTAGTTGATCTGCGCAGTCTTTCAATACCCTTCCAGCTACTCCGTCTCCGTCTGACTCTGTGGCCTTCCTTGGGTTAATTACCTTCAATACCTTCCTCATCTCTCCTTCTTCCACACTGAATACTACATTCCTTTGTACCGATGATGGTGACGGTAGTGTTGGTGACAAAGCCTCCGAAGATATCACTGCTGATGTTGCTTCAAAGCAGGCAAAAAAGACATTCAACTCCTCTGACAGTAATGCCCCTCCCTCACCTGCCAGGGAGCCTTTAGGTTTATACCCAGTCAATTCCTGTACACCTCGCCACACCTGCCTGGTGTCGTTACTCTGTAAATGATTTCCCAGCCGCTGTCTATATGCCTCCTTGGCCACACCGATGCCTCTCTTTAGATCCGCTCTGGCTATGCTATACAGCGACCTATCTCCACTTCTGAAAGCAGTATTCCTTGCCTTTAGCAACTCCTGGACCTCCCTTGTCATCCAGGGTTTCCTGTTTGGATAGATCTTTATCCGGCGCTTATGTGTTACATTGTCAGTGCAGTATGTTTTAGGTAATTAAACATCTGCAGTACAAACATCCATCCCAGTTTGGCAGCATTTGGGAGAAGCTGAGCAGAAAGTGTGGCCCTATACATTCCCAAAATCATGTTGCTGCATCCACCAACAGTCAGGTCATCAATAAACACCAAGGACCCAATTCCACTGACAGCCATACATGCTCACGCCATAACACCGCCTCCACCATGTCTGGCAGATGTGATATGCTTTGGATCAGGGATTCTCAACCTGCGGTCCACGGGACGGATGCAGGGCCGCGGCACCATTTCATGTGGACCCCCACCGCCTTCACACCAGGAAGTACCATGTGGTGGAGGAAGGCCAAATAACTGTCCAGCCCCCAAAGCTGTCTGAGGGAGCGTGACCCGGCCCCAGGCTTTAAAAGATTGAGAGTTCCAGCTTTGCATCATGAGCTGTTCCTTTCCTTCCCCTTAATTTTCTCTTCTCATCATTTTAGTACAAGTAAAACTTGGTCTCATTGGTCCAAAGAATCTTATTCCAGAACAGGGAGGGCTCTTTTAGGTGTTCGTTGGTAAATTCCAACCTGGCCGTTCTGTACATGAGCATTACCAGTGATTTGCACTTGTGAAGATTCTGTATTTACATTCATAAAGCCATCTCTTGACTGTAGAGGTGGACAATGACATGTCTGCCTCTTCAAGAGTGTTCTTGACCTGGCAAGATGTTGTGAAAGGGTTCCTCTTCACCATGAGCAGGTTTTTGTGGTCATTTACTTTAGCTGTCTCCTAGTCATCCAGTCCTTTTGCTGCTACTGAGCTTGCCAGTTACTTCCTTCTTTTTCAGGACATTCCAGACTTTCACTGGCCATTCCCAATGTTTTTTGCTATGCATCTGATGTGTTTCTTTTGTCTTGTCAGCCTAATAAATGCCTCTTTCACTCACATGGACACCTCTTTGTACCTCATGTGGAGCGTTCCAGTGAACAGTTACCACATGCCAGTGTAACACTCAGAACTACCTCCAGGCCTTTTGTCTGCTTGATTGGTTATTGGAAACCTAGGGAACAGGCCACACCTGCCCATGCAACTACTTGTGATCAATTGTTCCATTACTTATGAGCTACCCAAAATGAGTGTGTGTGTCTGCCAATGTACTTGGCAGCGGCACCTCCATCTCTGTCCCAGCTGTGGCCAGGTCGGCGTTGGGTGTGGTGGGCCTGTCGTTGTTTGAGCTGCGGCGAAGTTGGAGCTTCGGAATAAGGACTTGGCCACACAGGGGCCGGTGGCAGTCTCGTGCCCCCTTTGCCCCCTGGCGCTGTGGACTTGGCCACGGACTTGGCCGCTGGGGCGTGGGGCCAGACATCGCCCCCTGCCCAGCCTAGACTTTGGACTCTGAGGCCAAAGTCTAGGCCGAATTCTTGTTTGGGGATGTTTTGACTTAGGTGACTTTTATTATTGAATGCTAATTGTATCTAGTTCTCTTGTTTATGCTAATTGAATCTTGTTTTATATTGTATTGGATGTGATGTTGTTGTTAACGACCCTGAGTTGCATCTGCGAGTGGGCAGCATATAAACCCAAATTAATGATGATGATGGTGATGATAATAATAATAATAACAACAACAACAACAACAATAATAATGTCTGTACTTCCTGTATGCCTCACTTTGGTCAAACCCATTGCATTAAAGCAGATAGTCCCGACTTTGCTCACATCTTAAGTGTTTCCTTTCTTCTTCACTGTGGTGGGATGCAAAAGCCACATGCCAAAAAACAATTATCTTTGTTACAATATTTCTGGACCTGACTGTATATACGAGTAAACTTTTTTTAGGAGCGCAAGACAAAGAAGCAAATGCATGCGTGTTTTTTAAACTTAAATTTCAATTTGCAGGGATTTCTGGCACAGACTGTAACAATGACTCAGTCATTGTGTTTTTGCCTGCCTCTGCTAGGTGAGCCATTACAAATTTCCACAAATTTCCACATGTAACATCTCCAACGTCTCCATGATACAACAATGCAGTTCATACCATCTGGCTTTACATTGCTTTGCTGATTTTCTGTGTAGTAAAGAGGCAATGCGAGACCATTGGTTTTTGCCATATTTCATTACAGCTGCTTTAAGAATTTCATCCTAAAACAAAAACAAAAACTTACTGTTAGTCAATAGACCATTTTTTCAAAGAAAAGGCAGCCTTCTTCATTCTTATAGTACAATAAGTAAATAGCATTTAACTATAGTTATTACTAGTGGGCACAACTCTGTGTAGCTGTACAATGAATCAATGTGTGAATGGAGTTTTGCTGGGATTCCAAACTCCAGAACTATCCCCCCACCCACCCCCTTTTCAGGCTAACCCTTCATGAAGTTCATTCTCAGTTAAATGTTTGTAGAAAAATATCCCAACATCAAACTGGACCACAACATACTGTATCACCAAAACCATAACAATAGATTTTGATTTGTTAATATGTCCCTTGGTAACTTTTCGTGACTAGGAATCACCCAAATGACCAGTTTCTCCAGAGATCTGCTTTCTGTATGCAGAAACCATCAGGCTGAAGTCAGCAAACTCTTTGTGATTTGTATACTTTGGCTTTGGAAGGGGGTTCTCTATTGTGAGCCAAATGACAAATGGAAAAAGCGTTGGCTAAGTAGCCAGTCATATGTATCATGTAATACAGTATAAGTGGTTTTTTTTAAAGCTTTATGTGCTGTCAAACTGAAACTGAGTTATACCAACTTTAAAAGGGCTTTCAAGTTATAAGGACTGGTTTTACAGTTCCACCTGCACCACCCCCTGAGTTCTCACCGATGAACAGGGATTTGAACTTGGGTCTCTTGAGACAGGAGTTCTCAACCTTTTAAAGCCGGGGGCCGGGTCACGCTTCCTCAGACAGCTTCGGGGGCCGGACAGCTATTATTTTACCTTTCCTCCACCACATGGCACTTCTGGGTGTGGTGGAGGTGGGACACATGAAATGGCACCATGGGCCACATCCGGTCCATGGGCTGCAGGTTGAGAATCCCTGTGTTGTGAGCTAGTTTTTCAATTTTTCTATTACACCACACCGGGTTCATCAAACTTTTTACTAGGACAACTTTATAGCCAGATCTGGCATAACTGACAAATATAAATAATGGTTTGGGGGGGGGGGTAAAAACAACTTCATAAATGTTTCTAGGTTCAGGTCTCAGAGACCCTTTTTCCCCCCGTAGCAAGCAAAATGTACTCAGAACATTCTGTAACCTTTTTGGCCCTGGTGACTGTTTGCTTCCTGTATGGAGATTTTTTGCTAATTTGTGTGCTCGTTAAATGACAGAAATCTAGGACAATCTGTAGTAGAAAGTAATTAAAATAGCAGATGACACCAAACTAGCTAGACATGAAAAATGAAAGTGATTTGTGGCGGCTGCCAAACGGGTGAAACAGGCAACTAAATGGCAAATGATGTTCAGCGTAAGACGGATGCATAATGGAAGGGAAAATATTTGTTTCACGCGCATGCAGCTGAGGCTTAACCGGCTATCACGGTACTGTGAGGGAATGGCTGAAAGAGATTTTCATCGAAGTTAACAGGAACTAACATAGAATCACTGAGTCGGAAGGGGCCTTTTAGGCCATCAATTCCAACACCCTGCTCAATGCAGGAATTCAAATCAAAGCAGATCGGACAGATGGTTGTGCAATTTTCTCTTGAATGCTTCCACCTCTTGAGGCTGTTGGTTCTGCTCTGTTAAGACGTTTTTCCTGATTTTCAGCTGGTATCTGGCTTTAGCTTGAGCCCGTTATTTCGCATCCTGCATTCAGGGATGACCATGAACAGCTCTTCGCCCTCCTTTTGATAACCATCTTTCAGGTATTTGAAGAGTGCTATCGTATCCTCTCTCCGTCTCCCTTTCTCAAGGCTAAACATGCCCAGTTCCTGCAGTCTTTTGTCATATGGCTTGGCTTCCAGTCCTCTGATCATCCTTGTAGCCCTTCTCTGTATCCGCTCTAATTTGTTTGCATCTTTCTTAAAGTGTGGTACCCTGAATAGGACACAGTACTCTAGGTGTGGTCTAACTAGTGGTGAATAGAGGGAGACTATGGCAGTAATTCACAGGTTTTGGAGACGATACCTCTGTTAATGCAGCCTAAGAGTGTTGGCATTTTTTGCAGCCACATCACACTGATGGCTCATATTTAGTTTGTGATCCACAACAATTCCACGATCCTTCACATTTGTAGCCTAGCATTCCATCTTGTAGCTATGCATCTGGGTTATTTTCTCTATTATAAAACTTTGCACTTCTCCCTGTTAAATTTCATTCTGTTGGTTTCAGTCGCGTATTAAAGCATATAAAGATTTTTTTTTTTAAATTCTGCTCCTCTCTTCCAATATACAGTATTAGCTATTCCACCCAGTTTTGTTCTTCTTCAAGTGCCATATCTGACTCAGAATATTGGCTATGATCATGGTGATCAGCCATGAAGATTGTCCTGTGTTCAATATGATGCAGTGGCCTTCCATTTGCCTTCTGTATTGCAGCGTGTTACCCATACCACTGATCCTGTTCCACATGCCAATTTCTGGTCTCGATCCTTTGGCACACAAATGCCTCCTCAGCCCCAGGCCAGTATTGATGAAGCTGCTGCCCTCCCTCAAGATGGATTTAAATGGGATTTACTCCACTTAAATGACACAGTTTTGTGTCATCTGCAAATATGGTAAGAATTCACTGCACTCCCTCATCCAATTAATTTGAATAAGTAAGATTCCATGCTGGGGAACATTGAAACAAACATAGAAAACAAGGTTGCCGCTATTAGTGTGGCCTTGTACAAGTATAACATGCACACAATTTGGTCAACCCATCTCAAAACCAGTATCCTATACAGTAATTGGGAAAGCTATAAAAAAAGGTTGACAGTGGAGTACTGTACTTCCCCTATGAAAATCAACAGAATTAACAACTTTTCATTAAGAAAAAAGGAGCATTTTTAATAAAGATTGGCACATTAGGGAGGAAACATACTAATACAGAACAGAACCTGTTACTTATGAGGCCTAACAGCCAGATTGAGAGCAGCAGCAACTTGATGCCAGGAGCCAAAAGCCAGCCAAGAGAAGCAATAGTGATTCATCTTTCTTTTTGCAGGTTGGCTTCCTAGAGGCAGGTATGTGGCTCCTACAGAAAGCAGGATGTTGGATTGGACCAGGGGTCAGTAAACGTGGCTCTCCAGGTGTTCTTGGACTTCAATTCCCAGAAGCCCAAGTCAGCACTCCTACTGATCAGGGTTGCTGCCCTTTAGAAAAGAACTGAAAACCTGGCTGGCGGGCCAAGTTTGGGGTGCAGGTGGAGGGGTGGCTTCCGTTGGGTGGGTGGTATAGAGTATTATTCCCTCCCCCACGGTTCCTTCGGTACCTGCACCCCTTTTTAGGGGGTGGGTTCTTAATTCTGTTTTATCTGTTTTATCTATGATTGTGAACCGCCCTGAGTCGCCCTGGTCGAGTGGGCAGTATAGAAATCCAACAATTAAATTAAATTAATTTTCCCCCATGCCCATTACTGCACATACAGCAACTTCCTGCGCAATGCTTTCTCTCTGTGCAGGATTTGCTCCAATCGACTTGTAAAACCTGTGAGAAAGCATAAATCCCCCCCCTTTTTTTTGGGTGGAGGGTGGGTGGGTGGGAGAGAACCTCATCTACCCAACATCTGCATTTAAGTCCAATAATAATAATGGTGGTGGTGGTGGTACAGTGGTTAAACTGCTGTCCTGCAACCAAAAGCTTGTGAGTTCACTGCAGTGGCTCAAGTGGCTAAGACGCTGACTGGGAGGCGGAAGGTCAGCCGTTCGATTCCAGAGTGCTGCAGGACGGAATGAGCTCCCGTCTGTGTCCCAGTTCCTGCCAACCTAGCAGTTCGAAAGCAAGAAAATTGCACGTAGATAAATAGGAACCACTTCGGTGGGAAGGTAACACCGTGCGCTCCGGTGTCTAGTCATGGCTGCCACATGACCACGGAGACGTCTGCAGAATCAGACAGCGGCTTGGAAACAGAGATGAGCACTGAACCCTAGAGTCGGATACGGCTGGCTTTCGAGCAAGGGAAGCCTTTACTCAATCCTGACCAAGGTTGACTCAGTCTTCCATCCATCTGAGGTCAGTAAAATGAGTACCCAGCATGTTGGGGGCAAAATGCTAATTAACTTGTGAACCGCCCAGAGTGGACTAAGCACTGTGGGGCGGTACAGAAGTGTGTGATTGCTATGCTATAATAATAATAATAATAATAATAATAATAATAATAATAATAATAATAATAATAATAATAATCGTTATTATTATTATTATTATTATTATTATTATTATTATTATTATTATTATTATTATTATTATTATTATTTTGGATCGCTCGTGGCCCCTTGCTCTAAAAACCAGCTTTCTTCTCTGCTAAATCTTCCACCTCAGGAACATTAGAGTTAAGCCCCGCGAAAGCTGCGCAACCGGCTCGGTCTTCCGCGCATGCGCACGGCCGTCCGCCCTCAGAAGGGAGGCCTGGCGGGCAACGACGGGCCGAGGCCCGCCACCTACCTCGGTGTTCCGCCACACGCCCCCTTTAATCATTATCCGCGGCATCCTGGCGGTCGGAGAGGAAGGCGCGGCTGGCGCGGACGCGGAGTGGCGGCGGGACAGTCGGCAACGGACGAACTCGTCGTCTGCCTCAGACTCTCACTCCAGCGCCTCGCGAAGCTTGAAACGCAGTGCGCAGGTGCGTTCCGCCCGAGAGGGCGGGCGCGGGTCCCCAACCAACGGCCGCTTTCGGGCAAGCTTGAGGTTGGCGGAAGTGGCAGGGGAGGTGGGGCTTACCTGTCTGGCCGCCTTGCGCATGCGTGTTAGGTGCGGCTGCCACTTAATAAGAAAATGTTTTGGCATGGTACATTCCTGTTAGTCTGTGTGCAAGCAAGTCGGGGAGTCAACAAAACAAAACAAAAAAAAGACAAAAAACAAATACAACTTATATACACCAAATACAGAGTCATAGAGTGATTTTTTTTAAAAAAAAATCAGATTAAATCACTCCAGGTGTTCTTGGACTTCAATTCCCAGAAGCCCAAGTCAGCACTGCTGCTGATCAGGGCTTCTGGGAATTGAAGTCCAAGAACAGCTGGAGTGCCAAGGTTCGCCCTCAGTAGGAATTGATGCCATGAGGTCTCACTGTTATATCTGACGAAGTGGACGTGATCCACGAAGCTCATGTTTAAATATAGCAGTCTAAAGTGCCACAGCGTTGCATGACAAGGCAAAAGATCAAACAGGTTTGGTGGCTTCTGTGCATCGCTACTAAGGCCCAGAAAAGATACCATGTATTTTCCCCACAACTAATACAGATATACGCTGTCTTTACAGAGGAAATGTGTCCATCGTCTCCTTCCCAGTGAATTTTGTCAGAGGCAAAGTGATTATCTGAACAATTGTTCAAGTAGCACAATCTGAAATTTGCTGGCCTGTCTCCATCACTTGAAGCACCTGGCTATATACTTATTGTTGGAATGTGGGAATGGCTGGCCGCAAGGAAGGCACACGACACAATCGTGCAGTGAAGTCCAGCCCCAAACGAAGTCAGGGATCCGTATTTTTTACCCTGCCTTGGGGTGATACATGCATAGGATGCGTGTGACCCCCTAATACAGAAGGCTTGCATACATGGCATTTTCCTGTGGTCAAGACAATACCTGATCTTGGACATTGCCCTGTGGTTAGTGGACAGCCTGCAACTAATTAAGGTTTGGGCTGGCGAAACCCATTTTTCCTGCCCTATCTCGGAGCCTTTTGTGTATTGACTCCGGGTGCCTAGCTTTGTCCGCTGTCTGGCTTGGCTTGTTTGCCCAGCTTAATCTGTAGCCAGCAGCTAAGGATTGTGTGTTTCTACTAGAGTCATCATCTTGTTTTTACCCCGTTTCTACTGTAGCCATCAGCTAAGGCTTTATGATTCCCCCCCCCCCCAAAAAAAAAAACTAGCTCACTAGCCGGCACCCCAATTGCCTTTCCTGCCAAGCTCGGTTGATCCCCGGATCTGTCGAAGGCCAAGCGAACCTCTGGGGAAAGGTTTGGCCAATTATTCCCGCGGGCAACCCACACTTATACTTCCATGTCTAGTTTGTTTGCCACTCAATTGAAGAGTTTGGTGGAGCTTGATAGCTTGCATGGTTTGTGCATTTATTTTGATCAAATGTAAAGCTATTGATGATGTGTAGATCTTGGAGTTAGCTCTAAATCTTTTGTTCCAGATAAGTAGCAAAGAATTGCAGGGATGCTGATAGAAAGGCAAAAGCTGAGAATGAGCTGAGCTTGAGACGGGTAAAAAGTTAGTCAAGGAATGCCTTATTACTGTAAATGAATTCAAATCCACAGGGCCAGATAAAGTGTATCCTAGGATATCGATGGAACTGGCTGAAGAGATCTCAGAACCAGAATTCTCCCTGGATTTGCTTCAGGTTGACTGGGGTAGTTCCCCAGTTTCGTCTTTCGGCCCTTTTTTTGGAGATAGTGACATTAACACTTCTCCAATCATCTGGCATTTCACTCATAAATTTCAAGAAAATTATATACATGGTTCTGAGATGCAATTTGTACAAAATATCCAACTCAAAATCTTTTTCTATAACATACTTCAACTGTATAAAACAAATGCCTAACAGAATAAGAGTTCACACCTTATTTTTCAATGTATTCCACACTGTAAATTTACATTTTGCCAAGGTTATTAACATAAACAAAATGAGTTTTATAATTAGAGTTGATATGTATATTTATCTGTTACCTGATGTGTATAAATTGATGCCATGAAATCTCACTCCTAAGTCTGACAAAGTGAACTTGATGCACAAAAGCTAACCTTAAAATATAGCAGTTAAAGTACCATAGTGTTTGTGTTTACTTTTTGATATGTTTGAAACACAGAACACAATACTATTCCCCTCCCCAGAAAATCATTTTTGAGCTGTTTCACTGAATTTCGTTGTGGAAACACACAGCCCTCAGTTCTGGGCTACAATTCCAATAATCCTGCACAGGCTATAGGTCAGAAAGATGTAAAAATGTACAATTTGGTCAAGGTAACAGCTGTCAGTCTTGACAGCTTTAAGAAAGGATTAGACAAGTTCATGGAGGACAAAGGTATCAATGGCTATAATTATGGATACCTAAGGACAACCTCCGGGTTGGAGAGATAGGCAGGATATCTCTCAATGGCATTTCCAGGGAATCCTAAGCAGGTGAAGGCATCTGCTTGGGAATAATACCCTGAAGGAAACGGTGAGCCACTGTGTGAGACAGAAGGCTGGACTGGATGGGCTGTGGCCGGTTCCAGCAAGGCTGTTCTTATGTAATTAGGGCTTTAATTTTTTTAGCTCAACCATGTGTGTCAGCCCTTTGTACCTGATAACACTACTGCACTGTAATGCATGCTGAATGTTCTCTCCCAGGTCCTCCCAAATTACATGACGGACTTCAATATTAAAGAGAGGCTTGTATCAGAAAGCAGCGTCCAGCTGACAACAAAAGGTCTTCTTCCATGAATGGAAAAAGGAACCAAATCTGGGTTCCACTGGATCTGAAGGATGGTCTGGTCAGGAAGGGTAGATATGAAGCTTTCCAGCTAATGCCTAATGATCACAGATGTAGTACTGTATTTACATCTGTTTTCTGTAACTTACTGGACAGTTCCCTCATTCTTGCAAAAACTTTGTCCGCTTACTATCTGGACAGCTACCCAGCCTTTCCAGTAAAAGACATTGCAGTGATGATGGGGACAGGAACACTGATATTAACAAGGCATGAAAGGACTCACTCTCTCTCTCTCTCTCTCTCTCTCTCTCTCTCTCTCTCTCTCTCTCTCTCTCTCTCTCTCGGACATTGTGACCACCACTAAAACAAAACTTTAGTAGCAGTTACTGTAAATGCAAATTGGAGTGAAATAGAGACACTGAACAAGGATGGTGGCAATGCTATTCACTCACAACTTGCAGATCTCATTTTTGATACCATAAAATGTTGCATTACCACTGGAACAACATATATACACCCCAGAATTGGCTACGAATAAACTACTAGGTTTTCTTTCATTTTTGTCCGCTTTTGCTATTTCTGACACAGACCTCAACAGGTTCTTTAGAAATCATCAAACACATTAGCTAATCCCAGATATCATTTCTGAAATTTACAGTAATACCTCATACAAAGTCCGCTTCATACAACATCAGATTCATACAACATCGCCTAATTCCTTGAAAAAAGTTGCCTCATACAAAGTCGTGCGACTTTATATGAGGCATTGGGGTTTTCCCAGGTTGCATTGTGCCTGGGCAGTATAAAAGGCAGGACGCATGCGTACATTGCTCTCGTGGGTTTTGCATGAGGCAAAGAGTGTTTAGGAGTGGTTTTGAACGCGATTTTGGATTTTTTTGAATTTTTTCATCAGAATTTTTAGAAGCATTCCTGGGATTTTTGCAGCATTTTTCAGGTTCTTGGACAATCAGGGTTGTTTGACATGTTTTTGTAATGTATTTAGCCTTTAGACAATGATTTCTTTAAATTCTATCAGTTTCCAGTCTTGTTTCTTTGACTTTGCCCTGAAGTCTGTGTTGTTACAGTACAATGTATCTCTATGGAAATGACGTTGTACGAAGCATCGTGGCAAGGATTTGGACGTTGTAGGAGGCATCGCAGCAAGAATTTGGACGTTGTATGAGGCATCGTAGCTAGGATTTTGCATGCCTCATACAAAGTCCAAATCCATATTTAGTCCAAACTTGTGGAACCAAGTTTGGACGTTGTATGAGGTATCACTGTATTTTGTACACGTTAATGGCTTAAATCCTGTTTGGCATAAATTGATTGAGGCAGGAACTCTTTAATGTTAGAAAATTATTGTTGGCAATTCCACTGCTGATGATTTCCTGGTATTAAAGGTCACTCCAAAGGCTTCAGAAGGGCAAAAGAGATCACTAGGGAATCTTGGAATCTGAAGGGACAAGAGATAGTTTAAATTTAATTAAATAATTTCCACTTCCGAATGATGACAGGTGGCTTGTACAGCACTTATTTATGCCAACAGGATTTCATCTAGTGTTTTAAGATTTTCCCCATGCCCATCAAAACCTCCAAATACATACTTTTTAGCATTTAAGCTTTTTTTTAAGAAACCCATCTTGCAGCCTTTGTGAAAGGATTACCATCCCAATACTGTATTAACCAAATTCAGTCATGTGCAGTGGCTCAAGTAGCTAAGACGCTGACTGGGAAGCAAAAGGTCAGCAGTTCAATTCCCGAGTACTGCAGGATGGAAATGAGCTCCCGTCTTTGTCCCAGCTCCTGCCAACCTAGCAGTTTGAAAGCAAGAAATCGCAAGTAGATAAATAGGGACCACTTTGGTGGGAAGTGTTCCGTGTGCTGCAACATGACCATGGAAATGTCTACAGAAGCAGAGCGCTGGCTCTTCGGCTTTGAAACAGATGAGCACTGAACCCTAGAGTCGGACACGACTTGTTTTCAAGCAAAGGAAAACCTAGGTCACCTAAGGTCATTGTGATCACTGTAAAATTAGAGTGAAATATAAAACCCAAAATATGACACTGCCTCCATAGTTACAGTATCTCTCCCAGTAAGATGTGAATTCATAAGAATCTAAAAGTAAGGTCCAAATGTCACCTTTGGTCCACACAGAACTGTCAATCTGTCACTTATTTGCTGTTATAGGAAAAAAATGTACTTTAAGAAATACTGAAAAGGTATGCTATTTCTGGCTGTATTGGCGAGTAGGGCGGCATACAAGTCTAAATAATAACAACTGCAGTAATGAAGAATTCCACTATCAATCAAGTTATGGTTCATCAAGATGAATGTTCAGGAAAAAAACTTTGTTACTGTTTTATTTAGTATCTTCTTTACCAACCATATAGGATGTCCCAGCTCTGAGCAGTTTACACTCCTAAAACAGAAAACGTAACAAATACAGTGGAATCCTGGATGCGTTCGGACGTCATTTTCGGACGACGACGTGGTTTTTTTCTGAAAAGTCAACTTCCGGACGACGACATTAAGTCGTTATCCAGGAGATCGTGTTTGGTCTTCTACCTGTTCACACTGGTTGGAGATGAAAAAATCGGCATCTTTGGGTCCCTGTGTCCGGCTCTCTGCTTACCCAGGAGTGTCTGGGAGGACCTATCCCGGCTGTTTCCGCCTTCCTGGCACCTCCCTGGCCCACCCAACAGCTGAGAAAAGTTGCAGCCACCATCTTGTTTTTTGGGGAAAAATAAGATGACGGCTGCAACTTTTCTCAGCTGTTGGGTGTGCCAGGGAGGTGCTAGGAAGGCGAGAACCGCACAGAATAGGTCCTCCCAGATACTCCTGGGTATGTGGAGAGCTGGACCACGTCGTCCTTTTTTGTGGGGATGGGTAGAGGCAGCCTGGGTGCCTCTGTTAAGCTCCAGGGAGGCGATCCGGGCTGGTTCTGACCTCCCCTGATCTCCCTCCAGGCAATGCTCGAAGCCAAAACGCCGGGGAAAACTGAATCGCCAGCTTGATATTTTTCCTTGCAGCATTGCCCGGAGGGTCGCGGGGCGTCGAAAACAACATGGATTGCCCCCCTGGAGCCTAACAGAGATATCTGCACTGGCAGAGAAACCGAAATGGGTGAAAAAAATTCCGTCACCAGGTGATACAGGCAGACAATCATTGGCAGAGATGCCCTGCAAGAAATGTCCCAAACTGTTTAGGACTTTGTTAATTTAAACACCTTGTGCTGGATATGGAAGGGAACAGGGCGGTAGTGCAGTTGGGGCAGGGTTGGGTTGATAAGATCAAATTTCTTCACCAGGAGAATCAACCTGGCCACAGCATTCTAGGCCCGTTGCAGTTTCCGTATCAAAGGCAGGGGCAGCCCCACATAGAGTGTGTCACAGCTGTCAACCCATGAAACTACCAATGCAAGAACCAGGGTACTTAGGTATTGCCTGTCCAGGTAGGGGCACAGCTGGGCAATCTGACATAAGTGCAAAATGTGGGTATAGATACTGCCACATCTGATGTTCTAAATTAAGCCAAATCTTAAAATAACCCTTAAGCTGCAAACGTGGTCCTTCTAAAGAAGTTACATGTTTGGAGGAAAGAAACAGAATTAGAATAATAAGCCCGACTTATTTCAAAATGCTTTTTATGGTGTAGCTTTAAAATGTGTGATGTGGGGAATGAATGTCTACATTTAGTGCATATAACTCCTTCAGCCTCAAGAATCTTTCTTCTTACCAGACTTGTGACTTTTCTTCTTTTTGTGAGTGTTTTTGTGTTTCCTCATAGCTTGCTTATTTATTGCAAGAAAATTGCACTTGGTGCACTGCAATTTTAAATGGGTTGCTAAGTGGCGGTTTAAGTGGCTAGACGTACGGAAAGCAATACTGCAACGGGAACATTTATATGGCCTTTCATCTTTGTGTATCCGTAAGTGTATCTTCAGATTTTCATTACGGTCAGTGACATAGTCACACTCTTCACATTTGTATACTTTGACAAGTAAGGAAGATTCCTTTTCAAGACAGCGCCGATGGGAGGAACGTGTGTTTGTGTGTGAAGCCATGTGCTTTTTTAAGCACTGTCCACTGTCTGTTGAAAAGTCACAACTCCCACATTTGAGAGGTTTCGGGTGGTGATATCGAAGTTCATGACGCTTCAGGTGAGCTAATTTGTAGGTGACATAATCACACTGCTTACATCTGTAAGGTTCTGTATCCAAGTGTGCATTGTCACATCTTAAAGCTGATGGCCGAAGTTGTTTTTTAATGGTATCCTCGCTGTTGCAGCTTTTCTGATGCAGGTTAAGTTCTTCTACAGTGCTGCTCATGAAGAGGCACCTCCGGCATCTGTAAGGTTTCCACAAATGTAACACGCTGTGCCGCTTTAAGTGGCTGGAAGATCTAAAGGATTTGTCACACTCTTGACACCTGAATGCTTTCTCACCAGTGTGGACAGTAAAATGGACCTGCAAGTTGCTGACCGACTTAGTGGTGTAATCACACTGGTGGCACTTGAATAGCTTAACAACTGATCCACGAGAAGGCTGCACAGCAGACAATGTGCTCCCGCACTCCAACTCCTCATGAGTCACATGCTCATATGGTTGAGTTTGTAAATTAACAACTTCATGGTGCTTCAAGTCTCGTTTTTTGTGAAATACTAAACCACAGTCATCACAAGTGTATGTTTTTGAAACAGGCCTTGATGTCTCATGCCCCTGACTGCTTGGGCACTCACTTTTCTGTGCATGTGAGTGAGACTTCCCTTGAGGATCTACATCCTGATGCAAAAGCTTGTGGCACTTCAGCTGACCTGATGTACAAAATTGTTTGTCACACACATCACAACTATGTAGTTTTTTATCTGTATGCATTCTCCGGTGACCCTTTAGATGGGCTAATCTGTGGGTGGCATAGTCACAGTGCTCACATTTGCAAATCTGTGAATGTAGGCCTTCAGATGTAGATCTGCTTGCATTTTTCTCAGTCATGTTTACTTGTTTCTTTTTATTCTTATATCTGGAGGTTGATGTTCGAATGTGTCTTAAGAGATCCTCGCTGTCTAAAGATTCCTGGCTTACCTTAGGTTCTTCTACAGTGCTGCCTATGTTAAATTTGTGATGCTTCCGCATATGGGATAAGTTGTGTTGCTTTAAGCAACTGGGGTTATGAAAGGACTTGTCACACTCTTTGCACCTGAACAGTTTTTCATCAGTGTGGACACTAAAATGTGCCTGTAACTTGGTGATTGAGTCACTAGTGTAAACACACTGGTGACATTTGAACAGGTCATGAATTGTCTTCTTTTCTTTCTTCTTCAAAGCTATTTTGTCTTTGAGTTTCCCATTCCAAGTATCAATCCTAGCTTCCTCTCTCTTTTTTGTCATTTTTGTATGTAACTGCTGGTGGCGCCGAAGACTACCGGAAAAGAAAAAATTTCTGCAGCAAAGGTCACAACTGTATCTTCTCTTATCCTTATGGGCAACATAAATGTGCTTTCTTAGACATAATGAAGATTTATACCTCAAGTCACAAAACAAGCATTTCCTAGCTCCCCTCCTTTTAGAAAATTTCATCAATGGAGTGTTGTTCTTGGGTTTATTACTAAACAGTAATGTCTTTTCAGACGGTTCCATCTGCAGTTGCTGGCCAAACTGAATACTTTTGTTAAGGTCTTCTTGCACATCATTCCCTGCCAAACCATCAGCAACTGAAGGTTGAACATAATGACAAGCAGCACCCAGCACAAGATTACAACCATCTTCAGCATCTCCTGAAAAATCTTCCAGAGAACAATCTTCTTTTACGGGTGAAACATGTGCATTGTTTTTATCTACAATATTCTGATAATCTTCACATTTCTTGTCCAAAAGTAGGTTATCCTGAAGTTTACCACACTTTCTAGGCCTGTTGTTTTTATTAACTCCATTGTCCAAATGGGCAGCACCTGAAAAGAATAAAACCATACAATAGCCAGTTACGATACATTCCAATTTCCCTTTCCCAATACAGGAACTATAAAGACTTGATTGGTCTTGTTTCCCCCTCCTTTTTCCATTGTTAACATTTTTCTTTATTAGGAGGAGGGTTGGGCCTCTGGTTAGCATCCCGGCCCCATAAAACCTTATTGCTAATGAAACAAGGAGCCTCGTTGCCCAATGTGCTGTAGATAGCCATCACACAGAGAAGGAACTACTACTACTAAGGCATGGATTTGATTTTAAAAAAATTATCTCTCATTACATTTCCTTAAATAGATGGTAAGCATCAAAATCAAATCTCAATAAACTCAATTATATGTTACAATCTGGGAATGTTAGGAAACAATAATAAAGCTACTCTTGTAAGCTTGTTTCACCCTAGAGGCTGTCTCCATAAGCCAATATCTTAAGCCATTATCTCTCGAAAGCTAGCTATAATAAACAATATGCATTCTTCTTTGTCTGTCTGGTACTTCTATTATGGCTGTTCCAATGTGTACTGAATATAGTAATTTTGCTGGCTTGAAGAACCACAATTTACAGCAAACATCAGAGCAGTTCAGATACACCTAAATGGACAACAATGGAACAGTAGAATGGGGGGAGGGGGGAGCTACATGGACTTTTGCTAAATCTTCATGGAAGTCAATATTGTAGTTATGTGTCTTGGTGGACAACAAGAACTGGATATAAACGTAAATAAATCAATGAAGATGCCACCAGGAGCAACATTAGATTCAGAGAATGTGGCATAATATTCTTGGACTGAAAGTTTGTGCTGAGATGTTTGAATGACCCGAGCAAAAATCAACTAAGAAATGTGGTCCTAATAACACTTACCCTTAGATAGAGTAGAAAGTGTGTGGCCCTGGGCAATAGAGGCGGTACACCTCCTGGACACACACATTTCCATTTAAAGGCTACTTAATGGAGCCAGATCTTGTTTAAATCTTAAAGAAAAACAATAAATGGGTGAACGCAGCTCTTGGGGACACACTGGGGCAGATTATCTATCTCTGTGCCAAATTAATGGGTATGCATAATGCACTTTGCCTTCCACGGGTTCTCAGGTACATGATAAAATTGATATAAAAATTAAGTCTTGGCCAGTTTTGGATCAATACAGAAAGATGCCCAGAGTCATCCATTTTTTTCTTCCACATGCATATTTATTTCAGTCTCTCTCTCTCTCTCATCCCTGCTTCCCACACTAATTCATCCCAGTTCTGCTGGAGAGGAAGGGAGGCATGATCATTACTGACTGATGGATATTAATTTGCTTGTTATTATGAAATCCAAATTAGTCATGACCAATGTATTCTTTCAGTTCCTGTTACTTCCCATTTGATTTATGTTAACCAAAGGCACACATGGCCCGTTCCAAATATTAATATATACTGCATAATATATATTATTTCCAAACATTAATATATACTGCATAATATATATTAATATTTATAATATATTAATATATAATTAATATATAATAATATATACCCTTTGCCTCACTACGTATATGCTGCTTTCCTGAAAGATCTCCAAATGTTGCTAGGCCATAAACTAAGAGGCCTTACTATAGGGAGCAAAAATAAAAATAAAAAACCCAACTCCAAACTCACACACATTATACAGTTACTTATATACTTGATTTTAAAATCCCTTTTCTATGTTGATTAGCTTTATTGACCTTAAGCAAAACTTGATTATACAGTACCTAGCTTTTCTTCTGCTGTTCCATATCCCTTAAATAAAGGCAGGATTAATAAAAAGGGTGTGGGGTGCCACCGGTGCGGAAAAATCCCCCCAATGGCTTATATAAGGGCTAGCCAGGGTTTTAGTAGTTGTAGAAGAGGGTATGATACGATTATTTTAAGGGCTTTAATGTTTGATGGTTTTTAGATTAGTTTCTTGATTTTATTGTTATGGAATGTTTTTATATTTACACTTGTGAGCCACCCGGAATTGCCTCAGCGAGAGGGCAATACAAATATGAATAAATAAATAAATTTCACTTCAACAACTGGGGTCACTCATATCATTCACAAAGTTTAACTCCCCAAATAGTAAGGATTTGAACAGGACCTTTTGGCTCAAAGCTAAGCTTTTACAGAGATTATTACTACTCATGTGAACATGGTTTCTCTGCCCAACCAAAACAAAGCAACAGACTAATCACAACTTTGTTTCCTTCTGGCAAAGAAAGTTTATCTTTACTATTATCACCTCTGCATATATTGGACCCTCTGTTAGTATGTGAATAGTTTTTTTAAAAAAATGATTGCTTTTACTTCCTGTGTAACTTAAGAAAAATCTGAATACAGTACCTCCAATTGTTTGCTCATCCTCTCCCTGGTTGTGGGTGTCCAAGCCAGAAGCCAACATCTTTTGGCAATAGTTGTGCTCAATTTTAGAATTATTTACATTCACACGTTCATTTTCAGTCACATTACATGTCTGGTCGTCAAAGAAACCCACTGCCCATTCTTGACCCCAGAAAAAATTATCCAATGCATTCGGAAGGAAGTCCATTTGGACTGAAGCTACGTTATCACACGAAACAGGCATTTCTTCATCACTGTTTCTTACTGTCATTATTTCAAATGGTATGTCCTGTTCTTCTCCATTGCTCCTTTGCAAGCCATCACTACTCCACGGCTCTTTAACTTCACTATCTATCTTTCTGTCTTTTTTGGCCTGAGTGATTAGACATCCATCTTCATTCAAATCCATGTGCTCTTCATCTTCTCTTTCCAAAAAGTCATCATCACTCAATTCAATCACAGTAATAGGAAGAATACATTCAAACTCTTCAGAATCTGAAAATAAAACATGAAAACAAAATTTGATGCTGTACTTTTATTCTTTCCTGACAGTGTTTGCCTGAAGTAACTCACTTTCTCTCCCTCCTCCCTGAGAATCCTTTCCTCACTGCTTCTCGGCCTTTGCCTTCCCTTCACTGCTTTCATGTCGAGATAAAAAGCAGGCCCTTGTTTTCTTTAAGAGAAGAACATTAGTGAAGAATGAGATTTGAGACAGGTATCAACCATAAAGCATTTGCGGCTAAGTAAAGTAAAGTAAAGTTACAGAGCATCCCTATCTGGGCCTGCTATATGATACAGCATTACTATGTATCATGTAACAACTTTGTCTCTTAGGGTGATAATACAGTAATACCTCGGATACCGTTTGCATCAGATAACACTAAAACCGCATAATGTTAAGCAGTCTGGGAAAAAATTGCATTGCATAACGTTAAAATCCTATGAGATGAATCAGGTAACGCTCGCTAAAGCCTGTGCCAGTTACAATGTATCTCTATGGAATTTTAACGTTATGCGATTAATCCCATAGGATTTTAATGTTATCCAATGCATGAATCGGATAACATTAAAAATCGGATAACACTAAGACTTGTGGAACCAAGTTTTAGCATTATCCAGGATGGATAACCACCATCTTTAGACAATCTGATTCCATGGGATCTGTAATCTGCTTACATGAAAAACTTTAACCTCATATAAGGTTCAGAAAACATACCATTTTCCGGCGTATAAGACGACTGGGCGTATAAGACGACCCCCAACTTTTCCAGTTAAAATATAGAGTTTGGAATATACTTGCCGTATAAGACTACCTCTCTTCCAATGCACACCAAATAAAAATTAACCCACACTCAACCCGAAGACGCGCAGCCCTCCGAGTCGAATGGGCAGGTTCTGGTGGAGAGCCAATCCACGCTCACGTTCTCCTCCTCGAGGTACAGGAAGATGTGTGCAACTTGCTTCCCCTTGCTTCATACTCCCCGCACAGAGCACCCCCCACCATATGTGCCGGACATATGAAGCAAGGGGAAACAAGCTGCAGTTAAGTACCTGTCCTATAAGACGACCCCCGACTTTGGCACAGATTTTTCGGGGTTAAAAAGTAGTCTTATACGCCAGAAAATACAGTATCTGAATTTTAACGTAAGTCTCTCTATGTGTATGCAATTTTAAATAATATAGCTTGAATATTTTGTTTTATCACATCTGCACATATTGGGACCCTCTGTTAGTATGGAAATAGTGGTTTTTTTAATGATTGCTTTTATTTATTACATATTAATCCTACTGTTCCTTCCAGGAGTTCAATGTATTCCACACACATCTAATCCTCAAAATGATCCTGTGAGGTGAGTACTTGAATGGCCCAAGATCACTCAAGAGTTTACAGTAAAGCAGGATTAGACCCTAAAATAACAATTGAAGAACGGAATGGTCCTTTATGATAGAGATAAAATTAGATATCTTGAGCAACACTGGTTCAAATTTTTTTTTTTACATTATCAGAAGCACACAAAGGTGCTTTCTGGGTTGAAAGGCTTTTTCGCTGGAGAAACTCTGCTCAGGGGACGCCCGAATGAGGCTCCTTTCATCTCCCCAAGATCTTTCCCCACCAAATTGGTCCCTATTTATCTACTTGCAATGTCTTGCTTTCGAACTGCTAGGTTGTCAGAAGCTGGGTCAGAGGCAGGTGCTCATTCCCTCATGCAGTACTCGGGTCTTGAACTGCCGACCTTCCAGCTAACAAAGCGAGCTTCTTATCCACCAAGTCACCACAGTCCAATTAAAATGAGCAAGGTAGAGAGATGGAGAAAGGCTGACCTATTGCAAGGTGGGGGAAAGAACTAAATCTGATTCCCAAGTTCCTCTGAGGAAATGTGGACCAAATGCACTCCCTTTCACCCCACTGAACTGTCCCACATCTGCCTGATGACCTGGATCAAGTCACTGGATTCAATGCATGATTCTTTGAGGCTCAACAACAACAACAACACCCCTATTTAGGCCTGCCTGAAAATTAAGCCCCATCCAAAAGTAAAGCAATCACTCACTTCTATACCACCCCATAGCGCTTAGTGCACTCTCTGGGTGGTTCACAAATTAATTAGCATTTTGCCCCCAACATGCTGGGTACTCATTTTGCTGACCTCAGAAGGATGGAAGGCTGAGTCAACCTTGAGAAAATGTCAGGTTCGAACTCACAACCTTTTGGTTGAAGTACAGCAAAAGCCTGCCTGTGATTTCTCATGGGCAGTGGGAACGGACTCTTCAATGTGCCCAAAAAGCAGTCAAGCATCTGGTGGTGCTGTGGTTAAACAGCTGTACAGCAGCCAAAGCACTGTGAGTTCGATCCTGATGGGGATCAAAGTTGATACAGCCTTCTATCCTTCCGAGGCAGGTAAAATGGTGGGGGACAAAATGCTAATTAACTTGTGAACCACCCAGAGAGTGCACTAAGTGTTATGGGGTGTTATCGAAGTCTTTTTCTTCTGTGAAAAATTCTGAATATTGGCAATCCTCATGGCGATCAGCTACGAAGACTGTCCTGAGAATATAATGCAGTGGCCTGCCATTTGCTCTCCGCATCGCAGTGTGACACCCATACCACTGATCCAGTTCTGCGAGTCACTTTCTGGTCCTGTGCCCTTTTGGCACGCAAAGTCCTCATCCAGGCCAGTACTGAATAAACTGCTGCCCTCCATCAAGTGGGATTTAATCCACTTGGGGACCATCACCCTTCCCTGTGGACTTTGCCACCCAAGACCGTTAGCCCTCAGGGTTTTCGGGTCAACCGCTGACAGTTGGCTATATGCTCTACTGACACTATTCCCGTCCCAGGATAACCTTGGCCAGGCTGCAAGTATAGATAGTCGTGTTTGGTCGTGTTGTAGTTTTGTTTTATATTTCTTATATTGTGTTTTGTACTTATTGTGCCCTGTATTAGAGAATTTGCCATATCGTGGAGATTTCTATTGTAAATTAATTGGTTTTTTGTTATTTACATTGTATTTTTGCTTTTGTTACTTTGAATGCTGTTTGTATTGGAAGCCGCCTTGAGTCGCACTTGTGCAAGTAAGGCGGGGTATAATAATAATAATAATAATAATAATAATAATAATAATAATAATAATAATAATAATAATAATAATAATAATAATAATAATAATAATAATAATAATAATATAGATGTCTAACTGCTATTCTTACTCCGTACCGCAGCTTGGTCGCTGGAATGCATCCCTGAAGGAACGAATTAATTAACTAATTAACTCCCACCTCGGACACCCCCCCCCCACACACACACACGTTGTCAACTCTCCCATTTTCGACTCCAGCCTCCCTCCAGGTCTCTGCACCAGATTCATTGCCGCTTCTATCTATTTGCCCTGGCCTGCACTCACCTTCGGAGCACGGAGAAGGCTCCGACGCCTCAACCAGCGTCTCCATCATGGCTCCAACCGAAATGGACATACACGGAAACTCGGGAAGAGAGGGGGACCACAATAAACGACCCACACGCTTGACTTCCGGCTCTTTGTTCGCACGGGAGTTCCGACGAACGCTCCCCACCCCCTCTCCTCCTCCAGAGACGAAACAGGAAGTGGTACGACACACTTGCGCATTAGAGGCAGTGAAGCACTGCGGGAGCCACTGTTGCCCTTACTTTGCCCACACTGTCTTTCGTGGAAGGGGCGGAATTTTATTGCTATGCTGTTCTGTTCTCTTCGATAGGGAAAGGTCGCCGTTCCACGAAAGCCAGTCGTATCAGACCCTAGGGTTCAGTGCTCATCTCTGTTTACAGCCAAAGAGCCAGCGCTGTCTGCGTGTGCAGATGTTTTTGTGGACATGTGGCAGGCACGACTAGACACCGGAGTGCACAGAACGCTGTGTACCTTCCCACCGAAGTGGTCCCTATTTTATTTGTTGTTGTTGTTGTTCAAGCGCACAGTCGATTCCAACCCTTTGCGACCCTATGGACCATTCCCCGAACGCTGTGTACCTCCCCACCGAAGTGGTCCCTATATTATTATTTGTTGCTGTTGTTGTTCAGGCGCACAGTCAATTCCAACCCTTTGCGACCCTATGGACCATTCACGGAACGCTGTGTACCTTCCCACCGAAGTGGTCCCCATATTATTATTTTTTGTTGTTGTTCAGGCGCACAGTCGATTCCGACCCTTTGCAACCCTATGGACCACTCACGGAACACTGTGTACCTTCCCACCGAAGTGGTCCCTATATTATTTTTGTTGTTGTTCAGGCGCACAGTCGATTTGCGACCCTATGGACCATTGCCCTCCAGGCACCCCTGTCCTCCACCATCCTCCTCAACCCTCCCAGCACTGTGCCCCTTTGCGTCTACAATACAATAAAAACCCTACTTACGCAAAAAGTCCGCTTAAATCATTTTTTTTATGTAACTCGAAGCAAACCCATAGAAAAAAATGAAATTTTTAAGTAAATTGAAGCAAACCCATAGGGAAATGAATTTTTACATAACTCAAAGCAAACTCATAGGAAAAATGTTTTTTTTAAATGTAACTCAAAGCAAACCCATTGGAAATCGTGTTACGTAAATTTATGTAAATCGGAAAATTTATGTAAATTGGGACATGGTTTTAGCACAAAATCATTATGCAAGTCAAACTTTATGTAACTCGGGGCATTTGTAAGTCAGGGGTTTACTGTACCATCTAGCCATCTCCTATTCTGCCGCCCCTTTCTTTTGCCCTCCACCTTTCACAGCATCAAGGCTTTCTCAAGTGAATCCTCCTCATTAGATGTCCAAAGTGCTTTAGCTTCATCTTTACTATTTGTCCTTCTAAGGAGCAGTCAGGGTTGATTTCTTCTAAGATCGACCTATTTGTCGCTATTTATCTCCTTGCAATTTCTTGCTTTCAAACTGATAGGTTGGTAGGAGCTGAGGCAGAGATGGGAGGTCACTTCGTCATGCAACACTTGGGTGTCGAACTGCTGACCTGCTGGCCTTTCAGTCATTAAATTCAGCATCTTAACCGCTAAGCCACCCCTGTCCCTATTCTTTTCGATGGGCCGCAAGCCCCAAATAAAGTCCCATGGTGGTGTAGGCGTGACTCTGGATGACTTTCCATTTCCAAGTCCTGTGATAGCAATAGCTGCTTTCTACAACAGGATACAAGGCCTATTTGGTGATGAAAGGCCTATTGTAAAATTATAGTAGCCGTGTTAGTCTGTGTTTCAGCATGTTAGAAAGTAAAGAAAACAAGGCTACGTTTAAAGCAAAAATGATTGGGATAAGGGATATTTAGTGTCTTGCACGGAAGACAAAGAAGGAGTCGCAGGAAGGACTAACACAGGTTTATTCATTGATGGTCAGTATGAACATGTGGTAATGGCGGAGATACCTCACATTATATACAGTAGTACAATACATTTGAATCTTGCTGCACGGTAGCTCATTGGCTGCTACCGGCGTGACATTGTCCGGGTCTTTACTGTATGGGACCAAAGACAAACAGAACAGCCGAAGGGTTGGCTTAACACAGGTTTATTGCATAGGGATCTGGTGGAGCATGAGGTAATGGCGGTGATACATCTCTTTATATACAGTAGGGTTATACATTTGAATCTTGTAGCACGGTAGCTCATTGGCCGCTACCTGCGTGGCCTCGCCCAGGCACGCCTCTCTTCCGTAGTTCTTCTTTCCTGCTGCTGAATGCGGGGAAGGTTTTCCCGCGGCTGTCCGTGATTGAGCAATGTGAACCATGTGAGATTGAACGCTCGCAGCTGCCCTCTATGGGCTGCTTGCTCGCGTTCCTTTACAGCTGCAATACATTGTAATTGGGGTGGTTACATTCTGACAGTACAAGACATGCATACACAACATCCCTCCCCCCTAGGATGGGACGAAGTCCCGCAACCAATGTGGCTTGCCGCACATTCGCTTGGGGCGTGCTTGCGCCTGCCCTAGTACCGGAGAGCCTGTGATCCCTGACTCCGTGGGTGCTTGTCCTGCAACGGGAAACGGGGAGTCATTAGTGGCTCTGTGGGGCGTCTGTGCCTGCCTTGCGCTGGGGGAAGGGAATGGGATGAACAACTGGGACGTGAACCCCTGTCTGTTTCCCTCGGACCCCGGGGACCCTCCGATTGTGAACCGCGGGACCGATGAGGATGCCCTTGTGGTTCTGCCCCCTTCTGTCCCCCGCTCGGGGGACCTTGAGACTGTGGCGGACGGCCTCGCCGTCGCCTCCTGCCTTGGGGGTGTCGGTCTCCGGGACATTGGCGCTATGTTGCACTCTAATTCACAGGGGCTTCTGGGACTGGAAGTACCAGGGGCTGAACTGAAACCCCTCTTCTCGCTAGGACGGGTGGGGGACCACTCCGCTAACTCCCCCTGGCACTGTAAATTAAAATCTAAACTTTTTGGGGATTCTGTATTTTGGGAACGCTCTCGGGGGATGTGTGTGTGTTCGGGGCTCTTCCTTTCCGCCGCAAACTCCCGCAAAAGATTTCTGAGGATCGATTCCCTTTCCTCCCCCCTTGGTGGGGACCCATGTTCCCCTTTCCCTCCCCCTTGGGTTAAGCGGGTGGGGGAGTACCCTAACGCTGATTCGTTGCTACTCTCGTCTTCGTCCTGCTTTCCGGGGACCCTCCGCCTGAGTTGATCTGCGTGCCGCCTCCACAGGAGGCCTGTATCGGTCTCCACGCGGTATGAGACGGGGCCGGTTTGTTCTATTACAATGCCGGGCACCCAGGCTGGTCCCCCACTGGCGTAGTTCCTGCAGTGCACGGGGGCGCCTACGCTAAAACTCTTTGAGGAATCCATCTCTACATTTCGCCCTTTGTCTTCTACTCTGGTGGGGTCTAGCCTGGAGATTACCGTAGCCAGCTTCCTGCGCATTAGCAACTCCGCGGGGGAGTATCCTGACGCTAGTGGGGTGACCCTGTACCTTAGCAGGAACTGGCATAGTTGTCGGTCTAGATCTCCGGAGCCCATGCGCCGCAGCGCGTCTTTAGTGGTGCGCACGAGGCGCTCTACTTGGCCGTTGGTGGCCGGGTGGAAAGGGGCGGAGGTGATGTGCCGAATGGCGTTGAGATCTATGAATTCCCTGAACTCGGCGGACGTGAAACAGCTAGCGTTATCGCTGACGAGGGTGTCGGGTAAACCGAACGTGGAAAAGACCCTCCGTAACTGTTTAACTGTGGTGCCCGAGGAGGTGCTCGCGACTGGGATGACCTCCAACCACTTTGAGAACGCATCCACCACTAGGAGGAAAAGCGTTCCCCTGAACGGCCCTGCGAAGTCTACGTGTACCCGGGACCAGGGCCCCCTCGCTGCGTCCCACTCTCTATGTGGCAGACGAGCCTCTTCTGGCCTGGAGCTTTGGCACGCTTCGCAAGTGCCGACCATGTGCTCGATGTCGGCATCTAGCTGGGGCCACCAGAAGTAGCTACGGGCTAGTGCCTTAGAGCGGACGATTCCGGGGTGGCTGACGTGCAGCAGTTTAAGCACCCTCGGCCGGAGGGACGTGGGGATCACTACCCGCTGTCCCCACAAAAGGCAACCCCTCTCTAGGGACAATTCTAATTTCTTTTTGAAAAATGTGTCGAATTCCGCTGCTGGGGAAGACACGGGCCACCCTTTCTGTACCCAGGAGCAAACTGTAGCTAACGTTTTGTCCTTACTGGTCGCTTTGGCGATGTCGGCCGGCACTACTGGAGGGGCGTCTAGGACCTCTATCATTAAAACCTGGTGGTCCCTCTCTTCCTCGCCCACGTGGCAGCAATCCCGGGGAATGGGGGACCTCGACAGGGCATCCGCATGGCTGATCTCCTTTCCGGGCCGGTATACCAACGCGTGCTGATACGCGTTGAGAAAAATGGCCCACCTGAGCATTCTCGGGGACAGGATTTGGGGTGTGGGCTTATCTGCAGTGAAAATGCCTAGCAAGGGCTTGTGGTCCGTCACTATGGTGAAGGGGCGGCCATACACGAAATCATGAAATTTCTTGGTCCCCGCAATTATCGCTAGTGCTTCCCTGTCTGTCTGGGCGTAGTTTCTCTCCGCTTGGGACAAGGACCTAGAGTAAAACACTATCGGGGCCTCCCTCCCGTTCTCCAGCACGTGGCATAACACCGCCCCCACCCCTACCGGGGATGCATCGCAAATCAGGACCACTGGGCGTTTGGGATTGAAGTGGGTCAGCACAGCATTTGATGCCAGGAGTCGCTTCAGGTCATTGAAAGCCTTCTCGTGGTCGTCGCCCCACTTCCATGCCTCGTCCTTTTTTAACAATTTGTGTAGCGGTTCCGCCACGGCTGCCTTCCGAGGAAGAAAGGAGTGGTAGAAATTGAGCAGCCCGAGGAATGACTGCAGCTCGGGCTTGGAGGTGGGGCGAGGGGCCTTTTTGATGGCGGCCACCTTGGATTGGGATGGCCTTATTCCCTCGGGAGTGATGCGGAACCCTAGGAACTCGACCTCGGTTGCGAAGAAGACGCATTTGTCCTTTCGCAACCGCAACCCCGCCTTTTCGAATTTTTCTAGGACCCTTCCCAACCTTTCTGCCAATTCTGCCCGGCTCCCCCCTGTAATCAATATGTCGTCAAAGTAGGGTAACACCCCCTCTAGTCCCTTTAGGAGGCGTTCCACGAGTGATTGGAAAATCCCGGGCGCTGAATTCACGCCGAATTGGAGGCGCGATACTTGGAACGCCCCTTTGTGTGTGACTATGGTCTGCGCAGCAGCTGCGGCGGGGGTGACCGGGAGCTGCTGGTAGGCTTGGGCCAGGTCGAGTTTAGCAAAACACCTCCCCCCGTGCAACCTGGCCAACAAGTGGCTGACTACCGGCACCAGATACGCATTAGGGCGGATCGCCTTATTGATGGTGCACTTGTAATCAGCGCATATGCGGACCTCCCCGTTGGCCTTGAGTGCTGTTACAATTGGAGTTTCCCACTCCGCAGAATCAACAGGAACAAGAATCCCCTGGCCCACCAATTTGTCCAACTCCGTCTCTATTTTGTCTTTTAGGGCGAAAGGCACCCTGCGCGGTTTAAGTCTGATTGGACGCACTCCAGGGTCCAGGTCGAAAGTCACTGGGGGGCCCTTGAACTTTCCGAGTCCTTTTTTAAAAACTTCGGGGTGCGCCTCACACACGCTCTGTATTGGGTCAGTCCCGGCGGCGTGTATTCCCACGGCGTGCACCCCCCCGATGAACAACCCCAGGGGCTGAAACCATTGAGTCCCGAGGAGGCTGCATTTACCTCCTTTGAGGACGACTAGGGGAAGCGTTGCAGTGCGCTTTTTGAACTGGACCTGGAACTTCCCGACCCCCAGTACCGGGATGCGGTTCCCTTGCACGTCCTTTAGTGTGGCCCTCAGCGCCTTGAGCTTGGGCCGCACGTGGGGGGAATCTTTAGGAACTCTCCCTGGGAGATAATAGAGTAAGAAGAACCCGAGTCCACCTCCATCCTAACAGGGGCCCCTTGTATTACTACCTCGACGAAGTATCGGGGATGCTCCGTGGAAACGCTGAAAACCGGAGCGTCGTCCTCGCTGTCGTCGGAGATGCGTCCGACACCGTCCCGCTTCCTCGTGGTCCGGGTGCCGTGGTCCTTGGGCCTCGTGGTGCGATCCTGCCTCGCCGAGCGGTCTGGGGAGCTCCTCTTGGCCTCGCGCCGCTTCCGGCAGACCTTGGCGATGTGCCTGCGCCGGCCGCAGTTGTGGCACTCGGCCTTGCGGAATGGGCATTTGGTGCGGGCGTGGGCGGCGCCGCAGCCGTCGCAGCACCGGCCCTCCTTTTGGACCTTCCGGACATCGCCGTCGTCGCCGCTCTCCGTGGTTGAGTCCGAGACTCGCCGGGCCGCGCGCACCGAGCTCTCTGCCTTGGCGGTTTTCGGCCGCCAGTCCAGGAGCTCTTGCACGCCGGCCGTCGTGGCTTCCGCGGCCTGCGCTGTGTCGAGGACTGTTTGCCACGTGGGGGGCGGCTCCTGTTTCATCAGCGCGCGCTGAGTTTCGGTGTCCCTCAGGCCGCAGAGCAGGCAGTCGCGGAGGGTGACTTCTGGGGTCTCCCATTTGCTGGGGCCGGCGGCCAGCCGCAGGGCCGCGGCGAACTCGGCGACCGATTCCCCGGGCGCTTGGACTCGCCTCCAGAACGCGCTCCAAGCGGGGAACATCGCTATCGCGGGCCGGAGGTGGGCGCGCAACACAGCCAGAAGCTCTTTGGCTTTGTAGTCGCTCACCCTCCTCGGCGCGATCAGGTCCACCAGAGTCCTTTTTGTCTCGTGTCCGAGCATGCGGACGAAGATGGCCCTCTTCTTGTCCTCATCTGAGACTTCGAGCTCCACCAGCGCTCCGTTGAAGTCTATCTCAAATAGCTCCAAGTCTCCCGGCTTCCTGATCTCGTAGCCGGCGCATGTCTTGGTCCCGTGGGCAGCCATTTATCCCATCCTCGTCGCCAGTTTACTGTATGGGACCAAAGACAAACAGAACAGCCGAAGGGTTGGCTTAACACAGGTTTATTGCATAGGGATCTGGTGGAGCATGAGGTAATGGCGGTGATACATCTCTTTATATACAGTAGGGTTATACATTTGAATCTTGTAGCACGGTAGCTCATTGGCCGCTACCTGCGTGGCCTCGCCCAGGCACGCCTCTCTTCCGTAGTTCTTCTTTCCTGCTGCTGAATGCGGGGAAGGTTTTCCCACGGCTGTCCGTGATTGAGCAATGTGAACCATGTGAGATTGAACGCTCGCAGCTGCCCTCTATGGGCTGCTTGTTCGCGTTCCTTTACAGCTGCAATACATTGTAATTGGGGTGGTTACATTCTGATAGTACAAGACATGCATACACAACAGGGTCACGCCCATCTTCAGTGGTGGATCGGTAGTAGTTTGCTATTGCGGGGAGTTCCCGCGGCTGCAGGTGATTTGAGGAATGGGAACCATGTGAGTTGAACACTCGCAGCTGCCCTCTATGGGCAGCTTGCTCGCGTTCCTTTAACAGCTGGGCTACATTGTAATTGTGGTCAGGTTACATTCATACATTTCTTAAAGTAGCATTGTACATACATAACAGGATAACAATGGCAGGGATTTAGCAGATGCAGAACAGATTAAGAAAAGATGGTGAGAATACACAGAGTAATTCTAAAAGAAGGACTTCAACACCCCTGATAACCACAGTGATGAAAACAATGAACTTGGGCCAGACATCCTCTAGAGAGTGAAGTCAGGAATGCCCTAAAAAGCACTGCTAATAACAAAGCCAGTGGAGATGGTGGTATCCCAGGTGAATTATTCAAAGCCCTAAAAGATGATGGAGGTAAACACAGCAATGGCTACAAGGATTGGAAAAGATCAGTATACGTTCCAATCCCAAAAAAGTGCAATGCCAAAGAATGATCAAATTATTGCTGGCTTATTTCTGAAGGTCTATCTTCTAATATTCATATTTTCATGAACAGAGTAAAGCATTGGCTGACTCTGTCTGCCAGATAGTGGGGAAGTTTTGCTTTGCTTTCCCATGGCAGATCAAAGGACAGGATCCCATTGGTACCTAAGAACATAAGAACAGCCTTACTGGAACAGGCCACAGCCCATCCAGTCCAGCATTCTGTCTCACGCAGTGGCTCACCGTTTGCTTCAGGGTGCTCCGGCACATGGGCCATAGGTTGAGAACCCCTAGACTACTATGTTTGAAAAAATCTAAGCCAGTTTTAGTTACATATTTGTAGATTTCCCATGCTAGAGTGTTGGTAGACTGACAGCTATTTTGTAACTTTCATAGTTACACCGCACCATTCAAAGGAACTAAGAGGGAAGCAGAAAAAAGCTGTCATAGACAATATTGAAGACCTCAAGGAACTGGGGTTAACTCAGTGAAATGAATCTCTTTGTTGTTGTTGTACAGTCGCACAGTCGATTCTGACCCTTTGCGACCCAATGGACCACTGACCTCCAGGCACCTCTGTCCTCCTCCACCATCCCCCTCAGCCCGCTCAGCTTCATGCCCACTGCGTCCACTATCCCATCGAGCCATCTCATCCTTGGCCGCCTTCTTCTTCTCTAGAAGATGTAATTCAATGACATAACATAACATAAGAACAGCCTTGCTGGAACAGGCCACAGCCCATCCAGTCCAGCATTCTGTCTCACACAGTGGCTCACCATTTGCTTCAGGGTATTCTCAATAAGATGCCTTCACCTGCTTAGGATTCCCTGGAAATGGCATTGAGAGATATCCTACCTATCTCTCCAACCCGGAGGTTGTCCTTAGGTATCCATAATTATAGCCATTGATACCCTTGACCTCCATGAACTTGTCTAATCCTTTCTTGAAGCTGTCAAGACTGACAGCTGTCACCACTTCTTCTGGCAGGGAGTTCCTAAGACCAGTGATCCTCTGGGTGAAAAAAGTACTTTCTCTTATTTGTTTGAGAACTAGTACCCAAAAGTTTAATGGAGTGCCCCCTAATTCTAGTTTTGTGCGATAGGGAAAACAGTTTTTCCTTATCTACTTTGTCCACACCGTGCATGATTTTATAAACTTCAATCAGGTCACCTCTTAGACGCCGTCGTTCAAGAGTGAAAAGGCCCAACCTTTGCAGCCTCAGATAGTAAGGAAGGTGTTCCAGTCCCCTAATCATTCTGGTTGCCCTCTTCTGCACTTTTTCCAGCTCAAAAATATCCTTCTGGAGGTATGGCAACCAGAACTGTACACAGTATTCCAGATGGGGCCTCACCATAGATTTATAAAGAGGCAAAATGACACTTGCTGACTTATTTTCTATACACTTCCTAATGCTCCCTAGCGTGTTTGATTTTTTTGCTGCTGAGACACACTGGGTTGACACCTTCATTGAGCTGTCCACCAGGACACTAAGGTCCCTTTCCTGGTTTGTCACAAAGAGTTCAGATCCCATCACTTTATAAATGTAATTGGTTTTTTTTTACCCCAACTTGCATCACTCTGCACTTACTAATGTTGAAGCTCATTTACCACTGTTTTGCCCACTCCCCCAGTGTCAAGAGATCCCTCTGGAGCTCCTCACAATCTCTCACAGTTTTCACTACCATGTATAATTTAGTGTCATCAGCAAATTTGGCTACCTTGCTATTTACTCCTACTTCTAGATCATTTATGAAGAGGTTGAAAAGCAGGGGTCCTAGTACTGAACCTTGGGGGACCCCACTCTTTACTTCCCTCCACTTGGAGAAGTGTCCATTTAGTGCTACCCTCTGTTTCCTGTCCCTTAGCCAGTTGCTGATCCAGGACAAGACCTGTCCCTTTATTCTATGACTGGTAAGTTTATTCAAGAGCCTTTGGTGTGGGACCTTGTCAAAAGCCTTCTGAAAGTCCAGATAAACAATGTCAACTGGATCCCCCTTATCCACATGCTTGTTGACCCTCTCAAAAAATTCCAACAGATTAGTGAGGCATGATTTGCCCTTGGAAAAGCCACGTTGGTTCTCCTTTAGCAGCACCTTCTCTTCTATGTGCCTGTTAATTCTATCTTTTAGGATGGTTTCCATCGCTTTACCTCGGGCACATGTCAAACTGACAGGTCGGTAATTTTCTGGATCCATTTTTGAAAATTGGTGTTACATTCGCTACCTTCCAGTCATCAGGCACAAAACCTGATTTGAGGGAAAGATTATATATTTTGGCTAGGAGATCAGCAATTTCATCTTTAAGTTCGCTGAGAACTCGTGGATGGATGCCATCTGGTCCTGGTGATTTGTTAGCATTTAGTTTAACAAGACATGCAAGGACCTCCTCCCTAATTACTTAACTCATTCATATGTAAAGGGAATGATGCCCCTAGTTAAGGTGTGCTTTCCAATGGAGCTAATTGTGAATTTGTTGTGTATGCATGTCTTGTACTGTCAGAATGTAACCACCCCATTTACAATGTATTGCAGCTGTAAAGGAACGCGAGCAAGCAGCCCATAGAGGGCAGCTGCGAGCGTCCAATCTCACATGGTTCACATTGCTCAATCACGGACAGCCGCGGGAAAACCTTCCCCGCATTCAGCAGCAGGAAAGAAGAACTACTGAAGAGAGGCGTGCCTGGGCGAGGCCACGCAGGTAGCGGCCAATGAGCTACCGTGCTACAAGATTCAAATGCATAACCCTACTGTATATAAAGAGATGTATCACCGCCATTACCTCATGTTCCACCAGATCGCTATGCAATAAACCTGTGTTAAGCCAACCCTTCGGCTGTCCTGTTGTCCTTGGTCCCATACAGTAAACTGGCGACGAAGGTGGGATAATGGCTGCCCACGGGACCAAGACATGCGCCGGCTACGAGATCAGGAAGCCGGGAGATTTGGAGCTGTTTGAGATAGACTTCAACGGAGCGCTGGTGGAGCTCGAAGTCTCAGATGAGGACAAGAAGAGGGCCATCTTCGTCCGCATGCTCGGACACGAGACAAAGAGGACTCTGGTGGACCTGATCGCGCCGAGGAGGGTGAGCGACTACAAAGCCAAAGAGCTTCTGGCTGTGTTGCGCGCCCACCTCCGGCCCGCGATAGCGATGTTCCCCGCTCGGAGCGCGTTCTGGAGGCGAGTCCAAGCGCCCGGGGAATCGGTCGCCGAGTTCGCCGCGGCCCTGCGGCTGGCCGCCGGCCCCTGCAAATGGGAGACCCCAGAAGTCACCCTCCGCGACTGCCTGCTCTGCGGCCTGAGGGACACCGAAACTCAGCGCGCGCTGATGAAACAGGAGCCGCCCCCCACGTGGCAACAGGTCCTCGACACGGCACAGGCCGCGGAAGCCACGACGGCCGGCGTGCAAAAGCTCCAGGACTGGCGACCGAAACCCGCCAAGGCAGAGAGCTCGGTGCGCGCGGCCCGGCGAGTTTCGGACTTGTCCACGGAGAGCGGCGACGACGACGACGTCCGGAAGGTCCAGAAGGAGGGCCGGCGCTGCGACGGCTGCGGCGCCGCCCACGCCCGCGCCAAATGCCCGTTCCGCAAGGCCGAGTGCCACAACTGCGGCCGGCGCGGGCACATCGCCAAGGTCTGCCGGAAACGGCGCGAGGCCAAGAGGAGTTCCCCAGACCGCGCGGCGAGGCAGGATCGCACCACGAGGCCCAAGGACCACGGCACCCGGACCACGAGGAAGCGGGACGGCGTCGGGCGCATCTCCGACGACAGCGAGGACGACGTCCCGGTCTTCAGCGTCTCCACGGAGCACCCCTGATACTTCGTCGAGGTAGTAATACAAGGGGCCCCTGTTAGGATGGAGGTGGACTCGGGTTCTTCTTACTCTATTATCTCCCAGGAAGAGTTCCTAAAGATAGCCCCCCACGTGCGGCCCAAGCTCAAGGCGTTGAGGGCCACCCTAAAGGACGTGCAAGGGAACCGCATCCCGGTGCTGGGGGTTGGGAAATTCCAGGTCCAGTTCAAAAAGCGCGCTGCAACGCTTCCCCTAGTCGTCCTCAAAGGAGGTAAATGCAGCCTCCTCGGGACTCAATGGTTTCAGCCCCTGGGGTTGTTCATCGGGGGGGGTGCACGCCGTGGGAGCACACGCCGCCGGGACTGATCCAATACAGAGCGTGTGTGAGGCGCACCCCGAAGTTTTTAAAACGGGACTCGGAAAGTTCAAGGGCCCCCCAGTGACTTTCGACCTGGACCCTGTCCAATCAGACTTAAACCGCGCAGGGTGCCTTTCGCCCTAAAAGACAAAATAGAGGTGGAGTTGGACAAATTGGTGGGCCAGGGGATTCTTGTTCCTGTTGATTCTGCGGAGTGGGAAACTCCAATTGTAACAGCACTCAAGGCCAACGGGGAGGTCCGCATATGCGCTGATTACAAGTGCACCATCAATAAGGCGATCCGCCCTAATGCGTATCCGGTGCCGGTAGTCAGCCACTTGTTGGCCAGATTGCATGGGGGGAGGTGTTTTGCTAAACTCGACCTGGCCCAAGCATACCAGCAACTCCCGGTCACCCCCGCCGCAGCTGCTGCGCAGACCATAGTCACACACAAAGGGGCGTTCCAAGTATCGCGCCTCCAATTCGGCGTGAATTCGGCACCCGGGATTTTCCAATCACTCGTGGAATGCCTCCTAAAGGGACTAGAGGGGGTGTTACCCTACTTTGATGACGTATTGATTACAGGGGGGAGCCGGGCAGAGTTGGCAGAAAGGTTGGGAAAGGTCCTAGAAAAATTCGAAAAGGCGGGGTTGCGGTTGCGAAAGGACAAATGCGTCTTCTTCGCAACCGAGGTCGAGTTCCTAGGGTTCCGCATCACTCCCGAGGGAATAAGGCCATCCCAATCCAAAGTGGCCGCCATCAAAAAGGCCCCTCGCCCCACCTCCAAGCCCGAGCTGCAGTCGTTCCTTGGGCTGCTTAACTTCTACCACTCCTTCCTTCCTCGGAAGGCAGCCGTGGCGGAACCGCTACACAAATTGTTAAAAAAGGATGAGGCATGGAAGTGGGGCGATGACCATGAAAAGGCTTTCAATGACCTGAAGCGACTCCTGGCATCAGATGCTGTGCTGACCCACTTCAATCCCAAACGTCCGGTGGTCCTGATATGCGATGCATCCCCGGTGGGGGTGGGGGCGGTGTTATGCCACGTGCTGGAGAACGGGAGGGAGGCCCCGATAGCGTTCTACTCTAGGTCCTTGTCCCAAGCGGAGAGAAACTACGCCCAGACAGACAGGGAAGCACTAGCAATAATCGCGGGGACCAAGAAATTTCATGACTTCGTGTATGGCCGCCCCTTCACCATAGTGACTGACCATAAGCCCTTGCTAGGCATTTTCACCGCAGATAAGCCCACACCCCAAATCCTGTCCCCGAGAATGCTCAGGTGGGCCATTTTTCTCAATGCGTATCAGCACGCGTTGGTATACCGGCCCGGGAAGGAGATCAGCCATGCGGATGCCCTGTCGAGGTCCCCCATTCCCCGGGATTGCTGCCACGTGGGCGAGGAAGAGAGAGACCACCAGGTTCTAATGATAGAGGTCCTAGACTCCCCTCCAGTAGTCCCGGCCGACATCGCCAAAGCGACCGGCAAGGACAAAACGTTAGCCACAGTCTGCTCCTGGGTACAGAAAGGGTGGCCCGTGTCGTCCCCAGCAGCGGAATTCGACACATTCTTCAAAAAGAAACTAGAGTTGTCCCTAGAGAGGGGTTGCCTGTTGTGGGGGCAGCGGGTAGTGATCCCCACGTCCCTCCGGCCGAGGGTGCTTAAGCTGCTGCACGTCAGCCACCCGGGGATCGTCCGCTCTAAGGCTCTAGCCCGTAGTTATTTTTGGTGGCCACAGCTAGACGCCGACATTGAGCACATGGTCGGCACTTGCGAAGCGTGCCAAAGCTCCAGGCCGGAAGAGGCTCGTCTGCCACATAGAGAGTGGGACGCAGCGAGGGGGCCCTGGTCCCGGGTACACGTAGACTTTGCAGGGCCGTTCAGGGGAGCGCTTTTCCTCCTAGTGGTGGATGCGTTCTCAAAGTGGTTGGAGGTCATCCCAGTCTCGAGCACCTCCTCGGCCACCACAGTTAAACAGTTACGGAGGGTCTTTTCCACGTTCGGTTTACCCGACACCCTTGTCAGCGATAACGCTAGCTGTTTCACGTCCGCCGAGTTCAGGGAATTCATGGATCTCAACGCCATTCGGCACATTACCTCCGCCCCTTTCCACCCGGCCACCAACGGCCAAGTAGAGCGCCTCGTGCGCACCACTAAGGACGCGCTGCGGCGCATGGGCCCCGGAGATCTCGACCGACAACTATGCCAGTTCCTGCTACGGTACAGGGTCACCCCACTAGCGTCAGGGTACTCCCCCGCAGAGTTGCTAATGCGCAGGAAGCTGGCCACGGTAATCTCCAGACTAGACCCCACCAGAGTAGAAGACAAAGGGCGAAATGTAGAGATGGATTCCTCAAAGAGTTTCAGCGTAGGCGCCCCCGTGCATTGCAGGAACTACGCCAGCGGGGGGCCAGCCTGGGTGCCCGGCATCGTAATAGAACAAACCGGCCCCGTCTCATACCGCGTGGAGACCAATACAGGCCTCCTGTGGAGGCGGCACGCAGATCAACTCAGGCGTAGGGTCCCCGGAAAGCAGGACGAAGACGAGGACAGAGACGAATCAGCGTTAGGGTACTCCCCCACCCGCTTAACCCAAGGGGGAGAAAAAGGGGAACATGGGTCCCCACCAAGGGGGGAGGAAAGGGAATCGATCCTCAGAAATCTTTTGCGGGAGTTTGCGGCGGAAAGGAAGAGCCCCGATCCCACACACATCCCCCGGGAGCGGCCCAAAAATACAGAGTCCCCAAGAAGTTTAGACCTTGATTCACAGTACCAGGGGGAGTTAGCGGAGTGGTCCCCCACCCGTCCTAGCGAAAAGAGGGGTTTCAGTTCAGCCCCTGGTACTTCCAGTCCCAGTAGCCCCTGTGAGTTAGAGTGTAACATAGCGCCAATGTCCCGGAGACCGACACCCCCAAGACAGGAGGCGACGGCGAGTCCGTCCGCCACAGTCTCAAGGTCCCCCGAGCGGGGGACAGAAGGGAGCAGAACCACAAGGGCATCCTCATCGGTCCCGCGGTTCACGATCAGAGGGTCCCCGGGGTCCGAAGGAAACAGGCAGGGGTTCACTTCTCAGTTGTTCATTCCATTCCCATCCCCCAGCGCAAGGCAGGCACAGACGCCCCACAGAGCCATTAATGAATCCCCGTCTTCCGTTGCAGGACAAGCACCCACGGAGTCAGGGATCACAGGCTCTCCAGTACTAGGGCAGGCGCAAGCACGCCCCAAGCGAATGTGCGGCAAGCCACATTGGTTGCGGGACTTCGTCCCATCCTAGGGGGGAGGGATGTTGTGTATGCATGTCTTGTACTGTCAGAATGTAACCACCCCATTTACAATGTATTGCAGCTGTAAAGGAACGCGAGCAAGCAGCCCATAGAGGGCAGCTGCGAGCGTCCAATCTCACATGGTTCACATTGCTCAATCACGGACAGCCGCGGGAAAACCTTCCCCGCATTCAGCAGCAGGAAAGAAGAACTACTGAAGAGAGGCGTGCCTGGGCGAGGCCACGCAGGTAGCGGCCAATGAGCTACCGTGCTACAAGATTCAAATGCATAACCCTACTGTATATAAAGAGATGTATCACCGCCATTACCTCATGTTCCACCAGATCGCTATGCAATAAACCTGTGTTAAGCCAACCCTTCAGCTGTCCTGTTGTCCTTGGTCCCATACAGTAAAGAATTTCAATACAAATACATTATTCTACACTGCTAGTCGCAAGCCAGGTTAGGATGTAGATTCTCCCTAAGCCTTTCTTGGGATGTGTATTTCTGTCTCATAAAATGGGCTGCCTGTGAGGGACTTAGGTCGAAGGTTTTAGTGTTAGATTTATGGCCTATGCAATTGGGTTTTCTTCATTGTGTACATGCTGTTTTGGGCATCTTACTCCTCATGGGAAGAGGGGGCATGTCCACCAATAATTTGCCATGTGTCCCCTCTTGAGCCAATCTGGGGGTTGTCTGGACTTTTGGTTGCCTCAACTATAAAAGAAGAAGTTTTTCAAATCTTTGTGGCTGCTAATTTTGGCTAGGAACATCCAGCAGCCTTTGGCCTTGATTCCTGCCACACAATGCCCCCCCCGCCCCGCCCCCTGTGTGGCCTGGGACCTAAGACCCAGAATATTTTCATACTGTTATTATATCATGTTATGCTGTTCATCCATGTTTCTCTGTATTGTTGATTATCATAGTTTTCTCTCTATCCTGTATTCTCAATGTCTTTACTCTTTGAAGCTCTTTGCATTTCTCATTGATGTTTCATAAGGTTCCATTCAGTCCTCTGCCAGCTAGATCCTGCTTTTAAATAAATACAACTTTTATTGGAATTTTTTTCCTGATGTATTTTATACAATGCACCCCCTTACTTTGGGACACTGCAAAGCTTTGGGTATTCAGGTAATAAAGATAATGGGTCAACCCCATGGGCCCCCACAGGAACCCCAGGATTTCAGGTAATATTACCAAATAATTGCACTCATCCCACATGCTAGCAAGGTCATGCTCAAGATAATACATGACAGGTTTCAACAGCAAGTGGATAAAGAATTACCAGAAGTGCAAGCTGGGTTCCAAAAAGGTTGGGGAACTAGAGACCAAATTGCCAACATACGTTGGATCATGGAAGAAACAAAGGAATACCAGAAACAAGTCTACTTCTGTTTCATTGACTACACCAAGGTCGTTGACTCTGTGGACCACGACAAATTGTGGCAAGTAATTAAAGAGAGGGGAATACCAGAACACCTTATAGGTCTCATGAGAAGTCTGTACAAGAGTCAAGAAGCAACAGTTAGGACAGGATAAAGAATGATGGAATGGTTTGGAATAGGAAAAGGAGTAAGACAAGGCTGCATTTTATCACCCTGCTTATTTAACTTATATACAAAGCACATAATGCGCAGTGCAGGGCTGGATGAATCACAAGTTGTAATTAAAATTGCTGGGAGAATGTTATGTCCAAGCGTCATTTATTAAAACCGCTCTTAGCGCCGTAAAGTCTATGGCGGAATAGCGCGCCTTTTGCAAAGGCGCCAATTTCAAACTACCGTCAAAATAGCTGATTCGTCAGTACAGACTTCCCACTTCTCTGGAAGCCTGCCGAAATGTATCAACCTGTGTAACTGCCATTCTCACTGTATATAAGCTGGCCACCTTGTACATGTTCCCCAGTCCGGTATCTCTGAGCTGAATAATAAATCACTTGTGTTTGACCCAATCCTGCTGGTCAGAATACTTCTTAAGCGCCGGACTCAACATTGGCGACAACGATGGGATGCCAATGGCTGCCACCGCTCCTGCTTCATTTGGGCCATTCGACCCCTCCAGACCAGATGCATGGTCTATGTATGAGGTCCAGTTTGACAACTACATGATCTCATAGAAAATAGCAGACGAGGGGTTGCAGAAGGCTACGTTCCTGGCTCACTGCAGGCTGACCATGCTTGAACTGATCACAGACTTGCTTCTGCCCAGACTACTGTAGGATACCCCTCTGAGAGACATTTTGACCGTCCTCCGGGACCATTTCAGGCTGAAAATTTCAATTTTCCAGGCTAGAGTGGCCTTCTACAGGAGAGACCAGAAGGCCGGGGAATCGGTCACAGAGTATGTGACTGCTCTCTGCCATGCCGCAGTTCCCTGCAAATGGAAAAACCTCAACATTGATCTTCGAGACCAGCTCCTTGTAGGCCTCAGGGACGAGGCTACTCAATGTTGCCTTATAAAGGGGGACACTCTGTTTGCCCAAGTTCTTAAAGATGCTCAGGTGGCTGAAGTTGCCACCACCGGGGTCCAATTTCTTCAAGCCACGTCCACAGTCCCGGTCCAGAGGGGATCAGCTGTCCAGTAACAGTGCATGTCCAGCCCATCAGCATCCTCAATCAGCTCCAAAGAGGGGGACGATGTCACTAAGGTACATCATAGAAGTTTCAAGGGCACTGTTGTGCCATGCCAGGGTTGCAGGAGCAGACACCTCCGCACCCAATGCCCGTTCAAATCTGCTGAATGTCACTGTTGTGGGAAGAAGGGGCACATTTCCAGAGTGTGCCACCAGCATGCCGAGGTGCCCTTCAGGGACAAAGTTCTTTGAGGAAAGGAGCATCTCATTTCCAAGGTCTTTGCCAGTCACAGCTCCAGTTCCAGAGTTCATGCAGTTTCCGACAGATTCATCACTGACGTCCACCTGCAGGGTTGTCTATTCCAGATGGTAATCGACTCGGGATCATCTTTCCTGATCATCACACAGAGGGAATTTCTCCAGATCCCTCCTGCTGACCGTCCAAAGTTGCAGGCCCTCAAAATCAAGTTGAGTGATGTGCAGGGTTGCCACATCCCTGTACTTGCCGTCAGCACTTTTCATGTGCATTTCAAGTCTCTGACTGCCAGTTTGCCGCTTGTCATGGTCAAGGCAGGTAAGAACAATCTTTTGGGTACACAATGGTTTGGGCCCCTGAGTATTGCTTTTTCGGGTATCAGTAAGGTTGAGGTTGATCCCATTCAGTCAATGTGTGATCGTTACCCAGATGTTTTCCTCCTGGGACTGGGTACTTCAAGGGGGGCACTGTTCACTTCGAACTTGACCCATCCATTTGGCCCATCAGGCTGAAGCCCCACCGGGTGCCTTTTGCACTCAAGGACCATATCGAGGCCGAACTTGACAAACTGATTGTGCAAGGCATCTTAGAGCGAGGGGACTCAGCTCCATGAGAAACTCCAGTCATCACTGCTATCAAGTCCAATGGTGACATCCGCATCTGTGTGGATTACAAATATACTATTAATAAAGCAATACACCCAAACTCTTACCCGGTGTAAGTTGTGCATCACCTACTGGCTACACTTAATTGAGGATACTGTTTTGCCAAACTGGACTTGGCGCAGGCATACCAGCAGTTGCCTGTCACTCCTGAATCTGCTTTATGTCAGAATATTACCACACACAAGGGTGCATTTAAAGTTAAACGATTGCAATTTGGTGTCAATGCGGCACCCGGTATATTCCAATGGTTGGTGGAAAAATTGCTCAAAGGTCTCCCAGGTGTTCTGCCATACTTTGATAATGTGTTGATTGCTGGGAAGGACAGGGGGGGGACCTTGCTGAAAAGTTGGGTAAAGTACTTGAACAATTCCAAACTGCGGGTCTTAGAGTTAAGAAAGAGAAATGTTCTTTTGCTACTGAAGTGGATTTCCTGGGTTTCAAGGTTACCCCAGAAGGCATTAACCCCTCTGACTCTAAGGTGAAAGCGGTTTGGGATGCTCCACATCCAAATTTGAAAAGTGAATTGCAAGCATTTCTTGGGCTTCTGAACTTTTACCATTCATTTCTACCTTTAAAGGCCACCGTGCGCATCCCACTACACCAACTGCTTAGGAAACAGGTGGTGTGGCATTGGGTTCCTCCACAGGATAAGGCATTTTGAGAAGTTAAGAGGCTTCTTACTTCAGACACTGTCCTCACACATTTTGACCCAAGTAAACCGGTCATTCTTGTCTGTGATGCTTCCCCTGTAGGGGTTGGGGCAGTGCTCTGCCATGACCTGGGGGGAGGGAGAGAGGTGCCAATCACCTACTACTCGAGATCTCTGACGGATACTGAAAAAAGGTATGCCCAGATTGACAGAGAGGCTCTAGCTATTATTGCAGGTACCAAAAAATGCATGACTTTATTTACGGGTGGCTCTTTATGATTGTCACAGATCACAAGCCGCTACTGGGCATCTTTGTGCCCAACAAGCCTACCCCCCAGATATTATCTCCTTGAATGCTTCGTTGGGCAATGTTCCTTCAAGCTTATCAGTACACTCTACAGCATCGGCCGGATGCCAGTATCCAATGCATATGCCCTATCTAGATCCCCTGTGAAGATGGTGGGCAAGATTGGTTCGGATCACCAGGTCCTCGTGTTAAAGGTTTTAGAGTCCCTGCCTTTTTCTGCCAAGGATGTTGCATATTCTACTAGAAAGGATTCCCTTTTAATGAAGGTTGTCTTGTGGGTTCAGAAAGGGTGGCCATCGCCACCAGTCTCTGAAGAATTCAAGGTTTATTATACAAAACGTAATAAGCTGTCATTGGAAAGGGGATGTTTGGTGTGGGAGGACAGAGTGGTAATTCTGCCTACATTACGGGATAAGGTTTTGCGCACATTACACAGTCATCCAGGCATCGTCTGCTCTAAGGCGCTTGCCAGGAGTTATTTATGGTGGCCCAGGCTCGACTTAGATATCGAGGCTTGGATGGGCCGCTGTAGAGAGTGCCAGTTCTTCAGGCCGGAGGAAACCCACCAGCCCACCAGGGAGTGGGACACTGCAAAGGGCCCTTGGTCGCGAGTCCACATCAACTTCACTGGCCCATTCAGGGGTGCCACCTTCCTGCTTATTGTTGATTCATACTCTAAATGGTTAGAGGTAATGTCCATATCAGGGACTTCATCAGCAGTCACAATTCGTAAATTAAGAAGGGTTTTTTGTACTTTTGGGTTGCCTGACATTGTTGTCTCCAATAACGCATCAACTTTCATGTCAGCAGAATTCCAGGATTTCCTTACTGCTGCCCGTTTTCACCCCACCACCAACAGGCAATTAGAGAGAATGGTTCACTCCATAAAGGAAGGACTGAAGCGTATGGGCACAGGGAATTTAGAATTGTAGCCTTGCCAGTATCTGCTAGCTTACAGGGTTACTCCCCTAGCTTCGGGCTTATCACCCTCAGACCTCTTAATGAAGAAGTGATTGTCTACGGTCCTTGACCGTTTAGACCCACTTCATGTTGAGGACAAAGGTCTCAACATAAATGTTAGTAATACTAAAAATTTCCAGGTTGGGCAAGCTGTCCATTGCCACAACTATGCGCCGGGTTCCCCTTGGTTGGGAGGTGAGGTCTTGGAGCAAACAGGGCCAGTGTCATACAAAGTCCTTATGGACAACCAGCTTAATTTGGAGGAGACATGCAGATCAGATGCGTCCCCGGGTTCTGGGGCTCAATGCCACTACAGAGACAAGAGCTCGCCAGCCTCTAGAGCCAGATCTTTCATTAAACGGAAATGATCTCCCAGATTTCAATCTGGAGGAAGAGTTGTTCAGTCAGCCACTGCCAGGCAACTCTGTACGGGGACCACCACCCCCGGAAAGTGCCCCAGAACTGACCATTGCCGAGTCTGCGGTAGAGATAGTCCCTCACTCTATGGGTACAGGCTACCTGCAGAAGCAATTCCAGTTCTTGGAGAACCCCCTCAAAGACCTAGCATGCCTAGGCAGTCCAGTGAGTTAGCCCACAGTCCCAGAGCTCCTGGATGACCAGTGACCCTTTCCCTAAGTCCTGTGAATTTTGGGCGCCCTAGATGGACCTTGGTCCACCAAAAAAGGTTGGGAGAGTGGGTTCCTCGCTAGGGGTGGGGAGGAATGTTGTGTCCAAGTGTTATTTATTAAAACCGCTATCAGCGCCGTACAGTCTACGGTCGAATAGCACGCCTTTTGCAAAAGACGCCAATTTCAAACTACTGACAAAATAGCTTGATTCGTCAGTACAAACTTCCCGCTTCCCTGGAAGCCCGTCAAAATGTGTCAACCTGTGTAACTGCCATTCTCACTGTATATAAGCTGGCCACCTTGTACATGTTCCCCAGTCCAGTATCTCTGAGCTGAATAATAAATCACTTGTGTTTCACCCAATCCTGCTGGTCAGAATACTTCTTAAGCACCGGACTCAACAGAGAATCATCAACAATTTGAGATATGCAGATGATACTACCCTAATGGCAGAAAGTGAGGAAGATCTAAAGAAACTTCTGCTTAGGTTGAAAGAAGAGAGTGCAAAAGCTGGCTTGAGACTCAACATCAAGAAAACCAAGATAATGGCAAGAGGCCCTATCAGTCCCTGGAAAATAGATGGGGAAGAAGTAGAAGCAGTGACAGACTTTACATTTTTAGGATCCAAAATCACTGCAGATGGTGATTGCAGCCATGAAATAAAAAAGCAACTGATTCTTGGGAGACAAGCTATGAGAAACTTGGGGAACATAGTAAAAAGTAGGGACATCACCTTGCGAACAAAAGTCCGCATAATCAAAGCAATGGTATTCCCGGTTGTAATGTATGGTTGTGAGAGCTGGACCATAAGAAAAGCTGAGCACAGGAGAATAGACGCCTTTGAAATGTGGTGTTGGAGGAGAGTTTTGAGAGTCACATGGACAGCGAGAACAAATAGGTGGATCTTAGAAGAAATCAACCCTGACTGCTCTTTGGAAGGTCAAATGAGTGGGATATGAGACTTAAAGAAAAATGATGTTGTACCTTTCTAAATAGTGAAGATAGTCAAATAGTGAAGCTGAAGCTAAAGTACTTTGGACATCAAATGAGAAGAGAGGATTCACTTGAGAAAGCTTTGATGCTGGGAAAGGTGGCGGGCAAAAGAATAAGGGACGGCCAAAAATGAGATGGTTAGTTGGTATTATAGATGCAATGGGCACAGAGTTGGGTGGCTTGAGGAGGATGGTGAAGGATAGGGGTGCCTGGCATGCAATGGTCCATAGGGTCACGAAGGGTCAGAATTTACTGTGCGACTGAACAACAGCAACAAAAGAAAACAAAAAGACATAAACGTTGTGGCACTTTGAAGGCTAACTGCTATATTTTAATGTTAGCTTTCGTGGAGCAAGTCCACTTCATCAGACTTAGAAGTGAGGCTTCATGGTATCAATCTATACACATCAGGTATAGTGGTATTCAATGTTAGCATAACAGATAAGTATACAAATCAATAGGCTTTTTACAACTGGTAATAGCAGATGATCTCTGGTTATTATTCTGTTTAGTTCTGAAGTTCACGTTTTTGTTTTCTTTATGTGGCACTTTAAAGACTAAATACTGTATTTTAATGTTAGCTTTCATGAAAGCTAACATTAAAATACATCAGTTAGTCTTTTAAAGTGCCACAACGTTTTTTGTCTCTCTGATATGCTTGAAAGGGACTGCAGTGGCTCAAGTGGCTAAGATGCTGACTGGAAGGCAGCAGGTCAACAGTTCAATTCCTGAGTACTGCAGGACGGAATGAGCTCCCATCTTTCTCCCAGCTCCTGCCAACCTAGCAGTTCGAAAGCAAGAAATTGCAAGTAGATCAATAGGGACCACTTCAGTGGGAAGGTAAACAGCTTTCCGTGTGCTCCGGTATCTAGTCATGCCTGCCACATATCCACGGAAACGTCTGCAGAAGCAGACAGCGCTGGCTCTTTGGCTATGAAACAGAGGTGAGCACTGAACCCTAGAGTCGGATACGACTGGCTTTCGAGCAAGGATGACCTTTACCTTTACTATATGTTTGAAACACAGACTAACATGGCTATTAGTTAAAAGTTAAAATCCTGTCTGAAGAGGTGGGTCTTTCAAGTGTCTGCAGAAAAGAGAGAAAAATGTAACCTCATGAGGAATAGCATTCCACAGTTGAGTCCAGTACATTTGTCTATTTGGATGCCGTTTGCCCATTTTGATACTTTTGGGTCTCTTCTCCACCTTTTGGGGCTCCTGAAATAGCCATTTAGGGGAAGAAACACATCCATTTTGTCCCAGGCTGACCTTCGGTGCTGACATTTGGATTGAGTTAGGACCTGACCCTCTTTGCAAGGTGAGATAATGTAAACTGGGTTGTTGTTGTTTTTCTTTGTATGGGGCTGTAGTGGTTATGATTAGCTCCCTGATCCGCAAAGAAAGGAATAAGCAGCAGCAACAGCACAAACCCTACTTTAGTGTTCAAGGAATGAAGAAGCAGATGAATGAAGTAGTGAAATTCAGCTCTTTATTAGTGGGGTTTGAACACAGTTTGGATGGGGCAAAACTCGGACTTATATACACTATAAACAGTAACAGTAACAATAATACAACGAGCCCATTGGCTAACAGAGTGTGCACATTTTTCGATCCACTTATTTGCATAAGAATAGATACATGAGAAAAGATACGTTCCGCTCCTATAAACAGTAACAATAATACAACAAGCCCATTGGCTAACAGAGTGTGCACATTTTTCGATCCACTTATTTACATAAGAATAGATACATGAGAAAAGATACATACATACATAACACCTACTGATAAATAAAAATGAGCTGCAGTTAAGAAAGTTGAGAAAATTGGAGGCTGAGGCGAAATGGAGAGTATGTGAGGGTTAAATCTCTTTACAATGTTGTCAAAAAATACAGTAATGCTAAAATACAACCATGCCTTGCTACTCGTTTGTGAACTATTGCTTGTTTTAGGATCGGAAACAGCCACCATAGCCTTTTGTGTTTATTACAAATTTTTTGTTGTTGTTCAGTTGCATAGTCGAGTCCGACCCTTTGCAACCCCATGGACCATCGCGTGCCAGGCACCCCTATCCTCCACCATCTTCCTCAACCCACCCAATTTTGTGCCCACTGAGTCAATACCATCTAGCCATCTCATTCTCTGTTATTCCCTTGCCCCTTCTTCTTTTGCCCTCAGCCTTTCCCAGCATCAAAGCTTTCTCAAGTGAATCCTCTCTTCTCATTTGATGTCCAAATTACTTTAGCTTCATATTCACTATTTGGACTGGCTGTGAAGGTGCACCTTGTTAATATCCTCAAGTCTGCGGCAGTCCATTGCAGTCCCGGTGTCAAATCCTACATGTCTTATTTCATATGTGCCACAGGAGATGGCTCTGTGATTATAGTGTGTGGGTCATTTCTTGGCAAGTTGGGATCCACCTTAAACAAATTCACACCAGTGGCATCCTTCCTGTTTGTCACGAAAATGACTTCAAGAAAAATGTATACAGTACTCGGATATGAGTAGCAGCTGATGGCGATATGTGAAGTTTTTGAAGGCACCACAGGGTTTTGTCCTATCAATTCCTTTTGTAGGACTTGGCTCTGAGAACCATAGTCATGTATATAGGGACAACTGGCTATGCTGGCCTCCTCTTTCTTGGGAGAGACAGTTTGCTATGCACTACCACCAGCTTCTTCTCTAGAATCTCTAGTATGGGGAGAGTGGCTGTACCTCCTCCTCTGGGGTCCTCCTCAGGTAGGTTATAGCTACTACTACCACTTCCTCTTGCAGTAAGGAAAATACAAGCAGTACCATTGCATTGCTATTGCTACAGTAGCCCGATGTGGAGATTTTGGCCTTATAGTTCATGTTTCACTTATGTTTCAATAAATGTATTAATCTGT